>JAZKJV010010565.1:0-1236675 GCA_037367405.1 Ottelia alismoides | reverse complement strand
TATTTCAATGTTTTCTTTGTGTTTTTGTTCCAGTTTTAGTATACACATATATTATAAATAATATTTAAAAAATTATAAAAATATAAAATTAAAAAAACATTGAATAATAAATAAAATGAATATTTTAATTGTGTCAAGCATACAATAGGGGTCCAAAACCTAACTTTCACATCGTTACTGCAAAAAAATGTGAAACTACCTTCATTAAATAGCTTATTAAAAGTTATATGCAATGAAAGGTGATTTTGATATATTTTGATTTTTTATTTGAGAGATATGGGTCTGGGAATTCGGGATTTGGAAACTTATTCTGAGTATATCTTTTTAACTGTATATTATTTTTGTGTGAAATCAATTTTCTATGTTTATGTATTTAATTATCTACAACTTTCATGTTCAAAATTTCTTTATTTGAAGTATAAAAAGTGGAACTAAAAATAGATCCTAAAATGAATAAAAATGAATTAAATAAATAGAATTTTCATTGTATTTTGGCCCTTATCTCCCCCAACTTTATTCTTTGTCGACTTAGTCATCGAGATGCCTAGGTCTCAGGATTTAGGGTCATAAAATATTTTCAATATTTTATTCTTTTTCTTTTCTTGTCTTTTCTTTATTCTAAAATTTTGGCTTTAAAAATCGTATTTTACATACTATTTACACAATGATGCGTGAATCATAAAATCCATGAATTAAGGCTATTACACGCATTAACTAGGTTTTTTAAGTCCAAAATGATAGAATAAAGTTGTTGAAACAGAGATTCATTAGTGGCTCTGCTCCCTAAGCTCTCTCATGTATAAGAGATGCTTGCTATATGCATCTTTAGGTAGATTTCGCTTATGTACTTCAATTCTAGTATTTAGTTTTGCATTATAACCAATAGGTAAAGTAGAATAGTTAGATTTCTTCACCAGAGCTTTCGAACTCCATCTTGATTTCTACTCGATCTGTGCGATTCCAGACACCCATTTCACCTTCATCATCTTCCCCTACGCATTCTCCATGTAAACCAACCATCGAACTCCCCTTGATCGTGTGTCGATCAGCAAAGTGGAGCTCCTCCATCACTGTTCATCGGAGCTCCTCCGCCCACCTCCGTTCTTGTGTAACTAACTTCAAAACCTGGTCGAGGTACCTCCCCTAGAGCCGTGCTTCTTTCCTGTGCATGTCCTGAGTGACAAGGAGCCCTTGCGGGCTTGAATCAACTCGCACAATGGGTCTAAAATCCCCTTGCAAAGCCTGAGCTCGTCGAACCTCTTCCAGTGGTTCCAGAGCATCTTGTGGGCATTCTCAGCTGTGAACAACCCACTCAGAGGTTTAGAGCCAAACTCCAGAGACGAAGACCATTGGAGGAGGGAGAGATCGATGATTGAAGCTCGAAGGCAGGAACCTTCTTCCATGTTCTTCGAGCGAAGCAGCAGCCGTTCGATAGGGACACAACCCCAGTTTCAATCCCTATCATCCGATGGCACGTTGTTTAGGGGTAAATTACAAACTCTACCCATTATTTTTGGGCATTTAATAAATAGTTTATAAATAAATTATAGTGTATTAAATAAAGTGGAACTTTGTGGAAAAATCCCTTTAGTTCTTGTAATTACATCCGGGTCCATTCCACATCACCTCGCATGCCATCCCATGTGAGATGGAAAAATTGCATGAATACCCTTACAACTTTATGTATTATATTTAGTCTGATAAAATTTGAATTATATTGTCTATTTTTGTAAAAATTGTTGAAAGGCCCCTAGACTTTAATTTATTAACATTTATGCCCCTAATAGTATATGAATTTTGGTGCTTGGATTTTATTTATTAAAAATAGTACCTTGATCCTAAAAATATACAAAAAATAAGATTAAATGCCTCTTGCCATGTACTTTCATGCCATGTGTTTATTTCACATTTTTAAGCATTTTTAATCATTTATTAAAAATGAAAATGGAGCCTATTTTTATATTATTCATCTTATAAAATTCCAAAAATATAAATATCTGTCTAAAAATTCTAAAAAAATTATATATAGTATATTTTATCATGGTCTAATTAGACCAAAAATCACTAAAAATGGAAAAAGAAAATGCTTGAAATTCAAAAACCTCAAAATCTTTCATAAAAACATAAAAATCATAAAAAATCCAAAAATATGTTTTTTATTTTCTAATTTTCTTTTTATAAATATTTATATATTAAAATTGATTTTTGATAATTTTGAGATCTATTTAATTTTTTGAAATCCAATTCAATTTCGGCCTAATTATCTAATCCCTTATTCATGATGTTTTTGACTTTAAAAATACATAAAAGTAGCAAAAATTCTAGAAAAATTACAAAAACATTAGAAAAATTTAGAAAATCCAAAAAAAAAGTTTTGTTTGTATTTTATTGATATTTATTAGTATTTATAGATATATTACTCTATATTGTATATATAAATCCTTATATATGTTATATTAGATATATATAAAAAATATAAAAAATATAAAAAGGAAATATAAAAAATAGAAAATGAAAAATCAAATACAAAAATATAAAACGAAAATAAAATAATCTAAATATAAAAATAAAAAACCCACAGATAGATGTATATATATATATACTAAATGACTTGATTGTATATAAATAACCTTAGGCTACCATTTTACTCTCCATTGTTCGACCTCTACATGCTTAATCACTATGCATCTTTGGTAAAGAAAAATAAATTTTAACCTCACATTTCTGTTATTTATGGATTTATGTATATTGTGGGTTAATTGCTAAATAGCCAAGGATTTTAGAGTGGTCAACACATCGACTATGGTTTCGCCTTGTGAAACCGTACGACCCTCTGAGCAGGAATGGTTGTAGCAGGTGTAGTTTGTTCTTCTCTCCAACAAGATAGACGATTGATGTCCACCCATAGATCATGAATTTCACTCTTGTAAGATTGGAGCTCCTTGAGGATCTGTTGTTGTATGTTAATGGGTCTTGTCAGAGGGTGATAATGCTGGGAAGGCTATCGTGACGATTTTCCTTGAGGAGCATGATCATGTTACTGTCTATACTGTTGGGGTGCCTGCTGATATTACAGGCCCTACTGGACCACCTAATATTAGCCCTGACGGTCGTGTTATTGCCTCTACTGCTGGGGTTGGGTTGTGCTCTTATTGTGTTATTGTGTGGGAATGAAAGCGGTATTGTAGATGCCTCAAAGATCTCTATTGGTGGTGATTCCTGCTGGAAAATTTAGTCATAGGACTGGTCCTAAACCCAAGGCTGAGGTGGCCCTGACTTCAGTTGCTCATGGACATGATGCACTTGGAAAACGGGAACAACAGATGCAATTGAGGTAGGTATCTATATCCTGGACACCTTCTCAGTCAGTTCCTCCATTTGCTTTGGTATCTGAGAGATCCTATTATCAATGTCATTCACCCTTTTGTTGATATGCTCCACAATTAATAGATGGTCTGCAATTATGCTCGTGTTCGGAATTAGATCCTCGGTTATCTCAGCAACAATCTGTTTCTCTCCTTCATATTGGAGTATGTTGAGGGAATCAATGTACACCTTGTTGGTGATCTGCGAGAGGCTTGTCTCAGCCATCTACTCAAATACCTTCCTGGCAGTATTTGTACCTCGTGATGTGTAGTTGCCTCCATATGTAGCGCTCACTAAATATTTTCTCTCACAATTGAAACCAGAATAGAGTGATTAGACCAAAATATTGTCATCCAGAGCATGACATGGACACTTTGGTAAAAAAATTGAATCTATCCCATGCATCACTGAATGGTTCATGAGGCATCTGAGAAAACTGGTAATGTGTGTCCTCATTCGATTAGTCCTACACAAAGAGTAGAACTTCTTTAGGAACAGATCCTTGAAATAATTGCACAAGATAACCATCACCCCAAGATTCTTCACCCAGTAGTTTGCTTTGCCTTTCAAGTTAAATGGAATTGTAATAAAACGAATGTAGTCCTGGTTGATTCTGGGGTATCTGAAATTAGAGCATACTAGATCCAAGTCCATCAGGAATGCTTAGGGTTCCTCAGTAGAATTTCCATGGGATTGTGGCAGCAGGTTCAGGAAAAACAGCTTTAATTTAAAATCTACTTTTGGCTCGAGAGGATTTAGATAGCTTCTCACTCTATATTGTCCCGCATTGTATGCCACATCCATTGGTAGTTCAACCCCAACATTAAGTTGGTCAATTTTTCCTCTCAGTAACAGATGTTGCTGCTCAGATGTGCCTAATCTTACTAATACCATATGCATCAGGTCTTTGTTATGTCCATCTTCATTGCCTTTTTTTCTTTGGAGTCATCTTTTTTAATTCTTCTTCTTCACCTTCAGAATCAAACGAATTGGTATTAGTAAACTTGGAAGAAGTAAATTGAGAAGCATCGAGGTGAGAGTTTTCCTCGATGTGGTGAGAGAAAAGAGGGTTGGTCTGGGATTGACCTCTCTTGAGAAAGAAGAGAAAATCATGGATAGGGGTTTGAGTCCAAGGAGGTTCAGGGAAAGAGTTTCCCTGAGTAGTGAGCATAATAGATTTGTGGTGTTCAAAGGAAGGCTCGCAGAGTCCAAGCAAATATCATCCCTCCCCTCCATTCTCAATGTCAAGTGGTTCAAAGAAAGATTGCGGTTCATAAATCGATAAGGGAGAGTAATGGCACAGATGTGCAATATTTGATGTGTTGGTCTTGATATACGCACACAATAAAAATACAATATAAACTCCAATTTCACCAACTCACACAGTTAAGGACACAAGAGTCTGGCCAATTTATCTTGTCAATTTTAAATTGGTGATAATTTAATCTTGTAACGAGTCCTTAGCGGCTAGACCCATATGAGTGTCAGTACTGCCGAAAAATATCACGTACTTGTTCACCTCTTTTTTAACATGTAGACTGCACTTTTTGAGGTTCTTGTTATCAGAGACGAATTTACTACTCAGCCAAAGAAGTAGAGAGAAGAAACCGATAGTGGTGAATCGGGTGCTTCAGACCAAGCTCGAGACAGAATCACCCGAGATCGTGCTAGGCCCTACTCGGATGTAATACAATGAGATAGACACCCCACGAGGGTGTGGCCCAAGCTTAGGTACTTCAGAATGGGTCAGTACTCTACAAAAGGTGAGAACACCATTGTTGACCCGACACTGCTCATCTACGTACGATAGAAGCATCGTACTTCATGAACCTAGGTGATAGACAAGGTAGTATTCAGGATGGGTTTTGGGCTCTAATCCTTATGGGTCGTGCCTTGCTCAGTCAGGGGTGGTGACCACACCCTGGAATGTACCTGAATCCAAGGATGGGGGATGATGAATCTACATTTCATCATCTTTATTCATTTATTTTAACTTAAAATCCCTTATAAAATACATGTAAATATTAATAAATCCATCTTCTTACTAACCAAAATCCTTATATAAATATTGCATATTTATTACTATTTTAACCTAAAATAAATAAATGAAGGAAAATAATGAAAATAAAATATTGTATTATGTAATAGATACATACTGGATCAAACCCTGAGAGAAGATCAAGACTTGACATGATCGACAATGAATAAAGTACGGGAGATAAGGCTTAAAAATCCAAAAAAAATACTTGACAAATGTATGTACTCTTCACTTGTATAATTTTGTCTATAATCCCTTATAAATAAAGATGATTCCTTCTTGAACTTTGTGAATAAAATCCTCTTTTAAATAACAAAAATAATTGCAATTAAATTTGTATATATTATATAGATAACATGACTCTCAAAATGCCAAATAGCTCAACTTACAAGATTAATTTCTTCTCCAAATAAACTCCGAATTCCTCAGACTCACCTTCATTGTACTCCAAATTTAATATTCTTTAAAATGAATGTGTTTTCATAAAATTCAGAGTTAATGTGTGAAATGTGACAAATTGGGGTATTATTTTATAATAATCCTACGTATACTATGTATATTATCTAATATATTATTTTTCTTACGCATATTTGTAAATATTCTATTTTTTTCATTACTTGTAAATGTTGAATTTAAATCATAAAAAATATAAATAAAAATTACAAAGTCAAAAACTAACAAAAATAAAATCATGTATTTATTGAGTCTGTAACACCATGTATAAATTGTACATAAGCCTTTTTAAATAACATAATAAATTAACTCTTAGAAATCAAATAAAAATATCCAAATTCATTAAGTAGGCTCCTTTTCTCCCTAGCATGAGAGTGAGAGCAGGCTTTCTCTTCTAACCTGAGAGTGAGAGCCTTCTCTTCCCTGAGGAGAGGGATTGCCTTTCGGAGAGTCTCTACTTCTTCCCTTTGGTCTACCTTTTATCATTAAAATCTTTGTAAAATATTGTAAATAAATAAAATATTAATATGTATATATGAATAAAAATAATTAATTAAAATTAAAATGTTGTGTATGTAGGTATACATACCTGTGAATAACACCTTATATTTATTTTAACCCTTGTAAATACCTTATTTAATTAAATAGAAGACATCATAACTAACTTTAATTTATTCTTAACTTTTTTCATTGACATTATGTAATTAAATAAAATCATTATCGATTTTTAATCGATTTATTTAACAAATTATTGAATTTTTATTGACTAGTGTATTTTGTTATCATCCCAAGCACTTCCAATTGGCCAAACCCGAGTATGTTGAGCTGAGTCAACTCCTCATCAGTGACGCTCTTCCCTCGCTAACCTTGTATCGTCGTTACTTCGACCTATATTCCCTCGTGTCTCACATGCTAACCATCCATGATTATGTATTCATTATTGTAGCTCGATCATTCAACTCACTAACCACTTCCTCAGATCCACCAAACTCGCCTCGATCAACACTCTTTTTTAATTTCAAACATCGCCTGACTTCACTCTATAAATACCCTCCTCCCAACTCCTGTGAGTCTTCATCTGTCTTTTGCTCTGTTTCACCTGAGATTGAGTGACAAAAGAGAGTCTTCGATGATAGAGAAGGGACCCTCAAATCTGGAGCATGAGAAGGAGCATCAAAATTCATGATTCAATCACTCACCAGAATCCTCCATCGTGAGTTTATGCCTCTCTGCCTTCAGCCGCAAATCGAGGCATCTTCTATTTTTCTTTCATTCCGTAGGTAACATAGATGATCTACCTGCATTTCACCTTTATTTTTGCTTAGAATCAATCTTATTCCCCTTGACCAGTAACTCATCTCCTACGTTCGATCTGCACGATTGGAAGTCCTTCGATCGCTACTGAACCTCCTCGACTACACCTACACCTCCGCATAATCTTTCTCCAGCCTGCCCACCATCAAACCACCTCTAAATCCTCACAAATCAGGAGATCAACTTTATCAACTTTCTCTCCGACCATCACCGCCATAAGTCTTTGCTCACCCCCATTTTACACACTTGTGACCTAATCTCTTGGCTGAATAATACCTCCGAGCACGGTTTATAATTTGCAGGTCAATGCAGCTCCAGATCTCAAGCGTAGTTCAAGATCAAGGACTAGAGCTTGTTCTTGGAGCAGAGAATCTTCATCACCTCCCATACCCTCGATCTGGTGGTTTTATGGAGATCTGAGGTGCACACTAGATATGGAATCATTTGGGCTACCTTCTGAGCGTGATTTGAAGCAGATCAGGGAGAGATGAGGGAGATCCATGAATTCAAAGTTCATTAGGCCGGAGATGCTTCCCAGTTCGTCCAGCACTATCTGGAGCCATTAGACCAAGAATGCCTTCCTTAGTTTCCATCTCGATCGTTCGTTTTGCCCCAAATGTTCGCCATTGATTGAAGATCTCGTAATTACTACATCGACCCCATGAATTATCCCAAGAACCACACGAGTCGCAAGTAGATTAACCGACGGGTTTAAGTAAGAGTTGGCAAGTCTACGTGATCGATGGGGGAATTACGTTGTTTCAAAGGTCGAGAAGGTAACTAATTCATGGGTAAAAATCCCTTTAAAATATGCATAACTTAATTTTTTATCTTCCTAAGATTTTTACGTGGATGTTTCTATGGCTATTAATTATTACACAAACACCCTAATTAGGGTTGCTAATCAAACCGAATTGTAATGAAAGAATCTATGTTTGAGTTTGGTTCAATAAGAAAGTTCAAGCTCGGTTTGATAAATGTTCATTAGGATATGTTCAAGTTCGATTCGATGATGTTTGTTAATATTAACTTAACTAAAACTTGCTTATATGAACAAGTATGAAACTAGAGTTTGCTAATAAGATTCGATAAGCAATAAAAATAAGAAATTATTCAAATCAAAGTGGTGTAATGCCCAATAAATAACACAATTTCTTCAACCTCAACATTTATCATGTATATAAATACGAAGTTACACACACATATACATATATCGAATTCAAACTTTTATCGAACAAACATATATTATGTTCATATTCGATTCGTTAAGCTACGGAACTTCTCCTCAATCGTTTCTTCTGCCCCTTTTATTTCTTCTTCAAACTCTTCGGTAGAATGATTTCCTCTTGTATGTTTTCACCTCACGATCAGTCTCTAGTTCATCCCCTGCAGTATGTCTATGTCAACTTGTCGAAGAAGGATAAGCTTGGTGAGTGATATCGCTTGTCGAAGAAGGATAAGATTCCACACGGCTATGAAGATAAGATGCATACCCTGCAGTATGTCTAGGAATAGCTCTGATTTATTACATTTTTCGAGATGGTTTGATTAGTTTTTTGGAGTTTGGTGTTTCCTCTAGGAATAGCTCTTTAATTATTTGAATCGAGATCAATTTTTTCAATACTATTTGAGTGTTGTTCTGCTTGTAATGGGTTGTCTTGTGGAAAGTATGGATTTGGAGGACACGGATGGGTTCATGTTTATAGATTATTGAATCCAAGATGGTATTGTTGACCACTGTTTGATTTACTTGGTTTTTGTTGTGATTGGTTTTGTTTGTGGTTGACAGTTAGATTATTTCATGTGAAAATGATGTTTCAGAACAACCCAATCTTTTGCATGAAATATCATTTTCGATTCTGAGATAATGTGGATCTCAATGCAATGCTATTGTCTTATAAGTAACTTATGATTGATATTGGAAAATGGTTGTTTATATAAGCCCTGAAAGTGAAACTCTGATTTAGTAGGTTACTATCAACTATGACATTGAAAAATTAAATTGATATCTTATATTTAATGCACATTATCTTGTAATAAACTAGAGCTGGATGTTTTCCAGCCTTCTCCTTATAGGGACACGTGGCTGACTCTTTTACCCGCTTTTCATTCACGTTCTCAATCCCATCCGATTCTCTCGAACCTTATCATGAGTGCATGTTAGCTTAAAGCTACCATGTGTTGTTGGCTTTTCTTGCTCATCAAGTCAGGCATCTATCACCCTGCCAAAGTAACACCTGCCGTTGTCGACCACCTTCCCCGTCGTGGCTATTCTTCCCCCTCTCCCTCCTCATACTTGTGTGAACATATCAAATGACCTCGCGCTCAACTCACCGACGGCAGTTGCACGAGCTGGCAGTTGCGTGGAGGCCGAGTCGCGCCTGAGAGTCGCGCACGTGGGGCGTGGTTGGAGAGGGGCGGACTATGCAAGGGGCATAACACGCCTTATAAATAAACATCCTTATGGAGGGGAAGAACACGGATGAAGCACGATCCATACCTCGCATAGGGAGCCCTCTCCCATAACTATCTCTCGATCTACCCCGTTCTCTCTCTCGCAACCAAGAAGAAGAAGGCATACCTCGATTGCTACACTGGTATCAGAGAAGGTCCCGAACATCGTCTTCATCAACGTTGACGTTACTCGCCTCCCTTCCTTGGCCGCTACCATCGCCGCCGCCGCCTCCATTTTATGTTCAGGAAATCCTAATGTGCAACAGGCCATCTGCCTTTTCTTTAAAAAGGGGCGAAACCCTAAAGGAGTCCAGGTTCTTTTTTATTGAACATTATTACTTGAATTCCCTTGTTATTTATTTTCTTTGAAACCATATAAATCTTATATCCTGGAACCCTTATATTTCTCGTATCTTGTGTTTTTTTCTCATAACGTCATCAATTTTCGATGGGTCCCAATTTTTTTAAGGTTGTACCCCTTTTTGTGCTCGTGCTCCTATGAGGAATGTTTTTTCTTTTGTTTTAAATGAGAAATCATTGCCGTCTTAAAAAAAATTGAACCTAACACTTAGTTTTTTTTTCTTTTTATATTAACAGAATCCATTTTTAAAAGAGAGAGAAGAATTTTTTTAAAAAAAAGTATTACTTGCTAACAACAAGGATTAAATTAGAAGTTTTCTTTTAAACTCAAGTTCTTGATTGACAATATAATAGATTACTTGTTTGTTATTTGTTTGCATTGTGTTTCCGTATAGTTAAAAGAGATCCTTTATTAAACAATATCTTACTTAAAAAAAGGAGTTGCATCTTACTCTTTCGTATATAGTAACAACATCGAAACCTTTTCTTTATCGTTCGCATATTCTAATCTGATTGGAAGTTCTTCTTAACAAGACCACGCAAACTGATTGAATAGGTCTGTGCTAGTTTATATTACATCATCTTTTTTGCTGCTTATGTTTGGTATTTTTTATTAAAAAAGGGGGGGTTATTGATTATCTTTATATTCCTTTGCTTAACTAAGAAAGGTTAAACATTTTGTGTGTGTTTAATTCACCTACTTACAACAACATTGTTTTTCTATTTGGTATTTTCTTTTATTTTTTTATTTTGTTAAATAAATACGACTTTATCTTTTTTTTCATCTATTTTTAATCTCTGCTTATTCCCACAAAGTAGTATAATCTCATACAAACTTACATATTTATTTCTTTAGATCAACAAAAATGTCAAGCAAAATCATTGTCAGTGAGGTAGGAAAAATTGAGTACCTTAACGGTACTAATTATGAATTGTGGAGTAGAAAGATCTACTTTGGCCTACTACACGATAGCATACACGCCATAATAGACAAATCCGGCCCTACATTATCTGAGAATCCAACTGTGGAAGAAATTAGGTCCCGCGAACAGTGGGAGAAAACAGATAATATGGCTAGAAGTTTTATACTGACCCATATGGATTTGAACCTAATCCGGGTCTTCAAGACATGTGAATCAGCTTACGAGCTCTGGGCCGCGGTCAAGGAGAAATATCACTCCAAATCTGAAGTGAGCATCCAGCTTCTTCTACAACAGTACAACTCGTGTAGAATGAAGGAATCTGAAAGCGTCCTCGAGCACGTGAACAAGATGATCGTGATGGCCAAAGATCTAGCGGCTTTTGATTGCGTAATTCCAGAAAGGATGCAGATCGTAGCCATACTGGGAAGTCTCCCTCCGTCATTCGACATGGTTGTCACATCTCTAAGATGAATGGCAACATTTAGTTTGTGACGGACCTACCTGCACAGCTAGCAATTGAGCAGGACCTCTCTAAACAAAGATCGAAAGCTGAGATCTTTGAGGTCGAGGAAGAAGAAGAAGCAAATGACGTGCACGCGAAGAGAAGGTGGGGTCCCTCCAAGGCGAATTTCAAGGGAAAGAGTGGGAGATACCCACACGACTCTTGTTGTGGTTGTGGTAAATATGGCCATTTCAAGGTCAATTACCCCAACAAGAAGAAGCCAAGAAATTCTAAAATGCCTGCAAACAAAGGCAAAAAGAAAATGGAATTTACGGTTGTCGTGGAATGCAACTCCGTCATCACGGACAGTGATGGATGGTGGATCGACTCTGGAACAACCAGACATATCGCGGAGACAAAGGAGGGTCTGGTGGACTTCAAGGAGCTGAGCAAAGGCGAACAGAGGATCTTCATGGAGAACAACACCTACCTGGACGTGGAAGGTGTTGGGACATACAGACTTGACCTGGGAGATAGCATTATGGTACTGAATGATGTACTATATGCCTCAGGGATACGTCGGAACCTGATATTTATCCCAGTGCTGGTCAAGAAAGACTTCGAAGTTAGGTTTTATAATAAGCGTGTATCTATAGGCAAGAATAAGAAGGTCTATGCGATGGGAAAGTTTGTGCCTGAGCATGACCTATTCTGTCTTCCTGTAATAAATTCTAGTGGATCAATGAATGTCGCTTCTGATTATTCCTTGTGTTGTTTGTCTGATTATGACTTGTGGCACATGAGATTGGGTTATCCCGAAAATTCTAAGATGGATCAAATGATTAAGGCAAATCTGTTGCCTAAGATCACGGGTGCAAGGACATTGCCCTGAGAACACTGTCTGACCGGTAAAATGACGAGAAGACCCTTCTCAATCAGAATTCGGTCAACAGAGTTACTATTTTTTATTCATTCAGATATATGTGGACCACTGAGCGTCAACACACATAGAAATAAGGAATACTTTATAACATTCATTGATGACTACTCAAAGTTCTCTTATGTCTATCTCTTAGGAAGAAAGTCGGAAGTACTTGAAACATTTAAGAGATATAAGATGGAAGTAGAGACAAGATTGGGAAAACCAATCAAGACTCTTAGGACAGGTAGAGGTGGGGAATATACCTCAAAGGAGTTTGAGAATTATTGTATTCAGATAGGCATTCGTAGGCTGACTACAATGCCCTATACACCACAGCAGAATGGTGTAGCAGAAAGAAAGAATCGAACTTTGATGAATGCAGTAAGGTGTATTCTTTCACACTCATGACTCTCCAAGAAATTCTGGGGAGAGGCAGTGTTGACTGCGAACTATATACAGAACGGGATTCCCATCAAGTCCGTAGAATCAACGCCATATGAAATATGGAATGGCAGAAAGACCGAGTTAGGTCATCTCCAGAAATGGTGATGTGTAGTACATGTTCTAGTACTGAGTCAGCTTAGAGACAAGCTAGAGTTCAGGACATTGAAGTGCAAGTTTATTGGGTATAGTGAGAATTCTAAAGGATATAGGTTCTTCCATGAAACTAAAGGTCTGATCGAAAGTCATGATGCTACTTTCCTTGAAATTCATCAAGAAAAGGAGCATGAAGTAGAGGAATCAGATCCTCTAATTGTCTTACAGGACAATGAAGATGACTTGAGCATTAGACAAGAACTTGAGGATGATATCGATCATCCAAATGTAGAGAATAAACCTATGGAACATGATGATCCTTTAGAGGAAGTGGGTGGATCCACACAACCCACGAGTATAATCGGCAACAAGAGACCCAGAACACGGTCTGCATGGATGGAAGATTACCATTTCTATGGATGCGAGGCGTCGTGCTACACCGTGGATGAAGATGTCGCGGATTGTAAAGATCCCATATCCTTTGATGAAGCTATGGCTTCGCCTGAGTCGGAATCATGGTCGACCGCCATGAGAGATGAGTTGGACTCAATCGAGCGAAACGGTGTTTGGGAATTATGTGATTTGCCAGAAAATAGGCAATCCATAGGATGTAAGTGGGTATTCAAGAAAAAGTACCGAGTTGACGGTACTGTTGACAAATACATAGTCAGATTAGTTGCCAAGGGTTATACTCAGGAAGCTGGAATAGATTTCCAGGAAACCTGCTCTCCAATGGCTAAGTTTGCATCTATTCGGATGATCTTAGCCATAGTCGCATATATGGATTTGGAATTGTTCCAAATGGATGTGAAGACGGCCTTCCTTAATGGAGAATTAAAGGAGGAGATTTATATGCGACAATATGATGGTTCTCAGGTTGAATGTCATGAGAAAAAGGTTTACAAGTTAAGAAAGTCATTATATGGCTTAAAGCAGTCTTCACGACAACGGTATCTCAAATTTCATGAGAAAGTTATTCAATTTGGATTTATTTCAAATAAATTGGATAACTGTGTGTTTGTCATGAAGAGTGGAAGCAGGTTTGCAATCATGTCATTGTATGTAGATGACATTCTGCTTGCAGGTAATGACATACAAATGCTCAATGAAATCAAACAGAAATTGAGCAATGAATTTGAGATGAAGGACATGGGCGAAGCATCCTATGTTCTTGGAATTCAAATAACAAGAGACAGGGACTCAAGGATATTGAGCCTTAGTCAGGAAAGATATTTGCATACTGTATTAAGGAGATTTGGAATGCAGAACAGCACTCCAGCTCCAACACCACTTGTGATGGGAAAGAGACTCAGTAAGAGTCAGTGTCTCGGAAAGGGGCAGAAACCTTTAGATGTACCATATGCACAAGCGGTAGGAAGTCTAATGTATGCGATGATGTGTACTCGACCTGATTTAGCTTATCCAGTAAGCTTAGTCAGTAAATATCAAATTAATCTCGGTCCAGCACATTGGGAAGCTGTAAAGAGAATTCTTCGATATCTGAAAGAAAAAGTACATCTGAAACTTGTGTATCAAGCAGAATCGCTTGAAGTGGTAGGATACTCTGATGCCGATTTCGAGGGGATATGGATGATAGAAAATCCACATCAGGTTATCTGTTCATGTTTGGTGGTGCAGCCGTTTCTTGGGGTAGCAAGAAACAAGGATGTGTATCTCGACATACACAGGAGGCTGAATACATTGCATGTAGCATGGCCACCACTCATGTTGTATGGATCAGGCGTTTTCTAGAGAATCTAAGCCTCGAATTGGTCAAAGGGCCAATTGAAATGTATTGTGATAATCAAGCTGCGATAAGCTTGATTAATAGTGGGGCTAATAGTTCTAAAGGAAAACACAATGAGATCCAATACCACTATATACAAGATATAGTGGCGAAGCAAGAAATCACGGTAACCTACATACCTACCACTGACATGTTGGTTGATTCCCTTACCAAGGTAATAGCTGCAGGAACATACATTAAACATGTTGGTTTAATGGGACTCGGGAATGCATGAGTCAGGGAAGAGGTATTTCATGAACAATGAGCCTCACTAAAGACATCTCCATGTGTATTCTACATGAATAGTGGGAGTATAGAATTTTTTTGATCACTTCGATCAAGTGGGAGATGTGTGAACATATCAAATGACCTTGCGCTCAACTCGCCGACGGCAGACGCGCGAGCCGGCAGTTGCGTGGAGGCCGAGTCGCGCGTGAGAGTCGCGCAAGTGGGACGTGGTTGGAGAGGGGCGGACTATGCGAGGGGCATAACACGTCCTATAAATAAACCTCCTTATGGAGGGGAAGAACACGGACAAAGCACGATCCATACCTCGCATAGGGACCCTCTCCCATCCCTATCTCTCGATCTACCCCATTCTCTCTCTCGCAACCAAGAAGAAGAAGGCGTACCTCGATTTCTACAATGCTCCTCTCCGTCCTCACCACCAACCTCCTCGCCTTCTACACCTTCACCCTCTTTACTCCTCCACCCCCTCATCCAACCTTGGCCGACAGCAACCTCTCGGTCATCTCCCACCACCTCTCCCTCATCCTCCACTAGATCTCCACCTCCCAGCACACCCTCTCCATCCTCGAATTCAACCTCCTTGACTACGACTTACACGATCCCTTCGTCGGTCCCTCCTCCCCCTTCGCGCTCCACCTCTTCATCTCCCCCTTCGCCTCTCCTTCGGCCCCAATTCCAAGTCCTGCCTCTTCCACGTGACCTCCTTCATCACTCACCTCTGCTCCAAATCCCTCCATCCCATCATGTTCTACTCCTCCTATCACCTCGCTATCCATCTCCAGCTACAACCTCGGCAAGTTCATGTGGATCAAGCTCCGTTGCAAGAACAACTTCCTCACTGACGAAGTCCTCTACCTTGCACGTGCTTGCAGCCCCTTCCTTATCGATCCTGACCTCATCCCTGGAGTCAGGAATTTTGTCGCCCGAATGGTTGCGACCGTCATCAACATCGTTGTCTATGGGAAGACGGGCGAAGGAGATGTTCTTCTTCTATCATGCAAACAACTTTTGTTCTTTGTTAAGCATCAAGGCAGTCGTTTTTGTTTCCTTTTTCAAATTGCCTACTTAATGATTCCGTTAAAAAGATGTTGAATGTAATCTAATGTGTTGTCCCACTCCCTATTTTATTCTTTCTATGGGTGGTTGCATGTGATGTATATTCTGATATTGTCTTTTTTAAGTGTGGTCTGGTAATATATCTTCTCTTTTGTGATTTTGTTTGTGTGTTGTATTCGTTACCTAAGTTTCTTCTGTTCTTTGAGAGGTATCATGGTGATATATCTTCTCTTTGCAGTTTTTTATTTGTGTTATCTCAGTTGCCCTCTCTTCAAGTTTGTATTTATGGTTTCTGGTATCTATTCTTTTACATCCCTGATGAGGGAACAAATTTTTATGTTATGATTTGTCATTTACTTTTTTAAACTTTGTTTTTCTCACATTAATTTATACAATATGTCTCTTAATGAATTTTGTTGGGTATGTTTTTCTTACTTTTGCAAGGAGCGTTTTTATTGGTTTGGAGCCTTCATCACCCAATCAGTAGACGTAGGTAAGTGATTGATAGAAGCTTTCATCACTGAGGAAAATTTGGTGATAGCTATTAGTTCACATTAAATGGTGGGGAGAGGAACATGATAAGGTAAGGTTGCTGAAAGACCGTCGCTGAGGTTGAGGAGAGGAACATCACTGATGAAGCCAAGGTTTTTGAAAGAGCAAACTATCGAAGGGGGTTGCAGACGCATCCTAGGGGATGGTGCATCAGAGGATCGACGTGATGCTGCTGATAGATGCGAGCTGGCTGTTGTTGGGGATAGTTATGTATAAGGTTATGATCAAAATGGTGTCTTTTTCATTAAATTGCCGGTGAATCTGCTTCATGTAGTGTTTTTTTAATGGAGGGATGGGATATTACTGTAAGGGTGATAGCAAATTGGTTGAGGTCGGAACAAACACTCATATTGAATATCATGACAAGAAATCTAGGGTATGTTTGGTTGCCAGGGTACACCGGGGTAGCCTGGCATACCCCTAGATCCAACCCTACATTCTTGGGTTAAGATTACTTGTATTGACCCGTTGGTATAATATTTTTTAACCATGTTCAAATAAAACTATTAACATAAAAAAATAGTATAATCATAAAAAAGTTAATATAACACATAATAAATGTCACATGACATACAATTATCATTCCAACCCTCCCAACCCTCCAAACAACTACTATTCACAGGAGGATACCCCAACCCAGCTCAACCCAGTAACCAAACAGGCCCCTAGTGTTTCACATTGGACACACATGCAGTCGAGGTACTTAGGAAATCTAGTGTTTGACAAATATCATGATAAGAAATCTAGTGTTTGTCACATTGGAGACACATATATTGGTTCACATTTTTTTGCTTAATTTGTGTTATTTTTTACTTTTGAAATTGTATCGTGTGTCAGGGATTTAACAGTGGTGATGAGGCATATCTGATTTTTTTACAATGTTGATCTTATCGTACTTTTTGTGAAGGAGAACTATGTACAAATTAAATACGTATGTAAATGTGACACATGCACGATGTAAATATGTGTTTACAGTTTTGTTGTAGTTTCCTACGTATCTTATAGTATAAGTGATGGTTGAAAATTTAAATTTATCTAAATAACTGTAACAATTTTTATTAGTGGTTGGCCCCGTGGCGAAGCATGGGTTTAGTCTCCCTAGTGCATTAGTATTTGAGGTTGTTCTTTGTGTGTTTATGCATTGGTGTCAATGGTAATTGAGACTTCCATCATTTCTTTTGACAACTTACTTCTGCGTGTTGTTTTCTATTCTATAGATATACTATCTTTGCTTTACGATTATGTCTGCACCATATGTACGGATACTAACCACTCAAACATGTTTTGTTAAAATTTAGTTAGTTAATAGTAGATGTAGATAGAACCCTTCACCTTTAATTACGCATTTTTTGTACCATATCATTGCTTGCACTGCTTCTATTAATCATAAAAGTAAACAATCCTTTAGTTGATACTATGTTTTTGGTTTAACATGTTATCAGTCATACTGATTTATTATAACTTATAACATATGATGTTTTTAAAGTTCATGTTCTACAAAATGACATGTAAAGGACAATCCTTTCATACAGCTACTCGAATAAGTCCAATACAGATTTGCATGTAAGGTAATTTATTTATCCTTCGGTTGGAAGAATGCAGAGGATGAGGTGATATGATCAGAGTTTTCTGGTCTTTCTGAAGGAAGTCTTGAGTGCAGATATAAGAGTTCCATTAACTACTCTACGTGTGACATACATGCTTCATATCAGTTTACAATTAGCTTTGTCAGTACAGTTGTATGTTGATTGTGGAGATTTTACAGTTTGGTTTACGCTGCAACTAAGTTCAAGTTCTAGGGAATGACTGGAAACTATGTTTTAAATTTTTTAACCATCAGTATAAGACATCAAGATAATTAAAGCTGAAGTGTAAGCCAAACATGAAACTTGATGGAGACCTTGGACATGATAGAAATTAATAAAATAAGATAAGGTGCCTGATATCATTGCAATGAAAGTAATCTGGGTTTCAGAATTTATTGTTGAGAATACAGGTCGTGCAGATCTGAAATGTGTAGCATGTACGCAAATGTTAGCAGTATTCTTTTCATTGCTGAAAATTAGGGATGCAAATGAATATGAATGCGAATGCAGGTCATACCATAACCGTCTCCATATTTTTCTACGAATACGAATACAAATGTTACACGGATGCAAAAAAATTAAGATTCATTTTCCTCAAAATACAAATACAAAACAAATCTTTTATATTTCGAATACGAATCTTTTACGAACGAATGCAAATATCTTAATGAATATTAACTTTAATATGAATATTAAATTATAAATAAAAATGATCACTTCCACATAACTTCTATCTTTTGATATGAATATGAATTTCAACTTAATACGATGCGATAATATAAGTTAGCATAAATTCAACTTAACATGATGTGATAATAAAAGTTAACATTGGTGAAGGAGGGCAAGGTTAGAGGTTTCCATGATATGGATAGAGGTTTCCCTGAAAATGGAAATGTTATCAAGTTAAATTGTTTTCACCACATCATCACCCTAAAAACTAGTGTGGGACAAGGAACCTCTGTGTGGAGGCTGCTGCTTGCTTCCTCACATCCTCGACATCAAAAAATATGAGCAGTGGCATTGAAGGATCCTTTTTGTTGTAGTCATTCACAATCGTTATAATATGCTCAACGACCTTCAAAAGAGAATAATTTTCTACTTAAAGACAGAGAATTCATCCGGTGGGAAATGACAATTTGGGGGACATACAATTGATGGAGTTGTCAGTTGGTTGCAGGGTTGGGCATGGTTAGGTTGGGTTGGGGTACCCCTGTGAATAGTAGACTGTGAGGAGGATTGGGATGTTTGGAAGGAGGGATACCCCAGGTTGGGCCAATCCAACCCTGCCCAACCCTGCAACCTTACGGAGCCTTATAGTCCAATAAAGGAATGGACTAGAAGAGCTGGTGTCCTCTAGATGGGATTGATTATAAGCAGGTAGGCAATGAAATACCTTATTCTTATGTTCAGTGGCAACAGTATCGTCATGGATGACAACTACCTCAGCTTCATCCTCTAAAATGCTTCCCACAAGCATAGTTTACATTATTGTTTATTTCATTCCTAAGTATACCAACCAAATGAAGCATGAAATATTAAACAAGAAGAAATAAATTACAAGCATTTGTGGGTGGCGTTCTTGTTAAGGGAACGTATTAGGATGCCTTATGAGAGGCCCAATGGTTCCCTTATATAGGAGAAGAACCCTTGGGTAAATTACAAGAATATGAAAAGGGGAAAAGAAAATTACATAAAAGACTATACTAAAAATAGTAATTATCTCAACACTCCCCCTCAAGCTGGAGCGTAGATGTCAATAAGACTCAGCATGGAACAACATCTCTGATAAGGTCCTCTTGCTAGAGCCTTTGTAAGTATATCTGTTGTCTGGTCTCCAGAACTATCATACGTAGTAGTGATAATACCTTTCTGTATCATGTCACGAGTGTAGTGGTAATCTACCTCTATGTGCTTCGTCCTTTCATGAAAGGCTGGGTTATTTGCAATGAAGAGAGCAGCTTGATTATCACATTGGAGGTGCATGGGAAGAGGTACTTTTATTGTTAGGTCAGTGAGAACGGATCTGACCCACGTCATCTCTGTACTAGCCTGTGCCATGGCCCTGTATTCTGATTCAGCACTTGATCTAGCAACCACAGTCTGCTTCTTACTCTTCCATGAAACCAGAGAATTCCCTATAAATACAGCAAATCCAGACGTAGACTTTCTATCCTTTTGACACCCAGCATAGTCTGCATCTGCATATGCTGTCACTGAAAGAGATGTGCCTCTGCTGAAAAGAAGTCCAGTACCAGGTGAAGTCTTCAAGTATCTCAGAATCATATAGATTGCATCCATATGTGCTTGTCTGGGCTGCTCCATGAACTGGCTCACTTTGCTAACCGCAAATGCTATGTCGGGCCTAGTAATAGTTACATATAGTAGCTTGCCAACAAGCTCTATGTATCTTCTCTCGTCGACCTCCTCAGCATCATCATCATAGAACTTCATGCTTGGGTCAAGCGGAATAGTGGCAAGTCTACAATCTGCCATGCTAGTTTCTGAAAGAAGATATATAACATATTTTCTCTGGGTCATTACAAGACCCCGTTGATTCCTGGCAGACTCTATTCCGAGGAAGTAACGTAAATGTCCAAGGTCCTTGGTCACAAACTGTTGACCTAGGAAGTCCTTGGCATCCTGAATACTCTGCTCGTCATCTCCTGTAATAATAATGTCATCAACATAAACAAGAATGGCTGTAATACCTCTTTGGGTCTTCTGTATGAACAAGGAGTGATCAGCAGTTGATCTCGCAAACCCTTGCCGCTCTATCAAGTCCGAGAGCTTTTGGAACCATGCTCTTGGACTTTGCTTGAGGCCATAGATAGCCTTGTGCAATCTGCAAACCTTCTGACACTCCCCCTCAGCAACAAACCCAGGTGGTTGCTGCATGTAGACCTCCTCATGTAGGTCACCATAGAGAAATGCTTTCTTCACATCAAGCTGATAAAGAGGCCAATCTCGTGTCACAACAACAGCAAGGAGAATGCGCATAGTAGAATGTCTGGCCACTGGTGAGAAAGTATCGTGATAGTCCACCCCATATGTCTGAGTAAATCTTCGTGCCACAAGTCTCGCCTTATAACGATCCACACTGCCATCCGCACGGTGTTTCACAGTGAACACCCATTTGAATCCCACAACTGATGCATCAATAGGAGCAGAAACACGGCTCCACGTACCACGTGATTGTAGCGCAACCATCTCCTCCTCCATGTCCAACCTCCAGTGACTATCTTTGAGAGCCTCCTGATATGTATGCGGTATCTGTACGGCTGATAGTGCTAGCGTAAATCTCCTGAAATCCTCTGACAACCTGCTCAAAGAAGTTTGGGCTGCAATAGGGTAAGTAGTACACGTCGTTTCTGCTTTTGCCGAGAAATCGGTACGTCAAGATCATCTGCTATGTCTTGGGCCTGTATATTTCCCTCTTGAGAGGGTGCCTGCTCCTCCTGTTGTACAGTTAACTCAGTAGTGCCATCAGTAGAAATAATATGCTCATTACATACCTGAGGCGTACTGGATGATGGGCAAGGCCTGTGAGCATGGCGAATAGAGCGAGGTCGGTGAGGAACAACATGAGGTAAGAACTGAACCAATGGAGGTGGTGGTGGCGGAGGTGGTGGTGGTGGTGGAGGAGGAGGAGGTGGTGGCGGTGGAGGAGGAAGAGGTGAAGGTAAAGAGCCAACTGTAGGAGGTGGTGGCATGTATATCTCATCATCGGAGTCAGATGGAGTAAGTCTGTCATCTGTAGGAGAAAAATACATGACTGACTCAAAGAACATAACGTCAGCACTAACAAAATATTTTTGGCTTAGTGGATCAAAGCAGCGATACCCCTTTTGGGTACGAGAGTAGCCGACAAATACACACTTGATAGCTCTAGGAGAGAGCTTGTCACGCCCTGGAGAGACATCATGAACAAATGCAACAGATCCAAACACACGAGGTGTAAGAGAGAAGAGATCCTTCTCGGGAAACGCAATCGAGTAAGAAATCTTTTCTCCTAACACGGATGAGGGCATACGATTTACCAGATAGCAAGCAGTAAGGACAGCATCACCCCAGTAATAATGAGGAGCACGACTCTGTATCAACAATGTTCTAGTTACATCAAGTAAGTGACGGTGTTTGCGCTCGGTAACACCGTTCTGTTGGGAAGTGTAGCCACATGAGGTCTGGTGTACAATGCTATGGGATCTAAGGAACTCAGAAAGATGTAAGGTGCAAAATTCCAAGGCATTGTCAGAACGAATATACTTGACATTTGCAGAAAAAATATTCTTTATTTCACTAATAAAATACTTGATAGTGGATCCAGCCTCAGACTTATTTTTCAATAAGAAGACCCAAGAAATTCTAGAAAAATCAACAGCTACAAGATAAAAACGATGTCCATGGAGATCAGGAACACGACTAGGACCCCAAATGTCTAAATGAAGGAGATCAAATAACTGAGAACTGCTCCGACTCTGACGGGATGGAAAAGATGAACGGTGATGCTTCCCAAGTTGGCATGCTTCACATTGAAAGGAGGATCTCGTAGAAATCTGAGGGAAAACATGACATAACTTCTGCAGAAGATGTCCAAACCTAAGATGACACAAGTAAGGAGAGACAGGTCCAGTAGGTATAATAGAAACACTAGCATGATGAGGTTGAACCAGTCTGTAGAGTCTCCGTTGCTCACGGCCACTTCCAATCACCCTGCCCGTGAGTATGTCCTGAAACACAAGAGATGAAGGGTCAAAGATGGCACGACAGTGCAGATGCTTAGTGATCTGACTAATAGAAAGTAAATTCATTTGAAACGCAGGAGTATATCAAACATTTTTCATATGCATGGACGGTGTCAACTGCACCTCCCCCTGTCCTGTAACAGGTAAGTGGTTACCATTAGCAATGACAACCCATCTATCGGGTAGTATAGCCCTGTAGGACTTCAGTTGTGTTCTATCTCCGCACAAGTGGTGAGAAGCACCAAAGTCCATAATCCATTCTGTCATGTCTGTATTCGTACTACCAATAAAGGCATAGGTGATACCTGAGGAGCTCGAAGAGGCTCTGACTGTCGTAGCGGTATTTGTGGTGGTGTCAGCACTAGGAGTCATGATCTCTCGAATGTGAGAGACAATATCATCCAGGCACGGATCAGCTTGTGGAGCTGAAGTCTCTGAAGACACAATCTGCTCTGCTGCTCGACCAGAAACAGGATATACATGCTTCTGATAGCATGTATCCTCTGCATGTCCAGGCTTGCGGCAGTAGGTGCAGGGGCCACGATGTCGTCCACCGCCTCTTCCTCGGGGTATATGTCCTCTGGACTGGATCGCCCCACCTCGAGCACGAGAAGCGACCATTGCTGAGGAGTGAGAAGACGTGGATGTCGACGGGATAGTGAGCCGGTTGAGACAGCTATAGGCCTCCTCGATAGGGGGGATGTCTGCTCCAGTAAGAAGATGAGTACGTGCAGCATCATATTCTCTATCAAGTCCAGCCATGAAAACTCCAACCATCGTGGAGTTCCTATACGTCTTCTGTTGCTCAATAGGCGTCGTGATGGGCATGTAACTATGGAGTTTTTCAAACATGCCACGTTGGAAGAGTAGTAAATATGCAAGGGACGACCATTCTGCTTGGTGTTGTAGATATCAAACTGTAGTTGAAGGATTTTTGCTTCATTCTTCGCCTGTGCATAGGTGGAAGCCTAAGTGTCCCACATTGCCTTGGCAGTGGACTGATTTAGTATATCGTTGGCTATCTCTGTAGAAAGGGTCCCACAAAGCCAAACACGTGCATAAGCATCATCTTGTTTCCAAGAAGCATTTGCTCCGATCTTGTCCTCTGGCTCTGGATCTGTCAGGATGTGCTCCTTGTTGTTGCACTACATGAGGGTGAGGAACTGCATGGACCACAACTCATAATTGGTCCCATCCATCTTAATGATGGGAGCCGGACCCTTGAAGGTTCCGGACGAGAAGATGTCACCTTTGTTTTCTGACATATTGATAGCCAAATAACGAAACTCGACCAGAGGATAAACTAATATAAACGAGTCTTACAGATTCATATGAAGGATTGTTTGAATGTGCAGACTCATACAACCATCCTTTCTACTCCTTGTTGCTTGCCGAAAACCGGACTTAAAGGTCCTCTATCTTCCCCTTTCTTTGGCTTTTATAACAGAAGACGCCCACTTTTGGGCCTGTAGGATTGGGAAGACGCACGGGGCTGTCGCGCTGTGGGGAGAGAAGACGCGTGAATGCGGGAGAACGCCGCCGCCTTTGCTTCAGATATCACAGGAGGGTGCGCCAGGTCCTGCGGCGTGATGCGAGCTGGAGGTGCGCGCACATGGGGAGGCGTCGACGCGATGGAGATGCGCAAGGCGCTGGGGAGATAGGGGGCTGGGGGCGAGGGGGCCTGGTGGTGGCACGGGGGTGGGGTCAAGGGACGCGGGAGCCAAGGGCGATAGGGGTCGCGGGGGCTTGGGCGCACAAGGGCGATAGGGGCGGGGGCCTGGGGAGGACGTCGGGCACGGCGGAGAAGGTGGGGGCCTGGGGCGGGGGGGGGGGGGGGGGGGGGGGCTGGGTTACGGATGCGATAGGGTTAGGGAGGGGACAGGTGTCGGTTTGGGAGAGGCTAGGATTAGGGATGATACAGGAACTCCGGTCCTTTAAACCGAGGCTTTGATACCATGTTAAGGGAACGTATTAGGATGCCTTATGAGAGGCCCAAGGGTTCCCTTATATAGGAGAACCCTTGGGTAAATTACAAGAATATGAAAAGGAAAAAAGAAAATTACATAAAAGACTATACTAAAAATAGTAATTATCTCAACAGTTCTTAAGAATACCAACCAAATAGTTAAGTACGGAGGTGGTGTGGACTCCATTGTTCTTTCACGGACTATGCTTGGCAGATTCGAATGTAGATTTTTCACATTCACCAGACGTTTGGAAGCGATGATCCAATGGGAGGGCAAGGGAGGCGGCTACGACTGCGAGGGAGGTGGCTGCAGGGAATGGCGACGAGGGTGGCAAGGGAGTAGGCTGCGAGGGAGGGCGGTGGAAGCCGTTGCCCGATTCGGGTTTCATTTGAGGGAATTGGAACCCATCGTCCAGTATCCACCGTTGGGTTCTTCTCATCCAACGGTGGGTATCCACCCCAAATATATTTATAAATATATTAAATATTTAATACAAATAAACGTAACCATAATTTTGTTTATTTTATTGGTGTCCTATTTATATTCATTAAATCAAGATTATATATGTGAAAAATTAACTTCGAAGATACTATTTGTCGTCAGATTAAAAAACAAGAATCATGTCTTAAAAACGAAAACAAATACGAACGAATACAGACATAATGGCATTTGCTTTCATCCACAGTGACAATATTCCACGGATAACAAGTTATTTTTATATTCTTCATGGAATGTAATTGAATTGGGGTTGTGGGCATACTAGATCTCGCATTTGTAATTTGTTTATGATGTGATTACAATTTTATGGTGTAACCAAAAAATGTTCTGACCTATTGACATACACTAAAATGTCAGCATCAGACATAAAGGGACTCGAATATCGATATCAAACATATGAAACAACATGCATTATACATAGAAAATAACAGTGAAATTGAAGAATCGTAACTAACATAATATGTTTATGATTGCATCATTTTTTAAATAAAATTTCCGAAGCAAGGCTCCACACTAGTTAAGATAAATGACGTAAAATTTCCTTTATTTTTCAACACACCTTTTCCATATAGTTTAATGAAACGAATATTTTTGCAACACATCAAATGTCAGTCCAGATCCCATTAAAAGAAATTTTATCTTTTCAGATAAACACGAGTTCTCATACTGCATTCAATAAATCTAGACAAGCAAATGTGCATTAAAAATTTCCTTTCCAATATTTGTATTTGGTTGGTGTGTGAGATAAAAACTCCAATCCTTGGCTGCGATTTCAAATTATGGCTCCCCAGTGTCCTCGTATTCTGCAAGCTATACGATGGCAAAAATGGCAAAGCCTTCTTCTACTTTAAGTAAGGTCAACTACATGGGTTCTTGCTCAAATCCATATTGAAAGATTCGATTATTTTTTGTGATTGATGTCTATTACCTAACACAAACCCCACAAGGAAGGATTTGAGCTCTAGTACTTTGGGTGGTAGGACTATCACCAGACCATGTGATACAAGGAAAAAATTATAATCCGTGTTTTAGTTGCATCATCAATGGGAGGAAGAAGAGGCCATTCTTTTCGTGGAGTTAGGGCAGGCCCGGTCTTTGCATTTAAGTACAAGTTCGAGTTGAAGCTCCTGTGGTTGCCACCTCCTGCAACTGGAGTTCGCGGGCGCCCTGAAAATCGATAAGAAATTTCCGTAATCCATCCTCTCTCCTGTCCTCTTGAAATATATGCAAAATAATATCCACATAAGACAATACACGGCTTTCCATATCTCCATATATTCATGCTTATTATTGAAAGAGAATTGCAAGATATATATATTATCCAATGACTAGATGCGATATTCTACAAACTACCCAATATCGAATCTGATGAGGAAAATTTCTTTGTACCGCAGCTCCGATAAATATTTTATTTTGTTATGTCTTGTATGTAAGCTTCTTTTTAAAGAGGCGACTTTGATTTTAGCTAATAGCGCCTATACAAGACAGTTTCCTATTGATTTATTCATACAAACAGCAAGAGGTGAAGCTGCCTCTTGAAGAGGCAACTTTGGTTTTAACCAAACCCACCTCTTGACGAGGCGGCTCTCATCGCGCACATAAAAAATCTAAAAGTTGAAGACGGCTTACCTATGATACGTAACAAAATAATTCCTTTGCGACCGGACATAGCTAATAATGTTTGGGGGTTGCGATATACAGAATTTTTTCTCCGAATTTGATTCATGAATTTAAAATCTAATATTCTCATCAAAGAATGCTGGTGATAATTTCTTCAGGAAGTTTACTAATGCATCCGGACACTTTCATCATGCAATGCCAGGTTTTAAAAAAATTAGAACTCTATTTTTTTCTGGCATATATAAATAATCTGTAGTGCCAACATATTTACGATGGTGACATCTTTGGAAAACCCCCATTAACGACGTGGAGATGTGAACATCTTTACAACACTAGCAACTTGAGATGTTAGCAGAAACGAACCTTGTATTGAATTGAGAGGGTTAACTCACGAGTAACCCTGCTACCAAATAAAGCATCTTTCCATTCCTAAATCTTCCCGCCTTTCCTACAAATGCATGCCCATCACAATGCAGCCACAGCTCTCTAACGCAAGAGACGCGGCCATCGGGAGGATGTCTGAAATAAAATCAGGACCAGTTATTTTTTTTAGGAATGATGAGATGAACCTCAATTAGAGGCCCATCCAGAAAAAATATTTAAGAATTATAAGGACCATAGTTAATGTCATGAAAGCAAAGGCTGACATATTGAAAGTTGCCTACACGAACAACAGAAATACTACAATATTTCAACAAATAGACTAGTTCTTTCTCACGAAACTTTAAACCCATGAGATAACAGGTCATTCATTCTCTCATTGATTTCCACATGGTATTAGAGCAAAGGTACGAAATCGGGGTTCTGATCTAGATCACGCCACCAGCACCAGCCCAACTCCCCTTCTCCTCTTGCAGGCCCTTGCGTAGGCCCTCTCCTCTGCCTAGGGCCCTGTGAAAGGCCCTTTTTCCTCCACACAAGAGCCCCCACCCAGTCTAGGGGCGCCGCCACCCTAGGCTAATCGGTTGTGGATACGTCACCCCAAACATCGCTTGAGACCGCTAACAGCCCCAATAACAGCTGCAGGTGCCCGTGGACCACTCCAGGTGACTGTCTAGTGCCCAGAGCACCACTGCAGCACCACCCAGGCGCACCTCCGGGCCCCAGCACCGCCGCATGTGGCTCTCTAGGCAGCTGCAGCGCCCCCTATAGCTTCTACTTGGATTCTAGGCTGATGCAGCGCCACCCAGGCACACCTCCGTGCCCCAACATTGTAGTCTGAGGCTCTCCATCCATCTGTGCGTCACCGACCAGGTGCAAGGCTACTGTAGCATTACCCGTGACATTGCACAACCCTCTTTGGGTGCAAGAACAGTGATCTAGGTCAGCCATATACGTGACTAAGCGGAAAATTCTTCTTCTTGGTATCTCTATTTGACCACGATGATGTCTCTTCCTATCGAGACCAAGCCCATGTACACTACATCTTCTATGATGGTACATGGCATTTCTATCTAACTCAAGGGTGCAACAAAATTTGTGCTCTGGTCTCATACCTTCAAGGTGTTAACCGGTGGTCATCAAAAGATCTACATTCTGACAAAAGATCCTCTCAAAGAGACAGATAAAGATTATAACACATAGCTTGGAGATAACTATCAGGTCATCACTAGGATGACCTACAGTATTGAGTTGCACATTGTTGCGAACTTGCTCTACAAAGACACGGTTAAGGAGATGTGGGAAGAACTATAACTGATACATTCCCACAAAACAACTAAGTCTAGCCTCGCAGATATATATGTAGATCTGGTCCGCATCTCAAGGTGAATCTACTCTCGTCGAGTACTACAGACATCTCACCAGTATATATGAGGAGCTTGCGATATTTCAACTTGCATGTTGTACTAAACAGATACATGAGCGATCTGACTGACAGTTTTATCGATTTCTTGTTGGTCTACATCCTCCATACCAAGGCGTGAAGGAACATTTTCTTATGTCTGATACCATGCCATCCATCGACATTATTTTTTATTTTCTTCGACATCTGCTAAACATGATTCTACTCTACCCGTGACTCAGATCATAGTCAAGGATGTGACACTAGCACACCACAGTATCTATAGTCCATCCACTATTAGCATTGAAACCATCCATCGGTGTGCTTTGGAAATGATATGGCTATCATTTCCATGCTAATAGTGCCTATGAACATGCTTACGATACTATAGAGGCATCTCCTGATCCAAACTCCAATGGATAGATAGAACAACTCAGTGCCATAGATTATTCATACCTGATGCAGCTCCTAGAGAACTCGAGCTCTTCCACCAGTGAGAGTACTCCTATTGCTAGTCTGGCTACCACTTCATGTACAATAGCTAACTCCACCACTGCTTCTACTCCTACCTGGATTGTTGATTCTGGAGCTTCCACCCATTTGACAGGAGAAGGTAATCTGCTAACCTTCTCCAAACCCCTTTCCTTTTTGAAGTCAGTTCGAATCGCCAACGGGGCTCATTCCTCTGTTACTACAGTCAGGACTATGGAGTTTTCCTCTAAGCTCAGACTCATTGGAGTTCATTATGCCCTTGATTTCCCTTTGAGCTTGTTGTCTTCTTATAAGCTTTGTACTGAGCTTAACTGTCATGTGATTTTTGATGAATTCTACTGTTATTTTCAGGACATTCGGACGAGGTAGCTTTTTGGTGGGGACATGAGAACGGTCTCTATTATCTTGACATGCCCTTTGATTCCACGTTTGTTGGTGTTGCATCTATCTCCACTAACCCGCTCCTTTGGCAGCTTCGTCTTGGGCATCCTTCTGCTAGGGCACTCTCCATAATGTTTTCCCTGAACTTTCTACTCTGAAGCCCTTAGAGTACGAGGCGTGTGAGATTGGGAAACATCATCAAGCTTCTTTTCTTGCATGTATTGAGTCACATTGTCCTGCTTCCTTTACTCTATTTGAGGACTTACTCTATTTGAGGGCCATGTATGGTCAGTACTTTGAGCAGTCACATATATTTTATAGTTTTTATGGATGATTATAGTAGATCTTCTTAGTTCTATCTTATAAAGGAAGGTTCATATATTAATAAAATTATGAAAAATTTCTTTCAGTTCGTCAAAAAATATTTTTCTACTTGTGTCAAACTATACGAACATGCAGTACCCTTGAGTTCACCCGACAAGAGTTGGTATCCTTCTTTGTCTCACAGGGGACTGTTCATCAGACTTCATATTCGTATACCTCCCAGCAAAATGGGGTAGCGTAAAGGAAACTTTGACATCTTCGTGATATTGGACGATATTTACTCACATATATGAAGATTCCAAAATCCTACTGGGGGGTGCCATCTCACAGCAGTCCATCTCATGAACATGGTTCTGCCATCTGTTCTAAAGAGGGACACTCCTTTCTCCTTACTTTACCCCAGTGAGCCACCTTTCCCGTTACCATTGAGGATTTTTGGTTGCACAATGTTTGTTTATATTTTTTATATTGCTGACAAATTTATCACCTAAGTCTATCAAGTGCGCCTTTCTTGGGTACTCTCGCACTCAAAAATGTTATAGTTTTGTGATACTATTGGTCATTGTCATTGTTGGAGTAGCGCCATATGTATAGATGGGCAAATGGATCCCTCCAAGATCCATTTACCATATTTAGTGCTTATTCCCGCATCTACATGTGGTGGGACTTGGAGGATCTATGGAGGCTATATAAGAAGCCCCAGACCTCCTGTATCAAATGAGAAAAGTGAACGAACAAATCATCCCTTTGACGCGTTTTCCCATGGTTTCATCTCACTCCTTAAGGAGTAAGGTTCCACGTAAAATCTCGATGTTCCTTTAATGTTTTTAATCTTTATCTCTGATATTCGCTTCCACATTCATACTTCTAACATGGTATAAGAGCCGGTTCGATTCTCGAGAATGTATTTTATATTTTTGTTTGAGATTTGATTTTCGATTGTATGTTCTTGAAGATTTGTTGAAGATTATTGTGTATGGATTAGTTTAATTCTAAGTTTCCAAGGGTTTGTTGAAACCATAATTCTTTAGGGTTCCATGTTCTGAAGATCAAAGCAGCCACTCTTTGTTTACGTTTCTAAAAACCCTAATTCAAGCACACAGTTCCACATTTTCCACATCAGGCCTCATGCTCGAGACCAGCCCTCATTCGAGATGTGTTTTGTTTAAAAAAGAGAAAAAAATGAGAAGAGGGCCCAATTATGATTATATTAAAGAAAAAGGGAGAAATCTGCAGTAATTAACAAAAAGGGAGCAGCACTGTATTTTAGGCCCAAGTTGGTTCAATTGTGGTTGTTTAAAAAAAAGGGCGCATGCAAAAGACTAATCAATATTTTGCACAGTCATCCAAGTCATCCATCTCAGACTTCTTGCTAATATACATACTCCGACAGGCTATATTCGCTTCTACATTCATAGTTTCTAACAGTTGCTATATTTCTATTGATGTCGCTTTATCTCAACAGACCAACAACTTTACACAGACTGTCAATAACAACCCTAATATTCGCTGGATGACTTTGTTTACCTTTTTATCTTTATCTCTAATATTCTCTTCTACATTCATAGTTTCTAACAGTTGCTATATTTCTATTGATGTCGCTTTCTTTCAACAGACCAACAACTTTACACAGACTGTCAATAACAACCCTTAGGAGCTACCATCATTGATTATTTATAAATGTAAATAAACTACTTTGCTTGCTTTTGTACCTTTTCCTATTCCTTGTTTGCATGATAATATGTCTTCTTCCAGTGCTCCTACCATCACTGCACCGGGTGCGCCTGTGAAAATTAAAAAGGTAATGCATTTTTCATCCTATGTCACATTTTACTTCTACTGATGGCTTATCTAGTTAGGGATTTTATCACTTGTGCCCCTCCGAGATGTTGCAATATCAGTTATGCCCCTATCTTTTTGGTAATATCAGTTGTGCCCCTCAAAACTTGCTATTTTATCACTTGTGCCCCTCGGGTTAGTGACCGTCCATCTACAGTGCAAACGGACGTTAACTTTGAGGACATAAGAGGAATTATTTTTTTTTAAAAGGTTATATGGTCATTTCATCCTCCTCTTCCCCAACCTCTTCTTCTTCCTCCTCTTCCCATCTTCTTCCTCCTCCTCCGACCTTCCCCTCCTCCCTCTCCGCCCCGAGATCCCCGCAGCCCCTACCCTCCCCGGCGCCGCACCTCCTCCCCCCGCACCTCCTTCCAGCCCGCCGCCCCCTCCCATCTCCAGCACCACCGTCACCACCCCCTTTGCCAGGCCGGCGAGGCCCCTCCCTTCTCTTGCCGGCAACGCCAGCGTCGCCTTCGGTCTGAAGCCCGGCCGCGGCAGGATCACCGCCATGGCCACCTACAACGTCAAGCTCGTCACCCCCACCGGCACCGTGGAGTTCCAGTGCCCTGACGATGCCTACATCCTCGACCAGGCCGAGGAGGAGGGCATCGATCTGCCCTACTCATGTCGTGTTGGATCCTGCTCTACCTGCGCCGGGAAGGTTACGTCCGGAAGCGTGGACCAATCCGACCAGAGCTTCCTCGACGACGACCAGATCGAGGCTGGGTGGGTGCTCACCTTCCACGCCTACCCCACGGGCGACGTCGTCATCGAGACCCACAAGGAGTCGGAGCTCGTCGCTTAGAGAGTAGAGATAAGACCCACAAGGAGTCGGAGCTCGTCGCTTAGGAGGGGAGGGGGCACAGGGGGCGGTGTCGGGGAGGGGAGGGGGCGGCGCCGGGGAGGGGAGGGGGCGGCGGGCTGGAAGGAGGTGCGGGGGGGAGGAGGTGCGGCGCCGGGGAGGGTAGGGGCTGCGGGGTGTCGCCGGGGAGGGGAGGGGAGCTCGGGGCGGCGTCGGGGAGGGGAGGGGAGCTCGGGGCGGAGCTCGGGCCGGAGAGGGAGGAGGAGGAGGTTGGAGGAGGAAGAAGAGGCCCTTGGACAATAATACCCCTCTTAAATGCACCAAGGTTTGAAAAAACCATGGTTAAGTCAATTCATTGACGGTCAACCTGACGGAAGGGCACAACTGATGACGGAGAAACTTTTGAGGGGCACAACTGATATTACCAAAAAGATAGGGGCATAACTGATATTGCAACATCTCGGAGGGGCACAAGTGATAAAATCCCATCTAGTTATGACGAGAAATTTACAGATGACGCTATATTGTCTATATTTGTTCTCTGAGATCATCAATAGTGCATTACATGATCATGGCTGGAGACAAGCCATGGATAAGGAGGTGGATGCATTTACATCTTGGGCACATGGGATCTTGTGCCTAGCCCCTCGAGAATTGGACATGGGGCATGCAGATGGGTCTTCATGATTAAACAGTCGCATGATGTCTATTGACAGATTAAAAGCCATGTTGGTAGCTAAAAGCTTCACGCAAACCTATAGTGTGGATTACTTTGAGACTTTCTCTCCAGTCGTCAGAATGGGATCCATAATCACCATTCTTTCTATTGCAGCTAATAAGAACTGGCCTATTTTCAACTAGATGTGAAGAATGTCTTTCTCTATGGAAACATCGAGGAATGTGTTGATATCATGCAACTGTCGACTTACAAAGTCATGGGAGAGTGTATGCGCTGACTTCGTAAGATCATCTATGGCCTAAAGCTGAGTCCTCGGGCATGGTTTAACATGCTTACTATTGAGTTCGATTCTCTCGTCTTCCACAAGAAGAGATCTGACTACTACGTCTTTGTCAGATGATGGTCAACTGCTAATGTTCTATCAGTTGCCTATGTTGATGATATGGTAGCACAAGTGATGACAAAGTAGGCATTTCGGAGACGAAAACCTTCCTTCGAAAGGTATTTGTGATAAAATATTTTGGTAACCCCACTACTTCCTTGGCATTGAGGTGATACATACTACATAGGGAACTTCTTTCACAGAGGAAGTATTGCCTAGATATTATAATAGAGGTTGGACTACTTGGATACGAACCATCTGGCATCCCTACAAAACTGAGGAAACACTCTACTTCTATTGATCCTGAGTTTGAGGATACTACATGATATAAAGGTCTAGTGGGCAAACTTCTCTACCTTATTATCACTAGACCTGACACATCGTATGATGTGCGTAGAGAGAGCTAATACATGGAGGAACCTCTCTATAGTCATTGGTAGGATGTTTTTTTGATCCTTCGATGCTTGAGGATTCTCCAGGGTATGGCCTCTTAATGAGTTCATTAGTCATAACAACGCCACAGCCTATGCAGATGTTGATTATGCCAATTCTCTAGAGGATCGGCGATCGACTACTGGATATGCTATATTTGTTGGTGATAATCTTGTTACATATCCCAGTAAGACGCAGACAGTAGCTTCTAGATCAAGTGCAGAGGCAAAATACATGGCAATAGCCCGAGCTACCTGTGAGGTTGCATGGCCCATCTCTTTTGTACGGTATCTTGGACTTCATACTACCACTCCAGTTCTCTTATATTGTGAGAACAAGTTTGTTACATATATTGCCACCAATCTAGTTTTTCACGGGCGGACTTAGCATATGAAAGTTGACTGGCATTTCATTCGCAATTCTATACGGGAAGGGAAAAGGGAAAATTACTACTCCTCGTATCTCCTCGGATCTTCAGCTTGCAGATATATTCATGAAGGCGCTACTAAAGACACGTCTTCCGTGGATGATTTCCAAGTTGGACATGATCAAATAGATATGCTACAACTTGAGGGGAGTGCCGAAGTTATGAGTCTTTCTGTGTATTATTATTTCTTATTTCAATCATGTAAGTTGTAACCCCCGTCAAGGTATCTATGTAATTTTCCCTTTCTTCTCTTCTAGGATTTCACAATATATAAGAATCTCTAGACCCATAGAATAAGACAAATCATTCATTCTCTCGTTGTTTTCCACCTCAAGAAAACATAAATAATAATTAATCAAGATTTTTACAATTCAAATTTAACTTCGCAATTTCAAGTTGTCTTGGTGTTAGAATCAATGGTCAGAAATGATTTTTCAGATAATAATCCATAGCTACGTTTGTGCAATAGAAGCCAAAGGGGATTGATACGGGATATTTGAGAAGACAATGAGAAGAACCAGATAATCACTAAAAATTTGAGAAATCTAATACTATGAGCCTCTTAAAAATGATTAGCACAATGGATTATTTTCCAATTATTAAAGGAAAAACATATTGTTTAAAGTTAAACCAGGACTGAGATTGCTTGGAAAATATATGACGGAAACTGAGTTTCAATATGATTATGCAGAAGAAGAAAATATAAAAAAGGCAACAAGAATAACATCACTAAATCATGCAGTTCCGGATGGTAAGAAAATCATCCTAACTCACAAGATAAGGGACCAATTAGCCTGATACTCAAATCGTACATTACTTCTCAATAAATATATGCGCATGGATATGTCTCCTTTTGCAAACAATTCTTTTTCTGAGAAAACCAAAGGAGTCTCCAGTCCTTTAACATAATCAAATTTAGTTATAGAAGGCAAACAAGCTTACAACCTCTCAACAACGCAAGGACAAATGGAAGGCCGTATCCCGATATATCGGCGATATATCGGTATCGACAGGTCACCGATATATCGCCGATATGTCCGATATCGGGTATCGACACGCAAAAAAGGCGAGCTGAATCCCGATGTCGGCGATATGGCGTCGATATATCGCCGATATATCACTGATATATCGGTATCGACATGGTACCGATATCGACACCGATATCGATATGTCCTTCCATGCCAAGGACACCCGTGACACGTACAATACTTCTGTGATATGAACCAAAATTTCTACATAGGACCTCCCACCCTTGAAAACAACGGAATCCCTCTCGTTCCAAATAGCCCATTGAATCCTCTCTTCTGTATACACCGTCACTGAAAGATTAGGAGTATATGTCTGAAAGAGACTATTTTGAAGGCCCTCACATTTATAATGGAAAACACTGTCATCTGCAACCCGGAAGGGGACTATACTATATATCCCCCACTGCTATACTCAGAGCAGAGAACTAATTACTATAGGCAGATTTTTGGAACTAAAATGCATTTCAGTTATCTTGTTAGTTCTATTTTTATTTCCGGATGTATTCCCCTTGAAGGGCCAATAATGTACTTATCATGATCGCTGGAATAAAATAGTTACCAAAACCCCAAAAGATCAGGCCCATGAGCAAGAAGAAAACTGAAGCATCGAAAATGATGGATGAAGCAAGCCTTCTTGAGAATTACGGGCAGAATGTATGGTCTTCACAAGATTGGACACGAACCCAATGTTGTGAAAAATTGCCGGTTAATACATGACATTAAAATTTGCTGGAAGATTACAAAATATTCAAAACTGTAAATGAGCATGCAATCTTCTCGAAGGGTTTCTAGCTTCCGAACCTCAAATATTTGCATACCTGAAGCAGTCAGACACTAATCAGTGTCCATCAAAAATAACTCATCAGGCGAAGAGTTTTTCAAAAGTGGTGAAAATATGGTATTGTTGGAGTATGTAATAGATTGGTAATTGGATCTCTTCAAGATCCAATTACTCCACACCCATGTTTAGTCCCACATCTACCATTTATGAAACTCGATCTGTCTGTGGGGTGATATAAGGACCCCCACGCCCATGTACTAATTGAGAGATTGCAATAGACAATCCGGCCTTTTCAGGCATTTTCTCGTGGTTTCATATCGCTCCTCACGGAGTAAGGTTCCACGCGTTTCATGTTTTCATATTTCTTTATTTTATTCGTTCTTGTTCCGATTACGCTTCCGCATTTTATACTTCAAGCAGTTATCAGAGCAAGTCGATTTTGGAAGATTTTTTCATGATATTGAGATCTATTCTCTAAGTTTGTTCTTGGAGTTTATGTTGAAGACGATGTTTTTTTGAAATCGTGCAATGACGATGAAACCCTAGTCACTGCCTCATTTGTTGGACCTATCCATGATACCCTAGAACATGTATGCAAACGATCTAGCCCCAACATCTCCATGTGCCATCCTGCTAGTCTTGAGGTGGGTGGTGATTCCACCGAAATCCTCACTCCTCGACCCTCGATTCCAGCATCATCGAAAGGCCCTCCTACTGATTGCTCGACGGCACTCCAGGAAAATTGCATCTCCACGCGCTTCCTCCAAGGTGTGGTTCTCTTTAAGCCATGCCCTACACAAAGCAACATCCCTAGGTAGTAGGGGTGACAGCCAAATGTGGTAAGGCTCGATGCCATACGCACAACAACAACATCATCCTATCTTGAGGATGTCTCCAACGCATAGGAGCAGTAGCAGCGCCTCCAACACACTACAGAGGCACCACGATGGCGCAACTGTCATCGCGGACTTTCATGCTCGCTGCCATTCTCCCACATGCGACACAATATAGGGTCTTGATATGTAGTAGCAACCCCTCCCCACGATAAAGGCACCACCATCCCCCATGGGCGTCAGGCAGCAGTGTTCAATCTTCCTCCTTCAATATCCCAACGGTAGCGGTGATGGGTTCCCCATTGGCAACCCTAGACGTGCGTGCATGAGAGAAGAATCATGGTCCAATCCCCTCTTATTTGTAAGCTCAATTTGGGTAGTGGCTACTCTGGTTAAAAAAAGTAGGAAGGAGAATAGGCTTAATCTGGTTGAAAAAAATAGAAGGGGGAAGCAGGCCCTATTCGGACGGCTACAGCAGGCAAGATTTTTGGGCCCAATCAGGCTGTACTCCAAAAAAAAGGAGGCCGCACACAAAAGGGGGGACATGTTTTGAAAAAAAAAGGCCTGATTAAAAAAAGGTCATGAGTTTTAAACAAAAAAAGAGAGGGAGCATGTTTTTGGAAAAGTAGAGTTTTTTGGGAAAAAAGCTATCATAGAAAAGTTGTATGAAAAGAAGAGAATAGTAGTAACGACAAAAAAAGTGAATGAGTTGTGCAAAAAAAGGAAAAAAATGCATGTTTTGGTTTCTACCAACTTCGTGATCCATGTTTATATTCTATCAATCAAAGGAGAAAGGGGGAGATAGTTTCTTCTTCTTGAAATGTAGTTGCAGGGTTTCCATTGGTCGTCCGCGACTAACAGATCAACATTTCATACTATAATTGTTATCATCCATCCTCACCAAGCATCGACTACTTAAAGTCCAGTACGGAGTAGTAGTCGGGTGTCTTTATCCGCGACTATTACTCTGTGTTGGATTTTCTTCCTTACAGCGACTCTACTTCAGGCATGACTTGATTATCGCATCGACTACTAGAGACATGGTGTTCTTTTCAGATGATATGATCATCGCAAACCTGTTCTCAAGCGATATCTTCTATCAACAGTGGTTACTTCAAATGAGGTGTCTCTACCCCATCCGAGTGGGGTGTCTATCCTCATCTCTCTCAGATGTATCGAGTGAAGATGTGCTGACAGTGTTGTATATTTTCTTTTGTTGCAAGTTGTAGCTTTCTCAACCCCAGCTTAAGAGGGAGTGTTAAAGTATATAATCGAGAGGTAATTGAATCTCACCCAGATCCAATTATCCCCCACTCATGTTTAGTCTCACAACTACTATTTACGGGATCTGGTCTGTCTATGGAGCTATATAAGGAGCCCCACACTTCCTTTAATCATTGAGAGATTGCAATAGACAATCTGACCTTTTGAGGCATTCTCTCGTGACTTCATCACGCTCCTCATGGAACAAAGTTCCATGTAAAAAACATAGCATTCCATATTTTCATATTTTAAATTTTATTTATTCTTGTTCAGATTATGCTTTCGCATTTATATTTCAACATGTACAAGCATGGATTTGAGATTTGATAACTTGGGATTCGTGTATGTTTTATATTTTGATTTAGGATCCATCTTCATTAATTTTGGTTTAATAAATTGAAATCAATTTAAGATCAGAAAACGATAGAGTAGATAATCTAATTAGTCAATTAAGAGTATTTTTATGTATTAGAATTATTTTAGTTATTTGATTACTTCTCTTTATCACTTTATTGAGTCATATAACCCCTTCAGGGTTATTATGTAGTTCTATTTTGAGCTCTAGGGTTTCACGGTTTATAAGAAATCATATAACCCGTTGAATAATTCATTCCATTCATTTTTATTTCTCTCTTCACATGGTACTAAAGCAATAATCCTAGATTCATACCAAACAAACCTACCGCCATCTCCAGCCTCTTGGTCGTACGAGAATTCCCAACCATCATGCTCTTCCTCCTCGAGGGCTTCATGTGCGGGGCTATTTCCACTTAGGCATGGTTCTAACCACAGCTTAGAGCATTACCTACAGCTTGCGAGTTCATAGTGACCCACTATGAGGCATCGCCATCAACCTAAGCTCCTCTTTTGATCGGCATCATGACCCATCGTCGCATCTTGACACGTTGCCATAGAACCGAAGCCCTCTTATGATCACCTCTTGTAATCACCTAAGGCATCCTACTCCTTGAGGCCCTCTTCTCATTGCTTTGAGGCATCGGGACGCATCTCCTAGGGTATCCTCTTCAAATTGCAAAGTTTGTGTCCTCATCTTCCGATCGCATCGCATGTGGAGAGACCACTTCGATATGCACCATCATCCTTAGGATCGAAGCCCAGCAACTTCACATCAAGACTTTTCGAATATATGTGCCATAGACGATAATAGAACTTTCACGGCTCTTCGAGTATCAAAACTTGATTTCTAAGGTTCTTCGAATATTTTGCCAAAATCAGAACTTAACTTTAAGGGCAGAACATCTTACTACCATTCCTTGCACACTTCTTTGGATCTATGATGCATACATGTGTGTCAACAATTCAACATCATCTTTGAATCATCTATTTGACTAAAGCGGCAGCAATTCCTACTGAGACCAAATCCATGTACACTATGTCTTCTATGATGGTACATGGGACTATTATCTAACTCGAGGGCACCGGAAACTACGTCTTTTGATCTCGAACCTTCAAGTGTTTGTCGACGGTTAAAGAAAGATTTCTATCCTCACAAAAAGATCCTCTAAAGAAGGCAGAACGACAATAAATCATGGCTTGAGGACAATTATCATGCCATGACATGGATGACCAATAACGTTGAGTTCAGCAAGTTCCGTTACAGGGCATGCTCCCTGCACAAATGCCCTATCAGGGCATGGATTTTTTTTTCCTATTTGGGGCATCGATCAGCGAACTGTTCGTTAGCAAACCGTTTGTCGATCAATGCGCTACCTGACAACGTTCAATGTGTGTTTCCCAAAGATGCAGTTTTCGAGGGAAACATGTGGTCTTCAATGGAAGCGCACGCTCCACAAGTCGGTGGACGGTTCACCGATTCGAGGCCATCCTCCCGCCTATTTAAATGCCTCCATCCCTCACCATTTCTCACACCATCTCTTCATCTCTTAAAGGACCCCATCTTCACCATTCCTCCCGCCTGTTTAAACTCCTCTCCCTCCCTACTGTGAAGAAGTCCTCCTCTCCTCTAAGTGAATTCATATTATGTAATTATAATACATAAGTAAAAAAACAAATTAAAATCTTACTTAAATGTATTCATATCATATAATTAGTAATACATAATTAGTTGAAAATTAGATTAAAAATTTAATTAAGTGTATTTACATTATGTAATTAGTAATACATGATTACTTAAAAATTACATTAAAATCTTACTTAAGTGTATTCATATTATGTAATTACTAATACATAATTAGCTAAAATTAGATGCAAAATCTTGTTTAAGTGAATTCGTATTATGTAGTTAGTAATACATAATTAGCCAAAAAATAGATTAAAAAATCTTACTTAAATGTATTCCTGAGCGAGCCGTAGGATACCATCTTACCCGGTCGTAGTGGACTAAGTATTGGCATAATAGATCTTTCACTTCAAAACTAGATTTGATTGATGATGTAAGTACTTGGAGTATGGCCAAGTACATCCAATACAAAGTAATAGCTTCCAAGAAAGATATATACACTATAAGGTATGCTTTGCGAAATCGTAAGTAGAGATTACATGCGAGTCGTAGTAAGAAGGGATTCATTATCTTTGATAAATAAATTACTTTTTTATTGCAAATGTTATCATACTTGTAATGAAATAAGAATATATTCATTACCGGGACCTGCTGATACCTCAGGCTTGGTCCAATAGAGTAGCCACATATCTACCCTTCCATTGAATGATGATACTTCGATAAGCACTTCATATGATTAGACGTATGGTAAAAATTAGTGTATCGAAATTTACAATATATCATCGTAACAACACTACAGATTCGTCGAACATGGCAGTGTACTTAACAAGGTCCTGTTGAAAAGTCGAAGCGAGGCATTCAACCAACTGCTTAAGGTGGCTGGTATGCGATGTGTCACCAACTTAAAAAGAGACAACCTCGATCAGTCACTTCTGATGGTCCTATTGGAATGATGGAGACATGAGACCCACACTTTCTATCTTCGACACGGTGAAGTTACCGTAACAATGAAAGACGTGCCCATTTTAACAATCCTTCGTGTTGATGGGGCCCTGTAAAAGGCCTAGAGCACCCCTCATGTTTTCAATGGTCATACCATTGCGAACAAATGTTTGGCGTAAATCCGAGCAGTGGAAGAGGGGAGAGAACTTATTGAGCGGACGTTTGAAGCTCACTTGAATAAATGAAAATATTCTCACAGATGCGAATCTTTTGGAACAAGTTAGTGACTCGGATGATGAGAATAGTTCATGCATTCATTTTATACCAGATAGGAGAGTCATATTTTCGGATTCAACTGGCGACAAAGTATCACTGCGATACATGTGTTTGCTTCATAACTTGGAAGAATGTGGACAGTTGGCTTGGGGGACTACAGTTCTTGCACAATTGTACCAACAATTGGACAAATGTTCGTTGGAAAAATCGAAAAGATGTTATACCTTATTAACCTTGCTGAAGACTTGGTCTTAGGAGCATATACACATTGACGTTCCTCGTCCATATCGTTTGGATCAGGATACTTTGCACCGTGGTCCCTATACATGCAAGTAAAAGTCAAAAACATTGTGTTATTTTAGTGGATGTACTCTGATACATTACTCACAAATTATTGAGAATAGATGGACATCATGCAGGAGGTCTTTCATCGAAAATGTAAAGACTACAAATCTATCCTTCTACCGCAATGAGCTAGATAATCAACATAATCATCAGGTATGTTACTCGTGTATAATGATATTCATTAAAAATATCACGAGTAATACTAAAAAATATATAATAGATGAGATGGTCTCCATATGACATGGAGATTGTAAATAACCTACCTCCTATTTGTCGAGAAGGGAAAGAGGTATGGATGTCACAGACGGTGCTGATTTGTTTTAATGTGGCGGTAATGCATGTGTCGGATCAGGTTATGCGACAATTTAATCTGTACCCCCATATTCCATATCCGATGCCCAGAATAATTACCCGGAGAGTCGGACTAGACAGAGGGATAATGGCCCGATCGATTGGGATGACCGACTTCATGAGCAGATACTTTGATGGAACCAGAGACGGCAAACAGTTGTCATGGAAAGAGTATCAATGAAACTTATGAACAACGAGTAATGAGATACATGTAATGGTATTGGCAGATTACCCGACGTTGGATTCAAACGTCAATCCCTGCACCATGACTTGCAGATGAGCCTTACGCTCCCAGATTTAGGCTTGGGGTACGTGCTATATTTTCACTCACTGATTCGTTAGGTTTGTGATATATAAAAACACTATGTGATGGTTTGAATTATCACCGGTACAAAGAGTATATGAAGCATGTGGGATTCTTAAGGATTACAAATGCAGCTCAGAGTTGCAGAATATTATTGGTTTACTGGACTCAGCATTGCATAACTTTGGGTTGGTGGATCCAATGACACAGTACCATCTGTGGTACTCTTATTCGAATAAGTCATCAACAGTCCCTTTCTTATCAACAGCTTATGAGGCTATTGGACCCACCACAACCGTTTTCCCTTCTCAACAATAGTATATTGCTAGTACTCATGATGTTGAGGCAGGACCATCTCAGGCAAGGCCTGGAATAGAGACTCAAGAGACCCAACTTACTCAACCTTTACAGGCTGATGACTTTTGAGATATGACCCCCTCCACGCAGACATTCACAAAGTGTTTAACCAGTCATATTATTCCTCCTCACCCTGGTGTAGTTTTTCATACTATGTGGATCAGAAACGTCTACCTCCATTCCATATTATATCGCATCCACCACAGTCGATCCGATGTATCCACACAAGCAGTAGCGTGGTCTTTAGCATGAGCAACGTCCATTGCAGAATCAAGAACAATCTCCACAACTTGATAGAACAACCTTGATTAAAGAACAACCACGAGAGCCAAGTGTAGTGAGTGGGAGTACCTCCAGTGGAGGTAGTAAAGGTCGTAGAGCTAGATTATCAGGAATAATCCGTAGAGAACAATAAACGTTTGATTAATATTCAAATGTATCATCGGTAACATTTTCCTCATCAATGTAATAAAGTTATTCGTGCTAATGTGATGTTATATTTAATATTTTCTTTTTATCAACTGCTTAGTGGTAAAATTTTGAGTAAGTGGTTAGTATCTTTCATTGGATGTTTGTTGTTATTAATGACCTTAATATAATTTCAATTTACATAATTTCAAATGCAATTGTATTCGTGTAGATTATGGAAAAAAACTCGCTTCACGACATGTAAGCCGGTGCGTCCACCCCCACACAATCGAATCTTGGCAGTACGTCTACCATCTACTTCTGATGCATACCGATGGGCAGTAGTTGCTCCACTACAGTCACCACGGCAACCACTTACTGCAACACCATCAGTTCTAGACTTTGTACGTCAGTCACCTCCATTGTATATGCCATCTGAGGCCCCTACAGAGTACCTCTCAGAGGAGGATCGGTTGTTGAATCGGCCAGCACAGTCGGTAGACTCTTCATTCACTGACTACCCACCCTAATCCAAGCCCCCTTCTATGGTCAAAGAGTTCACAGAGCAAGACTTCTCCGTACACTGATATATATATATATATATGATTAGGAGGAAGATCTCTATGCCGACTTAGCGAATTTGCATTACAACATTGCACTGAAATATGTTTATTTGAGCGTATAAGGAGTGAGTCCGACTGAGGCCATGAATGCATTGCCATTTAGTTAAAGAATGATGTAATGTTAGAAGTAATTAGATGTTATGATGTTGTCTGTTTAGTTGCAAGTAATATGTTGAATTATCTATTTAATTCTGCTTAACTGGAAGTAATATGTTGAAGTATATTGATGATGCTGTCTATTTCATTATATTGGTGATGCTGTCTCTCTATGTCTTGAAAAATATTTATCTTATTTATTTTTAAATTCAATCATAAAATAAAAATGTATACAATTGTATTATATATTTAATAATAAAGAAATATGCTAAATAAATTATAGTAAAATTGGATAAAATATAAGCAAAGTATAAGTCTCAATTTACAATATTATAATAGTGTAAATTTATATATTATAAATTCAAAGATTACATTATTACTTAAATATTACAATATTTTATGTTTACTATACATGGTAAAGATATGTTATTTCATTAACTAAGGAGAAGGGGTATGTTATTTCATTAACTAAAAAGAAGGGGATGAATCTGACGGAAATTGGCAAATCGGCAAACCATTCGTCGATCAGCGAATAGTTTGTCAATCGGTGCCCCAAACAGGATAAAAATAATTCCATGCCCTGACAGGGCATTTGCGTAGGGAGCATGCCGTGTTAGGGAAATTGCTCTGTTGAGTCCCACATTACGACGAACTTGTATAAGGACACTAGGCATGAGATATGGGGCGAACTGGTACAAACGTACTCTCAGCAGATTACAAAGTCCCATCTTGTCGAGATCTATATGTGGAACTAGTCTGTATTTCAAGGAGAGTCCACTCTTATGGAGTACTCTCACCACTCCCATCGGTCTTTACAAGGAACTTTCCATATTTTAGCCAGCTTGTTGTAGCAAATAGGTGAAAGAGATATCAGAATGGTAGATCTATAAACTTCTAGATGGCATACATCATTGCTATCAGATGTAAAGGAACATCTCGTTACATATGATAGTCTTCTGACCATCAAGGTTATCTTTGGCCATCTGCAGCAGATTGAGACTTTTATAGTCTGCACTTCATCTTCACAACCCGTGGAGAACTTTGCCTTTCTTGCTTCATTAGGACGAAGAGGCCACTTTAGCTATCGAGAGCTTATAACTGTGACTTTGGTCATAGCCGAGGTCGTGGCAGCGTGCTGTGTGTTCACTACTGGAAGGGTAATCACCCATCTGAGAGTTGTTGAGCGAAGATTGACATGACCCCACATGCTAATATTGCATCTATGGTGTAACAGTAACAGAGGCACCTTCTAATCAAGATCTAAGTAGACAGATAGTCCATCTCTCTGCCGCATATTACTCACACCTGATGCAACTGCTACAGAGATCTGATACCACTCCCAATGAAACTAGTCATATTGTGCACATGGCTACTACTTCAAGTATCGTAGCCAACTCTGCTAATGTGATAGACATGGATCATTGACTCTAGTATGTCTACTTATCTAATCGGAGAAGGTAGCAAGTTGACCTCTTCTTAGCCCTCTTCTATTGTGAAGTCGATTCGAGTTGCCAACAGTGATCACTCACATGTTACCCCCATTGGAGCTATGGAGTTTTCCTCTAAGCTCAGTCTCATCGAAATTTAATGCGCTCATGACTTTCCTTTTTGAGTTTATTATCTATTCATAAGCTCTATGTTAAATTGAATTGTTGAATGATTTTTGACGAGTTTTGTTACTATTTTCAGGAAATCTAGGCAAGGCAAATTTTTGGTGGGGACATGAGAAGAGTGGCTTAAACTACCTTGATCTCCATGACGATTTTACTTTTGTTGGTGTTCCTTATATTTCCACCGACCCCTTCCAATGGCATTTGTGGCTTGGTCACCCTTCTGCCAAAGCACTTTTCCATATGTTTCACGGACTCTCCTCGTTGAAGCCATTTAACTGGGAAGTCTGTCAGTTCGAAAAACATCACTATGCCTCTTTTCCTCCTGAGGTTGAGCCAAGTCAATTTTCACCATTTTCTTTGGTAGATAGTGATATTTGGGACCCTTGTTTGGCCCGTACTATTGGTGGTCATAGATATTTTGTTGTCTTATGGATGATTACAACATATTTTATTGGGTTTATGTAATAAAAGAATGGTTAGGTATTAATAAAATTATATAGTCATTTCAGTTTATTAAAGCATCTTTCTCTACTTGTATTCAAACTATACAAATTAAAAATGCTCTTGAGTTTACACAACATGACTTGGTGTGTTCTTTGTCTTTCAAGGAGCCCATCACCAGGCATTTTGTTTGTATACCTCTCGGCAAAATGGGGGTATAAAAAAGGAAACTTCACCACCTTGACATTGCTCACTAACATGAAGGTCCCAAGACCTACCAAGGGGATGTCATTCTCACTGCCACATATCTCATCAATCTAGTTCTATCTTCTACCCTCAAGGAGGTAACTCCTTCCTCACTCTTGCATCTCGAATGAGATTCCCTTTCCGTTGTCATTGAGAATTTTTGGCTACATTGATTTGTTTATAATTTTCAGATTGTGGATAAATTGTCTCCCCGCACTATCAGGTGTGTTTTCCTTGGCTATTCTCGCACCCAAAATGGGTAGAGGTGCTTTGACCTACTGGTAATTGTTACATTATTTCTTCTAATGTCACTTTCTTTGAATATACCTACTTTACTCACTCTGTTAGTGGCATACCCTTGGAGCTTCTACCACCCCTCATTGTCTACAAAAGGAAAAATGTTGTTCATTCTGATCACATACCATTACATGTTCCTTACTTTAGGACGATGTACTCCCTTCAAGTGTTCCCATCATTGCAGCTCTGAATGCTCCATCAGAACTCCCTTAGTATTATTATGGAGGACAAAAAGGCAATGTACTATACATCTTGTCAAAATTTAATCCCGCTGATAATTTATTCAAGTTTGATTGGTGATTTACATATGCTCTTATGACTATTACTATTCCTCGTGATCACCGTAGTACATTGCAGGATCATGGTTCGAAAAAAATCATGGATGAGGAGATGGACGTGTTTACCTCCGAGAGCACGTGGGATCTTGTGTTGTGTCCTCCGGGTGTTAAGTCGGTTGCATGCCGATGGGTTTTTATGACCAAACAATCTCCTAATGGTTCTATTGACAGGCAGAATGCTAGGCTTGTGGTAAAAAGATTCACTCAGACTTACAGAGTGGACGACTTTGAGACTTTTTCTCTTGTGGTTAGAATGTGATTAATTACCATCAATCTCTCAGTTGTAGCTAATAAGAATTGTTCCAACTTTCAGCTCTATGTGAATGATGTCTTTTTGTACAACGACCTCAAGGAGGAGGCCTAAATGATGCTGCCACCGAGTTACACTGTCGAGAGGGAGCACGTGCACTGACTCTGTAAGGCCATTTATGGCCTAAAGAAGAGTCCACGAGCTTGGTTTGACATGCTTACCACTGAGATCAATTCTCTTGATATACAGAAGACAACATCTGATTATTCTGTATAAGTTAGACAACGGTCTATTGGCATTGTGATACTTAATGTTTGTGGTGATGATATGATTATTACTGATGATGATGATGAAGTAGGAATTATAAAGACCAAGGACCTTGGTCAACTCCAATACTTCCTTTGCATTGAGGAGATGCGCAATGTAGAGAATTTACAGCGATCACAACAAAAGTGTTTCCTAGATATTTTTCGAAGGTTGGCTTACTTTGATACAAGCCTTGTGACATCCTGGTAGAGTTGCGAAAACATGTTACATTCACTGATCCTGAGTTTGAGGATACTACACGATATATAAGCCTAGTGGGCAAACTGCTCAACCTCATGTGCACCTAGGCTAGATATATCGTATGTTGTGAGCAGAGCCAACCAACACATGGAGAGATCTCTTTACACTCATTTGCAGGATGTTTTTTTGATCCCTAAAATATGAAGGAATCTCCGGGGAGAGGCCTCTTCTACGAGGTCAATGTCGGCATTAATGTCACTGCTTACGTAGATGCGGATTATGCTAATTCTCTTGAGGGTACACAATCGACTACATGATATGATATATTTGTTGGTGGCAATCTGGTTACATGGCGAGGCAAGAAGCAGACAACGGTTTCTAGATCAAGTGTAGAGGATGAATACAGGGTGATGGCTCAAGCCACTTAAAAGATTACCTAGCTCGTCTCCTTTCCACACGAGCTTGGACTTCCTGCTACTACTCATGTATTTTTGTAAAGTGACAATAAGTTTGCTACATGCATTGCCACCAACCCCATATTCCATGAGCGGGTTAAGTAGACTGAAGTTGATTGTCACTTCATTCGAGATAATGTATGAGGGAATATCACTACTTCTTATATCTCCACAGATCTTCAACTTGCAGATATATTCATGACGGTACTACCAAAGTACGCACCTCTTGGCTGATTTCCAAGTTGTGCGTGATCGATGGATATGCTTCAACTTGAGGGTGGTGTGAGAGTTATTTTAGTTATTTGATTATTTCTCTTTATCTCTTTATTAAGGCTTGTAACCACTTCAGGATCTTTATGTAATTTTCTTTTTTAGGCTATTCATGCAATCTAAGAAATCCTATACTAACATTTTCTAAAAAGTTTAGCTTAAACCCTTTTCATATCTTGAATCTCTACCTGGAGTTTGTTGTGTTGGAGGATGCTCTAGAAAAACATGGAGTTGCTCCTTCTCTTCCTTCATCAGCAATAAAAATGAGGGATTTTTACACCCATAACCTTGAATTGTTTTATATTTACGTCCATAACACTGAATAATAGCGAATTACAATGAGAACCATGAATTGTAGCTCTATCTTACATGTAACCTCGTCCATTAAGTTCATCCACTGACCTAACAACTCTCTTGAGTTAAGTACTCGGGTTACAATCAAGTAGCCATCGCTCCTGAGGATCAGAAGAAGACCACCTTTACATGTTCATTCGGTATTTACGTATTCATGTGTGTGCCCTTTGGGTTATGCAATACACCAAGGACTTTCCAGTGATGCATGATTGCGGGACTTGCCGAGATGGTGAGTGATTTCCTGGAAGTCTTTATGGACGACTTCTAGATCCTCTGTGTATCATTTGACTCTCATTTATCTCATCTGGATTAAGTCCTCAGGAAGTATAGCGAGGTGAATCTAGTGCTCCACTGGGAGAAGAGTCATATCATGGTCCAAGAGGGCATTGTATTGGGGCATGTCATCTCCAAGAGGAATGGAAGTTGACCCTGCCAAGGTGGATGTGATCAAGAAACTTCAACCACCAAAGACATGGAGTTCCTTGTAGATTGCAGGTGTCTTGAGGCCTTCAAGTTCCTTAAGAGGAAGATCATGGATGCTCCCATCCTACATACCCTAGATTGGTCTCTCCCCTTTAAGATAATGGCGGACGCTTCTAACTTTGCAGTTGGGGGCATGTTAGGACAGAGGAGAGAAGGGATATCGTATGTTGTACACTATGTAAGCAAGGTCCTGGACCAGGATCAAAGGAATTAGTGTCACAGAGAAGGAAATACTTGTCATAGTGTCTGCCTTGGACAAATTCAGGTCACATCTTTTAGGATCCAAGGTCATCTCGCATTCACAGATCACGCAGTCATCAAGTACCTCATGGAAAATAAGGACGTGAGGGCGCGTCTTCTTAGATGGATTCTACACTCCAAGAGTTCAATTTACAGATCAAGGATAAGTCTGGAGTGAAGAATGTGGTGGCTGATCACCTCTCCCGCATCGAGTCACAGAGTTTCCCATAGACTGACCCTATCAAGGACTCCTTTCTCGACAAGTCGATCTGTTATGTCGACTCTCTTCCATGGTATGCCAATATGGTGAACTTCTTAGGGTTCGTTTGGTTGCAGGGTTGGACATGGTTGGGTTGGGCAGGGGTACCCCTGTGAATAGTAAACTGTGAGGAGGAGAACCCTGTTTGGTTGCAGGGCCAACCCGGGTTGGGCCAAGCCAACCCTGCCCAACCCTGCAACCAAACGAGCCCTTAGTGTCTAGGATAATTCCCTATGATTGGCCCAACAGCAGCAATGATCGACTTAAGTCAAATCCGAAAAATCCCATTGAGAAAATCCTTCCTGTTCTTCGAAGGTTCATATTGTGTCTAGCGAATGTGTACTCCTCAGGAGGAATACATAAGTATCCTCACACACTGCCATTCCCTGGAGGCAGGAGGACATGACTCCGGGAAGAGGATCGCTTGGAAAGTGAATTGGTGTGGCTTGAACTGGCCGACCATGTTCAGTGATGCATATGCGAGTCAAGTGTGTTAGAGAATCGGAGGGATCGTCAATCCTAAAGATGAAGTACCCATGCAACCTATGATTATGGTTGACATTTTTTATGCATATGGCAAAGATTTCAGGGGCTCATTACCTAACAGCCACAGTTTCAAGTACATTCTATTGGCAGTGGACTATCTATCCAAGTGGGTGGAGATTATCCATGTCCGAGCCACAGACAGCAAGTCTGTTTGCAAGTTTATGAAAGATCACATCATTCACGATTCAGAGTTCATAAGTCATCATATCTGACAGGGTAGCCATTTTGTTAACAGAGAAGTGAGAAAGTTATGACATCGAGCACTGTGTCACCGGTCCATACCACTCACTATCGAATAGCATGTCAGAGGTTTCGAATAGGGAGGTGAAGGGTATCTTGCAGAAGTTAGTCCGCCATGTCAGGAAGAACTGATCCTACTATTAGACCATGTTCTATAGGCATATCAGACTGCTTACAAGATCTTGCTCGAAACCTCCCCATTCATGATGGTATATGGAAAGCTGTGTCATCTACCTACTGAGCTGATTCACAAAATTGAATGGGCATTGCGAAAGTGAACTGGAAAACACATGTAGGACAACAGAACAAACAGTTGGATTTGAATGAGCTTCTAGAAATTCGAAACAAGGCATATGATAACAGCATGACCTATAAGGACAGAATCAAGCGTTGTCATGATCAACATATCAGGTGCAAGGATTTTATCTTGGGCACACGACATGATTATTCAATGCCAAGTTGAAGATTTTCTTGGCAAGTTGAAGTCCAAGTGGATGGGACCCTTCATTGTCAGAGAAGTACACGAGAACGACAGCGTAGAGATTTCATATCTTACAAATGGTGCATGATCGTTCCTCGTGAACGGGCAACTACTTAAGCATTTCATAGGATCAGATGAGTAGTTGGTTCGTATAGAAGAAATCTACTTCATATATATCCTAGAATCCCATGAACTACCCGCAGGGAACACATGAGTGCTCACTACTTCCGGCACCTCTAGGCATTTCTTTTCTTAGCCCCATTTCCCTATATATCCCACAATCTCATCGGTTCTCACTTAGGTTGGCCAAAACCTAAGTATAGGAGGGTCGATGCCCACCCTGTTTATTCATTCATTCTCCTCTTGACCTTGGCCGCCCTATTTTTGCTCTCTTCTACACTTAGGCTTACCCGAACCTACTTATAGGAGGACAGGTCGACTTCTATACTTCTATTCGTTTCACTCTTACGCTTAGCACAAGCTATGTCTCTTCCTCACTTTTTGTACTCTAAGGACATAACACATGTTAAGTATGGGGATGTGTATGTATTAGATATATACTTTATCATAGCGTATACTTTCACATATTTTATGTGTATAATATTCAATAAATATAGGATGGGTAACCACTTCTAAATTGGTAAAAAAAATTGTGTATATTTATACAATTTGTATAATCTTGTGTAAATAATACTCTTTTTGTAAAATTGTTGTAAATAATAATTATGTAGTAAATTATTGTAAAATTGGGTGTATAACAAAAAAATTCAAATAAAAATAGCTTCTCATTCATTCCTTCATTCATTCAATAAAAAAACTTACATTTTATTAGCATGTCATGCATTTATTAGCATGTCATGCAAATGCACAAGTGGAAAGTTATCGGGTTCTAAATCGAGTCATGAGTAAAAATCGAGCGTGGACTTGACTTGACCTTAATCCGTTTAATTTTCATAGGAACTTCACTAAGAAGTAGGATTTAGAAAATTTAGACCATGGACTTAATTCTCCGAGTTCCTACAAGACAATGTCTAGATTTAACTCTTAGTGCATAACCTGATTGCCTCATTCTGAGTAGACTCTTGGATAGGGAACAAATTTGTATTCTATACCGCACACTTAACTCAACTCAGATGAGGTTTTGGAAGATTGTGCGCCTTTTTATTTGGTAATGTGAACATCTAGAGACTAGGGTAAGGGGTTGAAATAAAGCTTCGGAGGAGGGCTGGACTGCTAACACAATTTTTATAAGACCCCAAAACATGGACAGAAAAAAGATTCTATATTCGTCGAGGCATAAAAAATCAATGCATAGCAACCACAACTCATATAAAAAAGAAGCCAATTCCTAAAGTACAACATTGACCACATTGGTCCAAGCTTCAGATAACATGCATATCTTGGTGGAGACTTGGCTATAATGACCAAGCTTTACAAGAGATGTGACTAGACTAGTCACATTCCAATTCTTTTTCCCTTCTTCTAAACTTCTCCCCCATATTCGTTGTGAATTAGCACATACCTGAACTTAGAAAGGAATACCTGACTCCCCGAGGATGAGTTACTGGAGGAGATTACATGGTAGTTCAACATCTTGGATGGGAAGATCTAACAACCCTCACGCACAAGAGACTTATATTCAATGTTAATATGGGATGCTTTAGGAGGGGAATGATCTAAGATGACTTCTGAGTTGGACCTGGATGATGACTTGTACAACTTAGAGACTGTTGTTTTTAAAATCATAATTCTCATGAGGCGTTTTGCCACACTAAGTAATCCAAAGGTGGAGTCGAGCTCCATTTTCACCTTTTGTTCAAGACCTTGGTGTGGAACACAATCTCATTTCACTTATGCATTCATTTTGGTTGCTTAGGGATGAGCAATGTTTAAGTATAGGGGGTTGATGAATCTGTGATTCATCACTTTAAAAGCTAAAAACAAAGCTATGTTCCCAAGGATTAATTGCATTTTATCATTTATATTGCATTATTAACACTCATGCATGTGTAAATAATATCCATATTTTAGCATCCATAATCGCATTAATAAGAAGAGAGAAATTTTGTGTAATAATCACATGTATATTGGCATAAGTTCCCCTATTTTTTATTTTATATTAACTTCAAATCCAATATGAAAAATATCATAAAAATACTAACTTGTATATACATGAAATAAATCCAAACATTAGTATTCAGATAAAAAGCTGCAAACTCAAATATCTCTCACATACAATTTCTATGAACCCTTGCTTACTTTGTAAACTCAATTATCTAAAAAACAAGACCAAATTGAAAAGAATCGGAGTCCATATGTGAAACTTGAGTTTTGGGTTCACGTTGTATACTGTACATAGTTTGACTAACTTTGACTTATTATTTTATTCATAATTAACTCTTTTTAAATTATTATTTTGCATTTATTTTCTTTGATTTGTGTTTAATAAAGTGTACAAAAATCCAATTTCAAACACTAAGAAAATTAAAGAAAATAGTGATTTTGATTTTGTATTCAGAGTCTGTACGTAAGTCCCTTTTATTTTTATCTCTTTTATTTTCTTAATTATTAAAAATACTAAAAACTATTGTTGGGAGAAGTGTTTTTCATATCATAGAAGAGACCCTAGGGCTCTCTTATATAGGAGAAAAGTCCTGGGTTAATTACATAAGAGATACATAAATAAAACAAAATAGAAAACTGAGTAGTCATGAAACATTATTATCTCAACATTCCCCCTCAAGCTGGAGCATAGATATCTATCATGCTCAGCTTGGTGCAACACTTCTGGAATGGACCTTTAGTAAGTGCCTTGGTGAAGATATCAGTTGTCTGATCTCCAGTAGAAACATGAGAGGTGGATATGAGGCCCTTCTGAATCATGTCTCTAGTGTAATGGCAATCTACCTCTATATGTTTAGTTCGTTCATGGAAAGCAGGATTATTGGCAATAAACAGAGTTGCTTGATTATCACATAATAACTGCATAGGAAGAGGAACATCAACAGCAAGGTCCGTCAACACGGATCTAACCCACATCATCTCTGCACTTCCCTGTGCCATGGCCCTGTATTCAGATTCTGCACTAGATCTTGCAACCATTGTCTGCTTCTTGCCTTTCCATGAAACAAGGGAGTTGCCCACTAAAACAACAAAGCCAGAAGTAGACTTCCTGTCTTTGGGGCACCCTGCATAATCTGCATCTGCACAGGCAGTCACCTCAAGAGATGTATCCCTACTGAAGATAAGACCAACACCATGTGAATTCTTCAGGTACCTCAAAATCATCTGAACAGCATCCATATGTACCTTCCTGGGTTGTTCCATGAATTGGCTAACTTTGCATAATGCAAAGCAAATATCTGGTCTGGTGATGGTGGCGTATAAGAGCTTCCCAACAAGCTCTCTGTATCTCCTGCTATCAACCTCTTCAGTGTCATCATCATACAATCTCGCACTTGGATCCATAGGAGTAGTAGCAGGTTTGCATTCTATCATACCAATCTCAGAAAGCAAATTAATCACAAACTTTCTCTGGGTCATCACAAGATCATGCTGGTTCCTGGCAAACTCCAGTCCAAGAAAGTATCGAAGAGTGCCAAGGTCCTTGGTCACAAACTGCGTACCAAGGAATTCATTGGCAGTCTGAATGCCCTGCTCATCATCCCTTGTGACAATGATATCATCTACATAGACAAGAATAGCAATGGTACCTCTCTGTGTCTTCTGGACAAAAAGTGTATGATCTGCAGTAGACCGCACAAACCCCTGTTGCTCTATTAGCTCCTATAGATTCTGGTACCAAGCTCTAGGGCTCTACTTAGGGCTCCATTAACTCCGATACCATGTTGCGAGAAGTGTTTTTCATATCATAGAAGAGATCCTAGGGCTCTCTTATATAGGAGAAAAGCCCTCGATTAATTACATAAGAGATACATAAATAAAACAAAATAGAAAACTGAGTAGTCATGAAACATTATTATCTCAACAACTATTATGTAAATATTTCTTTTACTATTTATTTTATTTTATTTTGAATTTTTCCTTATTTAAAAATCATAAAAATTGCAAAATATAAAAAATCTGATTTTCTACGTACATAGAATACCACCAAAAATACACTTAGTACAAATGAATTCTTTCGATTTTCATTACTTCATGAAAGTTGTAGATCTCATCGAGATGAACAACTATCATGAAGGAAACTTTTTTATTTGACATCATTTTCTATTTTATTTTATTTGTTTATCTAAATTTTGTGGAGGCGACACGAGGCAGCTCCTGGAGTTGTCATGTGCCCCCTCCCTCACTTCACTTAAATTCCCCTATTTCTGGACAGTTCGATGAAGGGTGTTCATCCAACGGTCCAAAATATTTCCGTCCCTTTTAGTTATTATCTTTTTATTTTTGTTTCATTTATTTTTATTCTTAACTATGTGGCTTCCTCGTGGTCGTTCAATCTCAACCGATCTAACGACCACAACCTCGTCTTCTTCCTCCCGATATCATTTAAACATCCCTTTTCTGGACCGTTGGATGAAGGGCGCTTCATCCAATGGTCCAGATTATTTTCGCCCCTTTATTTTTTATTTTTATTTGATTTCTTTTTATTCTTAACCGTGTGGCTTCCTCGTGCCTAGTCGATCTCGGTCGATCGAACGGCCACGACCTCGTCTTCTTCCACCCGATTTTTGTAGCCATCCGCCCCTCCGCCTCTGTCGTGCAAGACACAGCTACTTCTTCAGTTCCTCCTGACCCCTTCCTCACTCCACTGTCTCTCTCCTCTGCACATCACCCATATCACCATCTCGCATCTGTCTTTATCGCACACCCCTAACAACGCTTAAAAAGCCACCATCACCACACTTTGTCGATCATCCGTCATCTACAAGAGAGCGAGGTCCATCCCCTTCGTCCAGGTGATAGCTGGAGCAAGAAATCGAGCGACGACATCCTCGAAGGCGAGATCAAGCAGTCAAAACCACCATCACGAGTTTCCTCACAGCCCATCTAGCTTCTCGGCTCTGACTTCGCCTGTAGCTGATTGAGGCGACGATTGGGATGGGTGAGCTCCTCTGCTTCCTGCAACTCCTCCAACGAACCCATCTCCAGGTAAACCTTGTTCTTCTGTGTCCATCTTTGCTTCTTCCTCTTATGTTTCTGCCATTCTTGTCTCTTCCTTCTTCTTGTTCAAACCTACTGACGACAATAGAGATCACCTACGCCTCCTCTATTGTCCACCTTCCCTTTCTACCTCTCGCACTCCTTCATCTATGATATGGCATAGATCGGAGCCGCGCTCCGTCTCCTCCACCTTATGCATTAGGGCACCATCACTCGCCTCATTATTCGCACGGCACGACCAAAGCTTATAGCTTTGAACCCCCACTTCCCCCTTGCAGGTTGAATCTTTGAAGCAGCTCCGCCGTGAGAGGGTCGCTCGGGCATGTGTTGATTGAGGCGCACTCAATTCCTTAACCTTCTCCCTTTAGCCAAGGCAGAGCTCCTGTTGTCTGACTCCTTCCAGAGATCTTCCCCTTCATATGAGCATCACAACAAAAGGGAGGAGGAGGAATACCTCGAGTTACGAGCTTACTGAAGCCGACTACAAAGGAGCGCGTCACCTTCATTCAGTTGTTGTTATATTCCATACCATGTCCCCTCTGGTAGCCTCAGGAGCTTCGCGTTCGCCCACAACGACCCCCCGTCGTGTATCGGCCATCAAAGGATCAAGAGGGGAGCTTCTTGTTCGTTCCTTCGCCAGAGTCAAGAGCGACTCCACCCCCCAGGAAGATTCAAGAAGAAGGGTGAAAGAGGGACCCCTTGCTTGCTCCGATCGAACGGTGCCCAATCTGAGCCAATCGTCTTTGCCCAAATCGAAGCTATTAGATCACGATAAGGACTGATGCACCAGATCATCTTCAAGCCTCCGTACCCGAACCTATAGCTTCAGGATCATTGAAGCAGTCTGAAGCTTCCACTTTGAGGCTAGGCACAAGCCTCACCACCCGAACCTCGCCTGTCACATGCATCGCACGTGCGCGCTGAACAATTTACGTGAATACTCCCGCGTTCATGGCGAATCGCGAGTCAGTCCCCTCTTCATATGGACAGCAGGTGCCCGTCTGGAAATTTGCATAAAACCCTGCCAGATTTTGGTAATTTCTTTTAAGTCATTGTCTGCATGCATTTAGTTTAATTTTTTCTATATTTTGTAATTAGAATCATGTTTTAATCATCATTTTAGACGATTATTTGTTGTTTATTTTCTTTTTTAAAATTAAATTGTGAGGCACAATTGATTATATAGCTTGTGTTATTTACTAGTGTTTTTTGTTAGCATTGATTGATCTATGAAAATTAAATTGGTGTAATTTTGCATAATTTACCCATTTCCAGTTCTATAATTAATAGTAAAGTAATCATTGCTCTGAAAATTCTCGAAAAATCACAATAATTAGAATTAAGTGCCCTCCATAACACATCTAAAAATCACATCATTTGCACGCATATTTGGCTTGATATAAATTGTCTAGTGATTATAATAAATGATTTTGGTTGTCTGTAAACTTAGTATTTTAGGATTTAAGATTTTCCCTAGGTACAGTTTTGCTCATTATTAAAATTCATTTACCGAAAATCACATTGTTTAAGGATTCTACCTCCTCACCAATCATCAATGAAGAGCTATGTAAAAGGTTCTTGTCCAAGTTAGGTTACTGTCTAAAAGAATCATGCATGTGTATGAAATATTCTATTTAGACTAAACAAGATGGCATGCGAACAAACTTAATTCATATCCTTACAGTAGGTCAATTTAATCACATTTAACCTTCTGACATATTTTCATAATTTTTACACATTGTTTGCACGGAAATTTGCATAAAACCCCTGAAAAATATCCATTTTTCATGCACGTCTTATACCTTAAAAATATAAAAAAAAAAGCATTTTCAATTGTAGGAAAAATAGAAATTTGCTAATTTGATCTTGATTTAGATTGAAATTAAATTGGTTAAGTTGCTTCTATTCCTTAGGAATCCATGTAATTCACAAATTTGCATTTCACTTTAACTTGCATAGAAAATAACAAAAAAATGCTTCTTCAAAAACATAGTCTCTAAATTATCTGAAAATCAACCTATGGAGATAGTTGCCTCCTTATGATCGGCCTTGGGCTTGCCCGAGTAAAATATAAATCGACTGCTTTTGCATTTAATTAATTAATCTATGTAGCAATTTCTGATCAATCTGAGATTTCCTGACTACAACAACATGTGACAATATTAGCAAAGGGAAAATATGTGATTCTTCACTTCTTCATGCATAGCACTCGACCAAGCCCCCACAGAATCATCCTCGTCCACAACCTCCTTGAGAGAGAACCAACGAGAACGGCCATGAGCCCAAAGGCTTTCGCCTGCGACGGTGAGCAAACACCATCCAACAATCTACCTTGTTGATCGCGAGTGCAAGCGGTGCTAAGATCCGATGCTGGACAACTCGCTTCATCCACGCCTTGAAACATGCAATACCAAAATCTACTTCTCTAACAGAAAAAAACGTAGTAACATCACCCCCAAAGAATCATCCCTGACAACAACCTCCTCGAGAGAGACAACCAATGAGAACGGCCAAGAGTCCAAAGGCTTTCGCTTGCGACAGTGAGCAAACACCATCCAACGATCAACCTTGTTTATTGCGAGTGCAAGTGGTGCCAAGATCCGATGCTAAACAACTCGCTTCATCCATGCCTTGAAACATGCAATACCAGAATCTACTTCTCTAACTAAAAAAACGTAGTAACATCACCCCCATCAAAGGGAATGTAGTCGCTCGAGGGCAGCATGATAAAACCTTGCATGGTCGACCAACTCCAAAGTCATAGCCAGAAACCTCCAAACACACCATTGGGTCCCAACTACGAAGAAAATCCAAGTTCAAAGGTACAAACTGTCTGGGCAGTTTGTGACAAAGGATCAAGTTCCAAAGAAGAGCACATGTCCATTGGTTCGGAAGAGGCCTTCTATTACTCGTCCGTAAGCCCCTCAGAGAAACCCATGGAGCCTTCCATGGGAACAGGCACACACTCCTCCAACAACAAGCGAAAGGAGGACCGACCCACCACATATGTAGCCTCAAAGATCTGGCAAGTCGTGCAATCTTCAACCACAATAACCGAGTCAATGGAACCCCCCTGATGTAGGCCATCAGAGACAAGCTCAGCCACCTTAGTAAATCCCATTAGTGCCTCCTAAAAGGAGTCAACTCAACGTGAAGTGAATGACATACCCATGACAGGGAAAGCCCTATGGGCCGGATGAGTTAATGCCCCGTCCATGAAACGAGGCGGCCACCACACCACTCTAGAGACTGCAGCATCCGCCGCCAACAGAATCCTTACCTTCAAAGTTGTGAGGATGCACATACAATAGGCGGTGATCTCCGCAGTGGGGATTCACCTGGTTTGACATAAAAAAAGGGACCCCGTACCACTATTAATCTGACCCAAGCTGCACTCATCTGCCGCAAACGCAATCAAGATCGGCGTCGGTTAATATGCAGATTTCTGCCAACCCTCCTCGATGGTGGTAACTGCTCCTGGTCTCCATTCCCGTCAAAGCATGCACTCGCATCGTCGATGCCCCCGAGTACCGCATTTAAAACATCAAAAACTGATGGGGGGGAGCCAATGGCCTCGCAATGAAATCTCCTTTGAGCCCTACGACCCCGAAAGATTTCCCGGCGTTCCTCATTAACAACACCAGATGCAAATCCAGACCCAACTAGAGAAGGACCTCCTACGGCAACCCCAAGAGCTGCCACGTTGCATAAGGTTGCGGGAGCAACCTGCTAGTATCAGCAACCCCGTGAGGTGGCGGTCCATGAGCCCCACACGAAGCCCAACCAGACCAGTACCCCCAGATTCAGTCGGAGTCCCAAAACTATAAGCATCTACAGCACCAGAGCCCCCCGACGGAGCTCCAACAACATCATCACAATCAAAAGATAGGCCTCGAGTCCCATGCATGCTTCAACAACATCGCCACAGTCGAAAGATGGACCTCGAGCCCTAGGCAAAGCCCCTGGCCACCCGTCGGAGTCTGCAGTGGAGCCTAGGCCCGAGCGAAGGCTTTACACCCCCCAGGTGAAGCCCCATGCATGTTTGGCGGAGCCCAAGGTGGAACCCCAAAGCCAAACGATGGGCATCGAGTTCCAAGAGGAGCCCTAAAGAGGCCCCGTGGAGAGCCACAACGTAGAGGAAGGCTGCAGGAGCCAGAACGAGCGGCTCCGACCCCATCGCCAAGACCCCATCGGCCCTCTTTCACCCATAGAGAACCAAAAGCAGCCGTAAAAGGTCACCCGGCCCATATCACCCTCCCTGAACTTTGGAGCTCGTCTCCATCTTTACCATCCCTTCCTTTATTTGCCAATAGATTTAACCCCGCAACCCCATTCTTCCCTTAATTTGAGAGGCTCTTCATGCTCTTCTCTTCTACTCCCATCCTCTTCTCTTCTACTCTTACCCTCAAATTTCCATCTACATCACAAGGCGCCTTAGGGCATCTACAATGTTTTATCACATCTTGCTGCCATGTTGTCTTCAAGGTTGACAGGAATAAAAGTGAATTTTTATTAGCATTGTTCTCACGTATATATAGTGCCCACCTTATCTTAGTATATCATAGTGTCCACCTTATCATAAGATTTCAAGTACGCTCACTACAATTACCAACAAACTTAGCATTGCATCTTTTAATAGATCTAATAATTTATCATTTATATGATGATTAAGATAAGGAGCATGCTAGCACAATGCTAACGCGTCCCTTATAATGTGGATGTCATCATGAATGACTCACAAAACATCATTCTTAAGAAACTATTGACCCAGAAATGCACTAACCCTTCCCCATCTCGCATATAGTGAGATCTCCATATGTCGGACTGCCATTCAGATGATTTGATTCACAAAAACAGAACATGCAGAACAAAGAGTGTTCGTAAAATGATAACAAAAGAGAATAGGTGTTTATACACCAAACAAACTACGAAGATACATTCCCAAGTGTTTCTTGCAAGACTTGCAGATATTTAAAACTACAAACATTTGTAAAAAAAATATTAAATGAAGACAACAGATGCACTTAGCCCGATTATACCCAACTCTTTTCATTTGTGTTTTAAATAATTTATGGCATCAATTATTAAGGGATTGAAAAGTGTTTGTAGTTGAAACTGATTTTAAATTTACTTTCGGTTTTGCCTTTTAATTTCTCTTTATTTGACATGCATATCCCAGTAAGGGCCCATTTGTAACTTCTCAAGTTTATGAAACAAAGGTTACCTGCAAACCATAATATTGGGCTTATTAAAAAATCTAAAATAATGCAGAAAAATACATTGTTACAGAATTGGACCTTCACAGAATAATAATCTTTTTCTATCCTATTGAAAAAATAAATCAATACATACCAACTTTGTCTTGCAGTGTTGTGCCAAACACGGGGTAACTTCAAGCGGCAACCAGAACATGGGCGTAGAAGCTAAAAGGAGACATGTACAGGCATCTTGAATGTGACAGAGAGTATGTAGGTGCCATATAAAATTATACTTGAACTGCCTCTTTGAACATGCGCATTCCTTACGTACCTAGCCATTCCATAATTTCCTCATCAGGTACACAATTATCATCTATATAGAACTCCTCAATACAAAAAGGCAGTGGACTGTTACTAAACTCATATTCAAGCAAAACACATTCGATGAGTGATGCATACTGCCCATTCAAGTGTTTATCTTGCTCCTTCAAAACTTCCACACTCGAAGTTTGATCATTTACAGCAACTATATTCAAATCTGCTAGTGCTAAAAAAGACTGCCTAGCTTGACTTTGGGCATCCACACATCTTTCAGGCAACAACCGGTGACTAACTATTGGAGGAGACACTTGTTCTCCACGATGGGGGAGACTGCATGCTTTGGCTGATGACAGGACTCCATAATTACCTGACGGAGTCGGTAAAGAACCTCCTGAATCTGGATATAATAGTGTCCCAGCCTGAACAAGCACATCGTGGCTGATATAATCAGCTGGCTGAGTACTTGAGAAATTGACTACTGGCTCAGAAAATGCTCCCACTATTTTAACATGATCATTCTGACATGTGGAAGTAGAAAACGCAAATCCTGACTGATGAGTGCCTTGTGCCTGGCAGGTAGATTTGCACACGTCAGATTGTACTATATCAGGAAGTCTCTCCCCCAAATCTGTAGGCTGTTGATTCTGAGAGATTTGTGCTGATACTGCAACATTTGCAGAATTCCCTCTGGGCCTTTTCTTCCTGGGCTTCTCATTTATAGTTTTTTGTTCTCTGACTACAAAATTAGCGTTTGTCGCACGTCCAACCACCAGAATAGAATCCAGATTTATGTTTTGACGCGCTACATCCTCACTTACATGCATTCTTGTTTCCCTAATGGATTCAGATATTCCTTGAATATCAATACCATCAACACTGTACTCATTATTACTACTGGTTGCATCTTCCCTTCTTTCCCCGAGACTACCATGTCGTGTATCTGTTAAGTTTGAGATACCATTATCACTAGGCCGTCGTAAGAACTCCTCTGTATTAAGCACTCCCAACCAAATAGCACTCTCTTTGGCAGTCATCTTATCTTGCAGGCATTTTGACTTGCGAACATGATTTCTAATTTTTGAAATATTAGGAGACATGTGCTTAATCACAGCAGTAAGAACTCCGACCTTCCAGACTTTTTTCAGATCGTGAGGTTTCCTATAGGGAGGAATCTGACCTTTGGGCAGACCAAGGTTTATCCACCAATCTTCTTTCCCTGTAGGCCACCATGGAGGTGGAACACCCTTTTCCAGTGGATACTTTCGTTGCGGTGGATTGCAATGTTGCATCAAAGATGATAAAAGAGAACCTAGAGTGGCATCCTGAAGATCCATAAGGTTCTCAAATTTGTCCCCTCCTTTATTATGCATGTTCCCTGAAGCAAAAGCCTCTGCTTCATGCTTTTCTATCGCAGCCACTCCATTCTTATCAAATTTGACCTTCTCCTTCCACCATGCTCTAAGATTGTCAGAGGAACCACTTACAGGTTTTCCCTTTTCAAGTATGATCCCATAAACAAATCCACGGGCATTGCACACCTCCATCAGCTTTAACATGTATTTCAGAATCCCATCCTGAGCTCTGGACATTTTCTTCCTGCGAGCCTGCTCGGACGTTTGCTTAGTCTTTGTTTTCTCCAATTCCTGAGCCATGACTTTCTCTCTTTCTTTGATTCTCCTGAGTTTAACTTGATCCTTCCACATTCTTGCAGCCAATTCTTCAGCATCTATTTCCTCATCACTAACATCATTCTCCGTGAGATTGTCAGATCTGATGCCAATAGCCTCAATGTCTAAGGCTTCCCCTGCCCCACTTCTTGCCATTACTTGCAGATGTGTTAGGATTCCAGTTCTGATTTCAGAATACTAATATTTATCAAGGGGGTTTCTTCCAAGCAAAGTTCTGTTTTCCATGACCATGTACGAAAATATCAGAGCATCAAACACTAGGCTGCACATGTCGAAACACAATGGTCAATGTCGAAGAAACGTAAAGATTGCTTAGTAATGTTGAGCAAACAAAGGAAATGGGAAAAAAATAACGAGAAAAACTGTGTTAATATTATAGTAATTAAGCTCTTACAGTAATTTATAATATGCCAATTGCCTTTTTTCCTATTCTAGGTGTAGCCCAATAGAGCAACTTCCTTTAGGCTCTAGGGTTTCTTCTCTACATAAAGAGAGCCCTAGGATACATAATAAATAACTTTCTTATTTCCTTTCACGCGGTATCATCAGAAGCATGAGGATCTTGCCACTCATCTGAGAGAAATCATGGGGCTTACAACTGCTATGATTGGTTGTCCTCCATAATTACCAGACACCACTATCTCTGCCAACACCTCAGGTATTGGTGCTCTTACCAGTTGCCACAACACTGACTGCACATAATGGATAATAGATTCAAGAGCCTCTCATTATCTCTGTAGAGACGGAGATGAATTTATCCCTTAAAGCTCAATTCCTCATGCTTGATCTATCATCATTGCATATGGGAGACACTCTTCTATCGTAGGACAAGGGAAGATTCATTGAATGTCCATTGTATGTTAGCAAAATATCTTACATGCTCCGAAATTTTCTATGAATTTATTGTCTATTAGTCAGCTTACTAAGGAACTCAACTGTAATGACATTTTTTATCCAACTTCACTTGTGTTTTAGGATATAACTATGAGCATGGTGATTGGATGTGGTCATGAGCAAGGGGATCTCTACATATTGGTTCAGTCCCTATATGCAAGCAGATCTTCCATCTTTATTGGTCCAGTCTCCTACTTATGGTACTTACGATTCGATCATTTACCTCTTCAGAAGAAGTGCACAGTCCTTCCTCAGATGTCACCTCAATCCAGCTTCCAATGTGAAGCTTGACATAATCGTAGTTTTCTGAATCTCTATGGTCACAGTAGTAATTCTTTATTCAAACTTTTTCATTTTGACGTTTGGAGTTCCAACTGTGTTCCTGACCATCAAGAGAAACACTTTTATCTTGTTGTTGTAAGCGATTATTCTAAACTTTCTTAGGTGTATCTGATGGAGCATAAATCTGATGTTGGTACTATAATTCAATATTTTACAATTGAAATAAAGAATATCGTCTCTGCCACTATTAAGTATGTCTGTTCTGTTCGAATTTTGCACTAACCACTCAACCCTTTTTAGGTCCCATGGGATTTTATATATGACCTCTTATATCTGTACCTCTTAGCATAATGGTGTTGCTGAGATTGAGATTATCACCATGACTCTCCTGATATCGAGTCTCGCTCCTCACTCTTACTAGAGAGACGATATTCTTGTTGTATTCTACCTTATTTGTTGGAGTATTCGTGTGTGCATCCATTGAGTTGTAACAGGGTAAATGGATCATGGAGAAGATCCATTTACCCCATCCAGTGTTTAGTCCCATACCGTCCAGTGGTGGGACTTGGAGGCTCTGGGAAGGTTATATAAGGAGCCCCAGACCTCCTGTACTCATTGAGAAAAAAGAAATGCATAGCATGCCCCTTTGAGGGCTTCACCTGTGGTTTTATCCCGCTCCTCACGGAGTAGGGTTCCACGTAAAATCATGGTGTTCTCATGTTCTATCTTTTTTGTTTATGCTCTGTTTATCAATCGCTTCCGCATTCTTCATATTTTATAACATGGTATCAGAGCGGGTTCGGTTCTTGGGATTTTTTTATGTTCGTTCTTTATTCGAGTTCCAGTGTTCTTTTGTTGGAACCCTATTCTTTTGGCGACGTTCCTTCAAGAATTTCCAGGAGACGGTAACCTCCAAGCCTCAGCAAGATCTGTATCCACCTCGCAAAGGCGCACCTCATCAGCAGGCGACGGCGGTGATTCACGCTGCTCTTCCGTGAATAGGCGGCGAGCCCTAACAGATGTGAGGCGTTGACCTCCAGAGCCATCTCCACGTCAAAGCTCTCATCTCCCAGGCGCACCCCTGTCTCCGCAACAGCGGCACCCCCGATCGACGCGACCAGGCGAAGGAGCCCCGCGCAACAACCTCCATGTGCTCCAGGCGCATCTGCGCCACGTTCATCTCCTCCTGGCGGTGCGCGTCAAGAATCAAAGACGTCGGCGGCGGCGCTCCACGAGGCGTGCACTCCCATCTCGCACGCCAGCCCCCCCTGCGCGTGAACATCAACAGAGAAGATCGTCGCGCGATACCATGGCCCAAGCGGCGTTGCCGCCCTATTCCAGGCCGCTTTCCCCGCCTTCCCTTCTGCCGCGGCGGCGCATCCAGGGCAAGGCATGCCCCCAGTTCACTCCTCGCGGCGGCGCGAGACCCAGTCCAGCAGGCTTTATCGCGTCGGCACCTCTTGCGAGCTCCCCAGTCCTTGCACCGATCCCCAAGCCAAGAACAGGCGGAGCTTCTCAGCCCCTATCCATCCGTGTATCTCCAGCGGCGGCAGCCCCTGTGTGGGGCAGTGTTTTTTTTTCTCGTGAGAGTGGAACCCTAATAAGGGCACAGTATAAAAAAAAGAGAGGCTGGGGGTGGACCATGTGGGCCGTACAATTGAAAAAAAATATAAAAAAATGGAAGGGGGAGGGTCAGCCGTGAAAGAAAAAGAGGGGGAGAGAAAGAGAGAGAGAGGGTCTGATTAAAAAAAATTTGTTGCGGGCCTATGTGACCGAGGGCTGATTGTGAAAAAAAAGGCTAAAGGAGCCTATCGTGTGGTTAAAAAAAGGAGGAAAAGAAGGGTGCAGTTAAAATAAAAAAAAGAGAGAGAAAAAAAAGAAATAAAGGGAGAAGAAGAGTTTTGGTTAAACAAAAAAAGGAAAAGAAATGAGGCGCGTACAAAGAAAGCCGTACGCATATTGAAAAAAAATGCATGATTTGAAAAGCCGAAAAAAAAAGATGGAACGGCTTATGTTAAAAAAAATGGCGGCTATTTAAAAAAAATAAAATAAAATGGAAAGCCGCAATAAATCTTTGTGAATGTTCATGTTTTGTTTTCTCCCCATCATTGTTGTCTTCTCCCAACTTGGTCGACGTCCATGTTTTCCGACAAGTATGGGAGAAAGGAGGAGTATATATGTAGAGTCACACGTCCTGATTTAGATGTTCCAGATTCACATACAGATTTCCAGGCCATCCAGATATTTCAGACTCTACAGTTCAGACTCGACGATTGATTCCGAGTCTCCAATTTTAGACGCGCACGAGTATGCGGTCATTGTCAGATGAGCATATGTTGCCATCATTTGTTCGCGGTCCCCATCATTATTCTTGTTTTGTCGGCCAGAGTTTTCATGTGAGCCATAGGGACTCCAGAGTAGAGGACCATTCCCTATGCCATATTGGCAAGGGTTTTCATGTGGTATCATAGGTACACCAGAGTAGTGCACCACTCTCTGAGCCAGATGGGAGAGACCCAGTTCTCCGAAGAGGAGACTTTTTCAGACTCCATTCTCCAGCGACCGTGGACTCCGACGAGGATTGCACAGCCACGGCCCTTTGTCAGTTCGGCCCTTTTCAGAGATGGAGCAGTTGTCCACATTATTGTGGCGGGCCAGAGTACTCCGACGAGGAGACTCATTGTTCAGTTGCAGTGACTCTGACAGGCGCAGTTCAGAGCACATGCTCTCCGACGAGGAGATTCAGTTGACTCACACTCCAGCCCGTTCGTCCTCCTCACCTGCACGGCATGAGAAGCAACGTCCTCGACTGCAGCAATGTGCGCGTTGGGTTGATATTGTCCGTAGTGTCATGTAGTGTTGAGTTGAGTTTCTTTCTGTTTGTCCAAGCTGAGCATTGCATGCTCCAGCTTGAAGGGGAGTGTTGGAGTATTCGTGTGTGCGCCCATTGAGTTGTAACAGGGTAAACGGATCATGGAGAAGATCCATTTACCCCATCCAGTGTTTAGTCCCATACCATCTAGTGGTGGGACTTGGAGGCTCTGGGAAGGCTATATAAGGAGCCCCAGACCTCCTGTACTCATTGAGAAAAAAGAAATGCATAGCATGCCCCTTTGAGGGCTTCTCCCGTGGTTTTATCCCGCTCCTCACGGAGTAGGGTTCCACGTAAAATCATGGTGTTCTCATGTTCTATCTTTCTTGTTTATGCTCTGTTTATCAATCGCTTCCGCATTCTTCATATTTTATAACATTATTAATCACATGTAATCTTCTGTGTTAGAAGAACAAGTACCCTTTTTCAATTGTGTTTCTCAGTAAGTGTAAAGTTATGAGTTTAGGTCCTTAGCGAGGAAAACGGCTACGACAACTTGTTGTGCTCGGGCCTAAACGGACCCGTTGACAACCACCCAAGATGCTTAAGATCAAGTTAAAAAAAGTACCAAGCCTTCTCCCACTATAAGTAGGGTCGGCTACATGGATTCTTGCTCAAATCCATGTTGAAAGATTCGACTATTTTTTACGCTGGCCGTCGACTACCTAACGCAACCCCTGCAAGAGTGGGATTTGAACCCTGGTCTTTTGTGTGGTAGACACACTGTCCTGCCACTAGACCATTAAGTGTGCTTAAGATCAAGTTATCAAGTAATAATCCCCACCACTAGTAACCCACTCTAACACTTTACGAGTTTTCAATGTGGGGCTATCTTTGGGATGGGGTGTTACAACCTCCTCCACTTGTGTTCGTATTGTCCTCGTTGTGACATGGCCCATCACTTATTCACAGTGATAGTGGTGGTTGCACACTACTGGCTTAAGTCCCTTCAGGTAGCCCTTTCCACTATCAGAAGGAATAAGCTTCGATACCATTTGTAATGGAAAAGGTCGTGCGGATTACAGAATTGCGCAAACTTGCGAATGCATGACTGAACCATTATCGAATCATGCAAGATAATCTATGAGCATAAAAAATATTTATTTTCAATAAAATGTATAATAACCATTCAATCTAAAAGTTCCTTTATTACAATTTACAATACCAATAAGGGTATACTTGCAAAAGAAAACTAAATAACTGCATAACATGATGTTTAGTTCTGGTGGGCATACAGATATCCTTCCGAAACATATTCATCGGTAGTTTGTACTGGTCCAACTTCTCGAAGACGGATATTTCGCATTGAACCGTAAATAAATCAATCATCATGTTACTCTAAAAAATAACACATGTTATGAGCCTAATGATTAGTATGTGCCAACTTACGGTCAAGTCGACTAGTGTGGAGAATCAAGTCTCCTTATCTTATTTCATACAATGTTATTTATAACATAAATAGTCATAATATTGATCATAACAACCAAACTTATAATTTTTCTTGTTTATTTAATGTAATAGGGTTCATAGAATACATCGTTAATATGCACAAATTCTAACATAAACTTACCATCTTATACATATACACATATCTTATTGCACCCTTATCTTGTTGCATATAATATTTGACTTGTTCTCATATAATATCATCATAACTCATTAATAAACATATTTATGCTCGAAGGGTGTTCTTTTTGTATCCATACACGGAATACCATGCTTTCATATATACCCTTAAAATTTACCATATTTGCACATAAGCCTTAAAACTTTCATATTTTCACATATGCGCTTAGAATTCCCATAGTTGCACATATGCCAAAACAAAGTAACATTTGCACATATACCTTGACATTGTCATAATTGCACATATGCCTTTTAACTTATTTGGTGTTTAGAATTATCTTATTTATTAAATCCTTAGGCGGTTATGGTGGTTTTTCCACCAGCACTAGTGGTCCATAGACATAACATACATGATGATGCAGCCACAACTGTAGAAGACTTGTCTTTTGCCTCAATCGGTTCCTTGAACCATACACCCCCGGAGGCATTGGCCCTTTAGGCCTCAAATAATCTGACTTTAGACGTAGCTCCCACCATTAGGTATAGCACTTAGCTTCTCTTACCGTTATCATGTCATTATTCATGTTAAGGAAATTCAATTTCTTTTAATGCTGTTTCCTTTTTCACACATAGTGGTTCATGTGGACCTTTCGGTTCCACTAACCAAAGAGGTCTTCATTATATAAAACACATATGATATATGCAGGTACACCTATTTTCTTTCTTTTCCACCAATCAATCCTTTTCATAACGTTGATAATAACTCTCCTTAATTCGAGTAGGTAGACAATATTTTATTATCAACTTATTAAAGTTATTCACATTGATTCTTTGTTCGATATTCGTCAATAACATTAAAATAGTAATAATTTAAATAAGACAATTATAATTTACTTATTATTTAAATGGTCGATTTTATCTAATGTGTAAACCACAAACCATGCAGACGTGAGACCTTTGCAACATGATGGGGAAATTGATGGAGATGTTACTAATAGAATAAATGCAGGCTGGATAAAGTGAGAGGTGCCTCTGTTGTTCTCTATGATAAAATTCTTTAAAAATTAAAGGAAAGTTTTACAAAGCAGCCGTGGGACATGTTATGCTCTATGATCCTGAGGCATGTAAACCATAGACATGTGCAGATAATGGTTGTAGCAGAAATGAAAATACTGAGGTGGATGTGTGAACACATACGTAAAGATCGAATTTGGAATGATGCAGTCAGAAAGAAAGTTGGTGTAGCTCCGATCAAGGATAAGATGAGAGAAAACCGCCTAAGACGGCCTGGGCATTTGCAAAGAAGATCAACTGATGCACCAGTTAGGAGATGCGAGTGTTGGGATGTTGAGCCGACAAAGAGAGGGCGAAGACGGCCCAAGAAGTGTTGGAAAGAGACTATAAGAAGGGATCTTAGTTTTTTGGATATAAGTCTAAGATTTATCCAAGATAGATCTGAATGGAGGTGAAAAATCCATGTAGCTGGCCCTATTTAATTGTGGGAAAAGGCTTTGTTGTTGTTGTTGTGTAAGCCACAAACCAATCAATTTATGTACAATTTGAGATGTGTTAACGATATTTCAAAGACTAATATGGAAAAGTGTGAAATTAAAAGTTATTCATCATAACCCTAGAGCCCTCTCAAAGATGGTGCATCTCAAAGATGCAGATTACTCCCACTTAATGTCGACTCTCTAGACTCATGGGCCTGCTTCTTCTTCCAATGAGACTACCACTGCTACCCCTTTAGGTACACTAGCCAACTCTACGACCCCTACTGCTCCCACTTGGATCATTGACTTTGGAGCCTCTACTCATCTGACTAGAAAATGTAGTCTACTAACCTTCTCCAAACTCTTTTTCTCAATGAAGTGGATCTGAGTCGCCAATGGGACTTACTCGTCGATTACTACTACCGGAACCATAGAGATCTCTAAGCTTCGACTCTCCGGGGTACATTGTACTCAAGATTTCATGCTTGGTCTATTGTCTGCTCATAAGCTTTGTGTTGAGCTTAATTATCGCGTGATATTTGATGAATTTTATTGCTACTTTCAAGACATCCAGACGAGGCATATTATTGGTGGGAGGTATGAGAAGAATGACCTCGATTATCTTGACATAACCTCATATTCTAAGTTTGTTGGTGATGCATCTATCTCTGAAGACCCTCTCCTATGGCATTTACACCTTCGGCATCCTTCAACTGAGACTCTCTCCATGATGTTCTCTAAACTCTCTACTTTGAAGCTCTTTCAGTGTGAGGCGTGTGAGTTTAGGAAACATCATCGAGCTCTTTTCTAGTTCGTGTTGAGTTTCTCATACCACTGTCTTGTTCATTGTGAAGTTTATGGACCTTGTCCGATTTGAACTTTGAATGGTCAACGTTGTTTTATTATTTTTGTGGATGCTTATAGTAGATCCTCTTCGATTTACCTAATAAAAGAACGTCCAAAGAATAATACAATTGTTAGAAATTTCTTTCAATATGTCAAAATTGTTTTCTCTAAATGTATTCAAATTATTCGAACTGATAATGCACTTGAGTTCACCCAACGTGACTTTACATCTTTCTTTGTCTCACAAGAGATTGTTCATCAAACATTCTGTTCATATACCTCTCAACAGAATGGGGTAGTGGAAAGGAAACTCTGATATTTGCTTGATATTGCTAGGTCTCTCCTTACTCAGATGAATGTTCTCAAGTATTATTCAGGGGATACAATCCTTATTATTGTTCACCTCATAAACAGGGCTCCATATTTTGTCCTAAAAGAGGTACTCCTTTCTCTTTACTACATCCTACTGAGTCTCCTTTGCCTTTACCTCTGAAGATTTCTGGGTGCATTACATTAGTTCACAACTTCCATGCAGCGGATAAATTGTCACCTAGGGCTACCAAGTGTCTTTCTTAGGTACTCCCATACTCAGAAAGGATACATGTGTTATGATCATGTTGGTGACGGTATTATATTTCTGCGGATGTTCACTTTCATTAAGCATACTAGCTTCTTATACAGACTGTGGGTAACATCCCTTTGGATCTTCCACCTCCACCAATCATCTATATACACAAGCACACCACTACACCTGCTTCCGTTCCTTTACATGTTCCTTTTTGCAGGATGATATGCCCTCTTCAAATGCTTCCACCACCGCTACCCCGGGTGTACCTGAGGAGCTTCCGATAGCTCTCCGCAAGCAAAAGAAGCAATGTACTTTTCACCCTATGTCGCATTTTACTTCTAGCGATGGTTTATTTAGTAGTGACAAGAGGTTTGTTGATGCCATGAATGTTGTTTCTGTCACTAGAGATAATCATAGTGCAATGCAAAACCAAGGTTGACGACATGCCATGGATGAAGATGGATGTACTTACCTCTCGAGGCACGTGGGATCTTGTGTCATTCCCTGGAAGTTCGACATGTAGCTTGCAAATGTATCTTCACAACCAAACAGTCACCCGATGGGTACATTGGCATATTAAAAGCCATATTAGTTGCAAAAGGAATCAAATAAAACCTATGGGGTTCACTACTTTCATACCTTCTCTCCAATTGTTAGAATGTGGTTCATACGCACCATTATTTCTGTTGCTGCTAATAAGACCTGGCCAATTTTTCAACTTGATGTGAAGAACGCATTCTTCTATGGTAACCTCGAAGAGGAGGCTTATATGATGCAGTCGTCAGGTTACGCAGTCGAGAGAGGGTGTGTATGTTGACTACGAAAGGCCATCTATGGCCTGAAGCAGAGCCCTAGGGCATGGTTTGACAGAGTTACTACTGAGATCAGCACTCCTGGATTTCAGAGGATGACATCTAACTACTCTGTCTTCGTCAAACCGTCTACTGGCAACATCATTCTTATTATATGTGTTGATGATATGGTTGTCACTGGAGATGACGAAGCCGGCATTTCAGAGACCAAGACATTCCTCCAGAAGTTCTTTGTCACGAAGGATCCTGGCCAACTCTGTTATTTTCTTAGTATTGAGGTAATATGCACTACATAGGGGCTCCATCTCTTACAGAGGAAGTATTGCCTTAACATTCTAACCAAGGTTTAAAAGCACGAGGCAGTCCGAAGCATTTTTCTGAAATTGAGGCGAGGCGTAAGCCTCAACTTTTTGGGAAAAAATTAAAATTAAAGCAAAATACATTGAAAAAGTATATAATTGTTGAGAAAATTGAATGACTTATTTATTCATGAGGCCCAGGGCTCCCTTATGTAGGAGAAAAATACATGGTAAATATCAAGAGAGGTACATAAAAAAGATAAAATAAGAAATAACACCAAAGATGTACAGTAATCTCAACACTCCCCCTCAAGCTGGAGTATACATGTCTATCATGCTAAACTTGGAATAGCATCTTTGGAAAGGACCTTTAAGAGCTTTGGAGAATATATCAATAGTCTGATCTCCAGTAGAAACATGAGAGGTGGATATGAGATCTAGATCATGTATTTGATATAGTGGCAATCCACCTCTATATGCTTTGTACGTTTATGGAATGCAGGATTATTTGCAATAAACAATGCTAACTGATTGTTATATACAAGCTGCATAGAAAGATGTACATCAACTGCAAGATCTATCAAAACTGACCTCACCCACATCATCTCTATACTTCCCTGAGCCATGGCCCTGTATTCGGACTCTGCACTAGATCTAGCAACCACTGTCTATTTCTTACTTTTTCAAGACACAAGTGAGTTGCCAACAAAAATAGCATAACCGGAAGTAGGCTTCATGCCCCTAGGGCACATCCTGCATAATTTGCATCTGTACATGTTGTTACATCAAGAGAAGTGCTTCCGTTGAATATAAGACCTCTACTTGGTGAAGACTTCAAATATCTCATAACCATATAGATAGCATCCATATGAACCTTCCTGGACTACTCTATGAACTGTCTCACCTTACTCACAGCAAAGGATATATCTCGCCTAGTGATGGTAGTATATAGAAGCTTCCCAACCAGCTCTTTGTATCTCATTTGATCTACCTCCTCAGTATCATTATCATATAGTTTCATACTGGATCCATAGGAGTAGTAGCAAGCTTGCACCCTATCATGCTTGTCTTTAGAAGAAGATCAGTAACAAACTTCCTCTGGGTCATCACCAGACCACGTTGGTTCCTGGCGAACTCTAATCCAAGGAAGTATTAAAGATTGCCAAGGTCCCTAGTCATAAACGGTTGACCAAGGAACTCCTTGGTCACCTGACTGCCCTGCTCATCATCACCCGTGACAATAATATCATTAACATAGACGAGAATAGCAACAAACCTCTCCATATCCTCTGAACAAACAGTGAGTGATCTACAGTAGAGGGGAAAACCCCTGATGCTCTATCAATTCTGAAAGCTTCTGGTACCAAGCTCTGGGACTCTGCTTCGTGGAGCCTACACACATTCTGAGACCCCCTTAGCAATAAACCCTAGTGGTTGCTGCATATAAACCTCCTCATGTAGATCACCATAAAGGAATGCATTCTTCACATCAAGTTGGTAAAGAGGCCAGTCCCGTGTAACAGCAACTGATAGGAGAATGTGTAATGTCAAGTGTCTAGCTACTGGAGAGAAGGTATCCTGATAATCTACCCCATAAGTCTGGGTAAATCCACGTGCTATAAGTCTTGCCTTGTAGCAATCCACACTGCCATCTGCTCGTTGTTTTACTGAAAATATACATTTGCACCCCACAACAGATATACCTGGATGGGCAGAAACAACACTCCAGGTACCACGAGACTACAAGGCAGCCATCTCCTCCATGGCAAGACGCCAACTTCTATCATGTATGGCCTCCTGATATGTTCGTGGTATAGTAATAGCTGAGAGACCCATAACAAACCTCATGTACTCTTCTGAAAGATGGCAGGAAACATGCGCAGCAAGAGGGTACATAGCACAGTTACGATGGGGCTTCCTCAAGGAAAGAGGTACATCAAGGTCATCAGTATCTCTGTTCTCTACTACCATATTCTCTTGTAAAGTATGTTGTGGATCAAGCATAACACCAGTGCCATCAGTAGAAATGTTTTTACTACATACTTGGGGTGTGCTAGATGATTGGGAAGGCGAGGAGCAAAGGGGCGAGTAGAGGACCTGCGAATGTAAAAACGAGGTAAGAACTAAGTCATGGTAGACGGAGGTGGAGGAGGATGTGGTGGAGGTGACTGAGACTAAACATGAGGACTTGTAGGTGGAGATATCGGAGGTAGAGGAATGAAGATATCCTCACCAGAGTCAGCATTAGATAACTTGTCGCCTGTAGGAGAAAAATACATAATAGACTCAAAAAATGTGACATCAACACTCACATAATATTTTCTCCCAACAAGATCAAAACATCTATACCTTTTTTGGGTACGAAAGCCAATAAACACACATTTGACAACTCTGAGAGAGAACTTGTCACAACCAGGAGTAAATTTGTGGACAAAAGTCACGGATCCAAAGACTCTGATGGTAAGTAAGAGCAAGTCCTCGGGAAATGCAATCAAGAAAGGAACTTTTTCTCCAAACATAGTAGATGGCATGCAGTTCACCAAGTAACAAGTAGTAAGAACCGCATCGTCCCAGAAAGAATGAGGAGCTCGACTATATATCAAAAGAGTCCTTGTGATATGTAAAAGATGACAGCATTTGCATTCAGTAATATTGTTCTATATGAAGTGTAAGCACACGGAGTTTGATGAATAACACCAATAGATCTGAGGAAGTTTGATAACTATTAAGTAGAAAACTCTAATGCATTGTTAGTGCGAATAAATTTTACATTAGCAGAAAAGATGTGTTTAATCTCAACAAGGAAAGATTTGATAATAGGACCAGCTGCAGACTTATTCTTCATCAGAAATATGCAAGATACTCTAGAAAAATCATTCACAACGACCATATAAAACCGATGTCCCTGATGACTAGAAACACAACTAGGACCCCAGATATCAAAATGAACCAACTCAAACAACTGACTACTGTGACGACTTTGACGACTAGGAAACGAGGAACGATGGTGCTTCCCAAGCTGACATGCCTCACACTCCAAGTTAGTACGAATAGAGATTTGTGGGAGGACATGACACAACTTCTGTAGAGGAAGGTGTCCAAAGCGAAGATGCCACAGAAATAGAAAGACAGATCCAGAAGAGATAGTAGCAGACCATGCACAAGGAGACTGGATAATTCTGTAAAGTCCCCTCTGCTCACGATCACATCCAATCACCCTGCCCGTGAGTATGTCCTGAAACACAAGAGAAGAAGGGTCAAATATGGCACGACAATGTAAATCTTTTGTAATCTGACTAACAGACAAAAGATTCACCTGAAATGTTGGAGCATGTAAGACATTTTGCAGACGCATTGAGAGGGCTAAAACAATCTCCCTCTATCCGACAATGGGTAGATGAACCCCATTGGCAATCATCACTGATCTACCCGGAGGGATAGAGGTAAAATGTGCTCGGTCGCCACACATATGATGAGATGCTACAAAGTCCAAGATCCAGATAGATAAATCTAAATTATTGATACTGGTATGGGCATAAGCAATACCTGACGAGCTCGAAGAGGCTCTAGCAATATGTGAGACATCTGAAGAACCTACGGGCGTAGTAGAAGTAGTCATCATCTCTCGTAGCTTGGAAACAATATTATCAAAGCGTGCATCATGAGCCAGAGCAGGTGTAGAATTAGGCTTGATCTGCTCAGCAACTCGAGCGGAGGCCGGATACCCATGCTTCTGATAGCATGTCTCCTCAAAATGACCAGGACGGTGATAATGTGAACATGGACCTCGTTGATGATCTGCTCCTCGAATACATGGTCCTTGGCCGCATAACTGCGAAGTACTCCCTCTACCACAAGAGGATGCCATAGCTGAAGGAGTCTGAGCCACAGTTGTAGAGGATGTAATTTTGTTCAGCTTTTTGTAAACCTCCTCCATCAGAGATATCATCTCTCCAGTAAGAAGTTGAGTACGTGTTGCATCGTACTCAGAGTCTAGAGATGACAAAAATACTCATGTCATAGTTGCATTCCGATACGACTGTTGTTGCTCAGTGCTCGTAGTAATAGGCATGAAGCTATATAGACGCTCAAACATGTCTCTAAGATGCGAGAAGTATGCATGAAGAGGTCGATCATTCTGCTTGGTCGAAAATATATCAAACTGCAAGTGTAAAATTTTGCTCTCATTTTTCGCATGTCCATATGTGGCTGCTAAGATATCCCACATAGCCTTTGTTGTGGGTTGATTGACAATATCATTGGCAATCTCCGTGGTAAGCATCCCAGAGAGCCAAACGTGAGCATAAGCATCATATTGCTTCCAATAAGCATTTTCCCTAGTCTTGTCCTCTGGCTCTGGATCCGTCAGAAGTGCTCCTTGTTATGGCATTGCATCAGGGTGCGAAACTGCATGGACCACAACTCGTAGTTGGTTTCAACCATCTTCACGATGGGAGCAGGGCCCTTGAGGCATCGGATGAAAAAACATCACCCTTGTTCTCTAACATTGTAGCAAGAACGCCGAAATTCGGAACAAAACTGGAGTAAACGGTTATAAATGAGTCTACACAATCATATATAGAGGATTAGTTGTATCTGTAGACTCATACAACCATCCTCATCTCATGTTGTTGTAGGTTAGGTTGTACGAGCGCAAAGGGCGACGTACACAGATGCACGTAGATGCACTATACACAAGCACAGATACACGCAGGTGCGTGCAGGATGCACGCAGATGTGCATTGGTGCGTAGTTGTGTGCACTAGTGCGCGGATGTGCGGGTGTTGGTGCACGTTGGTGTGAGGACGCTCTAGTGCAGGGCACGATGCGCATTGCAGGGCGTGAGGATCAGGTGCAGTACGCGCACAAGTGAAGGGTGACGTGCGAGTACAGGGCGATGTGCAGGTACCGAGCGATGCGCGGTTGTAGGGCAACGCGTTGGGAGATGTGCAAAGGTGCGATGGCGCACGAGGGTGGGGAGGGAGGGGTAGGGTTAATGAGGATTACAGGAACCCCGGTCTAGGACCGTTGCTCCGATACCATGTTGGGAAAACTGAATGACTTGTTTATTCATGAGACCCTAAGGCTCGCTTATATATGAGAAAAATCCTGGGTAAATATCAAGAGAGGTAAATAGAGAATATAAAATAAGAAATAACACCAAAGATGTACAATAATCATAACAATAATGATAGTAAGTTTTGCCAAAAACACATTCAAGAATAATTTAAAGTTAGTTAAAGATACAATACATAAGCGATAAAGGCATTGATGTTCAAAGAAACTAATACTAAACAACTAATATATAGAATATCATGTTCCAATTCCAACTTCGACGATTCTATATGAGTATTGAACTAAAGTCTATACTTAATACTAAAGTACAATAGAAATCATAATCTTTAGTGCGAAGTAAAAAATAGATTAATATGCCTTGAATCCCAACCATTTATCTTGCTGGGCATAGTTGAAGAACCATCATATGCATATCTTCTTGTCAAATCATACCCCAATAAGACAGGGGTCTCACTACCAGGTCAGCGATCTTGTGGGGGGTCTAGGGGGAGCAGGTGTACTCTCGCGCGGGGGTGTGGGGGCAGCGCCCCCGGTAATTTTTTACTAATGATATTGTTTTTATTCAGCTATTCACAATAAAATGTGATAACTATTTTACTTCACGTGTTTGTTTTTCAATATTGCTTCTTCATATACGTGATAACTATTCTAAGATTCACAACTTATATAACCAAATAACAACATCAAGTTGCAAACTTGCAACTAATATAAAATATTTAGTACAATTCAAACAAAATATGTATGCAACAGAACTAGTACGTGTAGATGTATGATAAATTGAATATGATGAATACAAGATCATGGAGCTTCGCTTGTTTCAAGCGATCTCTTCTCTTTGCATGGAGCTATATATAGAAATATCTAAGGTTTAACATGGAAACAAAAACACAAACATAAAAAAATAATGCTTACAGGAAAAATAGGATCATGTGCAAAGCACATAACCAAAAAGGTAAAAAAAAGCCCCATGCTTGAGGCTTACGCCTCCGTCTCGCCTCGAGCGCCTCGTGCATTGAACGCCTCACGCCCATTCATGCCATACGCCCCACCTAGAGAACCCAAGGCTTGCACCGCAGGGCAATTTTGGTGCACCTCGCCTCGAGGTGTACGCCTCTGCGCCCCGAGGCAATGCTTTTTAAAACTATAATTCTAACGGAGGATGGATTACTTGGATGCAAGCCATCTGGCATCCCTACAGAAGTGGGGAAACATTCCACATCTATTGATCATGCATTTGAGGATACTACATGTTATAAAAGCCTAGTAGGTAAACTTCTCTAACTCACTATTACTAGGCCGTATAAATCATATGCTGTGAACAGAGCCAGCTGACACATGTAGAGATCCATTTACAGTTATTGGCAGGATTTTCTTCCGATCCTTCGATACTTGAAGGAATCTCATGGACGTAGACTCTTCTGTGGGGTCAATGGTCACAATGATGTCTTTGCCTTTACAAATGTTGACTATGCCAGTTTGCTTGAGAATTGTCAATCAACTACATGTTACATCATGCTCGTTGGGGGCGACCTAGATACTTAGCAAAGAAAGAAGCAGACAATGATCTCCGGATTAAGTACAACGGCATAACATAGAGCAATGGCTCAAGTCACCTGTGGGATCACAAGGCTTGTCCTCTTTCTACAGGAACTTAGACTTTCAGTTGCTACTCCCATACATTTATACTGTGACAACAAGGTTGCTATGTACATCACAACCAATCATGTTTTTCATGAACAGACCAAACACATTGAGGTTAATTGTCACTTTATTCGTGATGCAGTACGAGGAGGAAAGATGATCACTCCACACATCTCCATTGAACATCAACTTGCAAACAGCTTCACAAAGGTACTACTGAAGAAGCGCCTTTTGTATTTGATTTCCAAGTTGGGTATGATTGATAGATATGCTCCAACTTGAGAGGGAGCATTAGAGTTATTGTCTTTTCTATTTTATTTGAGTCTTGTGACCCTTCGGAGTCATATATGTATTTTTCTCTTTTGTGCTCTCTAAGGTTTCTCTCTATATAAGGGACCCTAGACCCATGTATAAAAACAGTGATCCATTCTCTTCTCAAACTCCACATTAATGTTTGGAAGTCACAATAATTGATGACTTGTTTTTCATTTGTCATATTATATTCTCATCCACCATGTACTATTTCTTCATTTATTATGGTTTGAATGTTATTCTAATATCAATAACAACAACAAAGCCTTTTACCACATTAAGTAGGGATAACAACATGGATTCTTTGCCTCCAATCAGATCTATCTTGGGTCATACTCAGCTTACATCCAAAAAACTAGCATCCCTTCGTATAGTCTCATTCCAACACTTCTTGGGCCTTCCTCGCCCTCTCGTAGCCGGTTCAACATCCCAAAACTCGCATCTCCTCACCGGTGCATCAACTGAACTCCTTTGTAAATGGTCAAACCACCTTAAGAGATTTTCTCGCATCTTATACCATCATAGGAGAAGTCGAGCACACGGGCTTGGTCTCGGTGGACGTCATTGTAGTCGCGCAGATCAAGAAAAAGTGACCTAGAAGAAAAACAATAACTTTAATCAAGCATAACGATGACTTAGGTCATTATTTCAATCCGTTGTTGGACTTCTATAGTAGTAAAATGTGGCTAAGATGCCACAAAACTCCTCTACAGGTGTCCTTGTTGCCAAGCGAAGGTGCAACGTGGCCTAGCGGGGGTCTAGGAGGTACGGTGTGGCCTAGCGGAGCTCAAGGGGCCCTAGCAGAGGTGCAGTGTGCCCTACCAGGGGTCAGGGAGGTGCAGCGCACACTGGCGAAGCTCGAGTGCTCCTGGCGAAGGAACAGATCCTCCTGGCGGAGGTAGTGGGCCTCCTGGTAGAGGAGTTGGGGCATTGTTGGTGCCCTAGCGGTACCCGAGGGCTCTTGCCAGAGGAGCACAACCTCCTAGCAGAGGTATTGAGGCACCATTGTGCTCTTGGCAAAGGTAAAGGGTCTCCTGGTAGTGCCCTAGCGGTTCTCAAGGGCTCCTGGATGAAGAGTAGAGCCTCCTAGCGGAGGTGTTGACGCAACGTTGGTGCCGGTAGAGATGCAGGACCTCTTAGCAGGGGTCTAAGGAGGCACAGGACCTCTTGGAGGCGGTCGAGTCCCCCTTACGTGGGACCCTGGTTACTGGAAAGGGCACGCGCATGGGCTTCTTCGCAGAGGAGCGACGAGGGGATGGTGGTGGCGGCGAGATCTTGGTCAAAACACTAATCTAGGACTATTGCTCTGATACCATGTAGAGAATAAAGAGAGAGTGTAATGAGATTCTTCATTCAAGAGGTCTAAGGGTCCTTATATAGGATGAACCCTATAACACTCACAAACGAGAAATTACATGAATAGTCATGATGGGTTACAAGTAAATAATATGAAACATATAATCGTCTCTTACACAGGAAAAAGATAAACGAGTGATTGAGCCACTCAAAACCATGGTTTCCATGACCAAGCTCCCTTAACTGATAGGCCAACAACTTTGCTACAATCAGATATGCGACACCAGATAACACATAATAAAGCAGAAGCCCTTCACCTTGAGAACCATCAACCACGTATTTCTTATGCAATAGAAAGATGAACGAGCGATTGAGCCGCTCAAAATCATGGTATCCCTGACCAATAGAAAGAACATCCTGTGCAACCAAGTCCCTAAATTTTCTAAAGAAGAATAGAGGCAGCCATCTGAACCAAGACAACCACTGGCATTCAAATGAAAGGCAACATTATGAGCCTCCTGCACATCAAGATAGCAAATTAGACCACCTGCGCCATCCTAAGAAAGTTGTCACCCCCTAACCAGGCCAAAGGCTCCATGTTGATCTAACACGCTTACTAGTCAACCTGAAATGTTCGAGCAAAGTATTAACCACTGCATTTCCTTAATGATACCAATGTTGCAATAGTCGCCAGATTAGACAAATTCGTCAGTCCAACTACACTAATCGATAGTATGACCAAATAGAATAATAATGTCCTACTAGTTAGCCGACTAATGAAAGAATAATGTTTATTTTTATTATAATTGAGTTGGTTTTTCATACTTTTCATTAAGGTAAAGTAAATACTATATCAATATAGCATAATTGAAATTCAATCAATATTTTTATCTTCTTAATTAATGACCATACATGTATACATATAAAAATAAGTATTAGACAATTTTTACATTTAAAGTAATTAAAAATACCTAAGAGTTTATTTTTATTTAATGACCTTTCTGACTAAATAACGAATCTAAATAACGAATGCTGATTTTTACAACACTAAATAGTATAAATGAAGTTTCTTTAATGCCTAGCAATAGGTACAACATGACTTGAAATATCAGCGAATTCGTCAATATTCCACGGTATGTAGGTTTTCGTGATTCACGAAATCAGAACTCGACCCTTCTCTCTTTCTCGTTTGTCGATGATATTTCACTTACAATAAAGAACTTCTTCACTTTTTTAAGGAAAACATATCTATATGGTCGACTCATTTCCCCATTTTGCTTATATCAGACTTAAACATGAGCCTGTCTCCATGACGGGCTTCGCCTACCAACATTCGAGAAGGTTGCATAACAAACTGTACAATGTAGCCAGCTGAATAGATAGTTTACGATTCAAGGATTCTCAAGATTCTTAACAACAAAGGCATGACATATAATGATCAATTTAGTATATAGTAAGCATGTGTTTAATATAGATTTTTTTAGTTAAGAAATTTTTGATGTTGTAAATGTAGTCTTAATTCTGATTTCTAATGAGTAACATATTTTCTTTATCTTATTTTCATTGTAAATATTTGTGCTATTGTGTTTCCATATTATGAAATTCGACTTTATGAGACTGCTTTATTTGTCATTCCGACTTATTTACGTATTCTATATGACTAAAGTTATAATTGCATGCCATACTCCATACTACATATCAGCTTGTGCGATGCCAATGATTATGATGACAATGCTACTACAAAACCCGTATTTAGATCTATATTTTAACAAATAAGTGTGTGTTTCTAGATTATTTATTGATCAAAACATATTAAAATCTCAATTTTAAAAAACAAATTTCATGTCCATTTCCCCCATTTTGGCTGAATTAGGAGAAACAACTACACGTCTATGATATTTTGTTTCCTCGAGTTAGCGAAATGCCAGTGAAATCTTTAGGGCCATCAGCTACAGTGAACGAATCTGGTGTTGGCATCCCCTTCTTTCAACCACTTGTGTCGTGATCATTACTTCCATTCCACCTCCCTCTTATGATCCTCCTCTCAATGATTTTCTCTAAACCACCCAGTTGAGGATGTCAGCATCATCCAAATCGCTCTCATCCTCCAAACCATCAAGTTTGGCAATCACCTCCTAGTAGGCCCCACATCTAAACACAACAAGCATCTTGCAAAGTTCAACTAACTTTAGAGCTAGCCACTTTATTGGCAAACCCTTAATAAACTTAGAAATTTTCTCGCGAATCAGTTTCTAACAGTCAAAATGCCCAGAACAAAAAATAGGAGGAAAAATAGGATGATGATTGATTCCCCATCCCAGAATCCAAATACAAAGGAGTGGCAAAGACCGAACAAAGGCCAACTGAACCAACTCTATAACATCCACTGAAATAAGGAAAGGAAATGCGATATTTGAATTGGAGTTTCTCTTGATATACCTGTATTTTGAGTCTTTCCATGACCTCTAGAAGAAACTCCTCAACCAAGCCAACAAACAGACTAAAGACAGGTACTACATACACCCCACCCCCACCCAAAGCTCTTGGGTGGTCATCAGAATGCATCATGACGTTGAACTCACCCCTACAATCAAGGCAACCTCAAACCTTAGCATGGATCTCATGTAACCCATTTTAGAATTTAAAGTTTTGCAAGGACCCCAACTAGCCATATCCAAATATGATAATCATTCCACCACTATTTTGGAATGGTCAAAGACCACCATGGCTGATATGGGGAATAGCACATCCGCCTAATGGAAACAAACACAATTCCATCCTACAACAATGCTGCCAAAGCTTGCAACCGCCCTACGGCTCAAAACTCCATAAGATGCTAACCAACGACAAATCTCCACATCAAACTAACCTAGTAATCAATCTTGATCTCCCACAAACAAATGAGGTCTGCCTGCTACAAGCTGATCAACGAGGTCATAGTTGATCTCCTCAAATCTTGGCCCAAACCTCTAACATTACATGATAAGTACTTCATTGGGCCATTCACTCCAACATTACAATAAATCACCCCCAACCACCCAGTAATCATTCACATAACTTTTTGATCGATTACTCCAACTATCTTATCAACCACTCTTAATCCAGTGACCATTTATACTCAATTACTCAAATTATATCACCAAGCACTTCATTCTGATCAGTTTGGCTCAAAAAATTTTGACCGATCACTCTAGTCTCTAGCTATCTAATTGACGACTCTTATTCCACTGCCCCTTATTAATCGAAAAGTCCAATTTTCTTGATCGACTTCACATGATTCCAACATTGTGATTTTTCCAAAACCACATTTAGTTTATCTTCCATGGCCATATCAAGTCCTATCACATGAATCTAATCATTTAGAATCGCATCCATATTAAAATCCTTGTTGATGTCATTGGGCTATTCTAGCAACTAATTTTTTTATATTTGCTCTTTCTATTTTTGCTCATTTTATGTTAAGGAGTCATGTAATGGATTATTATCTAGTTCCCATTTATAAGACTTTAAGATTCCATGCTACATAAGAAACCTTGTCTCGTGAATAAAATCCATTCCATTTTTTGTCTTATTTCCTCCACATGGTATCAGAGCGGACAGTAGACTGTAGTTTCTGCCCTATAATAAGGTTGAAATAAAAGTCCAAGATACAATGAAGAAATATGTCTATTCATGAGAGGGAAATTTGTGCAAATTTTCAGTGGGAATTTCGAGTGGGATCTGATAGGATCCACAAAAGGCTCTTAAGCCTTTATCAGGAATCCTAGCCACCATCCGCTCCCTCTAGGCTACCATCATTCCCCTCATGGAGGACGGTTGAAAAAGTTGTCGAGATTTCATTACAGTTGGCCATTGACACAATTTTGCACGGGATCTTCCCACATGCGTGCTAAAACTTGTCCCCATGTCCTTGAGGTAACATGACCTCATTTTTTCCTCTCATTTCATCATATTATATCCATATGAAGAAATTTCTAGAGCATTGGATTTCTAAAGACGATACACGACAAATGAGCCCTAAGATGTATTTGTACATCAGATGTAAAGGAAGTGTTTTATGTAATTCAGGCCAGTAGTCCTCAGTCAACTTACCAAGCCGAAAATCTGGATTCTTACAATCGGCCAATTTAGCGATCAATGTCTCTAAACGTCCCATAGGGTTGGGTTCAGGTAATCCATCCATGGTTGATCACCATTTTCTTTATGGCACAAAGAAAGCATATGTAATGGATGAATGCAACTATTGACCGGTTTTTCAAAGTGCCCTAGGATGAGTTGCTTTGGTACCATTTGATGCCAACTTAACTATGAAATCAAACTTATGATGGAGCTAAATGATGCAGATGTTATGCAGAATAACTTTAGGAAAGTGGCCAAAATTTGATGCTGAACAGAGATTTATTAGGATCTAACGTGTACCAGCCTTCACAGAACTTTCGCTCAACTACCAATATTCAAGAAAAATAATCAAGAAAAGGAAAAGGATATCTTTAAAAAAATACAAGAAGAAGGGGAGACCTTGATCGCCGATGACCGTGCAGTAATGGAGTGTGGCGATGTCACGGATGGTGGGGAATCTGCAGGATAAGTGCCAGCATCGACTTGTTCGGAAATTACAGGGGAATGTTGGTGTTGGTAGTAATGAAACGATCCACTTCACATGTACAATCCACAGACATCCTAAACCCTAAATTACACATCTTGCATCCCATATCCAATTCATCCCAACCATCGAGATGGAAGTCAAATCCAAATTAAACACCGGAATCAGAAAACATAACAGCAGATGAGGCGAATACCTCCAATCAGCTCCCGTTAATCTGCCGCCGCGGCCAATACGTGGGATTTCGAGAAGCAACAGCGAAGAAGGGTGCGATCTTTGTGGACAAGAGGTGCCGAGGCAGGAAGGATGAGAAGTCGTCGCGTCTTATAGGTGATGGTCTAAGGAAAGCGGAATTGGGGAGATCCAATGCACGCCATTTCCGGGTATCCTAACCGTCGGATTGACCCACGTCCGATTGCCCGACAGGATAGCTGAAGTAATGGATGACGTGTTGTCAGCTTCTTTTTTGTTTTTGTTGCTCGTGCAACCCAACTTATTCCACTGAGAAACTTTCCTTTCCTTGGATCGAAATTAAGTACTGTGGGTCTCTTGTAATAGTTGGTGGGATCGTCCATTCAAAATCAGTTGAATCCATCCATGGAAAGGTGGATCCCACTAGCAAGGTCAAATGAGTTCGAGTCTCATCAAGATCCATAAAAGCCAACTATCGGATCCTTTTATCTTAAATCCACTTGATCATCCAAAATAGCCAGCCATCGGATCCTTTTATATCAAGTCAAATGGATCATAACTAAGCATATTGATGCAATTTAGGAACTTTGGAATCTAATACTAGGATGCATATCTTTCTTAGCGTGAGAATTTTTTATTGTAAAAGTTCAAAGGTATATAGTATCTGAAGAATATTTTTGGAGCATGATGGGTGAAAATGGAATAATAAGATATCAGAAAAAAATGAAGAACTAAGTAAGTTAGATAAGATAAAAAATAAATATTGAAAGATTTAGAAGAAGTGGTTGGAACAAATCTATTGATGTGATGCTTATATAATATATTTTAGCCTCGATTGATAATGGAGAAAACATAAAAATAAGAGGTCAGACACAAAAGTAATGTAAACTCAACCTAAAAATGTGTGATCGTATTCTTATATACTCTTCTTTAGTTCTGTTGTAGTTGTTCTTATCAGGTCTTTCATCCTAAAATTTAAAGTGTGTTTAAAAAGAAAGGAATTAAGTATGTTAGATACAACAACAACAAATCCTTTTACCGCATCTAAGTAGGTTCGGTTACTTGGTTTTTTTTGTCTCCATTCATCTATCTTGGACCATTCTCAGACTTAGATCCAAATAACTGATATAAGTATATTAGATAATAAGAAAAAATAAGTATTGATGGATTGAAGGAAAATCAAAGGAAGTAGAATAATAAAAGTTCAAATAATGAATGTAATCGATGTTGTATACAGGTCGTTGTAACTAATTTCTAAATCATAAAATGAATCACTAAATAACTAATATGCATACAAGACATGGCTAAAATGATTTTTTATCATACAAAAAACAAATGAGAATTTATTTTTTCCCTTAAAAGTAAATACTTGAAATTGATTTTAACTCAAAAAAACTTAATGTATTGTTAGATTGTTAAAGAAATAACTAAAACAATATAGATTTCAAGTACATCAAAATAAATATAAATAAAATTATTGCTATTTTATTCTTAGCCTAAAAATATGTGCTTACTACAGTAAACCTTTTATCACATGTATTTAATACGTGCGAGATTGTATCCATTATCTTTTTTGTCATTTTGCTTAAAAATAATATAATTATAGTATTTACAGTATTTTCATTAGTACCCATATTTATGAAATTGTTGTTGTTGATTTTAAATACTTCTGTAAGTTTATTGTATTGATATTAAAACTTGTTAAAATGAATTGCTTTTGTCAATTAACTCATGTATTTACAAAAATAACCCATAAACTTAATCTATTTATTAACACTCGAATATTTAATAGTTAAAATATTAAATTTTATAATAATAAATTAATTATAAAGAACAAAAAGGGAATATAAGGGTGTTGTGATTGAATGTTAACATGAAATATTCTACATTTATTTATTATTATATGGATGAATATGTATTTGCATCGATTGTAAATTTTAAAATTTTATAAATATATTTTAAAAATATATTTCATAATTTAAATATTATATAATAGTTGACATGTGGTTTGAAAACTATTTTGATAAAGTAAAATTGTTTCAAATTTATTTTTTTATTATAGATGATTAGGAACTTATTATCATAATCAATCATGATTTCATATGATGTTATAAAGAATAATATTCATACAATAGAATATTTCAAATTATTCTATTGAGAAGGATTCATTTTATATGTAAAAATAAGATTTTTATCAATTACGCCCGCCTTAGATATTGTAATATCAGTTATGCTCCTCTCTTTTTTAGAATATCAGTTTCCACCTCTGACTTCTTCCATAATGATCACTTGTGCCCGTCGGGTTAGTTATCGTCCATCCCCATCTCAAATAAACATTAACTTTGGAAATCAAGGGTGGGAATGTCGCCCCAACCTCCAGCCCCTCATCCTCCCGCAACCTCCTATGTAGCATCCGGTTTCCAATTAAACCCGAACTTAATCCGATTTGTGTCCAATTAACCTAATAAAATGTTAATCAACATTAAATAACTTAAATCGATCAATTAATCATGAATCAAAAGTTGTTCATGTGAAATCGATCGAAAATCGGTCGCACCATAATGCGTACCCTGAAAAGCCATAATGTAAATTCGAAAACTGCAAAACGAATCGAGATCATCATTAAATCTGATTCGACAAAACAAAAACAATAGAATTGACAGTTCGTTAATCGGAGATCGTTTGACATTTTTAAATTGTAAAAGTTAACCCTAAACTGAAATCGTATCTCAAAAATTTCAAGGATTCAAACCCGATCGAAAAGTATACGAATATTATACTCATATTGATCGTCATATGGAGATGATCGAAATAAGCATCAAAATCCAACGCTCAAGGCCTGAATACGGTCAACATTAGTATGACAAATAAAGAGAGTTTTTCGTAAATATATATATAATAATAATAAAATAATTTTTTTATTAAAGTAGACTGCTGGAAAATCCAGCAGTCTCCACTTGCCCCTCAAATTTCTTTCCACTTAGCCTTATCTTCCTCTCCATTTGGCATCACAACAACCTCTTCTCTTTAGTTATATAACAACGAAGCCTCTCCTCATCCCCATCTCATTTCTCTCTTTCACCCAACAGCCTCTTCCTTTCCAGCTGAAGGAGCTCAACCTCCCTTTCACTTCCATGTTCAATCGGAGTTATTGCTGCAACCCTCCAATATTTTCTATTACAACCAATTAGGTTGTTGTCCACCTTCTCCTGAAGCCATCTGTTGTTGCATGCAACAAATTGGTGGAAATTCAGCAGCTAGAAATACTACTTTGATGGTAACTTTGATCCTCCAAACCTAAAGGATCAAAGGTACATTCATATCTCCATCCTATTGCTGCCAAGCATGTTGTTTAGAATCCAATTCCAAAATTTGGTTGTATTGGTTGAGATTTACTTAAATAAAATTCGAATTTAGACTATAGCCATTCACAATGAGCCTCCTTGTTTAATATCTAGCTCTCTTTTCTTCAATCACATATGATTTCCATAAAGAAATTAGGTGTCCAACTATTTTATATCTTAATTTGGGTTCTGGGTCATAACATAGTAATGTTGAAAAAAAGTCAGTAAAAAGAATTCAATCTTTTATAATGAATACTTAGTAGGAGGCTGACTGATGCCATTTACATTTGTTATAATCTTGAGTTCTCCCGCCAATCATATTTTAGCAATGTAAACATTCAAAGCAATATATATATATAGAGAGAGAGAGAGAAAAGGGAGCCTACACCCAGGGGTGTAGGTAACTACCTACACCCGACTCATTTTTTCATAGATTTCTGATTTTTTTGAAATGAAATCTTGGGGGATTAGATCACTATGTACCACCATGGTGTCATTCAAAATTCAACTTAATTCGAGACTCCTATCATCTTCATCAAGACTATCAAATTTTAACGGTCTCAGAATTACTGAAATTGACCCCTTCTAGATGAATGTGTTTGGAATGTTTGTTTTGCATGAAACTTGAAACACATATTCCTCTCAATATATTAAGAAAACCCCCCTAAGGTTTCATTCAAAAAAACTCAAAAATCATGCAAAAAAAAGGCCGGGTGTAGGTAGTTACCTATACCCTGGGCTTAGGCTCCCAGCTCCTTATACACCCGGCCTTTTTTTTGCATGATTTTTGAGTTTTTTTGAATGAAACCTTAGGGAGAGTTTCTTAATATATTGAGAGGAATATGTGTTTCAAGTTTCATGCAAAACAAACATTCCTAACACATTCATCTAGAAGGGGTCAATTTCAGTAATTCTGAGACTGTTAAAATTTGATAGTCTTGATGAAGATGATAGGAGTCTCGAATTAAGTTGAATTTTGAATGACACCATGGTGGTACATAGTGATCTAATTCCCCCAAGATTTCATTTCAAAAAAAATCAAAAATCTATGAAAAAATGAGTCGGGTGTAGGTAGTTACCTACACCCCTGGGTGTAGGCTTCCTTTTCTCATATATATATATATATATATATATATATATATATATATATATATATTTATTTATTTATATATGTAGGGAAAAAGGAGTATGCTCTCTGGGTGTAGCTAAGTTACATGCTCCACCTCTTTTCCCTTATATTTTTTTATTTTTCTGAAATGAAACCTATTGGAATTTAGATCACAATATGTCACCATGATGTCATTCAAATTTCAACTTAATTCGATACTTCTATCCCCTCCATCAAGACTGTCAAATTTTAACGGTCTAGAATTGCTGAAAATGACCCCCTTCAGATGGAGGGCATAGGAGTCTCTGATTCTGACGAAATTTGAATGACATGTAGAGGGATATAGTGATGAATATACATATTTTTTATTTTCCAAAAAAATTAAAAAATGGGGGAAAATAAGGGTGGAGTAGCCAATTGGCTACACCCAGGGTGTAGCCTCATTTAACCCATATATATATATATATATGGGTTAAATGGGACTGCCCCCTGGGAGTAGCCAACTTGGCTACTCTCACCTCTATTTTTCCCTCATTTTTATTTTTTTGGAAAATAAAAATTTATAAATTCATCATTATATCCCTCTAATATTCTATTAAAATTTCGTCAGAAACAGAGACTCCTACGACCTCCATACAAACAGGGTCGATTTAAAAAATCCTGTGACCGTTAAAAAAATGACGTCTAGATGGAGGGCTTAGGAGTCTCTGTTTCTGACGAAATTTTAATAGAATGTTAGAGGGATATAGTGATGAATATACAAATTTTTATTTTTCAAAGAAATAAAAAAATAAGGGAAAAATAGGGGTGGGAGTAGCTAAGTTGGCTACTCCCAGGGGGCAGCCCCATTTGACCCTATATATATAGGGTGAAATGGGTTGCCCCCAGGGGGTAGCCAACTTAGCTACCCCCGCCCCATTTTCTCCATGTTTTTAATTTTTTTTGAAAATTTCTTCCATGAATATTCATCACTATATCCCTATATTGTGTCATTAAAATTTCGTATGAAACAGAGACTCCTACGACCTCCATCCAGACAGTCATTTTTTTAATGGTAACATGATTTTTTAAATCGACCCAGTTTGGATGGAGGTCGTAGGAGTTTCTGTTTCGCATGAAATTTGAATGACATAATATAGGGATTTGATAATGAATTTACACGATTTTAGATTTCAAAAAAAAAATTGTGAAAAAGGAGAGGGGGAAGCTAAGTTAGCTCCCCCTAGGGGGCATACACATTTTACCCTATATATATAGGGTAAATTGGGGCTGCCTCGAGGGAGTAGCCAACTTGGCTACTCCCACCCCTATTTTTCCCTCATTTTTTTATTTTTTCGGAAAATAAAAATTTGTATATTCATCATTATATCCCTCTCACATTCTATTAAAATTTCGTCAGAAACAGAGACTCCTAAGCCCTCCATCCAGACGTCATTTTTTTAACAGTCGCAGGATTTTTTAAATCGACCATGTTTTGATGGAGGCTGTAGGAGTCTCTGTTTCTCACGAAATTTTAACAGAATGTGAGAGGGATATAATGATGAATATACAAATTTTTATTTTCCAAAAAAAATAAAAAATGAGGGAAAAATAGGGGTGGGAGTAGCCAAGTTGGCTACTCCCTGGGGGCAGCCCCATTAACCTCATATACATACATACATATATATATATATATATATATATATATATATATATATATATATATATATATATACAGCCTCCATCAAAACATGGTCGATTTAAAAAATCCTGCGACCGTTAAAAAAATGACGTCTGGATGGAGGGCTTAGGAGTCTCTGTTTCTGACGAAATTTTAATAGAATGTGAGAGGGATATAATGATGAATATACAAATTTTTATTTTCCGAAAAAATAAAAAAATGAGGGAAAAATAGGGGTGGGAGTAGCCAAGTTGGCTACTCCTTGGGGGCAGCCCCATTTTACCCATATATATATATGAAATATTTCAAATGAGGTGCACCTTTCCTGAATGCATGGAAAGCCACGTCAATTTAAGCATTTATTCTATTTATTTTACACATTCTAACTCCATAAATTTAATATTAAATATTAATATAATATGTATATCATGAAAAATTTATGAAAATATTACTATATTTGACATTAAAAGTTTGTTACAATATGGATGCTATATTTTACATAACTGTATAATCGTCAGTATTTTACAATATGTAGTTTAAATTTACAAAATTGTTACGTAATTTACAAATTTGGTAGTGGCTTTCAGAATTTCAGGAAAGACCCACCTCATTAGAAGCCCCCCCATATATATATATATATATATATATATATATATATATATATATATATATATATATATATATATATATATATCACGATTGGTTCTGACATCTATAACGATTACCAACTATAATAAATATAAAAGAGAACAGTTGCAACTAACGTGGTTCCCAATTGCATGTTGAATCTAAAACATCTTTGGGATATATATTTCATGTTTTTTTGTAAATTGGTTAGGTCTGTGCTGAAACGTGTAATACACGAGGAATCGCATGCGAGGTCAACTTGCAGTATAGTAGATCTCTGAAATAAACCATATATATGGCTTATTATAAAATTGGTTGGGTTGTTTTCTCTAATCGATTTGGTATATATTCACGTAGTATAAAATGACACTAAAATTGTGAAATGTGAATTGGGCAAACTATGGAAGATCTTAAATATATGAACAGGTGTATGAATATGTACAGAACTATTAGGAAATCACAAATCTGGATCTAAATATGCATTGGTAGTCGAGTTTTGAACCTAAGCGCATGTCGAATATATATATATATATATATATATATATATATATATATATATATATATATATATGGGTAAAATGGGGCTGCCCCCGGGGAGTAGCCAACTTGGCTACTCCCATCCCTATTTTTCCCTTATTTTTTTATTTTTTTGGAAAATAAAAATTTTTAAATTCATCATTATATCCCTCTAACATTCTATTAAAATTTCGTCAGAAACAGAGACTCATACGGCCTCCATCCAAACAGGGTGGATTTAAAAAATCCTGCGACCGTTAAAAAAAAGGATGTCTGAATGGAGGGCCTAGGAGTCTCTGTTTCTGACGAAATTTTAATACAATGTTAGAGGGATATAGTGATGAATATACAAATTTTTATTTTCCAAAGAAATGAAAAAATGAGGGAAAAATAGGGGTGGAAGTAGCCAAGTTGGCTACTCCCTGGGGGCAGCCCCATTAACATATATATATATATATAATATATATATATATATATATATATATATATATGGGAAAAGGGAGCCTACACCCAAGGGTGTAGGTAACTATCTATACCCGGCTCATTTTTTCATTATTTTTTGATTTTTTTGAAATGAAACTTTTAAGGAATTAGATCACTATATATCACCATAGTGTCATTCAAAATTCAACTTAATTCGAGACTCCTATCATCTTCATCAAGACCGTCAAATTTTAACGGTCTCAGAATTGCTGAAAATGGCACCTTCTAGAATAACATGATAGGAATGTTTGTTTTGCATGAAACTTGAAACACATATTCATCTCAATATATTAAGAAAATCCCCCTAAGGTTTCATTTAAAAAAACTCAAAAATCATGAAAAAGAAGGCCGTGTGTAGGTAGTTACCTACACCCCTGGGTGTAGGCTCCCAGCTCCCTATATATATATATATATATATAGAGAGAGAGAGAGAGAGAGAGAGAGACTCACACACACATATTGGAGGGTTTGTGTCTTTGAATGGAGTGGGTTTGGTTACTCATTGAGTAAATCCTATTGGATATCCTTAGCCCATCTATTGATATTGATGCAGTTGATTTGTAGAGGCTTCCTAAATGGTACTGTTGTCATATATAATTGCTATTCTTTTTCTCCATTAAAAAAATTTTAGATGGCATGTGGTCGCTGTTTCTAAAATGACATCTAAGTTATGTGGAAATAATTCAGGGACACTCATGGTCAGTCCCATGGGGATAGGAAAGTCATAAAGAAGTATAATGCAAGTTAAGAGAGATGCGAGATGATATGTATATACATGCATTCCATAGTCAGGACAACCAATATACTTTGAAGTACGTTTTACAAACATCATCAATTGAAATCCTCAATCGATTGATTTTTGAATACAAATTTCTTATATACATCATTAGACACATATTCTGTCCGGCATGGCCCCACTTCTTTGTTTCCGATCGGAGCATCAAGCAACACAACCCGGTTCTACTTGACTAAGAAATAATTGTGACACATACCTAGATATGTAAGTCATCTATAGGAGAGATATAAGAGGGTTTAAATAATCAAGGCAGGAACGAAATTGGTGAATATGTTGTAAATGATAATATCAACAGTGACTGATAAATTAATATTGTATCGATTATGGTGACTCTTACACCTGACCGTGCGAGAGCGCGATGACTCTCAACTGGGCGGAAGATAGGAAGTTCAGATAGGGCAGTGGCCGCCAAGTGGGCGGTCTAGGATCCCAGTCCCTTCACAGTTTTTACGCGAGTTCGTAGTATTTTTACGCCTCGTTGGGATCCCGACTTTTGACCAGTTCCGCTGACCCTCCATATGGGGGATCCTCAATTTTCAATTTTTTGTAACGAACTCATTTTCTTGTTACCAATCGGGCTGATTTCTAGTGTGACTTTTCTGGAGAGTCTGACATCACTTCCAATTAGAGGGCGAGACAGAAGATTTTCCTTAGGAGACTACCTCACCGCTTGAGTTTTTGATAACTTTTCACCATCAAGTTTGGTAATGTTACATTCGAATCATCCATGTCTACATCTAATCATCTAAGGCTACATATGAGATAGTTGCAGTTGAGGTTTGGTGGACTTTCAATGAAGTTGATTGGGTTATAATGAATATAGGTTAAGAAAAGAAATCAATGACAAGTTAAAACGGTGGGAAGTGACTATAATTAATCTGAATCCAGAATCCTTATAAGCTACTGGACGTGTTGGGAACTTAGTTAGGATACATTATACAACACAGCATGCCTACGGAGGCACCCCATTACTAAAGTATTATTCACGCATTAAAGTCGTAGTGTGAGGTTATACAAAGACCAAGACCACAGACTATCCACTAGACTTAAAAAGATAGATAAAATTGCAAATCCGATTAATTATATTATTAAGAGTAAAATAAAGTATCACCTAACTAACTCCTTATTAAAATCCATAACCTGACCCCAATGATAAGTAAACATCATTTACTTACTGGCCTCAATTATTATAGAAAAATGTTATGAATAGAAAATATTGGGATATTAGGTAATTATGGGGAGAAACGCGTGTAGAATTAATTGAAAATCTTTTTCTACGCTGGTAGTGGTAGATTTTTCATTCATACATGCATATCTACTTGCTTTCTTTTATACATAATAAATTACTTGCTATTCTAAACTGTAGATTATATTAACATTTGTGACTCCTCTTCTTCCCTATATGTTTTGGCAGGTAAGGAGCCTACAATACAGTAGCAGGTTGATGACTTCTGGTGATCGGGATTATACTAGACGGTACAGTTTCTTTTGTCTCTTTTGTGTCAATTTTTGTCCAGCTCTATTGTAAATGTTCCCTTTCTCTTCGGCACATGTTTGGTATACTATATATACTGTTAGACTTTTGTATATGATGTAAAAATATGGAAATTAATGAAATACGATTATTGCTGGTACTTGTCTTTTATTGTTTTTATGATTATGAAATGTAGATTGAATGTCATATGCAATAGCAATGCCAAAAATTTTCTTTGATTTTCATCAACATAATGCGATCACTTATGAATGAAATTGTGCGAATGCGACGTAAATGGGTTCCCGGATCTGAGGGCGTCACATCCTCATATGACCACTCCTCCCCTTCCAGTCCCTCCTCCTCCTCCTACAACACCTCCTCCATCGTCCAATCTCCCCCACCCCCCTTTACCCCTACTCCTTTGACCACCCTCCCCCTCCAGTCCTTCATTCTCATCCAACCACCCCCTCCTCCTCCAATGTCGTCCCATTCCAGCCCCTCCTCTGACACTGTCCCATATTCCCATCCAACCACACCTCTCCTTCCAGCCCTCCACCTTCTCTTTCAGTTCCTCCTACTCCGCTGCCCCGTCCTCACCTCTTATTCTAACCCTCCTCCATTATTGTTCTTCTTCCTCCTCTTTATTCTGTCTCTCCTAACTACACATCCATCTATCTACCAAATCATCAATTTTTTGTATTTTTATAGATAAATCATATATTTTGATAATGAATATGATTTTTCTCAATTTTTAAGGAAAATTTCATGGAACGATTAAGCTGCCATTTCCAGCTGCTAAACAATCGTTGTAATAGGAGGAGTTGGGTAATCTCCCGTTTGTCTTGAGAGACACCACTTACACACACTCTCTCTACTCTCTCTCTCTCTCTCTCTCTGTGTTCTTCTTCTCACTTCACTCCTTTTCACTCACTACACATCAACCCATCATCACGACCATCCCTTTATCAAGTATATCATTTTCTTCCCCGTACCATCATGTCGTACACCTTCATCACACATACATACAGCAATGATGAATGTTGAAATCCCTACGTTAATTTTGTGGAATTAACAATTAAAATGTCGAAGTTGTTGTAGTCGGGAAATCTAGATATTCATCAACAATTATTACACCGAGAAATGATATAGATAATCAAGTCTCAATGAATTCAAAGTTATTTATTTTACTTGGGTAAATCCGAAGGTTGAACTCACGGAGGTAATATGAGGGTCTGAGATAATAATTAAATAATCTAAGAAGTTTAGATTTTCAGAGAGAAGAAGAATATTTTATTAGTGTTTTTATCTTTTTTCAGCTTTTAATAGATTTTTAATTAAAGAGATGTAATTAGTTTAAAGAAGAAACATGATGCATGGATTTTCAAAGTATTTTAATGCAAATAAAATAATGTTATGCTATGTGATGAGAAGTAAATAAAATAAATACACTTTTTTGATGTTCAAGTGATGCAATAATGGGATGAAATGATTATGCAAAATGATGGTGAATATGGAGTAGCAAGCTAAGTCAATTAATCCAAATAGCATCCTCCTTATTTAATCTTAAAAACTAATATCAAATTAATCTCCCCAATAAATGTCCATAAATTAATGAGCAATAAAATCAATGAATAAGAATAAGGACGCTCGAAATGAATAGAATAGAACCTTAATTAATAAATGCAAAAACAATTGCTTAAAAATACTATTTCAGGTTCTACCTTATAAATGGTAAATCAGGGATCAAATCCACACTAAGAACATGAAAATCTGATGATAGATGCTCAAAATACAATGATTCAAAGTTCGTGGACTTGAATGTAATAAAAATAACTAGAATCTTGCAAATATACCCTTCTGACGAACTATTTTGCAATTTCCAAAAGGAACTTGGTCTTCTTTACAATTTTCCCCTAGCAGAGGTAGAGGGGTTGTGGGTGCAAATTTTACCCTCCCCATGTGCCTCGTATGTGAGTCCTGGTAGGCAGGGTTTTCTTTATTATATTCTACAGCTCGGGGGTACGTGTAATTTCTCACCATATATGGGATTGATGAATCCCCATTCATCACTCTTTATTCTTTTATTTTAGCTAAATATCTTGGCAAAACATCATGTAATAGTTGTAATTACAATAAGTTACCAATAAGCATGCATTTGTTAATAATCAATAATTAGCATGTATTTGTGCAAAAATAAAAGAATAAAGAATAAAAGAAAAAAGAGAGAAATATTTAGAATAAATATTGAGTGACCTGAACCCAAGAGAGGGTCCAAAATGGACATGATCAACAAATAAAATAAGTAGAGAGAGATAGGGCCACTCTACCTTGCACATACTCCCTTCCATGTATATATACATATTATCATTATTTTATTTTCACAAAAATAACAATAAAAGGTATTTTAACCCCTTGTATATATTCATAAAAATAAAATAAAAATTACAAAAATAAAAACTAAAAAAAATTAATTCTCTCTCTCATCTTGTATAAAATACATGTATACATATATATTATACCTATTTATTTTACATTTGTACATAAATAATAAAAATAAAATAAAAATTATTTTACATTCTAAATTTTACGTTGTAAATAAATAAAATATAAAATTGGGGTATTTTTACAAAAATAAGAAAATAAAAATAAAAATACATAGGTATTTTATACATGTATATGAAGTAATATAATGTATATACCTTAATTTATTTTTCATAAAAATAATTAGAAATCACAAAAAATAGTTTGGAAAATAATAAACATTTTTCATGTCGAACATTTTTTAAATAAAATAATTTTCTATTTTTAATTTATTTTGCAAATATTTTTGACCAAGCTAATTTCTGATTGGTCCAGGAGGGATGTTGACCCCGGTCAACTCCCCCTCCCGGACCATTTTTCGCCCTGATCCGAGTTTCGCCCCGTCTTCTCAAAATTTTCCCACTCGGATCTGACCGTCTCCTGCCCTGATTTCACCGCTCGCTTCTTCCCCATGGATCAGCGATCCTCGCGGATCCTTAGGGAGTGGTGGATCATTCTTGGATTACACACTCCACCCGATTCTTTCCAGCCACCTGAGAACGCATATAAATTCTTCATCTTATTCCCCAGAGCAGTAGCTCGCGTCGCACACTCTCTTTCTACCCTAGACCTCTTCCCCTTGGTGACAGCAACCGAAGGAGCATCTTGGAGACCGGAGAGAGCTGCTGCCGCCGACGCTCAAGCTTCGTGGTCGGACTTCCGCCGCGACGAGCCTCCCCTGCCTTCCGCAACGAGGTTGAGGAGAATACCCAGTTCCACTTCATCCGCTGGAGCTCAGGATCTCGTTAGGACCCTCAGGTAAACCTTTCATCGATCCTAGCTCAGTTCTCTTTCGAATCTTCCATTTTCGTTTCGCCAGCTCCGACCCGGTGGTCGGAGCTTCGTCAGTCACCCTTACCCGTTGCGATCGATTACTCTATTCACCGTCACCCTTCTTACACACCTTGATCATCCAAATCTTGGTTGTATGAGCTAAGATTAGGCTCGAGGTTCCCCTGTCGCATCACGGGAACCTCCATCTCCATTCGCCATCGCCTTCTTTTAATTTAGGTCAAATAACCTTGGCCGGAGCACTCCTCCGAGATGGAGCTTTACCCCGCAGGTCGTAAAGAGTGTGGATACATCCCAGATCACCTCAGTTTAGCTTCGCTAGAGCTATCCCAGGTCACGCCCACCTTCAAGGAGATCCGACCAGTGGCTAGCCCATCTGACCCCCTCACCCGACGCGGAGGAGCCACACGATCCCGTTGCTGCCATCCGATCGTACATCGGAGTCGCCGATCTTACTCGGTATTCCGGTGAACTTTGCCCAAGCGGAGTTATTCCAGTATCCTCCTCAACCGTTGGATCTCACCTCTCCGCCAGTTCATATCAGAGTCATCCATCGCCTGTGCCTATCAGGACATTATATCTGGCATCTAACGGTCCTCGTACGCCCCACGTTCCCTTTTTCATCAGGATGTTGGATTTGCCAGCTGTCAGTCCCAGAGCCGTAAGTCGCCATCCAGTCAGAGCGCGCCACCTGTCACCCCACGTGAGTCGCACGAGCCGCCTGGGTAATTTGCTCCACTACCCCTGCATTTACTTTATTTATCGATTAGTCTATAAAATAAAAAGTACACAGTGGACCATTTTGCATCTGTGCCCCTACAGTTTCGATATTGCACGTGCATTGTCACGCGTCTTTTTGGGATATTTGCATGTACTGCCCTGGACTTATTTGATGTTATGTTTTGATGTTTTAGTTTTAGTATTTGCACTTATACCCCTATGCGTACTGTTATTAGACATGTGCAAAAATTTGTGGAAAAATTGCAGAAAAGACTTCGTGCTTTCTAGGCATGTTATTCTTTAGTCCCTGGAACATGTTTTCATTGTGTTTAAGTCCCTATATGCTATGCCTTTGATTTTCAATTAAATAAATAACAAATTTCGTCCAAAAATCGTGAAATTTTGACACATGGCTCCAGCCATGTTGTAGGAATTTCCATGAATTTTTAGTTGCATTTTGTTTCCATTTAGTATTTTTAAAATTCAAAAACCTCAAAAATAGTTACTATTTTTTTAAAAATCAACTAAAAATATTAAAAACCCTCTAAAAACATAAAAAAATTACCGATTGTTTGTTTTGAGTCGCTTTTGCTTCAGTTCAATTTTTGTCGCATTTGCATTTATAAAAACCATAAAAATTGAAAAACCTTATAAAAATCAAGAAAAATCCATAAAAATTAAAAAATGTCTTTTCACTTGTTGTAGTTAGGTTTTTATTTCTAGTTTGTCATAAAATTGCTGTTGGGATTTTACATGCATTTTAAGTATTTTTAACTTGCCTTTAGATCTCAGTTGTACACTATTTAGCATTTTTGGCCTTGTTTCATTTTTAGAAAATTAACTTAAAATCAGAAAAATTCAAGAAAATTAACAAGAATATTAAATATTTTTAAAACCCAATTATATTTTTATTTGAATTTTTTGAGTATTTTTGATGTGTTAAATAATTGTTTATTTGTGACTTTTTGAACCCTTTTACACTTTTTCCTATTATGAAAAATTACAAAAATTTTTGAAAAACATAAAATCCACCATTTGCGATCTTTTTGGATTTCTGACTACTTCGTAGCCTAGGCATATCGTGCTCCTTGAGTTCGACCCTGGTAGCTATACCAGGTAAAATAAATAGCTAGACCGCTATTTTTGCTTGATTGTTTGATTTTATATCATTGTTGGTCTTCCTTTTTCTTGTTGAGCCCGAACCTGAGTGGTTGAGGTCGCAACGACCTATGATATCTTTTTACCTTAGTCGCTCGGGTAGCTCATCAGGGACACGTATAAGGGTAGAGAAGGCTCTGACATCGATTAGGTACCCCAACTCCACGTGGCCCTTTTTAAAAGCTTCAGTTCGACTGAGACTGCTTAGCTTGACAAAGGCTTGGGATGATGTTCAATCGTTAGATGAGAATTGATTCAAGGGCACCTGTACCGCGGGCCTGATATGATAACTTTTGTTGTCTTGGTCATGGCAATGGTGGTTCTGCAGAGAATGCATGGAGGACTGATGGTCAGAGATCAATCGACACATGATTGGCAGGCTCGACCAAAAATTTATGGGACAAGGAGGTCCGATGGTGAGTTGAACTAGAGATGAGTGCTGAAGAGTGGATTCGGCCGAGATGAGGGTGTGTTTGGAGGGCAAGCTCGGTTGTAGTACATCGTGATATGAAGCGGAGAGGTAGGTGGAGCCGAGGGATAAAGTCGAGGCATTGGTGGCAAAATATGAATGACCTATGGTCGATTGGTATGTAGAGGAGGAGATGGGTGAAGCGATTTGACATGAAAGAAGAGGTGCAAAATAGGGGGAGAAATAAAAAAAGAAGAAGGAGAAGGTTTTTCCTGGGGTGGAGGAGCACATCCAACTCCGTGATCTCCTTGATGCTTGGCATGAAGCATGAAACTAAGCTTAGCCTGATAGAGAAGCTACGCTGCCATGAAGGCCTTGGATCGTGCCTGGGATAATCCTCACATGAGGGAGGGTTTCTGTCACCAACCCTCCTCTAGCTCTCTCTATCCATCTCATCTTGGTAGAAGAACGGAGATCGACGGATGATCGTGGTTGGACGTCGATGGTGGGTTAAATAGGGAAAGGGAGGGGATAAAGTGCGGGAGGTTGGAGGTCGAGAGGAAGAGATAAGGTAGTGGGTTTCGTAGTGCCAGACCATTATGGAGGTGATGAGATTTCGCTCTACTGCAAGGAAGAGGGAGGTAAGTCGAGGGAAGGTGGTAACAGAGTCGTGAGAATATCGGGAGGTGGTTGATCGGAGAGGGAAACTGGACTAGGGCAATGTCAAAGCAGAGTGGTGGCACCAAGGCTGCAGCAACACGACACAATTGGAAGAGATGACCCTCACGTGCGTAGTACGTGAGTAGGATGGGCTGAAAGCACGTGCCTTGCACGTGCAAGGAGTGGGTAAGGAAGAGGGCCCTCACGTATAGGACACGTGAGGAGGAAAGTGACATCAGAGTCACATGCAAGGCACATGATGGGGGTGGAAGAAGACAACACATGCTAGGCACGTGAGGAGGGAGATGAGACTGACCAGGGCCAAGTGGCCCAGTGAATGAGCGACATGTGGCAGTTTGACCATGCTTTGATCAGATGCAATAATGTACAAATAAGTAAGGAATAAATAGAATATGGACCCGAATGAAAAAAAGATCAAAATAAAAAATGTGCATCAAATTGCGATCTACGTTGTACATGAAGGACTTGAGTGCAAATGAAATGCAGAATGCAATATATGATTTTTTGGTGATATTTTATGTATATAAGATGCCATTTTTATATATGTATATTTTTTATTTTATTTTTTGATGATAAATAAATACATAAAAAATCAAACATGCGATGAAATGATGCAATGGACTCAATTGTGATTTTTTTTGGAATTTTTATGGTATTTTGAATAGGTCAAAAAATTAGTAAGGTTAATTATGTACAAGTGGATAGGTGAATAAGTTCAAGCCAAAACATGCCATTTTTGTTGTTTTTCTATTTTTTAATTTTTAATTTTTATGTGATTTTATTAAAATAATGAACAAAATAAATGAATGAAAATTAAAATAATTAAAATGAGTGAAATATGAACATGAAATGATGAGTTAAAACCAACTAAAATACATAATGTGCAAAAGAGGCTAAAAACCCAATTTTCACAAATGAGCTTCAATTCCTTTGAACTTGGTCTTGTTTTGAAGATAATCGATTGCGCATTAGTTCAAAATGAGTCAGATTTATTTGGACACAATATGAGAAAGATATCAACATTTTACTCCGTCTATCCTGAAATTAGGGTTTGGGTTTATTTATCAATTATCTCAATGAATATTTTTTGTATTTTTCATTAATTATGGGTAGTGATATGTACACAATGCATGTGGTTTGAGGTCAGTTGGAGTTAGCATGAATTAATTAAAAATGCATGAATTAGGTGAAAAATGTTTGGATGATTATGAATGCAATATGAAGTGTTAATTTATGCAAATTATTTACAGATGCCTGAAAGTTAATTTTATGAAGTTAACATGCAAACAAACCTAAACTATCAGTACGAACTCTTTTTTCGACTAATTAGAGTGATGAATCAGAGATTCATCAAGCAGTAGTTGTTGCCCCCATGCGCTCCCACCTCTGGAACACTCTCACAACAACAACACTTCATGTACAATAGCAACTCACTGCTCTCTTGTGCTCCATCCATAGGCACATATGCTCAACCACCATCACACTCACACACATAGTCTCTTGCTACTACATCCTTGCACCCATACGTCACAAAATCCATACAACATCTAATGTTGCTTCAAATCCCCACAACCTTTCTCCTTGTTGCTAACAACTACAGGATTCCGCTGATCGAAGCACTACATCCTCCTTCGTATCCACCACCGACACCTTGCTACGACGCATCCATCATCGACACCACAAGCGCTTGACCCAGATGAAGGCTATGGTTTAGGCCTTAGCACATCACAGAAGCGTGTTGATCGCATCGAATATGATCTAGGGAAACTAGTCATACTAGTTGAGATGAGCAACGAAATTAAAAAATTTAATCGAATGAAACCACATGATTTGAGAAAACTTCTCAAATCGTTTCATCAAGTTCACAAATGATTCCAAGGAACACCTCTTGAAATGTGGTTGCGATCATTAATCTCTAATGTAAGAGATGCTTCTGTCTCGAGTCTGATCCGACACAGATCACACTTGCGAGCACGTTGATGAGAGACATGCTTCCCACAATCCATCTTGATGATCCAAGCTTGGAGTCTCTTGATTTCGTCTCACGAAATCTGATGTCTACTTCAATAACGAAGCGCACCGAAGAAGATGAAGATCTACGTGCAGTCGATTTGGAAGCAGAACTGCATCGTGACAGGTTTCTCTTGGTCAACATGTGGACGATCACATGTTGAGAGAGAGAATCCATGTAGAGAATAAAAGAGAGAGAGAGAGAGAGAGATTTCTCATGCAATTCATGTAGTAGAAAAGGCCACCACTACCCTCTCTTTTATACTAAACTGGATGTCCATGGATCACAATCCATGTGCACACAAATCCAATGGTTTAAATCGATTTGTATTTTCAATCAGTGGTTTTGATTTGTTGCATAAATTTGCAAAAATAAATTTTTGTCTTTAAAATAAATTAAATATATTGATAATCAATCAATATAATTCAATTTAATATGAAAAGCAACAAAGATGGAATGGATTGGAAAGAATGATGTCACATACCATACATAGGGTAGACGACCACCAAGTTGAGAGAGCTCAACATGGTCGTCCGCCCTTGTATGGTAAGGAGGCACATTCATTACAATTTTTGTTGAGATCTTAATTCTCAACCAATATTCCAAATATGAAATAACTTTTATCGCATAATTATTCACCAAAATAAATCCAAATTATTTGTTATAATTTCAATCATGCCATTAAAAATTGTGAATCATATTCGCATATCCAAAATATTATGTAAATTGCGTTTACAATTAATTGTTTAATGTGCATCAAATTCACAAAATCAATTAATTAGTAAATACAAATTACAATTAACTCTTTCTAATATATTATAAATCACATTTATAATATTCATGATTAATATGGATAGTGATATCCATATTATTCATGTCCTTGATAATTAAATCATATTTAATTATCTTGGACGACCATTCTCATGTGCCCAAATAATATGAATCACATTCACATTATTCATAATAATTAAATCACATTTAATTATCAATTTTCCTCCGTACTTAGATACATTGTCAACAATGAAATTATTCTTGAACTCTTTCAAGAATAATGCGCTTACTCTGCGGATACTTGGAGATAATGTCATGGCGATTGTACGTTCCGTGTACAATGACTTGGATATTGAGATCATATCTCAAATACAGATCAAGGAGACCTTTCAAATATGTTTGATTGAATTAAAGTCGTCAATCTAATCTTATCATTGCATTCAATCACATTCATATCAATGTCCAACATTTAGCCTAAGATTAGATTACTTCTCTATTGAGAGGAGTCACTAAAATCCAAACTTGTTTCATCACTCCCTCGGAATGGCAGTGTCATGGTCATACAATCGTTTTCGATCACATCACCCTCGAGTATTTCTAATACTTCTACATCTTGCATACTTGAAGACCTAGCCCGATGTTTTAAATCACTTTTGGACTATCTTCTTCAAGGTTTTATCATTAAGTTTCTCATTTGATAATTGGGAATTTGTATCGATCTTATATTTTCAAAAGCATATATCATACATAGGTATTGATCATATATTTTCCAAAAGCATATATCAAACCTACAAATACAATCAAGCTTCCAAAGCAAGACAACATTGCATGATTTGATCCCAATATCTCATGAGTGAGCTCATGTCTTCTGGTTCAGTATTGAACCTCGTATGATCCTTTTGAGAGATCGTATTACTCATATATCCCTGTATGCACATCACCTCGTCGATGTATAGACCTTGATTAGATCATCAACCTATCGACATGCCAAATGTACATACTCAAACATATAGTAACACAATTATCTTCGTTCAAAGGATGCATACCTATATCGTGACAACATACGACATAGGCCTTGGTTATCTCGGTCTCGTTAAGTCAACTCTTTGACCTAACTTATTTAACACCTACGAATCTCTATTTCTATGCAAAGGACCTTCATCAAGAGGTCGGTTAGATATCAACCTTTAGAGAAGAATTGCCATTTTCTTCTCATGATGGAGATCCTGTCTTAACAATCACTTGATGTGCTTGATGTATCCTTGATGAGTCTATGATTCATCACTCTAATTAGCTAAAAATAGAGCTTCCTCCTGAGAATTTAGGCTCATTTGCATGTTAAATTCATAAAATTAACTTTGAAGCACCTGTAAATAATTTGCATAAATTAATATTTCATATTTAATTCATCCATGCATTTTCACCTAATTCCATTTTTTATTAATTCATGATAAATACAATTGACTTGAAACCGTATACATACCTCTAACATTAATTAATGAAAAATACAAAAAATTAGTAATTGAGATAGTTGATAAATAAACCCAAACCATGATTTTATGACAGATATAATAAAATACCGATCTCTCTCTCATATAGTGACTAAATAAATCCTACTCAATTTTGAATTAATGTACATTCAATTATATATAAACAAGACCAAAATCAAAAGAATCGAAGTCCATTTGTGAAAATGAGATTTTAGGACACTTATCATTTCATGTTCATATTTCACTCATTTTAATTATTTTTTTATTAATTTAATTCATTCATTATTTTAATAAAATATAAAAAAATCAAAATAAAAAAACTAGAAAAGTACTAAATGTTAAGTTTTGACTTGAGCTTATTCATCTAATCCACTTGTACATAATTAACCTCCCTAATTTTTCTGGCCTATTTAAATCACATAAAAATCCCCAAAAATGTCATTTGCGTCCATTGCATCATTTCATAGCATTTTTTATTTTTTCCATGCATTTATTTACCCACAAAAAATCAAATAAAAATTTCAAAGCCAAGAAAATTGATATTTTATATGCATAACATATCACCTAAAAATGCACATATTTCATTCCGCATTGCATGCGCACTCGAGTCCTTCATAAACAATGTAGGTTCCATTTAGAGGGTACTTCTTCATGTTGGGAATTTTGGCATTCGAGGTTAGTTGGTATTTTATTTCTCATTTATTCATGCATTTTAGCATTGGTCAAAGGGTTGGTCAAGGTCCGTGCCACTTGGTTCCCTCTCATTGGTCCACCAAAAGCTGCTAAACCCACCCTACTCTTGTGCCATGCACGTGAGAACCTCTCCCAGTCTTCCCACATGGTAGTCACGTGATCCTCCATACTCTTCCTTAGCCTTGTCACATGCATGGCAAATGAGTAGCTGCAACCTCATCTAATCTCCTTTAACTGAGCCTCCGGGCGAACCTTCTTCTTCGTCATCTACCCCGGACCCACATTGCACCATCAACAACCTCGAAGGGGAGACATTTCTTCTCCATGAGCTTCAACTGATGTTCCTACTGCTCCGACCGACCATGAACTAATCTTCCTCTTCAACAGCCACCGTCCGGAACCATCGCGACAATCGGAGGCCAACTCTGTCTATCCTTCACCTTTGAACCACCATGCAGCTTTGCCGAGATGCTAGAATCGAGAAGGAACCACGTATCCCCCATGTGATGGGGGGATAGCTTGCATGAAAGCCCTGACAAAAAGTCATAGTCTCCAAAACCCCCGATCGCTTAAGTGGCACGTTCCGCGCACGTAATTGACTAGGAAATTTACAAGAAAACCAGTGAGGGTTTAGGTAACACCCGTTAAGTCCCTGTCGGAGTTGTCATATTCCTCTTAATGATTGTGACAGCTTTTATAGGATACGTACTACCTTGGGGTCAGATGAGCTTTTGGGGAGCAACAGTCATTACAAGCTTAGCTAGCGCCATACCTGTAGTAGGAGATACTATAGTGACTTGGCTTTGGGGTGGTTTCTCCGTGGACAATGCCACCTTAAATCGTTTTTTTAGTCTCCATTATTTACTCCCCTTTATTTTAGTGGGCGCCAATCTTCTTCATCTGGCCGCATTGCATCAATATGGATCCAATAATCCATTGGGTGTACATTCAGAGATGGATAAAATCGCTTTTTACCCTTCTTTTTATGTAAAGGATCTAGTAGGTTGGGTATCCTTTTCTATCTTTTTTTCCATTTTGCTTTTTTATGCTCCTAATGTTTTGGGGCATCCCGACAATTATATACCTGCTAATCCGATGTCTACCCCGCATTTTGTATTGTTTCAAAGAGACCCTTGAGTTCTTCATTTCTTTTTGAACTACATTTTGACATTATTTTATTCATTAAAATTAAGAACTGCATTCTTCAGCAAATTCTTTACATTATGGCATGTGCATTATATTTGTATTATCTTCATTAATTAATTATTAGTATTTTGGTGAAATTTGCATATTTGACCCATTTCATGCACTAGAATCCATATAAAATTAACTATAGATCTAAAAATTACCAAAAAAATTATATTTGCTAGATTTAGTTGATTTCTTTATTGTCTCAAAAACCATTGCATTTGCATGAATTCTTTATTCCCAAAAAGTCATTATGTGTATTACAATAAATAAATTTTAATAGGTATAAAACTCCACATTTCTAGGGTTTAGGATTTTTCTGAGATAGAACACATACTGATATATATTAAATAATTTTATTCCTCGAAAATAAGTCGATTTTATATTTATTCTAAGTAATTACCTAGACTCATATCTTTTGCACTCATAAATTTATTATTTAATTATTTTGCGTCAAAAATTACAAAAATTGTAGCGTCCTCGTTTCATCATTCTCTGCATCCCGACCAAGTTTCATAATGTTTTGACAACATTTAATCATTGTTTGCATTTTAGTCCACAAAATTGGCCGTTTTTGCATTTGTATCCTTATATTGCATATAAAATACCAAAAAATTTCCCCTCGAAAACCATGCTCGAAATCTGATAGACATTTATCTAGGTTATTCCTTTCCCTCCTTGAGTCCGACCCTATGTCTTACTCAGGTTAAATAAATAATAAACCACCATTGCATTATTAATTAATTAATTATGGTCATTTCTTGATTGATTCCGATTGATCGACTACAACATGACACATTATCTTTAGATCAATAGTTTGATTAAATTAAATAGGGCGTTTTAGAAATCATTAGATGGAGCCCTTGTCGCGGAGGAAAATGGCTTAGGTTTCTTCTCTAGAAAATTTCGTGTTAAGTTTTCCTCACATTCGGGTAGTCTGACATCCGACCCTTGCCACTATACATTTTCCATTTATTTTCCATCATTTGTTTATTTTTCAGCATTTATTTTGTGTTCTCTATTTTGATTAATTTTTATGTCAACTTTCTTACATTTTCTCTCTTATTTTTCTACAAGTTACCCGGCAGATGTGGAGCAATTTTTATAGAAATCGATGCATCTCGATATTCCGCTGAAAACTCGCATAAAAATTAAAATCGAGTTGAGTTGTGAAAGAATGTAGAATTTAGGATTTATTTTCAACATTTTTTTAATTATTTGTAATTAATTTCCTATTTATAGTGGTTTGGAATCTTACATATGTAAATAAGACTTGGACTTTTTCTGTGGTATATCAGACCTATTTCACTCTCCGATGAGGATGTGGCCCGACTTGAGTAGTTATTAGGTTAGACATGTGCTACGATTATCAGAGATACTGGTTTATTTTTATTGTACTTGTTTAACTTAGGACCACACTGCACTTAATGAGACACACCTTAGATCATTCAACTTAGTCAAAATTCATATCCATTTCTTCCCGGCTAATCAAACTTTCTGGTAGGAGCGGTTTGTCGGCTTGCACTTCATAAAGATTAAATTTCAATTCTTGTATTGCATACCACATGGAAATTGCAAGGAAGTACTGTAAGTCTTCTATCTGAGCATATATCACTATTTTTTGCGTGCATAGGTTTTCCTCGATTTTCCCTTCTTGTTTTATTACTTAAGATCTAAAGGAAATTCAGACTGGATGGTAGACATGTATTTTCTGCTCACCTAAAACTTCAATGATCGCTAATTAAAATCGAGACTGTTAAACAAGGATTACTTAATTGAACCCATAAAATCAAGAAATATTGTGGGAGAGTAACTGTTGAATGATTTTCTCTGGGTTTTTATTTGGGTAAATTATTCGCAAGTGTTGTTGTAACCCAAGAAGCATCAAGCAAAAACTAATTATTCTCAAGCAAAAATTAAATAAAAATGTAGCAAGAGAAAATTTCTGCTATTTAATTTACCTGTATAGCTAACATAACTGAACTTAGAGAGGCTAAAAACTCCTGAGGTTATTCTAATAATTGAAATAAATCAGTGTAAAGAATAAAGAAATTCCTAAGTTAAACTATGCTTGGTTTTTGTGTTTTAGAATTTTATCTTTTCAGGGGTTTTTATTTTAGATTTTTCCATTTGGTTTTCTTTTTTCTTTTTTTGTTTTTTATTTTGCAAAAGATATATATTTTTATTTATTTTCAAGCAATGGAATATTAAAAATAAATAATTAATGAGATAGTGCACTCTTTTTGGAATTTTTATCTTTTGGAAATATACCTAAAATGGGTAAAAATTATTTTTGGTTTTTAAACCTTTTATGAGTTTTTATGATTTTCCATTTTATTTGAATTTTTTAGACTTTTAAATAAGTGGATAATGTAAACAAAATGTAATGTAGATTTTTTTGTATTTTTAAAATAATAAAGAAAGATAAAAACGGATGGAATATATACACATTAAAAGATATATTTTATATTTTCCACAAAACCCTTTTAATATTTTTTGGATTTTTAATTGAATATATATACATACATTTTAAATGTTTTTGATTGTTCTACAATTTTATGGTTTTTATATATGATAAAAGTATGAAAATTTATCATAAATAAAAACAATGCAAATTTTGAAAACTCGAATTTTTCAGAATTTTTGAAAGGGTCTTTATAATTTTTATTGAATTTTCATTATAAACAGGAGATTTTCAGAATGTTTTTAAATTTTAATAAAAAAATAAAGAAATTGTGAAATAAAAATTATGGATAAAAATGAATGCAATAGGAAATGATATGAATTTTGATGGAATTTTTAGACATGCTTTAATATTTTTTATTTGATTTTTAAAAGGTAATTTAAATGAAGACTCAGAAGGACTAATATGATTTTTTTATAAATGCAGACTAAATGATAACAAGAAATAAAATGGTAAGGATTAATGTCCAAATTTCCCAAAAAGTCACGCGCATGGGCACGTGTGCTCTGCTGGATTGGACCAAAATGAAAATATATTAATTTTAAGTCCCAGCTAGTAATGCAAACCTGCATACTCTATATTGCAAACTACCCAAAAGTCACATGACATGCATGCGTTACAATTCAAAAAGATCTCATTTGCAAATAAAATAAAATACATGTTAAAATTGCTATTGTTCAAATAAATGGAAAAAATGACGTGCGTCCTCGCTGGGACTTATTTGTGAATAAAAAAAAGGACAGAGGGATAGATGCAAACGTACCCTTAAATGACATGGAGCGCTAGATGACTGGACAGTGACATGGCTCAAAACAGACGATTGTAAAAGATTTTGCATGAAGGCCATGATTAGATTTGGATCTTCAATCAATAGGAACATTTGGGTCAGAACGAACGATCGAGATGGAAACTGGGGAAGGCGTTCTTGATCTGACGGCTCCAGATAGTGCTGAACTTTGAATTATTGGATCTCCCTTATCTCTCACATGATCTGCTTCAAATCACACTCTGAAGGTAGCCCAAATGATTCTGCATCTGATGTGCACCTCAGATTTCCATGAAACGTCCAGATCGAGGGTCTGTGAGGTGATGAAGATTCTCTACTCCAGGAACCATCTCTAGTCCTTGATCTCGCTTTAGGTATGAGAACTGGAGCTGTTTTGACCTGTAAATTATAGTTTGTGTTCGAAGGTATTCTCCGGCCAAGAAATTAGGTCAGAAGTGTGTAAAATGGGGGCAAACAGAGATTTCCAATGGTGATGGTCGTAGAGGAAGTCGGTCAACTGATCTGTGAAGATCTGGAGTTGGTTAGATGGTAGATGGGCTGGAGAAAGGTTGTGCGGAGGTGTAAGAATAGTCAGGGAGGTTCATTAGTGATCGAAGGACCTCCAATCGTGTAGATCAGAGGTAGGCGATGAGTTACTGATCTAGGGGTATAAGATTGATTCTAAGAAAAATCAAAGCTGAAACGAAGTTAGAGCATCTACTTTACCTATGGAATGGAGGAAAAATAAAAGACGCATTGATCTACGGTTGGAGGCGAAGAGACAGGAACTCGCAGCGGAGGATTTCAGTGAGGGATTGAATCATGACTTTAGTCGCTCCTTCTTACGCTCATGATTGGAGGATCACTTCTCTGTCACTAAAGACTCTCCTCTTTCACTCAATCTAGAGTGAAACGGGGCCAAAGACGGATTGAAGATTTGTCAGAGGTGGGAGGAGGGTATTTATAGAGTAAAGTCAAGCGATGTTTGAATTTGAAAAATATTGTTGACCAAGGCGAGTTTGGTGGATCTGAGGAGGTGATGAGTGAGATGAATGATCGAGCGACAATAATGGATAAGGAATCGCGGATGGTTAGTATGTAAGGCATGAGGGAAATAGGTCAAAGTAATGGCGACGCAAGGTTAGCGGGGGAAAAGGGTGTGGACAAGGAGTTCACCCGAGTCAACAGACCCATGTTTGGCCAATCAGAAGGCGCCTACGATGAGAACAAAATACACTACATGATAAACATTCAGTAATTGGTTAAATGAATCTATTAAAAATAAAATGATTTATTTAATTACATAATGTAAATGAAAAAAGTTAAGAGTAATTTAAAGTTAATTTTGGTGATTTTTATTTAATTATAGAAGATATTTACAAAGGCTAAAATAAATAGAAAGTGTTATTTACAGATATGTACCTATATATAGAGTATTTTGATATTTAATTAATTATTTTGTATATACATTATTAATTTAATATTTTATTTATTTACAATATTTTATAAGTATTTTAATGATATTTTCATTTGATTTTTAAGAGTTAATTTGTCATGTTATTTAAATAGGCACATATATAATTTATACATAGTGATGCATATACAATAAATACATGATTTTATTTTTGTTAATTTTTGACTTTGCAATTTTTATCTATATTTTATATGAGTTAAATAAAATATTTACAAGTAATGAAAAAATATAATATTCACAAATATGCATACGAAAAATAATGTATTGAATAATATACATAGTATACATAGGATTATTATACAAGAATACCCTAATTTACTGCATTTCACACCGTAAATCTGAATTTTATAAGAACACCTTAATTTTAAAGAATATTAAATTTTGAGTACAATGAAAGTGAGTTTGAGGAATTTGGAGTTCTGGTGGAGGAGAAATTAATCTTGGAAGTTGAGCTATTTGGCATTTTTAGAGTGATGTTATCTACACAAGATATACATATTTTAATTGCAATTATTTTTGTTATTTACAAGAGGATTTTACTCACAAAGTTCAAGAAGGAATTATTTATTTAAATGGGATGATAGAAAAATTATACAAGTGAAGAGTATATGTAGGTGTTAAGTATTTTCTAGATTTTTAAGCCTTATCTCCCCCTACTTTTTCCTTATCGATCAGGTCAAGTCTTGACCTTCTCTCGAGGTTTGATCTAGCATGTATCTATTAAATATATACAATCTTTTATTTTCTTTAATTTTCCTTCATTTATTTATTTATTTTAGGTTAAAATAGTAATATATAAAATATTTATATAAGGATGTTAGTTAGTAAGAAGATGGATTTATTAATATTTACAAGTGTTTTATAAGGGATTTCAAGCTAAAATAAATTAATAAAGATGATGAAATGTAGATTCATCATCCCCCTATGCTATACCTTTGCTAGTCCCTTAGAAAACACTTATTTGAAAGAATAAGTGACTAAAAGAAAAAGAAAAAAATAAAGGAAAAATAAAGAACTTATAACAATATTGAATATTAAACTTATCTTCATAAAATAATAATATGGAGCTCTGTCATACCTTTGGATTATTAAAGTGGTGGAATCTTAACGGGAAATGGATTTAAAACCTAACAACCTTCAAATTCCGCAAGACTCCTATTCAAGTTGCTTTAATAGTTAGGTCAAAACAAGTCTATATACACAAATTCTTATGACTATGAATCTTTACTTGTACGATGTAAGTGAAGTATAGATCCTCACCTCAAAATAGCAAAAAACAACCTTCCTCAACAACGTTACTCTAGTCTCCCGATCTAGCAACTCTTTCCTTGAGGAACAGGGATATTCCCTTCTAAGTTCAATTACAACCAGCTCAAGAAGATGATATGGAGAAAATAATGGACAGTAGTCAATGTAGATACCTATCCTTGGATGCATGACTAATGTAGCCATGTCATCCAGCTGCAAGCTCACAAAAAATTGACTTTGAAGCTCATCTTATTTGACCATACTTGTATATACACTCTGACATGCACTTTACTTTTCAATCAGACCTGCCCACTTTTGGAGATTCTGCTTTTTTATATACAAGGGTGCAACAAGTACATAAAGAGTTTTTTCTCTTGAGCCAGTAGACTATCCCTCTTTGAAGCATTATTACAGTCCCACAGCATCCTAACTTTAGACCTCAATGCCACTAGCCCAGGTTGAGATGCACTACCCTCCCTAGAGGAAGACAGATGTTCCCACTTTTTGTTACACACCCATGTGCTACCCCAAGCCAAAGGATTCTGCCTCCTCATCACTTACTCCATGAAGAGCTACGTGTAGAGTGTTTGTCCAAGTTAAGCCACAGTTTAGAAGAATCATGAGTGTGTTGTTAAATATTCTGCTTAGACTCATCAAGATGACATGTGGATATAGTCTTGTGGACTTGAAGAATTAAGTCGCTAGGACCTGAAAAATCTTAACTCTAGTTCTTACAAGGTTCCTCTAAAATTGAGTGGATTAAGGTCTAACTAAGCTCCATTCTTCAATTTTATTCCAGACTAGTTTAAATGTTAATACTATTCCAAAAAATGCACATGCATATGCAAGAATTATATATCAAAGATTTTTTTGAAAGGAAAATAGAAAATCTTTTTGAAAACTTTTCAAAGGGTTTTGCATATTTTTATGAATTTTAAGCCTTTTTTTCAAGGGATAGTAAATATATACAATGATTATACAAGGGAATTTTTCGCAATATTTTTCAAGAAGGTTTTATATACAAGTTTCAGATAGAAGTTTTATAAAAGAATTTCATATACAATAAAGAATTTTATTTACAGAATGGAAGGTGATCAAAGTTTATATACACATACACGTGGATTTTACATATTTATCTATATCCCATTTTCCCACATGATAAAATAATATACAAAAAATAATTTTTCAATCACATTTTTATAAAAGGACGAGTTATGGCTAAAGTATATATACAATATATATGACACCCCCTATATACTTAGCTCGAACTATGTCCTCATAGTGATCAAAGAGTTATAGAGGAAGACATAACTTGCACAAGTATAGAAAAGTGAAAAATAATACTATACAACAACTAACTCAAAGAATAGACGATGAGAATAGAAGTCAATGACCCCCCATACTCAGGATCAAATAATCCTAAGTATAGAAGACATTACAATCGGGGAAAATCGAGGAAAAAGAATGAACAACTCAACGACTCAGCTTGTCCTCCCTATACTTAGGGTAAAAGATCCCTATGTATAGAAAATAATATCAACAAATTGAAGGACAAGTGAGAGATCCGAAGAAAACTAAAGAAAATAAAAACGAAAAAATACTGTATGAACAACATCACCCCATATACTTAGGGTAAGAGATCCCTAAGTATAAGCAACAACAAGAGTGATGAAACATGATGAATACGAACAACTCAATCATTCACCTCCCCTATACTTAGGATAGAATACATCCTAAGTATAGCACATACACACACACACAGAAAATAGGTGAACAATGAAAATAGAAGAAGAAAGAATAAAATAAAAGGATATATATACGAGAAAATCTGCTCGTGTCTCAGATGCAGAAGGTGTCAAGAAGTCATCGTCTGATACCACAAATATAGAATAAACTATGGGTAGGAATGTATTATGATCTAAATAATGTTTCAGCAATTGTCCGTTCACGACAAATAGCTGTGCGTCAGATGATAACCCATATATGACAATAGTACCATTGTCATGTGCAACTCTGACAATGAACGATCATGACCATTTGCTTTTCAATTTGCCTGGAAACAACTTCAACTTAACATCAAACAACCAAACTTTTTGATAAGGGGAGAAGGTCTTTCTTCTAATGTGTCTATCATGCTAATGCTTGATTTTCTCCTTATACGTAAGTGAGTTGTCGTATGCAAAGTCTCCTAATTCCAACAATTTATTCAGATCCAACTTCACGTTCTTTCCTGCCTTCTTATAATCAAGATTTCATACACGGAGTGCTCATAAAGATTTGTGAATTAATTCCACAGGCAGGTGGCAAGGCTTTCCATACACCAATCTGTAGGGAGACATACCCAAATGAGACTTGTACGCCATCTGATAAATCCATAGAACTGAGTCAAGCATCTAGGACTAGTTCTTCCTATCTTATCGTACATATTTTTGCAATATAATCTTGATCTCCCTATTTGAAATTTCTGCCAAGCCATTAGTTTGTGGGTGGTAAGGAGACACAATCCTGTGCTCAATGGCGTACTCCTTCACAAGCTTCTTGACTTTTATATTAATGAAATGGCTTTCCCCATATGTAATACATATCTTTGGGATTCCAAACTACGCAATAATATGATCCTTGAGTAAGGAACACATCTTACGACTATGAGCAGCTCGGGTGGGGATTGCCTCCACTGATCGACTAACAAAATCCACGGCAAGTAGGATGTACTGATATCCCTGATCGACAAGAAATGGGCCCATGAAGTCTATGCCCCGAGCATAAAAAACATCAGAAAACTATATATATATATATATATCTTAGGGGCATAGTATCTTTGGATCCCATGGTTCCTCCTAGCTTCTGACAGTCAGTACAACCTCGCACATACTCTTTAGCATCCTTAAATAATGTTGGCCACCATAGGCCGCTCTGTAAAATCTTAGTTATCGTGCGTTTCCACGGATGATGCCCACCAGATTCTAATTTGTGGCAGTGCTCAAGTACATTGGTTTATTCCTCTTGAGGAATGCACCTTCTCTAAATACAATCCGTACCGTCATGAAATAGGTACGGATCCTCCCATTGGTAGTAATGAATCTCTGACAGGAATTTGTCTACCTTGTGCTTTGGCTAATCTTATGGAGCTTTCTTGGAGAGAAGATAGTTCACAATATCAACATACCATGGGAGTGAGGCCACAAAGAAAATGGTCTCATCTAGAAAGGTCTCAGAAATAGGTATCATGCTCTACTCAAAGGTCTCTGCATATGTAATGCGAGAAAGGTGATCTACCACAACATTCTTGATTCTAGGTTTATCTCAAATCTCTAAATCAAATTCCTAGAGAAGAAGGATCCATCTGATAAGGCATGGTTTGGCATACTTCTTTTCCTATAAATATCGTATGGATGTGTGATACGCTTATACAATAACATGGGAACCAAGGAGGTATGATCTGAACTTCTCTAGCCCAAACACAACTGCTAACATTTCTTTCTCTGTAACTATATAGTTCTGTTATGCCTCATTTAGAGTCTTTCTAGCGTAGTGTATAACAAATGGTATGACATCCCTTCTCTGTCCTAAAATATCCCCAACTGTAAAATCTAAGGTGTGGTCATGATCTCGAAAGGAAGAGACCAATCGGGTGGCTATAGGACAAGAGCACTAGTATCCATGTCTTTCAACTTATGGAATGCAAGGAGGACTTTCTCATCAACAACAAATTCACTCTCCTTGCACATAAGCTCAAATAAAGGTCTGGCTATATTGATGAAGTCCTTGATGAATCACCTATAGAATCCTACATTTCCCAGAAATGACCTCAACTACTTCAAATTCTATGGTGGCTCTAGCTTGGATATCACATCGATCTTAGCCGGATCGACCTCCATACCATGTTTGGAGATGATGTGGCCTAATACAACTCCATTAGTCACCATAAAGTCACTCTTCTCCCATGAGAGCACTAGGTTTACTTCGCAACAACGTTGAAGGACTCGATCTAAATGAGCAAGACATGTGTCAAAACTATCCTCGTAGATCGAGAAATCATCCATAAAGACCTCTAGAAAGCTACCCACCACATCGGTAAAAACGACCAACATACACCTTTGGAATGTAGCAGGAGCATTACACAATCCAAAGGGCACCTAAAGGCGTATGTGCCTAACAGACAAGAGAAAGTAGTTTTCTCCTGATCCTCAGGAGCGATAACAACCTGGTTATATCTTGAGTACCCATGCAAGAAGCAAAATAGCTCTTTCCTTGCCAACCTCTCAATAATCTAATCAATGAAGAGCAACCGAAAGTGATCCTTCTTGGTAGCTGAGTTCAAGCGCCCATAGTATACACAGAGATGAGTTCTGGCGCCAGTAGTCTATATAGACATGCCATGAAGTAGGTACACAGGCCAGAATCTCCTCATCACAATCATTCTTTACGATAGTAATCCTGGATTTCTTTGGGACCACATGCAAAGGGTTGACCCACACGGTATCCGAAATGGGATATAAAAAGCTAGCGTCACACCATTTACTGATTTCTTTCAAGACAACATCCCTTAGGTTTGGATATAGACGACACTGACACTCACGGGTGGGTTTGTAGTTATCTCTATTGATGAATATCCATTTCAACACCTTTATTCTATCATTTTGGCCTTAAAAATCCTAGTAAATACATGTCAATACCTCTAATTTGCATAATTTAAGATTCATCCCTTGTTGTGTAAATATTTTATAAAATACTATTTTTAATGCCAAAATCATAGAATAAAGAAAAGAAAAAGAATAAAATAATATTGAAGACATTTTATGACCCGAAACCCCGAGACCTAGTCATCTCGATGACTAGGTCGACAAGGAATAAAGTAGGTGGAGATAAGGGCCAAAATACGATAAAAATACCCATTTATTTATTCATTTGGGATCTATTTTCCACTTTTTATACTTCAAACAAAGGAACTTTTTACATAAAAGTTGTAGACAATAAAATACAGAAAAATACAAAATTGATTTCATACAAAATGATATACAGTGTAAAAGTTATACTTAGAATTGTTGGAAATGCGAGCCCACGGCGAGCCATTATGCAATAAATGTTATTGCAATTCACTCCTTAATTTGAAATGAAGAATACATAATTTGCATAATAGGTCCCTTAGTACAATTAGGGTTATGTACCATGGCCATCTTGATGATCATACAGATGTTGATTCAACTATTGAATCATAGAGGCTGGTGCTTGGATGAATATCTAAAGAGTTAGATTGAGGACTCATCAAGCACCGTCAAATGATTGTTAAGAGATGATCTCCAGCCTGAGTAGGAGATGGCAATCCTTATCTCTGAAGGCTGATATCTGACCGACCTCTTGATGCAGGTCCTCTGCATAGGAATAGAGATTCGGAGGTGTCAGATTAGTTAGGTCAAAGAGTTGACTTAATGAGATCGAGATAACCAAAGTCCTATATCATATGCTGTCATGATATAGGCACGCATCCTCTGACCGGAGACAGATGTGTTGCTATATGTCTAAGTATGTACATTTGGCAGACCAATAGGTTGATGACCTAATCAAGGACTATACACCGGCGCGCTGGTGTGCATATAAGGGAATATGAGTAATACGATCTCTCAAAGGGATCATACAGGTTCAGTTACTGAACCGGAAGACATGAGCTCACTCATGAGATATTGGGAAGAATCAAATTCCGTGCGCACGGTCGTCTCGCTTTGGAAGCTTGACTGAATTTGTAGGTTTGATATATACTTTTGGAAAGTATATGATCAAGACCTAGGTATAAAATACGCTTTTGGAAAGTGTATGATTGATACCAACTCCCAATGATCGAATGAGAAACTTAATGATAAAACCATGAAGTAGACAATATAAAGTTGATCCAATACTTCGGGTTTAGTCTGAGTCTTCCAGTATGCAGGATGTACATGTATTGGGAATACCTGAGGGTGATGTGATCATAAACGATTGTATAACCATGACGCTTCCATTCCTAGGGAGTGATGAAACGGGTCTGGATTTTAGTGACTCCTCTAAGTAGAGAAGTGATCTGATCTTGGTCCAAGTGTTGGACATTGATCTGAATGTGATTCAGATGCAATAAGAAGATTAGATTTACGGTCTTGATTTAATCAAGCAACTATGGGAGGCCCGCGATCTGGATTTGAGATATGATCTCAATATCCATGTCACTATACGTGGAACAATACAATCGCCCTGTCCTTATCTCCAAGTATCTGCGGAGAAAGCGCATTATCCTTGAAGGAGTTCATGGAAAATTCTATTGTTGATTTATGTATCCGAGCATTGAGAAAATGGATAATTAAATGTGATTTAATTATCATGAGTAATATGAATTTGATTCATATTATAAAGAGAGTTATCTGAGATAATTAAATGTGATTTGATTATCAAAGATGTGAATAATGTGAATGTGATTCATATTATTTGAGAACAAGAGAATAAAGATCCAAGATGATTAAATGTGATTTAATTATCATGGATATGAATAATGTGGATAGCAATATCCATATTAGTCATATATATTATAAATGTGATTTATAATATATAAGAGAGAGCTATTTGTGATTTACATTTGTTAATTAAATGTTAATGTGAATTGGATTCACATTGGACATTGAATTGAAAATGTAATTTACATTTTGTTTTGGGTTGTGAATATGATTCACAAATTTCTAATGGGATGATTGCAATGTTCACAAAATAAATTGGATTTATTTTTGTGAAATAATTTGCAACAAATGTTGTTGCAAATATTGGAGAGAATCATGAGATAATGTAATCTCATGTAATAGGAAAAAGGAAGCTCCCTTCCTACTGAGGAGAGGGGACGGCCACAATTCCATAAGGAATGTGGTGGCCGTCCACCCTCCTTATGGAAGGAGGCTTGCCTCCTTTCCTATCTCTCCAATGGAGATTGATTTGATATAAATCAAATTATATTTAATATATATTTGATTTTTATTAAATTAATTGTTGTTGTGTTTTTAGCAACAAATCATGGCCATTGAAAGAAACACAAATTAATGTGGACCATTGGATTTGTGTTGACACATGGATTGAGATCCATGGATCCCAAAACCCTATAAAAGGAGAGACACCCCATTGCTCTTCTTGGCACATAAGTGAGACAACAAGTCTCTCTCTCTCTTTCTTTCTCTTTCTCTCCCTCTCATGGCCGTCCACCATGGATGACCTAGAGAGGCTCTCCATCGCCGCGGCACCGTCGTTATGCTGCCCGATGTTTTTGCTCGTGGAACTCCGTCTACTTCGGCATGCCTTGCTCGTGAAGAAGACGTCGGATCTCGTGTGTCGAGATCAGGAGATCCACCGCTTGGATAATCAACTTGGATTGCGAGAAGCACACGGTTCATCCCCGCGCTCGCAAGCGTCTCCTCCGACGGATCGGACTTGAGACAGGAGGTCTCTTCGTTTAGAGACTTGATCGCAACCACGCTTCAAGAGGTAAACCTAATACTTGGTTGTGGTTTAGACGAAACGATCCGAGAAGTGTTCTTGGATCATGTGGTTTCGTCACATGAAATTTTTTTAATTTCCGCTGCATAGAACAACTAGTGCGACTAGTCGTTCTTCGTCGTATTCGATACGACGATCACGCTTTCGTGATGCGCTTGAGGATCTAACCATATCCTTCAAGTGGTATCAGAGCCAGGTTGGTGGTTTTGGATACGATCCATAAACCGAGGACGACTTGGGTTCATTAGGGTTTGCGAAAGTTTTCTTGCATTTTATTTTCGCATCTCTGTTTTGATATTATTTTCGGCACTGTTTAAATTGTTTAAACACGAAAATAATATTTGGATTTTATTCCCCATTAAATAAGGAAACCGTAGGATCTGAGTTTGCGTGATTTCGATTCCGTTTGCTCTAGATATGCTCATTTTAGTGAACATGTATCCACTGTTTCGGGGACTGCGGATCATGACGTAATTAAGATGTTAATTGCGGATTTGAAACGACTTGAAATGCATGCAAATCACTTGGGTTCTGTTGTAAATCAAGTTAGCAAACTTTAGAAATTTACTTTGCTTAATTTGGATTTAAATTGATTGAGATATGCTATTTTTAGTAAGTGAGGGTCACTGCTGAAAATACTTTCCTAATCAAGAACCTAGTGATTGTCATTTAATTAATTAGTGAAATTAAATTGTTTAATTTCCTGGAATAATTATGCATAAATATTTGTGAAATATTTAATGATAATTATGTCCTTAAATGACTTTGCCCTAACCAACAAATGATTAAATGTGATCTAGATCAAGATTGGTTACATGATCTACATGATCAACATTCCAACAAATATGTTGCTTGAATAGGACTTGGGATTTGTTTAACAAATCTCATTATAATGTTAATCAAAATTGTTTTGATTATTACTATATGGTATAATTTCGGTTGAAGAACCGATGATCATCTCAAGTACAAAATGATCTATTTTGCATTATCCTTTCCCGAGGTGGATATGGTGTCTAGTCGGAGAGCATTGGGGTTGCGGGTTGCAACGTATGTGGTCCGTCCCACTCTCGTCGGTACTGGCCATGACAGTGGGTAGGGTTAGTATAATGCTTAAGAAATCATGATGTATTTCTAATTATTAAAATTCGAAATAATACGTATTTGAGATAATAACATAATTCAAGTAACAATTAAAATTGTTTGTTGGATATTAATTGGATCATTAATTTAATATGATTAGATTAATTGGAATCCAATTAAAATTAAAACACTCTATGAATAGAGATGTTATTTCCCTTGGAAGAATTAATCATAATGAATATGATTCATAATGATTAATTAGAATTTGAATATGATATGGAGGATCACATAAGTAACATCCATGGTCTCCCGTCAAGGCGAAGGGTTCCGTCGCCAGGGATTGTATGTAGGAGACGCCTGTCCAAAGTGACGGCTCCTGTATGCACGCGCATCTGGATCGGGCTCTTTGCTTCTCGAAAGAGTAAGGCCGTATACGTAGTGACCCCAATATCGGATCCTCATATTATTGGGGCGATATTGGATTGCGTATAGCGAGTACTATTCCTGTTGACGGTTGGTTCAATTAACGACGGGTCAACATCGCCTTAGGGGTGGTGGGCTTGGGTGTTAAAGACCGAATTGGGAATGCAAGTTGGACTTGCAAGGCGGAATGTGTTCCCCCTTCTTTTTTATCCGAGTTGTAGATTCTCATATTATTAGGATGTAACAAAGATAAGGAAGGAGATCCCAGATCTTGTTGAGATATAATGGTAAGTATATCTCTTACATTGAAAGTGATTAAGGGAATGAACTTTCAGTGTTGACAAGACAAGACACCTTTGATATAAAAATCCTAAATCAAAGTAAAATATATATATATATATATTTGTGCAAATTTCTTATTTCAGATAATCCTTCATTAAAACCCACTCAATGATATACTCAATAATAACCAGTAAAATATCATGGATTGGACTCATGATCCAGATATTGTACTTGCAATTGGACACATAATGTATGTGGTTGCAATGTGCAAGTTTCCTCATGATATTGAGGAATGACAATTAAATAGATAATAGGACTACAAACCCTAGGGTTTGTATGTCTCTATAGTCTTGATCTCTCATCGGATGTACTTTGGAAGTGACATGTCGATGATGATCGCAATTGTCAAATAATCCTTATAAAATTAATGAAGATATTCTGGCATACATATGTGCTCTTGACATTTAACATGAATGAGATGGTTCACTGCATCATGCAGAATGGTGGCTCTATAAGAGATGATGTATTCAAATTGTTTGAGTACCTACCTGAACCTGTGTTTTAAGAGTTTAGATGGATGTAGATGATGAGTGTTATCATTCTACTATCTATACTCTGGTCATTCATGAAGCTTCATAATATTCATATTGTATGAATTTAATGAAGCATGTATAAATGTTGAAATGCTCTTACATAAGAGATCCTTAGTCTTAAGCAATGGTTGCTTATAGATAAAGGGAGCGCAATGGAAGCATGGGTTGGACCCGAGTAAGAAGTATGGTCAAAGAGTTGACTGTACATCTATGACTTCCATATGTCATCCGAAGAGTTGGTTGGATGCCAATACTGCAATAAGTTGATGTGTTGATAGTATGACTATCAAGTCTATCTAGAATCCTTAGAGAAGGACTCGGATGGAGCATCGGATTAATCTACATAAATCATTGATACGATAAAGTCAAATAATTGTATCTCAATCTTCTGATGACATTTGCAATAGGTTGCATATGTTTTAGAAGACTGGAAAATTTGATCTTAAAGGTTTATAGTTATCCACATGGATATTGATGCAATTGTTGCAACAATCTCTGTTGGATTGATAGACTTGTTAATTTCAGTGGGAGAGTCCTTAGTCTTAGAGAATGTCTCTATGACCTAGATATAAGAATACACTCATTGTTTGTTTCTAAATGTTGGAAATAAACATGAATTCTGAGGTACAACTATCATAAAGAGTTATGATGGAGATATTTCAGATAGTAATCTAAAATCTAGTGGACTCCACTAAATTAGAAAATTGATGAATGACTCATTAACATTTCTAAATGCTGAAATTAAAACTTAAGATCAATATGAGGATGAAGATCATTTGACAATGATCTAGCATCAAGCTTTGGACATTTGTTTATTGAATTGATCAATAGACTAGTAAGAGATGAAACTTTAGAATGTCTAAAATTTTAAAACTTACATACTTATGAATATTGTATTCAAAGAAAAATGTCCAATACACCCTTCTTAGAGAAAGGTGTAAGATGCCAAGGTATTCAGGATCTCATGCATATTGATGTATGTAGATCATCTATATCATAGTAAACATTATGGATATGTGATATCTTTTAATGATTATGTATGATATGACATTTCTTCTCTTCACCTAAGAAACCTTTGAAATGTTCAAAGATTTCATTATTTTTGGTTTAGAACCAAAGTTTGAAGGAAGATAAAATGAATTTGATCTAATCTAGGTAGCAAGTACCTACTAGATAAATTCAAAGAATACCTTATAGAGATATGAATATCACTTCTATCTCAATCCTCCTAACACACCTTAACTCAATAGAGTTATAGATAGATACAATTGGATCATGTGTGACATGATCTTATCAATGATGGATTTTTAGCATAATTATCCCTTAGTTTCCAGGTATATATGTGTAGAAGAGACTACAATATATATGCTTAATATGATTCCATGCATGCAAGCTGGAATCTAGCACTTGAGAGTGCTACTTCATTAGAAAAATAAAGGATGGTATTGGATACCTACTTTACGACCTTGAGATTCTTAAAATATCTCATCTCTGAGAATGTGATTCTTAGATGTTGAGACTCTTGAGAATCAAGATAAAAATGAAGTGTAGGAACTCATTTAATCTTGAGAAGATAATGAGGCTCCTGAAATTGGAAACTAAGAGGACAATTAAAAATGAAACGCTAATACCTCTTCAAATGAGTTTGAGGATGGATTCCATGTGTCAGAGAAATCTGACAATGATTGAACTTCATGTGATGAAGCTTCTGAAGATCATAGCATGGATAGATGGATGTTAGCAATAAAAGTCTAATGTAGACTTCATATGCAAGTGTTGTATATGGAACCTCGTGGATCCACCTATATGGGTAAGACCCGTAAAGGTGTAAATGGATCTTCAAGAGAAAGGGAACCTGATGAGAAGGTACATACCTTCAAAGCATAGTTCGTAGCAATGAGCTACACATGGAAGAGAAGACATTGCTTGCAATGAGACTTGCTTTTCGGTGACCATGCTTAAAATCATCAGAATATTGCTAACCTTAGCTACACAACTTGACTATTGCATCTTCAAGATGTAAGTCCAGATTGCATTCCTCTATGAATATCTCTCTGAGGATATTCACATGAAGTAGCCCCAGGGCTTCATGGTTGAGGAAAGCAAGGTGTGCAAGCTAGAGAGCTCCATCTATGGACTCAAATAAGCTTCTTGAATTTGGACCATAAGATTTGATGGAATTATAATTGTTATGATTTCAGATAGAATCTTGATGAGCCATGTGAAGTTTAGTGGGAGTGCCTTTATGTTCATCGTGCTAAATGTAGATAAAATCCTAATCATTTGGAATGATATAAGGATGATAATAAGTGTTTTATAGGCTGTCTATTCCATATCTTGAAATATGATTTCAAAGATACCTCTTAGATCTTAGTTCTGAAGTTGTTCAGAAGCCAAGAGAAGAGAATAATTGGACTGTCACATTTGTAGTACACCTTGGACATATTCTATTCATAGAAATTCCAAGAAAGGCTTCTAACCCTTAAGATATGGTACTGACCTATCTTAAGGGATAGCACCTCAAAGAGTTGAGGAAGTAAATGCTACAACTACTTGCACTTGTGCATTAGTTATGAGAAGCTGAGTGTATACTAGATGTGTACAAAAGCCAGATATCTGCCATGCAGTGGGAGTAGTAAAGTGTTACTAGTCCTACTATGTAGAGAAAACACTTGATTGCAGTAATAACTATATCTTCATAAAGGACAAGATTTTTGAGATAATGATCTCAAAGTCCTATCTTCAAAAGCTTAAGACTTTGTAGATAGAGATCTAAAAGGTCTTAACTTTGGATACCTTTGGAGATAGAGATCTCCGGGAATGAAGGTATTCTAATAAGGATTATGGGAATACTGGTTATAATAATTAATCGAGTTAAAGTGTCAAGGACACTATGACAAGATTGAGTATTGGTTGCATGAGATGCAACATTCACATTAGATGCGAGCACTGTTACTGGGGATATGCAAGTGCCGTAAAAGAACTTGGCGTAGTCTCGCGGGAACAGAGTGACTGATCAGCTTACCTAGCTATTTTCTAAATAGCCTATGATTGTCACATGAGTGCGGGTTTAAATGATTAGCCCATTAATGGCTCTTTGGGCTAGTGGGAGATTGTTGGAAATGCGAGCCCACGGCGAGCCATTATGCAATAAATGTTATTGCAATTCACTCCTTAATCTGAAATGAAGAATACATAATTTGCATAATAGGTCCCTTAGTACAATTAGGGTTATGTACCATGGCCATCTTGATGATCATACAGCTGTTGATTCAACTATTGAATCATAGAGGCTGGTGCTTGGATGAATATCTAAAGAGTTAGATTGAGGACTCATCAAGCACCGTCAAATGATTGTTAAGAGATGATCTCCAGCCTGAGTAGGAGATGGCAATCCTTATCTCTGAAGGCTGATATCTGACCGACCTCTTGATGCAGGTCCTCTGCATAGGAATAGAGATTCGGAGGTGTCAGATTAGTTAGGTCAAAGAGTTGACTTAACGAGATCGAGATAACCAAAGTCCTATATCGTATGCTGTCATGATATAGGCACACATCCTCTGACCGGAGACAGATGTGTTGCTATATGTCTAAGTATGTACATTTGGCAGACCAATAGGTTGATGACCTAATCAAGGTCTATACACCGGCGCGCTGGTGTGCATATAAGGGAATATGAGTAATACGATCTCTCAAAGGGATCATACAAGTTCAGTTACTGAACCGGAAGACATGAGCTCACTCATGAGATATTGGGAAGAATCAAATTCCGTGCGCACGGTCGTCTCGCTTTGGAAGCTTGACTGAATTTGTAGGTTTGATATATACTTTTGGAAAGTATATGATCAAGACCTAGGTATGAAATACGCTTTTGGAAAGTGTATAATTGATACCAACTCCCAATGATCGAATGAGAAATTTAATGATAAAACCATGAAGTAGACAGTATAAAGTTGATCCAATACTTCGGGTTTAGTCTGAGTCTTCCAGTATGTAGGATGTACAGGTATTGGGAATACCTGCGGGTGATGTGATCATAAACAATTGTATAACCATGACGCTTCCATTCCTAGGGAGTGATGAAACGGGTCTGGATTTTAGTGACTCCTCTCAGTAGAGAAGTGATCTGATCTTGGTCCAAGTGTTGGACATTGATTTGAATGTGATTCAGATGCAATAAGAAGATTAGATTTACGGTCTTGATTTAATCAAGCATCTATGGGAGGCCCGCGATCTGGATTTGAGATATGATCTCAATATCCATGTCACTATACGTGGAACAATACAATCGCCCTGTCCTTATCTCCAAGTATCTGCGGAGAAAGCGCATTATCCTTGAAGGAGTTCGTGGATAATTCTATTGTTGATTTATGTATCCGAGCATTGAGAAAATGGATAATTAAATGTGATTTAATTATCATGAGTAATATGAATTTGATTCATATTATAAAGAGAGTTATCTGAGATAATTAAATGTGATTTGATTATCAAAGATGTGAATAATGTGAATGTGATTCATATTATTTGAGAACAAGAGAATAAAGATCCAAGATGATTAAATGTGATTTAATTATCATGGATATGAATAATGTGGATAGCAATATCCATATTAGTCATATATATTATAAATGTGATTTATAATATATAAGAGAGAGCTATTTGTGATTTACATTTGTTAATTAAATGTTAATGTGAATTGGATTCACATTGGACATTGAATTGAAAATGTAATTTACATTTTGTTTTGGGTTGTGAATATGATTCAGAAATTTCCAATGAGATGATTGCAATGTTCACAAAATAAATTGGATTTATTTTTGTGAAATAATTTGCAACAAATGTTGTTGCAAATATTGGAGAGAATCATGAGATAATGTAATCTCATGTAATAGGAAAAAGGAAGCTCCCTTCCTAATGAGGAGAGGGGATGGCCACAATTCCATAAGGAATGTGGTGGCTGTCCATCCTCCTTATGGAAGGAGGCTTGCCTCCTTTCCTATCTCTCCAATGGAGATTGATTTGATATAAATCAAATTATATTTAATATATATTTGATTTTTATTAAATTAATTGTTGTTGTGTTTTTAGCAACAAATCATGGCCATTGAAAGAAACACAAATTAATGTGGACCATTGGATTTGTGTTGACACATGGATTGAGATCCATGGATCCCAAAACCCTATAAAAGGAGAGGCACCCCATTGCTCTTCTTGGTACATAAGTGAGACAACAAGTCTCTCTCTCTCTCTCTTTCTTTCTCTTTCTCTCCCTCTCATGGCCGTCCACCATGGATGACCTAGAGAGGCTCTCCATCGCTGCGGCACCGTCGTTATGCTGCCCGATGTTTTTGCTCGTGGAACTCCGTCTACTTCGGCATGCCTTGCTAGTGAAGAAGACGTCGGATCTCGTGTGTCGAGATCAGGAGATCCACCACTTGGATCATCAACTTGGATTGCGAGAAGCACGCGGTTCATCCCTGCGCTCGCAAGCGTCTCCTCCGACGGATCGAACTTGAGACAGGAGGTCTCTTCGTTTAGAGACTTGATCGCAACCACGCTTCAAGAGGTAAACCTAATACTTGGTTGTGGTTTAGATGAAACGATCCGAGAAGTGTTCTTGGATCATGTGGTTTCGTCACATGAAAATTTTTTAATTTCCGCTGCATAGAACAACTAGTGCGACGAGTCGTTCTTCGTCGTATTCGATACGACGATCATGCTTTCGTGATGCGCTTGAGGATCTAACCATATCCTTCAAGAATAAGATTCCAAAATCTCAACTTCCCAAACCCATACCTCTCAAATTAAAACTAAAAATATATCAAAATCATATTTAATTGTATATAATTTTTAATAAGATATTTAATGAAGGTGGTTTAATATTTTTTGGAGTTAAGGTGTGGATGTTAGGTTTTGGACCCCTGTTGTATTGTTTACACGATTAAAATAATCATTTTATTTATTCTTAATTATATTTATAATTTTATATTTTCATGATTTTGTAAATATTATTAATAATATATGTACATATTAAAACTAAAATAAAACCATAAAGAAGACACTAAAATATGTAAAGAAATATATATGGATGAAATACTTATAACTATATCTATATAAATAGTACACCTATTTATTTAAGTGTATATATTACTTAAGAAAAATATGATAAAAATATATTTAAGTATAGAAAAATAATATATAATTATATAAATTAATAAACTAAATTAATAAAATCAAGAATACAAAATTTAAATAAAAAACCTAAATACATAGATAAATATACCTATACTTTAACCTTGAAAAGTAACTTGTAATTAAAAAGCCCTAAAAAATATATAAAAATCATATTAAAATAACATGAAAAATAATAAACATTTTTTATTTTATAACTTAAAATTAATAAAATAATTTATTATTTTATATTGAATTTCGAAATTGTTTTTAGGTTTGAATTTCTGGTTGGTCCACATGGATCAACCAGCTTTCACCCCCAATTGACCTCGGTCAACTCTCTGACCGAGGTCATAAGGGTGTCAGACCCGCGGTTTGATTCTTTTCTTGCATTTTTCCAAGTCGATCCTAGCATCGACTTGGGTAGATTTCTTCTGCACTTTTGTGCCTCGTTCGTTGGTGATTCACACGCAGGTGACTCCTCGGCGAATGAATCACTGCTGCGCTTGAAACACCTCACCCTTTGACCTATCACCACCATCCACTGGCGTAGTCTCGCGGGAACAGAGTGACTGATCAGCTTACCTAGCTATTTTCTAAATAGCCTATGATTGTCACATGAGTGCGGGTTTAAATGATTAGCCCATTAATGGCTCTTTGGGCTAGTGGGAGATTGTTGGAAATGCGAGCCCACGGCGAGCCATTATGCAATAAATGTTATTGCAATTCACTCCTTAATCTGAAATGAAGAATACATAATTTGCATAATAGGTCCCTTAGTACAATTAGGGTTATGTACCATGGCCATCTTGATGATCATACAGCTGTTGATTCAACTATTGAATCATAGAGGCTGGTGCTTGGATGAATATCTAAAGAGTTAGATTGAGGACTCATCAAGCACCGTCAAATGATTGTTAAGAGATGATCTCCAGCCTGAGTAGGAGATGGCAATCCTTATCTCTGAAGGCTGATATCTGACCGACCTCTTGATGCAGGTCCTCTGCATAGGAATAGAGATTCGGAGGTGTCAGATTAGTTAGGTCAAAGAGTTGACTTAACGAGATCGAGATAACCAAAGTCCTATATCGTATACTGTCATGATATAGGCACACATCCTCTGACCGGAGACAGATGTGTTGCTATATGTCTAAGTATGTACATTTGGCAGACCAATAGGTTGATGACCTAATCAAGGTCTATACACCGGCGCGCTGGTGTGCATATAAGGGAATATGAGTAATACGATCTCTCAAAGGGATCATACAAGTTCAGTTACTGAACCGGAAGACATGAGCTCACTCATGAGATATTGGGAAGAATCAAATTCCGTGCGCACGGTCATCTCGCTTTGGAAGCTTGACTGAATTTGTAGGTTTGATATATACTTTTGGAAAGTATATGATCAAGACCTAGGTATGAAATACGCTTTTGGAAAGTGTATAATTGATACCAACTCCCAATGATCGAATGAGAAATTTAATGATAAAACCATGAAGTAGACAGTATAAAGTTGATCCAATACTTCGGGTTTAGTCTGAGTCTTCCAGTATGCAGGATGTACAGGTATTGGGAATACCTGAGGGTGATGTGATCATAAACAATTGTATAACCATGACGCTTCCATTCCTAGGGAGTGATGAAACGGGTCTGGATTTTAGTGACTCCTCTCAGTAGAGAAGTGATCTGATCTTGGTCCAAGTGTTGGACATTGATTTGAATGTGATTCAGATGCAATAAGAAGATTAGATTTACGGTCTTGATTTAATCAAGCATCTATGGGAGGCCCGCGATCTGGATTTGAGATATGATCTCAATATCCATGTCACTATATGTGGAACAATACAATCGCCCTGTCCTTATCTCCAAGTATCTGCGGAGAAAGCGCATTATCCTTGAAGGAGTTCGTGGATAATTCTATTGTTGATTTATGTATCCGAGCATTGAGAAAATGGATAATTAAATGTGATTTAATTATCATGAGTAATATGAATTTGATTCATATTATAAAGAGAGTTATCTGAGATAATTAAATGTGATTTGATTATCAAAGATGTGAATAATGTGAATGTGATTCATATTATTTGAGAACAAGAGAATAAAGATCCAAGATGATTAAATGTGATTTAATTATCATGGATATGAATAATGTGGATAGCAATATCCATATTAGTCATATATATTATAAATGTGATTTATAATATATAAGAGAGAGCTATTTGTGATTTACATTTGTTAATTAAATGTTAATGTGAATTGGATTCACATTGGACATTGAATTGAAAATGTAATTTACATTTTGTTTTGGGTTGTGAATATGATTCACAAATTTCCAATGAGATGATTGCAATGTTCACAAAATAAATTGGATTTATTTTTGTGAAATAATTTGCAACAAATATTGTTGCAAATATTGGAGAGAATCATGAGATAATGTAATCTCATGTAATAGGAAAAAGGAATCTCCCTTCCTAATGAGGAGAGGGGATGGCCACAATTCCATAAGGAATGTGGTGGCTGTCCATCCTCCTTATGGAAGGAGGCTTGCCTCCTTTCCTATCTCTCCAATGGAGATTGATTTGATATAAATCAAATTATATTTAATATATATTTGATTTTTATTAAATTAATTGTTGTTGTGTTTTTAGAAACAAATCATGGCCATTGAAAGAAACACAAATTAATGTGGACCATTGGATTTGTGTTGACACATGGATTGAGATCCATGGATCCCAAAACCCTATAAAAGGAGAGGCACCCCATTGCTCTTCTTGGTACATAAGTGAGACAACAAGTCTCTCTCTCTCTCTCTTTCTTTCTCTTTCTCTCCCTCTCATGGCCGTCCACCATGGATGACCTAGAGAGGCTCTCCATCGCTGCGGCACCGTCGTTATGCTGCCCGATGTTTTTGCTCGTGGAACTCCGTCTACTTCGGCATGCCTTGCTAGTGAAGAAGACGTCGGATCTCGTGTGTCGAGATCAGGAGATCCACCACTTGGATCATCAACTTGGATTGCGAGAAGCACGCGGTTCATCCCTGCGCTCGCAAGCGTCTCCTCCGACGGATCGAACTTGAGACAGGAGGTCTCTTCGTTTAGAGACTTGATCGCAACCACGCTTCAAGAGGTAAACCTAATACTTGGTTGTGGTTTAGACGAAACGATCCGAGAAGTGTTCTTGGATCATGTGGTTTCGTCACATGAAAATTTTTTAATTTCCGCTGCATAGAACAACTAGTGCGACGAGTCGTTCTTCGTCGTATTCGATACGACGATCATGCTTTCGTGATGCGCTTGAGGATCTAACCATATCCTTCAAGAATAAGATTCCAAAATCTCAACTTCCCAAACCCATACCTCTCAAATTAAAACTAAAAATATATCAAAATCATATTTAATTGTATATAATTTTTAATAAGATATTTAATGAAGGTGGTTTAATATTTTTTGGAGTTAAGGTGTGGATGTTAGGTTTTGGACCCCTGTTGTATTGTTTACACGATTAAAATAATCATTTTATTTATTCTTAATTATATTTATAATTTTATATTTTCATGATTTTGTAAATATTATTAATAATATATGTACATATTAAAACTAAAATAAAACCATAAAGAAGACACTAAAATATGTAAAGAAATATATATGGATGAAATACTTATAACTATATCTATATAAATAGTACACCTATTTATTTAAGTGTATATATTACTTAAGAAAAATATGATAAAAATATATTTAAGTATAGAAAAATAATATATAATTATATAAATTAATAAACTAAATTAATAAAATCAAGAATACAAAATTTAAATAAAAAACCTAAATACATAGATAAATATACCTATACTTTAACCTTGAAAAGTAACTTGTAATTAAAAAGCCCTAAAAAATATATAAAAATCATATTAAAATAACATGAAAAATAATAAACATTTTTTATTTTATAACTTAAAATTAATAAAATAATTTATTATTTTATATTGAATTTCGAAATTGTTTTTAGGTTTGAATTTCTGGTTGGTCCACATGGATCAACCAGCTTTCACCCCCAATTGACCTCGGTCAACTCTCTGACCGAGGTCATAAGGGTGTCAGACCCGCGGTTTGATTCTTTTCTTGCATTTTTCCAAGTCGATCCTAGCATCGACTTGGGTAGATTTCTTCTGCACTTTTGTGCCTCGTTCGTTGGTGATTCACACGCAGGTGACTCCTCGGCGAATGAATCACTGCTGCGCTTGAAACACCTCACCCTTTGACCTATCACCACCATCCACTTAAAATCCCTCCTCCATCCAAACTTCTCTTTTTGATCCCTCTTACATCGCCTAAACCCTAAACCTCTTGCATCAAAGTGAATCCCGGTAACAACAAGAAGCCCTAGGAGGTTTCAACAAGCAAATTGGTGTTGAATCGAGGTTGTTCCAAGAGCTCGACCACCTCCTCCACCGCGAGCTTTGTCTCCGACAGGCCTAGTCTGGTAAGCTTCCTATTTCCTTAGTATTTTCGTTCTTTAAAGTAGTCTTAGTCTAATTTAGGTCTTAGTTTCGTGTGATTTAGCATTGCTTTCCTTGAATCCCAAAATCATCGATCGACGGAGCATTAGATCCACCACTCCGTTTCGACCACTTCAGACCCACTCTGCCTACCCTTTCACTATCATCCTCTTCCCCTTCATCAGTCATATGCCCCATGCACCTCCAGTCACTTAGATCTTGCAAAGATGATTTGGGTCTCCTTATCCGCATGTTGCCGGAGAGCACCATCCGAGTCATTCATGCCCTCATCCAAACATTTGATGCCTTCCAAGGCTTCGTAATTTTGTAGCTAACATTCCCTTGCAGGAAGCAAAGAGAAACCACACTACTGCAGGGGATTTCGAGGCAAGTTTTGAAGCTCCAGGTCCTGGACCTTGTGGAGGACTTCTTGAGGTTCCCTATCATTTTGATGGAGTCAAACAACTGAGGAAGCATCCCACGATCATCCTAAAGCCGTCACCACCTAGAGAATCGACTGGAGTTGCGAGATCTTGTAAATCAAAGCGAAGGTGGGTTGTTGTTCTTCGTTGTTCTTCACGAGGAGCAGTACCCGTTGGATCAAGAGCGCACACCCAATTAGAGTCAGAGTTGTTGGATTGCTTTCCCTTTCAATCGTCAGATCTTGATCAAGGATCTAATCCTGGCTGTGCATCCACGAAGCGACATCGTCGCATGAGAAGGCGATACATGGCAAGTGAACGAAGATCAGCCGTCCGTTCCTGCCGTAGGTGTAGGTATTTTGTGCTTTTGCCTCGACAATTTTGTGTATTTAATACATAATTCCTAAACTTTCATCTGTTGCTTCACATATTTTGTAATATTTGCAAATAACACCCGCAAGCTATCGGTATTTGCATATAGGTCCATGCCACGTCACCTTATGTGCCTTTGCACGTGAGGTGTAGGTATTTTGTGAGTGAACCCTTGTATCTTTTAATATTTGTTTTTAAGTCCAGAAAGTTTTTATGCATGTTATATATTTTTGGCAAAATTGCAAATTAGCCCTTGTACTTTCTGTTATTTACAAAAGGCCCCTACTAGTAATGTTGTTTCTTTTTATTATCTCTATTTATTTTAAATAGCTAACATGGCTTGCAAAAATCTCAAAAAAATAGTCTTAGACTCTTATAGCATTGTGCTTCCATGTTATATTTTTATTTTTGCAATTTAGGACCCTTTATTATTTTATAAAAATTAAAAGTAGTCTATTTTTCCCTTGTCTATGGTATAAAACCCATAAAATTATAAAAAGTTTTTGAAAAAAATCCAAAAATATATTTCATATTTATTTAGTCATTTTACAACTTCAACCAACACTGAAAATGACAAAAGAAAACTCTTGAAAATTGGAAAAAAACTCCTAAAAGCTTTATAAAAATATAAATATCCCTAAAAATCTATTTTCTCTGTCTGAATTTTCTATATGTTATTATTTTCATATTAAAATTGACTTGAAAAATTTTGGATATCATTTTCTATTTTTAATTTCCATTTCAATTTCGACCTATTTAATTAAACGCGCTGATTTAGGGTATTTTTAACTTAAAAATGATATAAAAATTAGCAAAAATTCTTCAAAATTAAAAATAGAAAAATTACTTAAAACACATTTTTTTATTTTCTGACTTTTGAATATTTTTTGTTTTATTTATATCTATATTAAAGTATCTTGTGTATATACTCTATATATCGCCCTATAATATATTTTAAAAGAAAAAGAAATATAAAAATACAAAAAATATATGAAGGAAATATAAAAATAAAAAATTAAAATTTAAAATAAAAAATATAAAATCGAAAATGAAATAAAAAATTAAAATAAAATCCTACAAAAATCAATTTTGGTTAAGTAGTGAGACATAAGTTATGTTTGGATTCTTTACCTTTGCCTACTCTACTCCTTTGCTTCCCATGTTCGGCACCTACGCGATTGCCATTATACATTCTTAGTAGGGTATAATAAATTTTAACACTTGCTTTTAATTACTGAATTATCTGTGTGGGTTACTTGTTGAGACAACGAGAGGACCTGAGTAGTCGTCTCAGCGATAGTGAGCCCGATTTGTTAGGCTATTATTTAGCGACTCCATTTTTCTCGCTTTTCAAATGGAACCATTGATGGGGAGCACCAACTTGTAGAGTAGTTTTGTCTCTTTAATTTGTTATCCATTTTTGATATTATATCTTTTCGTCATTTGACTTCTTTTCTCTTATCTTCTTGCGAGAGAATGCAGACCGAAGAGGATCGCTTATGTGATTCTATGTAGCCTTTGGACGAGGAGCCGACTATTCTGACCTAGCCGGTAGGAGAGAGTAGCAGACTCTTGAGAGAGAGAGAGACCGAGGACAATAGCTTAGGACATTTATTCTTCTTGTGAGAGAGAGACTTATTTGAACTATTAATTTGTATTAATACATGTACTCTGGACTTTGGACATTCGGGCCCAATTTCCAAGTGTTTGTCCCCTTGGGGGCTCACCACAGTTTTTTGAGTTTTTCATCGACTTTATTTTACATTGTTTTTCACAATTTGTGCTTTCCGTCCTTTTTTATTTGTTTTGTGGAACGAGCCCTTAGTTTTTAGGCTTGCTTGATTGTGTAGTCTAAGGCTAAACACCTAAATATTTTACATGCACCTATAGCTTTTGCATTTGGACTTAGATTATAATTGCTTGACACTTAGTTTCGAAACCGTGCGTCGTGAGAGGACTCCATATGATGCTTGTAGGACCCACTGTGGTGTGCACCGAGGAGGCTCCAAGACTGGACTCTAGGTTTCATTCTTAGTGTTTAGAATTTTGTTCTTCATGCTAGTAATTGCCTGCTTAGGATGATTTTCGTGTGCATATCGGTAAATAGCATAGGTTTATAAATTTCTGTTTTGTATCCTACATGGAGAGAGCTAGGAAGAGTTGTAAATCTTCTAACTAAGCATTCATCATTTAGGCACTAAGGTGAGATTTCAATCTTAATGTCACTTGCATTGCTTTTTCGCTATCTCCATATTTTTTAGATCATATAGGAATAAAATAAATACAAAACATTATGTGCTTGTATTGAATCTACTCAAAACAAGTGATAAACAAAAAAAATAAAAAAAGGGGATGCTAAAAATACTTGGCCTAAATAAAATTGATTAATTGGACTCGTTGCCTTGGGTGATCAAAGCCCTCATTTGTTTTCATGTTGCATTTGAAGGTCTCCTTCCCAGTGAGAGAGAGGTTTCATAAGGATTAGAGCCCAAAACCCAGTCTATGACTGCCTTATGTATCGCCTAGATTTTCAAAGTATTGGCACTTCTATCATACGTAAAAGACTAGGGCCTGGTCACAATGATGCTCTCTATTGTGTAGAGCATCGACCTTGTCCGAAGTATTTAGCTTAGGCCACGCCTTCATGGGGGTGTATGTTTCATCGTCTTTCATCCGAGTAGGTTCTCGCACGCTCACAGGTGATTCGTTATAAGCGAGATCTGAAGTAGTGGTTTCACCTATCGGCTTCCTACTATTTCTTCGGCTGAGTAGGGATCCAAGAAGGATTACAAGGACCTTAAAAAGTACAGACTACATGTTACAAAGGAGAAGGACAAGTACGAGATACTTTTCCGGCAGTACTCTCTCTTCTCCTATAGGCATAGCACCCTAAGGACTCGTTCACAGATAAATTGCCTGAAAACCAAATCTAAAACTTACAAAGATAATTGTCAAAACCTTCATGATTTTACGACTCGAGTTGGTGAACCCAATGCTTTGTGTTTGATTGATTAGCTATATTAAGGTTAAGATCAAAAACATCGCATATTCGTGCAATTTTGCTTCCTTACTATTTGACCCTTGCTCATTATGAGCCTTCTAATGTTTTACACTCCTTTTGTTTCCCGTTGACCCCCGTATCTTTCATCTACATCAATCATCCTCTTGATATCCAAGATAGCTATGCATCGACAATTCAGTCGAGACCCCATCGACACCCACATCGATTCCATACGCTCACTTTCTCCAATAATTCAGGGCAGTTCTCGAGAACCACTTCGAACTCCATGAATCGATCTTCAGAATCTATGCCTTCTTCAATAAACTAGGATCGCTCTCGTATCGAACTTTGCCTATTTTTGATGGCCATTTGTTTCACTCCTTACACATTACCATCCTTAATAAAGTTCTATGTTGACCTTAACATAAAATACTTCTCTCCATCTGGTGCTGCAATTCACAATGATCGGGTATTCTTCCGTGTGCGGACCAAGAATCTGATCTCGATCCAGAAATCTAAGCAGAATCTAACATGGCCGGTGGAAGAGGAAAGGGATCGCAACCCCAACCAGAAGAAGAAGTCAACCTACGGGAAGGGCAATACACTACGTAGAACGAGGTCAACAACCAGCTACTTGGATCCATCCAAGCAATCCAACACCAGCTGACTAATCAGACCCTAGCCCAACCTACCTTCCAAGATATGCTGAACAATTTGAGGAGGAGGGTTGAGGAAAGAGATGATAGAAGAGAGGATAAACCAGAGCCAGAAAATAAGTTTAATCAGGGAGGTGCTGGGGATGAATTGTCCATAGGTGGACCTCATTTCGAGAGATGGGAGGCAGGACCACTATCATCAAAGACAACTCTAAAGGAGACGTACAATCTTGGAGTGGGTCGTATTACAGAGTGGATCCAGGTTCCACAAATTCATGCCCACTTCGAGCTGAAGCTGCAATTTTTGTCCATGCTCCCTACTTTTCATAGGAATACCACAGAAGAACCATATATCCACCTTAAAAAATTTCACCGCGTCTGTGCCACCGCTCACTACCTTGGTATTCCATTAGGGGAGGTCAAGATGATTGCCTTTCCCTTCAACCTCCAGGATAAGGCCCTGTACTGAGTCGATCACTTGGGGAAGGTAGTCACGACATGGGAGGAGTTAAAGTCTGCATTTCTCCATGAATTTTACCCTCTTGGTTGCCTGAACCAGAAGCCACTCGCATATCCAAATCTACCAGCAACCCCATGAGACGATACATGAAGTGTGGGAAAATTTAAGAATCTACAGGAAAAGTGTCCCCACCACGAGATACCAAAGACCAATCTCGTGCAACACTTATTTGATGGGCTGACACTTGAACCCAAAAGCTCTTGATGTTGCTTGCGGTGTATCCCATTTCAACAAAGATGAGGATGTTGTTTGGAACATTTTTGAGGAGATGGTTGAAGGAGAAGCCGCTCAATCCTCATCGCGCGCTTAGATGAAGATGCCCGCCACCATCAACAAGCCTGTTAACATGGATACTCATGCTGAGGAAATGGATGAGAGACTTGGCATCATTGGGAGCCATCTGTCTAAGGTAGATATCATCGAGAAGAGGTCAAAGGACCTTGAGAAATTATCAGTCATCGAGAGAGGATCCAAGTCTTGGAAAAGCTTGACTTGATTTCCCAATAGCTGGAGAAACTCAACTGAGCTTTGAATGCCAACATGTGCAACTTTGTGTCTGCCACTACCGAGACGACCATTGAGAGGAAGGAGCCAATACTGAATCAAATGCCTCAACCGAGTCCACCACAGCCCCAACCTGTGTAGCACGTGTACTACGTGCAGGTTCCGGAGCAGCCCTCGTAGTCCAAAACACAAATGGTTATGTATCAACGAGAGCCCCAACCTGCTTATTCCGAGAAGTTCTCTCCACCTTCGCTGCTGATTCAGGAAATCAATGGTGTCTATAATAATGAGGTACATATGTCCCCTCGTCAAGGACATTCTCTAGGTCAGAACATGGGCAACAGACCCTATCACCAGTAGCAACAAGGTGGAAGACCCTTCCAACCCTTGTATAAGAAACAACCTCCTTACTAAGACAATACGTGGAGGCATAACTATCAACATGGTCCTCAGTAGTCCGAGTATCGCAATCAAGGGTACCATCAGCAGTTGGGTGGTCAATATCCTCCTCAAAACTCACAATATTCCTCCTATCCTCGTCATCACTAAATTTCTAAAGGATACCAGCCACAATCTCACCAGCCATATTAACATAAAAAACTCCGATAGGGGGAATCTTCGAAGATTGTCTCTGAGATGCAAAACCTACAGAGGGAGCTTTGATAAATCGAATCTTATTCGCAGTTTATTTAAAAGAGTTGATAGTGTAGAAGGAACAACGGAGATCAGATTTCGATTGATCAAATAAAATTCAGATAAAATAGGAGAGAGATAGAGAAACAAGCTGAATGAAGAGGCTTCTCTCCTATTTTATCCTTAAACTAATTATTTTAAAGGTAAGTTCCCCTGGGTGGAACTCAAGGAGACAAAATATCTATATTGCGGCTTTTGAGAAAGAGAGAGAGAAAGAGAGAGAGAGAAAATTCGTGATTTTTATTTCTTTTTGAAAAAGGAAACAAAACACTCAAAATGGATATGATTTAAAAAAAATCAAATAAAAAAATACCCAACAAAAATCTATAAAAATACCAAGAAACTTCGCTTTGGGTAGTTATGTAACTTCCCTAGAAAATTCGATGAAAAACGAAGTCAAAATAAGGTCCAAGATGTCTCTACAATACAAAGGTATAATTGAAAAAAAAATAAAAGAAAATGTCTGCAATATGGTCCTTATACAAGGACCGAATTGAATGGAAAATTAAATGTTTTGTATTTAGGTCCATACGTGGGGACTCGTATGGACCTAAATGCAAATACTGAAACTTTGAAGCGGGCTGGAATTTTTGGAACTTCCGTGGGTGCAAAATTTCTATCCCTTCGATTTTAGCGGTCAAGATTAGAAGCTCTGGTGTGATCTCAACCGTCCAATGCGGACTCATGCTGCAAGACTGTGCCTCACCTATGTTCTTGGATGTTTTTCATAGATCTGACGCTTATGCGATCTGGTGCTATTCTCTGACTTCTCTCTAGTGAAGCAATGCTTGAATGGGCCTCCATCAGGGCCAGAGGGGTGACTCCTTCACCCCTTGAGCTCGCTTGTGGTGGACAAGGCGGCATAGTTGGTGGAGGTGGCCTCGAAACTTCTTCGAAGAGGACAACTAAGTTGAGAAAGGCTAGATGAAGGTTTATGATATCTTATTGATTCTTTGTCATAAGAAATGGTTGAATGCAAGCTCCAGCTGTTAATGTTGATACTCCGGATGATCTTGTGAGGCTGCAAGATAGATTTATATGCTCGATTCTCATTTGAATCGGCCAAGAAGATGAAAATTTGCAGGTTATAAAATGGTTTCAGTGAAAATGGAAGATAAATGGAGGGCGATTTCGATGGAATTCAAAGTGAATTTGAAGGATGATTTGGATGTGCATCTAAGAAGGAGATTAATGGTTCCTAATTATGTTCTTCTTTGAAATAATTAAGGATTGTAGATCGAGAAATTTAAAAAAAAGAATGGAGGATGACCTATGAATTGTAGAGCGTATGACCCTAATATCTTCACTAAACAGGGTCTTCCCAGAGCTCCACGTGGCAGCGACGGTGATGCAAGGCGGTTGTCTACCCTGGAACTTCTCCTCCGATCATTCCTCTTCCACGCACAAGACTCAGAAAGATATGTCACCTCCGGAGTCAGGCAGAGTGAGGCTAGGAAGTGTGGTTGACGATATGTTGGTGTCTCGGAGTTGAAAGCTCAAGAGATTAGTTTGTTAGGGAGAAGTTCATGATTTTTTATAGATCAATCGTAGGAGGATTAGTTGCAAATCAAGGATGGACATGTACTAGGGTAGCTCAGAGTAAGAGATGGAGGGTTTGGATTGGATAAAGAGGTTACGAGATGTCGGGCAAATTGGTTGAAGATTGGGTGTTAGAATATAACAAAAGACTGGGTTCTTTGAAATAGAAAACCCCGATGCTGATACGTGTCAACACCTGGTTGGCTCATGTCAAGAAATAGATTAATAAATAGATATTAAATAGTAAGTAAAATTATTTTAAAAAAGTATAAAAAAATGTAAATACTTAATTTATCTAAATTATGGTATAATTACTTTTTATAGATAATAAATAATTTATGAAATATAAATATTATATCAATAAATAGGTATAGGTAATACTTAATAAATAGGTATTTGATTTTTAATTTAACAAATTAATAAACAGTGTAACATTTTTATATTTTATTAATTAATAAGATTATAAATAGAGTACATGTGAATTTTTGTAGATTTTAATAAATTACTTTAAATATATTAATAAATATATGCATAAGTTATGTAGTTCAATTTTACTATCAACCAGTTTTTCTGATTTATTTAAAATAATAAATAGTGTAAGAAAATTATGAAATAAATTGAAGTTAAAATAAAATATCAAGAGAATAATTAAAAATTATAAAATCATTAAAACAATAAATAATGTGTTCTAGATAAAATAAATACCCCTAAAACCCCATTGTAATTAGATCCCAAAATCGTCTTTTTGCAAACAGACTCCGATTTTAGTGGAATCACCTCCATTAATTAGAGAATATTATTTTATGAACTTTAAAGGTGAGTAGAGTGTAATTGGAGTTTGTATGAGAAAGCTATGATGTTCGGAAGTTGAGAATTTGATAATTTGAAAACTGAATTTCTTGGTATATATAAGATTTTATTTTAACTTATTATATATGTATTTAGAAATAACCAGAAAAAGAGTTTGGGGAAAAATATGTTCATATGAATTAATTAAAAATCAATGAATATTAGATATATAATGGATAATTAGTGAAGGATGTATGGAGTGTAGAATTAATTATTTTTTATTATTTTCTTCCTTATCTCCCCTACTTATTTGTTTGTTGACCAATCCATGCTGACTTGGTCTTGGAGGTTAGGTTATAAATATATCTTGCAATTATATTTATTTTAGAAGTCACATTGTACATATATACATATCTACAATATGCATTTTCTTTTTATTTTTCTTTATTTTTGTTCTTTTATTTATTTACACGATTTTAATGCATAAAAGTGCATTTTTATTCTTGAGTAAGGTTTTTTAAAATATTGAATTTATATTTACGTGTATTTGTTAAGGGTTTTAAGACCAAATGCAGAAAGAACGCTAATGAATTATGGATTCACCAACCCCCTATACTTAAACTTTGATAGTCCCATAGCAAACACTTATTTGAAAAATAAGGGAAAAAGAAAGAAATTTAGAATGAATTTGTTTTCCTAAACCAATTCATGAGAACATACAAAGGACAAAGCTTGATCGGGCCTGAAACAAGCATTTTGTAGGAGCCTTAACTAGGATTAGGATTTTAGTCCCAACAACCCTCAAGTTCCATAAATCCTTATTTAGGTTTACCTTAACAACCAGTTTAGATCAACTTATTCATATCACAAACTTTATCAACTGTAAATTCAATTTGTACTGTGCGTGAATTACTTTAGCTCTTCCCTTTAAAGAAGCGAAGAAGCCGCCCATCCCAGTTATACACTCCCATTGGTTCCTCATCCTGCCACTCTTTCCTCGAGGAGGGGGTATTCCCTTCTAAGGTCAGGTCAGTTGTGTCCACAATTGAATAGAGAGAGAAAATAAAAGAATGAGAAAAGAACTGGAGTGCGACCAGTGTAGATGCATCTCCTTGTCTACGAGCTAGTGTAGCTAATTCTTCACTAAGATGTGAAGGCTTTTTGGAGGAAGCTTGGACCATTGTGGTTGTATTTGTATTTGGTGGATTCTTCTTTGAATTGGCTTTGTAATTTGCTCGCACTACGTCAATCTTTTTGTGCCTCGATGGATATAGAATCTTTTCATTCCGTCCATTTTTTGAGGTCTTGGAAAAATTGTACCAGCAGATCCTTCCCTCATCCGAAGCATTATTTCAACCCCAATCTCTCCCATCTTTAGACATCCATGCCGCTAGACAAGGATAGAAATGCACCACCGAAATGGATTGTCTTTTGCAACCCCATGCAAGTTGAGCTAAGTGCATGTGTGCAAGATTAGTTCTATGATGAAGAGTTAAATGGTTGAGTGATGAATCTACTTTTCATCATTTATTTTATCATTTTGGCCTTAAAAACCCTAGTAAATGCGTGTAAATAGCGCTAATTTAAGCATTTTATCATTCATGCATCATTGTGTAAATAGTGTACAAAACGCGATTTTCAAAGTCAAAATTATAAAATAAAGAAAAGAAAAGAAAAAGAATAAAATATTGTAAATATTTTATGACCCGAAACCCCGAGACCTAGGCATCTCGATGACTAGGTCAACATGGAATTAACTTGGGGGAGATAAGGGACAAAATACAATAAAAATCCCCTTTATTTAATTCATTCTTTATTCATTTTGGACCTATTTTTAGTTCCACTTTTTATACTTCAAATAAAGAAACTTTGTACATGAAATTTGTAGATAATTAAATAAAGAAAAATACAAAATTGATTTCATACAAAAATAATGTACAGTTAAAAAGTTATGATCTGAATAAGTTTCCAAAATCCCAACTTCCCAGACCCGTATCTCTCAAATAAAGACTCAAAATATATCAAAATCATCTTTAATTATATATAATTTTTAATAAGCTATTTACTGAAGGTGGTTTCGTATTTTTTAGAGCTACGGTTTGAAAGTTGAGTTTTGGACCCCTACTATATATCTATACTAATTAAAATATTCATTTTATTTATTACTCATTATTTTTATATTTTTATAATTTGTAAATAACATTTATAATATATATGTGTACTATTGGAATAAAAACACAGAAAATATAAAAAGTAAATACTTGTATCAAATAAATAGATGAATTACCTATAACTATACCTATATAAACAATACATATATTTATTTAATTGTACAAATACTTCAGAAAAATAAAATAAAAATATATTTAAGTGTATACAATTAAGTTGTAAATATATAAAATAATAAACAAGAATAATATAATTAAATATGCAAAATAAAAATAAAATATTAAAATATATAGATAAATATACCTATATATAGCCTTTAAAACGTAACTTGTAATTTTATACCTCTACAAAATAAAAAAATCTGAATAAAATAATTCAGAAAATAAGAAATATTTTTATTTAATAATAAAAAATAAGTAAATTTGTTTTATATTTTTAATTGAGTTTACAATTCTTTTCCAGAGGTTTTTCCTGGTTGGTCCACGTTGACCAACCAGGAGGCTCGGACAGTTGACCTCTGGTCAACTATCTGACCCCCATCTGCTGCATTGTCAGAACGAGTTTTTCCTCGATTTCTCCCATTTTTGGAGGCCACGCCTTGCACTTTCTCGTGTTGCGCCCTTAAGGACATTTTCCCCTGTAGATTGACCTTATACGCCTAAGGTCCGTCTTGGGGATTGGATCACTAGCGTGCTCCAGAAACCTTGATCTCCGAAGCCACTCGACCACTCGTTCAAAATGTCCCCAACCTTACTTTCAAACAAGAACCCTCTTGGACCCGCTTTGTCCACCCTTCTTCGAGCTCTGGATCGAGTGAAGTGACAATGAACTCTCCAGCTCCTCGGAGGCGCGGTTAGGCGAGTCAAAGGGTCGTTCCACCTTCATCTCCAGCGTGCCGCCGTGAGGTTTTATCTCCTCAGCCCCAACCGAGTCGAGGTCTCTTTTTTGTTTATTTTTCTTGTTGATTAGTTAGCCGTAGTTCTAGCTTCACGTTCGTGCATTCATCTTGCTATTTAATCGAGTCATTAGTGTAGATCCCGCTCTCGAGCACCCCACCAGAGCTCTTGAGCTCCGACGACCTTCACCAACTCCACACACACATATCAGCTTTCCAATAAAAGCGAGGTTTTCTACCCATTTATGCTGCTGTTTTTTATCTTCTTCGTAGGACCTGAAGGAGGCATCTACGCCTCGGATACGTCTCCCTCGCGCCGCCGGAGAACCACCCAGGTCCACCTTCGCCTCCAGCCACCACAAGGAACCATCCAGGCATTTTAGGACTTCCATTCGACTGGGAGAACTCCGAGGGAGCTTGTGGAGGCATCGGAAGGGAACATACAACTCTGGGCATCGAGCTTTTGCCGCTCCAAAGTCGTTCTGGTCGTGTTCTTCGACCGTACTTCCTCCATGATCTAGAGCCGCTCGATCTCCCTTTGTTCTTGACGTTCTACAACCACCGTCGGTTCAGCACTTGTCGGCCGTAGGATCCATCAGAGACCTTCTAATCTCAACCATCATCGGGCGAAGGGGTATCAAGCAACGGGTCATGACACATGGCATTAGTGACTCTCCATCAGCCGTCCGATCCGTTAGCATGGGTATTTTGCACTTTTAACCCCAACTATTTTTGTATTTATTAATTAATATACTAAATATTTCATCTGCATTTATTATTTCAGTAATATTTACAAAAGAACGCTCAAACTTTGTATTATTGCTAATTGGTCCTTGGCTACGTCACCTCACGTGACATGTGCATGTGAGACGTGGCCATTTTGTAGAGGGCCCCTCAATAATTTTAATATTTATAATTAGTCCATAAATATTTTTATTCAGCTACATTATTTGTGGCCAATTTGCATTTTGGCCCCCAGAGTTTTTGTAATTGCTAGTAAGTCCCCGCTAGGCACGTGCGAGTCATGTGAGCATTGTCGTTTTTGCAGGGAAGGCCTATGTGTTTGTTTATTTCTTATTGGCCCTGGAATATTTTTATCACGTTATACTTTTATGGAAACCTTACACTCTGCCCCTCAAACTTTCGTATAATTACAAATTAGCCCTTGCCCATAGTGTAGTTTCTATTTGTTGATTGCATTTATTTTATGCATCTAGAAAATTTTAAAAATCATCGAAAAATAGGCATAAGTCCCTGTTGTATTGATCTATCACTCTATATTTTTATTTTTCATTTTTGTTGCATTTTAATATTTATAAAAATTCAAAAGCATGCATTTTCATCACTGTTTGCATTAGAAAATACATAAAAATGATAAAATTTTTTTGAAAAATTCCAAAAAAATTATATTTTGTGTATTTTTGCATCTTTTAAATTTAGACCAAAAATCACTAAAAAATGTAAAAGAAAACCCATAAAACTACAAAACCCCTAAAACCTTTATAAAATATTAAAATTTTGTAAAAAATCCTAAAAATATATTTTCTATCTCTGAATTTTCTTTATTTTATTATTTTTAGTTTAAAACTAATTTCGATAATTTTTTACATTGTTTGATATTTTTCATCTCCATTTTAATTTTTTCCATTAATTTTATTCACTGTTTTGAGTATTATTGACTTTAAAAATACCAAACAAATAAGGAAAAATATATAAAAATCACAAAAACATTAGAAAAATATAAAAAGCACAAAAATATTTTATTTTATGTATTTTGAACATTTTTGCCTCTATTTATCTCTCTCTCATCTCGCTTGTATATATATCCTATGTAGTCTTATATCTTTACTAAAAGAAAAAGAAAATATAAAAATATAAAAAGAAAATAGAAAATCAGAAATTAATAATCAAAATATAAAAAATATAAAATCAAAAATTAAATAAATAATATAAAATTAAAAACCCACAAAAATAACACACTTATAGACACTTAATCACAATCATTATTGAGCTTTATTGCCTTGATCTACCTGCTTGGTTTTTATGTTCGACACTCTACACTACTTGCACTATACACATATTTTGTAGAGTTATAATAAAATTTAAATCCACATTGCTTTTCATTATTTGATCTTTGTTATGGGTTAAGTGTTGTTTGAATAGTGCGGGTCGCCACAGCGACTGCGTCTCCGCCTTGTGTGAGACGTGTTTTAGACCCATGAAAAATCGCTTTCAACAAATGGCGCCGTTGCCGGGGAGCAACAATGTTTAGATCAATTTTCTTTGATTGATTGTGATTATTTGTCTATTCTTGGTGATTCATTTACTCTTTTATTTTTGATATATCTTGTTGAATTGTCTAACCACTCTCCTTGTTTGGATTTTGTGCGAGGTATGCAGATCGAGGGAGGAGCTTCTCCTTAGAGCACATGTGCACCCACGTGAGGCAGCTTTAACTTCGTACCAAGGCGGACTTGGAAGCAATTTTGAAGACAATTCTTGAGCTTTTATTTTATTGCATTTATTTGTGTAATTTTAGTGAGAGAGAGACTCTATTGTTGTAATAATACATGTGTCCCGGACTTTAGACTTTCGGGCCCAATTTCCAAGTGATTGTTCACTTGGGGGATCACCGTGGTTTTCACGGTTTTTCATCGCCTTTTTTATTTTGTTTCTCGGTTTTGGTTTACTTACTTTGTGTGATTGAGCCCTTAGTTTTAGGATTTCTTGCGATAGATTAAGGCCAGACACATAATGTCATTGCATGCTCCTATAGATCGTTTGGACTTAGTGAAATTTTGAATTGCTTCTCACTTAGTCTCACAACCACCGCGCCACGAGAGTTCTCCATACAACGCTTGCAGGACCCATTGTGGTGGACACCGAGGAGACTCCAAGACTGGATACTTTGGTTCCATTATAAGTCATTAGCATCTGTTCTTTACGATAATAGCAATTATTGAACTTAGAGCAATTTCATTGGCTTGCATTTGCATATAGATAGGTTTCAATTCCGCTGAGCATCTTTGCATGTAGAATGCTGGATGCAAGGTGAGCATTTCTGTTTACTATACATCATTTATTTGCCGCTTGCATTGCTTTTCCACCTCTCTACCTCTGATTTTGATCACTTAGGTGCTTAAAGGAATCGACTCCTCGATAGGCTCATGCATTCGTACTAAAAAAATCCAAAAAAAGTGATAACCAATAAAATTGGGATTGCTAATATTTCTTGACCCTAAAATCAACCAGAAAGAAAAATTTGTCTTGGGGCGAGTAATCCCCTCATTTTCTTCATTTTACTTGCTCGCGCACACACTAAGGATTAGTGCCAAAATCTCATTTCAGTCCCCTAAGTGTTTGTACAACTTTTGGACTTCTCACCTAACTCTAAAACATACAAGATAAAAAGACCGACTTTATCGGTCTCTACCGAGTTGAGTAGGTGAATTGAGGGTTTGTTTTGTGTGAGTTTTGTTTGTGCTTGCTTGTGTGTATTCGAGATCGTCTCTGCACATTTGCGCCCTGTTTCCCACTCTCTTGACTTGATCATCGTGCTCTCCCGATCATTTTTTCTTTCTTCGAGATGGTGACCTGGAGCATATTTTATCCGGACATTGCGGATCCTTCGTTCACTCCAGCCGATCCACCTCTCTTTTTCCAGGAGGTTTTTGCTCCTAATTTTTGTACATATCTGACCAGCCCACTATTTCAGGATTCGGACTTTGACCTTCACCAATCATTTCCACCACCATCACCCTCACATTTCGACAACCCGCTCTTCCTTGAGTATCCTGATCTAGAATGTGATTTTTGTCCACACCCACCGCCCACATTCGATACACCCGATCCTAATATTTTGGAGTCACCTTTCATAATATCCACACATGAGACCTTGAATTAAATGATGGAGCATATGAACTCGAGGATGAGCAGTATAGTTAGCATAAATAAGATCCAGAATATAGCTCCATTCTTTGAGGATTTGGATTCACTTGAGGATTATCATGAGAGCTTGCATGCCCAAAATACAAAAAAATGAGAAAAATTTAAAATCCAAAAAGATTTTGGGAGACACATGATTGAGTCGGACTGTGAGGAGAGTGCTCACTTGCCAGACCTTTTGACCACACAACCTTTCACACCCTGTCCCACCTTTGACCCCAAGGATGCCGCTATAAAGACTGCTCTTGGCATTCCTCATGTATATGCCGATTCTGACCTTCTCCCTTGTATGGAGGAGGTCCAAAAATTCAAAAAATGCTGACTGAACCAGAAGTGGTGGCCACTATTCATAAGATCATCCGTGCCCCACTTCAGCAGGCCATGACTGAGTTATCTACTCCTCTTCCCAAGAAGGGAAAGCGAAGGATCATATCTGAGCGTCATATTTTAACTTTGGCCACTGCCCACGCCATCACACACCGTCCCATTCCTAGGAAAAAGAACACTGCCACACCTTTCATTAGTTGCACCATCTCTGACTTTACTTGTCATCATAGTCTCCTCGATGGAGGTGCTTCTATTAGCATATTACCCTTCTCGCTGGTAAAGTATCTTCACTTAGGGCCTCTCAAGAAGACCAGGATGATAGTATAGTTTGCTGATGGATCTATCAAGAGGTCGAAGGGTATCCTTGAAAACATCGTCATCTTGATTCAGGGCATGAGCTACAATGTTGAATTTGTCGTATTGCCCATGGAGACCTCCACAGGGGAGCACTCTCCAATCATCCTGGAACGACCATTCCTCGCCTCTGCAAGGGTCGTTATTGATTATGGTTCAGGAGAGATTCGCTTTCGTCCTATTGACGAGAGCGAAGTGTCGATCACCGCACCCACAGTTGACCAGATACCTGCACCTGATGCACCTTCACCTATCTTGGCTGACCCTGAGGACCATGACCTTGATGAGACTATCATAGAATTTTGTAGCTTATTGGATTCCACTGAGTCCCAAGAATTCCTCTCCAAAGAGGAAGACTTGGAAAGCATGGACCTCGGAGTTCCTTCTTCAGGGAGTTGGCGTTGTGTTGATGACATCCGCGGGATTTACATGATCGAAACCATTGAGCGGAGGGTAGATTTAGAGACTAGACAAGATAGACATGACTTGACTACTTTCACTGATCCGTCCGTTCCTGTTCACTTGGATTCAGATGAGACTAAGGCCAAATTTGATCTTGTTGCTTTTATTCGGTAATTCGGGCCTTTTGATGAGTAAGATGATCCAGTTGAGATTATTAAGGACGAACAGAGTTCGACTACTTCCACTGATGAGTTCGTTCCTTTTGGTTTTGACCTGGATGAGACCTCGCAGGATGAGACTGATTACACTTCTTTCAATGATGATGAGTTCGTCCCATTTCACTTTAACATCAGCGAGACCTCCAAAGCCGGACCTAGTCACACTTCTTCCACTCATCCCTCTGTTCCTCTTCACCCTAGGTCCACTAAGGACCCTTTCCCTATCGACCATGATCGGTTTGTGTCATCTGAGGACCCCGATGTCGACCTGCACCATACAAGATCCATTCCTCAACGGTCCCACAAGAAGGTTTGCTTTCGACCTTCTTGGTCCTTTGTACATCCATCCTGTTGTACATTCGTTTTGTTTATCTCCGTCTATCTCCCGTTTCTCTCATTCGCCCCATTCTCGTGTGTGCCTTGCTTAGGACATACTTTGTCCTAAGTATAAGGGGGGAGGGGTGGACGAGCCGAGTATTCATTCGTCATTCTGTTTCATTACTCCTGTTGTTACCTATACTTAGGGATTCTTTTACCCTACGTATATGGCGAATGATGCGTACATCCTTCTCCATCTTTTTCCATCTTGAGATCTCTTTTCTTCTTTTCTTCTTTTCCATTTCTGTCTTCTTTATCTACCGAAAAGGTGTCGCCCCTTTTTGTCATTATTATATACTTAGGACGCACTTTTTCCTAAATACAGTGGGGTGTGCACCCCGAGTTCTTATATCCTTTGATCCTCTCCATTGTCTCCTCTTCTTGTCTATACTTAATGATATCTTACCCTAAGTATAGGGGGAGATAGTCTGAGTAGGATCTGTCCATTCCCACCCTTGACCCTACCTAGTTTGTGTACAACTATACTTAGGATTATTTGATCCTAAGTATAGGGGGGACGATCAACTTCTCATTCATTCATTCATTTGTTTATTCTTTAGACTATACTCAGTACGAGTTATTATGTCTTCTCTTTTTCTCTCTGATCTATGAGGACATAGCTCAAGCTAAGTATAGGGGGGTCATATATGCTTCGTAAATACTTTAGCCATAACTCATACTTTCGTATTTTTCTTAATAACTATGGCTAATTATACTTTTAAAATAATCAAAAACCTTAATAAATATATGTGATTATTCCTCAAATTATTTTTGTACTTACCGATTAATGAATCAGGTAAAAATATTTTTTGCAAAATGTTTGAAAAATACTTTTGAAAATCTTTTGAAAAATATTTTGAAAACTATTTGGAAAATATTTTGTTACATGTTTTCAACCTTTGTAAAATATTTTGTTTGAAAAATTGTTTTCTTTGTGTGAAATAAAATGTTTGAAAACGATTCGCAAATGTTTGAAAAATGGTTGCAAAAATATTTGACAAAAAACTATATATAATGTTTGGAAAACCTTTGTAAAATGATTTTCAAAGGTGTGTACATGTTGTAAAAATGATTGTAAAAATTATTTTTGACTATAGTTTTCAAAATTGTTTGTAAAACTCTTTTCAAATAAGTTTGAGGAATATATACATCTCACCTAAAATTCTTTATATCTATTAAGTCGACTACTTACTCTTTGTAAATTCTTAAAACTTAATTCTTGTAAATATAAGATGCATCCCTGTGTAAATATGTGCACCTAGTTTTTAGCCAAAACTTTTTGTTTTCAAAAATCCCAAAAACATTTGTAAAAAATTAATATACCAAAAACATTTGAAAAATATTTTTGAAAAACCCAAAAAAATGCATATGCATCATCTTTTCAAAAATCCATAAAAATTTCAAAATCTTTGAAAATTGCATCGCAAAAATATTTTCTGCATAGCATTTACATAACATGAACATTTTTTAGACTGAGTTTTATAATTGAACAAGTCTAAGTAAAATCCGAAGATTGGAGCTTGGTTGGACCTTCAAATCTACCTAATTAATAGGAACCTTATAGGAGTTAGAATTGAGGTACTTCAGGTCTAGCTGATTTAATTCTTTGAGGATCACGAGACTTGGTTCAATGGATTCTTGACTGCCTAAGTAGAGTATTTCAGAGCACACACACGACTGTTGTCGATATTGACATAACTTGGACCCATGCATATTTAACATGGCTCAACTCAGTTGGAGTGGTGAGGGGGTTGGATTTGCCGGTATGAGACACACATAAGTGGAAACACTTGTCCTCCTCTAGGGAGAAAAGTGCACCCGAACCCATCCGGTAGTGATGAGTTTTGAGGACAGGAGATTGTGGGTTGCAATGAAGCTTCAAAAGAGGGATAGTCTACTGGCTCAAGAGGAAAAACTCCTTATGTAAATGATGCTGAGAATATTATTAAAAAAAAGCAAAAAGCAAAAACTCCAAAAAAGTGGACATGCTTGTACAAAAATAAAAATGCCTGTTTGGGTGTATATATTTATATAGTCAATAAGAAAGCTTGAGATTTAAAGTCAAATCATGTGAGCCTGTAGCTGGATGACTTGACTACACTGGTCTTGCATCCTAGGATAGGTAGCTACACTAGCTACCATCCATTCTTCTCTTCACCCCCTCCTCGTGAGCCGGTTGCAACTTGAACTTAGAAGGGAATACCCCACTCCTCGATGAGTGAGTTATTGGATTGGGGAATCATTAGGTTGTCATATTGGAGAAGTCAGTCTCTTTGTCATTTCAGTTGGGGAGAGCCACCAACACTTACACTGTACGAGTCAGATTCATAGTCGTAAGGGTTTGCGTATGAGTTGAAGTATTCTGACCTGACCATTGAGGAGACTTGAGCATAGTTTTAGGATTCTCGAAAGTTGTTGGATTTCAAATCCGGTTCTCAGTGAGGTTCTGCCCGTATTAAAATTTCAATGGTCCGACTTGAGCTACAAACTTTGATTTTGTGAAGACAAGTTTGATAATTAAACTCAATCCAATTTTCTACTTTTTCTTTTCTTTGTTTTTCTTTTCTGCACTTATTGCATAAGTGTTTGCTAGGGACTAACAAAGGCAAGTATAGGGGGATGATGAATCTACGTTTCATCATCTTTATTCTACCATTTTGGCCTTAAAAACCCTAGTAAATGTGTGTAAATAGCGTTAATTTAGGCATTTTATCATTCATGCATCATTGTGTAAATAGTGTATAAAACACGGTTTTTAAAGCCAAAATTATAGAATAAAGAAAAGAAAAGAATAAAATATTGTAAATATTTTATGACCCGAAACCCCGAGACCTAGGCATCTCGATGACTAGGTCGACAAGGAATAAAGTAGGGGGAGATAAGGGCCAAAATACAATAAAAATCCCCTTTATTTAATTCATTCTTTATTCATTTTGAGAACTATTTTTAGTTCTACTTTTTATACTTCAAATAAATAAACTTTGTACATAAAAGTTGTAGATAATTAAATAAAGAAAAATACAAAATTGATTTCATACAAAAATAATGTACAGTTAAAAAGTTATGATCTGAATAAGTTTCCAAAATCCCAACTTCCTAGACCTGTATATCTCAAATAAAGACTCGAATATATCCAAATCACCTTTAATTGTATATAATTTTTAATAAGCTATTTAATGAAGGTAGTTTCGTATTTTTCAGAGGTACGGTTTGAAAGTTGAGTTTTGGACCCCTATTATATAGTTATACTAATAAAAAATAATCATTTTATTTATTACTCATTATTTTTATAATTTTATATTTTTATAATTTTGTAAATAATATTTATAATATATATGTATAATAAAACTGGAATAAAAATGCAAAGAAAACGTAAAAATAAAATACTTGTATTAAATACATAAATGAATTACCTATAACTATACCTATATAAACGATACATATATTTATTTAATTATGCAAAATACTTCATAAAAATAAAATAAAAATATATTTAAGTTTATAAAATCAAGTTGAAAATATATAAAATAAAAAACAAGAATAATAGAATTAAATATACAAAATAAAAATAAAATATTAAAATATATAGATGAATATACCAATATATAGCTTTTAAAAGGTAACTTGTAATTTTATACCTCTAAAAAATAAATAAAAATCGGAATAAAATAATTCAGAAAATAAGAAATATTTTTTATTTAATAATACAAAATTAATAAATTCGTTTGCTATTTTTAAGTGAATTTACAATTCTTTTTCCAGAGGTTTTTCCTAGTTGGTCCACGTGGACCAACCAAGAGGCTCGGACAGTTGACCTCCTGTCAACTATCTGACCCCCTCTACTGCATTGTTGGAACATTTTCCCCTCGGCTTCTCCTATTTTTTGAGGCCACGCCTTGCACTTTCTCGTTTTGCACCCTTAAGGACTTTTTTTCCTATAGATTGACCTTAGACGCTTAAGGTCCATCTTGGGGATTGGATCACTGGCGTGCTCCAGAAACCTCGATCTCCGGAGCCACTCGACCACTCGTTCAAAATTCCCCCAACCCTCCTTTCGAACTAGAGCCCTCTTGGACCCGCTTTGGCCACCTTCTTCGAGTTCTGGATCGAGCGAAGTGACAGTGAACTCTCCAGCTCCTCAGAGGCGCGGTTAGGCGAGTCAAAGGGCCGTTCTATCTTCATCTCCGGCGTGCCGCCGTCAGGTTTTATCTCCTTAGACCTGGCCGAGTCGAGGTTGCTTTTTTGTTTATTTTTCTTATAGATTAGTTAGCCGTACTTCTAGCTTCACGTTCGCACATTCATCTTGCTATTTAATCGAGTCGTTAGTGTAGATGCTGCTCTCGAACACCTAGCCGGAGCTCTTGAGCTCCGGCGACCTTCACCAACTCCACGCACGTATCAGCTCGCCGATAAAACCCGGGTTTTCTATCCATTTGTGCTGCCGTTTTTTTATCTTCTTCGCAGGACCTGAAGGAGGCATCTACGCCTCGGATATGTCTCCCTCGCACCGCCGGAGCACCACCCAGGTCCACCTTCATCGCCAGCCACCACATGTAACCATCTAGGCATTTTGGGACTTCCATTCGAATGGGAGGACTCTAGGGGAGCTTGTAGAGGCATCGAAAGGGAACATACAACTCTGAGCATCGAGATTTTGCCGCTCCAAAGTTGTTCTGGCTGTGTTCTTCGGCCGTTCTTCCTCCATGCTCCAGAGCCGCTCAATCTCCCTTTATTCTTGACGTGCTACAACCACCGTTGGATTCAGCACTTGTCGGCCGTAGGATCCATCAGAGACCTTCTAATCTCAGCCGTCAGCAGGCGAAGGGGTATCAAGCACCGAGTTGCGACACGTGGCATTAGTGACTCTTCATCAACCGTCTGATCCGTTAGCCTGGGTATTTTGCACTTTTAACCCCATATATTTTTGTATTTATTAATTAGTATACTAAATCTTTCATATGCGCTTATTATTTCTGTAATATTTACAAAAGACTCCTCAAACTTTGTATTATTACTAATTGGTCCTTGGCCACGTCACCTCACCTAACATGTGCACGTGAGGCGTGGCCATTTTGCATAAGGGCCCTCAGCCATTTTAATATTTATAATTAGTCCATAAAAATTTTTATTTAGCTATATTATTTGTGGACAATTTGCATTTTGGTCCCCAGAGTTTTGTAATTCCCAGTAGGTCCTTGCCAGGCACGTGCGAGTCACGTGAGCATTGACGTTTTTGCAGGGAAGGGCCTCTGTGTTTGTTTATTTCTTATTGGCCCTGGAATATTTTTATCACATTATATTTTTGTGGAAACTTTACACTCTGCCCCTCAAACTTTCAAATAATTACAAATTAGCCCTTGCCCGTAGTGTAGTTTCTCTTTGTTGATTGCATCAATTTTATGCATCTAGAAATTTCGAAAAATAACCAAAAATAGGCATAAGTCCTTGTTGCAACGCTCTATCACTCTATATTTTTATTTTCCATTTTTGTTGCATTTTATTATTTATAAAATTTAAAAAATGTGTATTTTCATTACTAATTGCATTAGACAATACATAAAAATTATAAAACACTTTTGAAAAATTCCAAAAAATTATATTTTATGTGTTTTTGCATTTTTTAATTTAAGGCAAAAAATAACTAAAAAATATAAAAGAAAACCCATAAACTTTCAAAACCCCTAAAAACTTTATAAAAATATTAAAATTTCGTAACAAACCTAAAAATCTATTTTCTATTTCTGAATTTTATTTATTTTATTATAGTTAGTTTAAAATTAATTTGGAGAAATTTTGATACTGTTTGTTATTTTTCATCTCCATTTTAATTCTACCATTATTTTTATTCACTATTTTGAGTATTATTGACTTTAAAAATACCAAAAAATTAGTAAAAATATATAAAAATCATAAAAACATTAGAAAAACATAAAAAGCATAAAAATATTTATTTTTTATATTTTAAACATTTTGCCTCCTTTTATCTCTCTCTCATTTCTCTTGTATATATATATATCCTATATAGTTTTATATCTTTACTAAAAGAAAAAGAAAATATAAAAATATAAATATAAAAAGAAAATACAAAATCAGAAATTAAAAATCAAAATATAAAAAATATAAAATCAAAAATTAAATAAAAAAATATAAAATTAAAAACCCATAAAAATGGCACACTTATAGACACTTGATCACAACCATTTTCGAGCTTTATTACCCCGATCTACGTGCTTGCTTCCTGTGTTCGACACTCTACACTACTTGCACTATACACATCTTTTGTAGGCTTTATAATAAAATTTAACTCCACATTGCTTTTCATTATTTGATCTTTTTTGTGGGTTAATTGTTGTTTGAATAGGGATTTATTGCAGGTCGCCACAGCGTCTGCATCTCCGCCTTGCGTGAGACGTGTTTTAGACCCGTGAAAATTCGCTTTCAACAATGACACCATGTGTTCTACTTAGGAACTTTCAAGTTGACTACCCAAACACGGTCTTATGGAACCCAAAATTTTAAGTCATGACCTGAAGAGTCTAAATTCCAGCTCCTAACTAGGTTCCTTATAATGAACGTTAAAGGCCACAATCAAGCTCCATCCTTTAGACTTTTCCCAATCTTTAGTTCTAGAAATAAAAATTAATCTGAAAAATGCTAATGCAAATTCAACCATGTTTTTGTGAAGAGTATTGTCTGAATTTCACTCATTTTTATGGATTTTAAGGATTTTTGTAATTTTTATGAATTTTTTAACTTTATATTTTTATGGATTTTTTTTCCAAATTTATAAAAAAGTTAATGTACAAGACTTTTACAAGATAAATTACCCATATTTTATTTGGATTAAATAACTAATGTATTTTACAAATTTTATATACTAAGAATTTTATAAGGATTAAATGATTTTTACATATATTTTAATAGATAGGATTTTAAATAAGTATCATACTTATTAAATACACATTTTAAATACATATTTTAAAATCAACATTTGAAATATGGATTTTAGGCATATTTTACTTATTTACAAGGAATTTACAAATAATAAATAATTAGATAAGTGGATTTTAAATTAACCATCACCCACTTTTATGGATTTTATAGATATGGAAAACACATGAAAGTACGAGTTATGTACATAAGTATATATAGAATGTATATAGTACCTCATATATTTAGCTTGTGTTATGCCCTCGTAGCGTCAAAAGAGAAAAAGGAGGACATAACTCATGCTAAGTAAAAGTTGGTGAAAATGAATAAAAGAATAGAAGTCAGTCAACCCCCCTATAATTACGATTAGGTCATAGTAAGTACAATGAAAGAAAAAAAACGAGGTGAGTGAGGAAAAAGAATGTACAATGAAGGAACAATCGGAATAAGAAAATGAAATCATTGAAATCACTCGATCCCCCCTATACTTAGGATAATTCATCCTATGTATAGAAAAGAATGTGGCCAGAAAATGGGGATCAATGATTCATGGAAAAGAAAAGATATACAAGAGAAAAGTAAAAAGAAAAACATCAAAAGGCAAAAATCATCGGGCAATCGGTCCCCCCTATATTTAGGATCTGATATCATAAGCATATAAGACAAGCAAAAAATGGGGACGATTGTGGCATACGAAGAATATACAGTTTGTGTACTCCAAAAAAACCAAAAGGCTCACATGTCTTTGTACATGATGAAATGAAGAGAAGAGTAATCATGCATCATGTACAAAGTAGATAATCTCAACCCAGGTCATACTAAACAATCTGTTGTGCATGTGCATATCGATCCCTGGCTGAACAAGTAGAGCTGCCTCTGTAAGTGAATTCTGTATGTGGCATAACTCTCTCTACTGAAATATGCATCTCTGGAGTTGGACTATAGAAGGTGCCTATATATGTAACCATCACACCTGAAGGATATGGTTAGATCCTCAAGCGCATCACGGAAGCGTGAGCGTCGCATCGAATACGACGAAGAACGACTAGTCGCACTAGTTGTTCTATGCAGCGGAAATTAAAAAATTTTCTTGCGACGAAACCACATGATCCAAGAACACTTCTCGGATCGTTTCGTCTAAACCACAAACAAGTACTAGGGTTACCTCTTGAAGCGTGGTTGCGATCGAGTCTCTAAACGAAGAGACCTCCTGTCTCAAGTCCGATCCGACGGAGGAGACGCTTGCGAGCGCGGGGATGAACCGCGTGCTTCTCGCAATCCATGTTGATGATCCAAGCGGCGGATCTCCTGATCTCGACACACGAGATCCGATGTCTTCTTCACGAGCGGGGCGCACCGAAGGAGACAGAGATCCTCGAGCAAACCATCGGGCAGCATAACGACGATGCCGCGGCGATGGAGAACCTCTCTAGGGCATCCATGGTGGACGGCCACATGAGAGAGAGAGAGAACGTGTAGAGAAAATGAGAGAGAGAGAGAGAGAGATTTGTTGCCTCAACTTATGTGTCTAGAAGAGCAATGGGGTGCCTCTCCTTTTATAGGGTTTTGGGATCCATGGATCTCAATCCATGTGTCAACACAAATCCAATGGTCCACATCAATTTGTGTTTCATTCAATGGTCATGATTTGTTGCTAAAAACACAACAACAATTAATTTAATTTAAATTAAATATATGTTGATAAATCAACACAATTTAATTACAAAATTAAATCATCAATACATGGAGATAATGAAAGGAGAGAAAGCCTCCTTCCATGTGGAGAGGGGGGACGGCCTCCCTTTCCTAATGGGAGTGGTGGCCGTCCACCCTCCTCCATTAGGAAGGTGGCTATTTCACCTTTTATGTAATCTCCATTATTTGCAACAACTTTTGTTGCAAATTATTTCACAAAAAATAAATCCAATTTATTTTGTGAACATTGCAATCATGCCATTGAAAAATTGTGAATCACATTCACAACCCAAAACAAAATGTAAATTACATTTTCAATTTGATGTCCAATGTGAATCCAATTCACATTAACATTTAATTAACAAATGTAAATTACAAATAGCTCTCTCTTATATATTATAAATCACATTTATAATATATATGACTAATATGGATATTGCTATCGACATTATTCATATCCATGATAATTAAATCATATTTAATCATCTTGGATCTCTATTCTCTTGTGTCCAAATAATATGAATCACATTCACATTATTTACATCTTTGATAATTAAATCTCATTTAATTATCTAAGATAACTCTCTTTATAATATGAATCAAATTCATATTACTCATGATAATTAAATCACATTTAATTATCCATTTTCTCAATGCTCGGATACATATATCAACAATAGAATTATCCATGAACTCCTTCAAGGATAATGCGCTTTCTCCGCAGATACTTGGAGATAAGGACAGGGCGATTGTATTGTTCCACGTATAGTGACATGGATATTGAGATCGTATCTCAAATCCAGATCGCGGGCCTCCCATAGATGCTTGATTAAATCAAGACCGTAAATCTAATCTTCTCATTGTATCTGAATCACATTCAGATCAATGTCCAATACTTGGACCAAGATCAGATCACTTCTCTACTGAGAGGAGTCACTAAAATCCAGACCCGTTTCATCACTCCCTAGGAATGGAAGCGTCATGGTTATACAATCGTTTATGATCACATCACCCTCAGGTATTCCCAATACCTGTACATCCTGCATACTGGAAGACTCAGACTAAACCCGAAGTATTCGATCAACTTTATACTGTCTACTTCATGGTTTTATCAGTAAGTTTCTCATTCGATCATTGGGAGTTGGTATCGATCATATACTTTCCAAAAGCATATATCATACCTAGGTCTTGATCATATACTTTCCAAAAGTATATATCAAACCTACAAATTCAGTCAAGCTTCCAAAGCGAGACGACCGTGCGCACGGAATTTGATTCTTCCCAATATCTCATGAGTGAGCTCATGTCTTCCGGTTCAGTAACTGAACCTGTATGATCCCTTTGAGAGATCGTATTACTCATATGCCCTTATATGCATACCAGCGCGCCGGTGTGTAGACCTTGATTAGGTCATCAACCTATTGGTCTGCCAAATGTACATACTTAGACATATAGCAACACATCTGTCTCCGGTCAGAGGATGCATGCCTATATCCTGACAGCATACGATATAGGACTTTGGTTATCTCGATCTCGTTAAGTCAACTCTTTGACCTAACTAATCTGACACCTCCGAATCTCTATTCCTATGCAGAGGACCTGCATCAAGAGGTCGGTCAGATATCAGCCTTCAGAGATAAGGATTGCCATCTCCTACTCAGGCTGGAGATCATCTCTTAACAATCATCTGACGGTGCTTGATGAGTCCTCAATCTAACTCTTTTAGATATTCATTCAAGCACCAGCCTCTATGATTCAATAGTTGAATCAACAGTTGTATGATCATCAAGATGGCCATGGTACATAACCCTAATTGTACTAAGGGACCTATTATGCAAATTATTCATTCTTCATTTCAGATTAAGGAGTGAATTGCAATAACATTTATTGCATAATGGCTCGCCGTGGGCTCGCATTTCCAACAATCTCCCACTAGCCCAAAGAGCCATTAATGGGCTAATCATTTAAACCCGCACTCATGTGACAGTCATAGGCTATTTAGAAAATAGCTAGGTAAGCTGATCAATCACTCTGTTCCCGCGAGACTATGCCAAGTCCTTTTACGGCACTTGCATATCCCCAGTAACAGTGCTCGCATCTAATGCGAATGTTGCATCTCATGCAACCAATACTCAATCTAGTTGGTTACATTGTCCCTGACATCATAACCAGTATCCCCATAATCCTTATTAGAATACCTTCATTCCCGGAGATCTCTATCTCCTAAGGTATCTAAAGTTTAGACCTTTATAGATCACTATCTACATGGTCTTAAACTTTTTGAAGATAAGACTTTGAGATTACTATCTCAAAAATCTCCTCATCTATGAAGATTTTGTTATTACTGCAATCAAGTGTTTTATCTCTACAGTAGGATTAGTAACAATTTACTACTCCCACTGCATGACAGACATCTGGTATTTGTACACTCTAGCATACACTCAGCTTCTCGTAACTAATGCACAAGTGCAAGTAGTTGTAGCATTTACTTCGTCAACTCTTTGAGGTGCTATCCCTTAAGATAGGTCAGTACCATATCTTAAGGGTTAGAAGCCTTTCTTGGAATTTCTATGAATAGAATATGTCCAAGGTATACTACAAATGTGACAGTCCAATTATCCTCTTCTCTTGGCTTCTGAACAACTTCAGAACTAAGATCTAAGAGGTATCTTTGAAATCATATTTCAAGATATGGAATAACCAGAGAATAAAACACTTATTATTATCCTTATATCATTTTAAATGATTAGGATATCATCTACATTCAGCAAGATGAACACAAAGGCACTCCCACTAAGCTTCACATGGCTCATCAAGATTCTATCTGAAATCATAACAATTCCATCAAATCTTATGGTCCAACTTCAAGAAGCTTATTTGAGTTCATAGATGGATTCCTTATCTTGCACACCTTGCTTTCCTCAACCATGAAGCCCTGGGGCTACTTCATGTGAATATCCTCAGAGAGATATTCATAGAAGAATGCAATCTGGACTTACATCTCGAAGATGCAATAGTCAAGTTGTGTAGCTAAGGTTAGCAATATTCTGATGATTTTAAGCATGTTCACCGAAAAGCAAGTCTCATTGCAAGCAATGTCTTCTCTTCCATGTGTAGCTCATTGCTACGAACTATGCTTTGAAGGTATGTACCTTCTCATCAGGTTCCCTTTCTCTTGAAGATCCATTTACACCTTTACGGGTCTTACCCATATAGGTGGATACTCGAGGGTCCATATACAACACTTGTACATGAAGTCTACATTAGACTTTTATTGCTAACATCCATCTATCCATGCTATGATCTTCAGAAGCTTCATCACATGAAGTTCGATCATTGTCAGATTTCTCTGACACATGGAATCCATCCTCAAACTTATTTGAAGAGGTTTTAGTGTTTCATCTTCAATTATCCTTTTAGTTTCCAATTTTAGGAGCCTCATTATCTTTTCAAGATTAAATGAGTTCCTACACTTCATTTTTATCTTGATTCTCAAGAGTCTCAACCTCCAAGAATCACATTCTCAGAGATGAGATATTTCAAGAATCTCAAGATCATAAAGTAGGTATCCAATACCATCCTTTATTTTCCTAATGAAGCAGCACTCTCAAGTGCTAGATTCCATCTTGCATGGAACCTTATTAAGGATATACATTGTAGTCTCTACTACACATATATACCTGGAAACTAAGGGATAATTATGCTAAAATTCATCACTGATAAGATCATGTTACACATGATCCAATTGTATCTGCCTATAACTCTATTGAGTTAAGGTGTGTTAGGAGGATTGAGATAGAAATGATATTCATATCTCTATAAGGCATTCTTTGAATTTATCTAACAGGTACTTGCTACCTAGATTAGATCAAATTCATTTTATCTTCCTTCAAACTTTGGTTTTAAACCAAAAAATAATGAAATCTTTGAACATTTCAAAGGTTTCTTAGGTGAAGAGAAGAAATCTCATATCATACATAATCATCAACAGATATCACATATCCATAATGTTTACTATGATATAGATGATCTACATACATCAATATGTATGAGATCCTGAATACCTTGACATCTTACACCTTTCTCTAAGAAGGGTGTATTGGACATTTTTCTTTGAATACAATATTCATAAGTATGTAAGTTTTGAAATTTTAGACATTCTAAAGTTTCATCTCTTACTAGTCTATTGATCAAATCAATAGACAAATGTCCAAGGCTTGATGCTAGATCATTGTCAAATGATCTTCATCCTCCTATTGATCTTAAGGTTTAATTTCAGTATTTAGAAATGTTAATGAACCATTCATTAATTTTCTAATTTAGTGGAGTCCACTAGATTTTAGATTACTATCTGAAATATCTCCATCATAACCTTTTATGATAGTTCTACCTCAGAATTCATGTTTATTTCCAACATTTAGAAACAAACAATGAGTGTATTCTTATATCTAGGTCATAGAGACATTCTTTAAGACTAAGGACTCTCCCACTGAAATTAACAAGTCTATCAATCCAACAGAGATTGTTGCAACAATTGCATCAATATCCATGTGGATAACTATAAACCTTTAAGATCAAATTTTCCAGTCTTCTAAAACATATGCAACCTATTGCAAATGTCATCAAAAGATTGAGATACAATTGTTTGACTTTATCTTATCAATGATTTATGTAGATTAATCTGATGCTCCATCCGAGTCCTTCTCTAAGGATTCTAGATAGACTTGATAGTCATACTATCAACACATCAACTTATTGCAGTATTGGCATTCATCCAACTCTTCGGATGACATATGGAAGTCATAGATGTATAGTCAACTCTTTGATTATACTTCTTACTCGGGTCCAACCCATGCTTCCACTGCGCTCCCTTTATCTATAAGCAACCATTGCTTAAGACTAAGGATCTCTTATGTAAGAGTATTTCAACATTTATACATGCTTCATTAAATTCATACAATATGAATATTATGAAGCTTCATGAATGACCAGAGTATAGATAGTAGAATGATGACACTCATCATCTACATCCATCTAAACTCTTAAAACATAGGTTCAGGTAGGTACTTAAACAATTTGAATACACCATCTCTTATAGAGCCACCATTCTGCATGATGCAGTGAACCATCTCATTCATGTTAAATGTCAAGAGCACATATGTATGCCCGAATATCTTCATAAATTTTATAAGGATTATTTGACAATTGCGATCATCATCGACATGTCACTTCCAAAGTACATCCGATGAGAGATCAAGACTATAGAGACATACAAACCCTAGGGTTGTAGTCTTATTATCTATTTAATTGTCATTCCTCATTATTATGAGGAAACTTGCTCATTGCAACCACATACATTATGTGTCCAACTGCAAGTACAATATCTGGATCATGAGTCCAATCCAAGATATTTCACTGGTTATTATTGAGTATATCATTGAGTGGGTTTTAATGAAGGATTATCTGAAATAAGAAATTTGCATAAATATGTAAATATATATATTTTACTTTGATTTAGGATTTTTTATATCAAAGTTGTATTGTCTTGTCAACACTGAAAGTTCATTCCCTTAATCACTTTCAATGTAAGAGATATACTTACCATTATATCTCAACAAGATCTGGGATCTCCTTCCTTATCTTTGTTGCATCCCAATAATATGAGAACCTACAACTCGGATAAAAAGAAGCGGGAACACATTACGCCTTGCAAGTCCAACTTGCATCTCCCAATTCGGTCTTTAACACCCGGGCCCACCACCCCTAAGGCAATGTTGACCCGTCATTAATTGAACCAACCGTCAACAGGAATACAACTCGCTATGCGCAATCCAATATCGGCCCAATAATATGAGGACCCGATATTGGGGTCACTACGCATACGCCCTTACTCTTTCGAGAAGCAAAGAGCCCGATCCAAATGGATCGTATGCAGGAGCTGTCACTTCGGACATGCGTCTCCTACATACAATATCTGGCGACGGAACCCTTCGCCTTGACGGGAGACCATGGATGTCACTTATGTGATCCTCCATATCATATTCAAATTCTAATTAATCATTATGAATCATATTCATTATGATTAATTCTTCCAAGGGAAATAACACATCTATTTATAATAGAGTGTCTTAATTTTAATTGGATTCCAATTAATCTAATCATATTAAATTAATGATCCAATTAATATCCAACAAACATTTTAATAGTTACTTGAATTATGGTATTATCTCAAATACGTATTATTTCGAATTTTAATAATTAGAAAAATACATCTTAATCCCTCGAACATTATCCCGGCCCTACCCGCTGTCATGGCCAGTACCGACGAGAGTGGGACGGACCACATACGTTGCAACCCGCAACCCCAATGCTCTCCGACTAGGCACCATATCCGCCTCGGGAAAGGATAATGCCAAATTGATTAATTTGTACTTGAGATGATCATCGGTTCTTCAACCGAAATTGTACCATATAGTAATAATTAAAACATTTTTGATTAACATTATAATGAGATTTGCTAAACAAATCCCAAGTCCTATTCAAGCAACATGTTTGTTGGAATGTTGATCATGTAGATCATGTAACCAATCTTGATCTAGATCACATCTAATCATTTGTTGGTTAGGGCAAAGTCATTTAAGGACATAATTATCATTAAATATTTCACAAATATTTATGCATAATTATTCCAGGAAATTAAACAATTTAATTTCACTAATTAATTAAATGACAATCACTAGGTTCTTGATTAGGAAAGTATTTTCAGCAGTGACCCTCACTTACTAAAAATATCATATCTCAATCAATTTAAATACAAATTAAGCAAAGTAAATTTCTAAAGTTTGCTAACTTGATTTACAACAGAACCCAAGTGATTTGCACGCATTTCAAGGCGTATCAAATCCGCAATTAACATCTTAATTACGTCATGATCCGCAGTCCCCGAAACAGTGGATACATGTTCACTAAAATGAGCATATCTAGAGCAAACGGAATCGAAATCACGCAAACTCAGATCCTACGGTTTCCTTATTTAATGGGGAATAAAATACAAATATTATTTTCGTGTTTAAACAATTTAAACAGTGTCGAAAATAATATCAAAACAGAGATGCGAAAATGAAATGCAAGAAAACTTTCGCAAACCCTAATGAACCCAAGTCGTCCTCGGTTTATGGATCGTATCCAAAACCACCGACCTAAGGCTCTGATATCACTTGAAGGATATGGTTAGATCCTCAAGCGCATCACGGAAGCGTGAGCGTCGCATCGAATACGACGAAGAACGACTAGTCGCACTAGTTGTTCTATGCAGCAGAAATTAAAAAATTTTCTTGCGACGAAACCACATGATCCAAGAACACTTCTCGGATCGTTTCGTCTAAACCACAAACAAGTACTAGGGTTACCTCTTGAAGCGTGGTTGCGATCGAGTCTCTAAACGAAGAGACCTCCTGTCTCAAGTCCGATCCGACGGAGGAGACGCTTGCGAGCGCGGGGATGAACCGCGTGCTTCTCGCAATCCATGTTGATGATCCAAGCGGCGGATCTCCTGATCTCGACACACGAGATCCGATGTCTTCTTCACGAGCGGGGCGCACCGAAGGAGACGGAGATCCTCGAGCAAACCATCGGGCAGCATAACGACGATGCCGCGGCGATGGAGAACCTCTCTAGGGCATCCATGGTGGACGGCCACATGAGAGAGAGAGAGAACGTGTAGAGAGAATGAGAGAGAGAGAGAGATTTGTTGCCTCAACTTATGTGTCTAGAAGAGCAATGGGGTGCCTCTTCTTTTATAGGGTTTTGGGATCCATGGATCTCAATCCATGTGTCAACACAAATCCAATGGTCCACATCAATTTGTGTTTCATTCAATGGTCATGATTTGTTGCTAAAAACACAACAACAATTAATTTAATTTAAATTAAATATATGTTGATAAATCAACACAATTTAATTACAAAATTAAATCATCAATACATGGAGATAATGAAAGGAGAGAAAGCCTCCTTCCATGTGGAGAGGGGGGACGGCCTCCCTTTCCTAATGGGAGTGGTGGCCGTCCACCCTCCTCCATTAAGAAGGTGGCTATTTCACCTTTTATGTAATCTCCATTATTTGCAACAACTTTTGTTGCAAATTATTTCACAAAAAATAAATCCAATTTATTTTGTGAACATTGCAATCATGCCATTGAAAAATTGTGAATCACATTCACAACCCAAAACAAAATGTAAATTACATTTTCAATTTGATGTCCAATGTGAATCCAATTCACATTAACATTTAATTAACAAATGTAAATTACAAATAGCTCTCTCTTATATATTATAAATCACATTTATAATATATATGACTAATATGGATATTGCTATCGACATTATTCATATCCATGATAATTAAATCATATTTAATCATCTTGGATCTCTATTCTCTTGTGTCCAAATAATATGAATCACATTCACATTATTTACATCTTTGATAATTAAATCTCATTTAATTATCTAAGATAACTCTCTTTATAATATGAATCAAATTCATATTACTCATGATAATTAAATCACATTTAATTATCCATTTTCTCAATGCTCGGATACATATATCAACAATAGAATTATCCATGAACTCCTTCAAGGATAATGCGCTTTCTCCGCAGATACTTGGAGATAAGGACAGGGCGATTGTATTGTTCCACGTATAGTGACATGGATATTGAGATCGTATCTCAAATCCAGATCGCGGGCCTCCCATAGATGCTTGATTAAATCAAGACCGTAAATCTAATCTTCTCATTGTATCTGAATCACATTCAGATCAATGTCCAATACTTGGACCAAGATCAGATCACTTCTCTACTGAGAGGAGTCACTAAAATCCAGACCCGTTTCATCACTCCCTAGGAATGGAAGCGTCATGGTTATACAATCGTTTATGATCACATCACCCTCAGGTATTCCCAATACCTGTACATCCTGCATACTGGAAGACTCAGACTAAACCCGAAGTATTCGATCAACTTTATACTGTCTACTTCATGGTTTTATCAGTAAGTTTCTCATTCGATCATTGGGAGTCGGTATCGATCATATACTTTCCAAAAGCATATATCATACCTAGGTCTTGATCATATACTTTCCAAAAGTATATATCAAACCTACAAATTCAGTCAAGCTTCCAAAGCGAGACGACCGTGCGCACGGAATTTGGTTCTTCCCAATATCTCATGAGTGAGCTCATGTCTTCCGGTTCAGTAACTGAACCTGTATGATCCCTTTGAGAGATCGTATTACTCATATGCCCTTATATGCATACCAGCGCGCCGGTGTGTAGACCTTGATTAGGTCATCAACCTATTGGTCTGCCAAATGTACATACTTAGACATATAGCAACACATCTGTCTCCGGTCAGAGGATGCGTGCCTATATCCTGACAGCATACGATATAGGACTTTGGTTATCTCGATCTCGTTAAGTCAACTCTTTGACCTAACTAATCTGACACCTCCGAATCTCTATTCCTATGCAGAGGACCTGCATCAAGAGGTCGGTCAGATATCAGCCTTCAGAGATAAGGATTGCCATCTCCTACTCAGGCTGGAGATCATCTCTTAACAATCATCTGACGGTGCTTGATGAGTCCTCAATCTAACTCTTTTAGATATTCATTCAAGCACCAGCCTCTATGATTCAATAGTTGAATCAACAGCTGTATGATCATCAAGATGGCCATGGTACATAACCCTAATTGTACTAAGGGACCTATTATGCAAATTATTCATTCTTCATTTCAGATTAAGGAGTGAATTGCAATAACATTTATTGCATAATGGCTCGCCGTGGGCTCGCATTTCCAACAACACCATCCGACTCTCTACCCTGAATAGATTGAATGATCTGTGAAATATAATAAACTGACTCTCGTGCTAGAATATGTGTACTCTCAATGTGTGGCACTGAGATGTCTACTGCAACTAACTGCTCATCTAGATCTAATGTGAACTTTGTATGTGAACAATCATCTGAAAAACTAGGTACTATGTCATCTACCTTATCTATGAGTATGATATCACGGGTATAAAAATAAACGCTCTAAAGATTAAGAGACTTTGTCTCATCTATGTGCTGGCAATCGTCTGCAAGACTATTGTCCTCTGTTGTAAATGACAATACTGATCTGGGACTGCTACATCCTTTCGCCATATAAATGAGTAACTCTCCACTATTTGTGTGGAATGATACTCTCCCAACGTCATAATCAAAGAGTGCTCTTGTTGTCTGCAAGAATGGTCTCCCGAGAATGATTGGAGAAAGATACTTTGTAGGGCACGTCATATCTGGGACAGTAAAGTCCATTAAAATCTGCAAGCCCTAAACGATCATGATAATGTTCCTCAGCCCGTCCCTAGGCCTCTTCACATATCGATATGCAAAATGAAGTATTGCTCGTGATTTATAAAGAGGACCTAGCTTGAGCTTATCAAGCAAAGAAGATGGAAGTAATCGAGGAACCATTATCTAAGGGAGTACAATGGAATGCGGCATCTGCAATCTGGCATGTGACATAATGAGCTCCATAATCTTTCTTCTTCTTTGGTACCTTATTTTGAATAACACATGAAGTTGCCTTGGTTAATACATGTTTCTCTCTACGTGATCTCTTCTTCCTACGCATTGTACATCTATTCTTTAACTGTTTCTTGAGCGTAGGGAAGTGATCCAAGGCATCATGGAGTGGAATTTTAAGAAAAATGTGATCTTTCAATAGACGATCAGTTTCTGGAGTGACAACATTCTTTTTGGGTTTTTTCTTTCCTTTTCCAAACAAAGCATCGAGAAAAGGAACAATCTCAGGATCAACAAAATTCTTTTTATTCAAATCAGGATCAACATGTACATCTCTCTAAAACAGGAAAAAAACATCAATTTTGGGAGTGTATACATAGACTGGCGTGGTATCCTCATCTGATTCGCCTAGGTCCATGTCAAATGTATCGGCATCGCTCCCCTATCTCTGGTCATCGAGCTAGACATCATGTTGATCGTCATCATCATTGCAGTCCTCCTCTTCAACATCAAGATGTGTATCAAGGATTGTCTCTTGCTCCTCATCCTGTGCCCTCTCCTCCTCACAATCAAGTGCTCGTGGTGATTATCGCTCCTAAGATGAATGATATTAGATAACAATTGAGGAAATGAGATCGTACATGTAGTGGTGTCTACCTAATCTGGTTGCCTCCTCTTGTTATTCAGGTTCATATGAGGTTGGGCTGGGAGAGTGATGCTGGGAACAATTAACTCATCCAAACGACGGTTAACCCGCTCCATCTCAGTCCTGTGTGCATCTTGGAGCATGCTCAGCATGTCCTTGATCTAGTTCAGTGCCAAGACATGTGAAGATATCTCAGATTCTGTGTGGTGACCCTGACTATCTATTCTCTCTCGCATAGGAGTGTGCTGTGGTGCGTACGACTGAGGAGATCTCTGAGGTGTGTACCAAGACTACTGCTGTTGTTGGTAATGGTACGACTGTGAATGCGAAGCAGGGTATTGATACGAATTTGGTCTCAGACAGGCATGCTGGTGAGATGGCTACTACGTGTAGTGCTGGCGGTGCTGGAAATGCGGACGTCAGTGCTGAGAATGATTGTAGTGCAGCAACTGCTGCTGGTGTATGCCCTGAGTAGTAAAGTGTGATGAAGATTGAATTGAAGCGTACCATATCCCATTGATCTCAAGAGTGGCTTCAGAATCAACATTAAATCGACAATGGACGGATCCCCATGCCAATCAATCTGCAGAGTCTTAGTAGGCTGCACCGACCCACTCTGAAAAAATTGTATCTGATGGGTGGGAGGAGCGGGTAAAGAACTCCGAACAGGCTGTGAAGTCGAAGAAGAGCAGGACTGCTGGTACTGAAGCGACAAATCTACCACCCTCTTTGTCAGATTAGTCAATTGTTGGGGAAGTGATGAGAGTTTCTCCAACTCTCACAACGACTACAAATCTTGAACTTGCTTCTGAGTCACATCGGTCAACGTCAATTTCTCATTAATGAATACCATGTTGGTATTTGATTCAGAATCTGAAATATTCACCACCTTTTGATGCTCTCGGTGGTGTGGTGGCTGCGGGCCCTTCTAGAATGCCCGAGTAGAGTTAACAACTCTTGAGGTTTCTACCATCCCCTCAAAGATGGACCAGACAGACTCGACATCCCTATTCAGATAACTACCACCACATGCGGCTCTCACAAGGTCCTAGACATTCGACCAGAGTCCTCCGAAATAATTCTATACAAGTAGCTTCAAAGGTATCTCACAATGATGGCATCTCTCAGTAAGGTCCTTGAATCTATCCCATGCCTCATGGAACGATTCATGCGATAACTGAGTAAAATTGGAGATCTGACTCCTCATCATGTTTGTCCATCCTAGAGGAAAATATTTATGTAGAAATGTGGAGTTCAGATCATCCCATGTAGATATTTGATGAATCTCGTATTCATCATGCTAAAATTAGTCAATTAGGTTTTGTTCCATAAAATCTATGTGCACTTAACCATTAATATAACATCATTAGCATACATGCATTTGTAAATAATATCTGCATTTCATCATGCATAATTGCATCAAAAATCCAAGTGAAAATAAGACAGAAAAGTTGCTAACTTACCATATTTTTAGTTAATTCATCCTAATTTCAATTGACCCCAAACCACCTCCACTGTGTGTTACTAACAAGAATAAATAAAAAAATAAAAAAAATTATTAACTCAAATAAGTGGCAAATAATCTCAAAGTCTAATTTCACATCTGACAGACTAAAACACACATATCTTCCTCATATAGTATTCGATTTTGGTCTACTCACTTTTGAAATACTTCATTTTCAAATACCTTCAAAACAAAACCAATTTCGTAAAATTCGGAGCTCATATTGAAATTTGGATTTTGGGCCTCTTTTGCACATTTTAACTTTTTGCTATTTTTGACATGAGTTTTTATGTACATAATTAACCCTTTTAATTTTATTTCTTCTTCGTTTGTATTCTTTGATGAAAGTTTCATTAAGCGATACAAAAATCCAAATCTAGATCAAGGCTGAAATAAAAGAAACTGACTATGTTCGGGTGTCCGTTGTCGGTCTGTACAAAAGTTGCGTGATTAGTACTTCTATTTTATTTTCCTATTTCTTATTTATTAAAAATCCAAAAAATTAGATTAGTGTGTAATTAATTTTCTTTTAGTTATCGCATTTTTTAAGATTTTTATCCTCTTTAGAAAACCGCCAAAAAATAACAAAATCCCAGAAAGCCGGTTTTCTGTAGATATAGAGACCACCAAAAATTTCAGTTCATGCAGATGACTTATTTTGCTCATGGGTCCTTCATGAAATCTCGTCGAGACGAACGACTTTCATGAAGAAAGTTTTTCGATCCGAGGTCTTCTTCTATTTCTTTTTTAATTTCTTCTACCTTTTATTTTTTGAAATCTTTCGGGGTGCCACGTGGCAGCCTCTAGATGTGCCACGTGGCACCCCTTACCATCCTCTCTCCTCTGCCCCAGGTCAAGTACCCCGCACGTGACTTCTCCTCATTCCAGGTCACGTACGTGCACGTGACCCCTCCCCTTCTCCTTCTTCTCTGTGCAAGGCCACCCCCCTGTCATTACCATGCCATGACATCAGTCAGGCGTTGCGCTCCTCCACCTTCACGTAACGCCCCTCACCCATCTCCGCCGCCCACCCAACATTACGATGTACGCCCTATAAAAGCTTGTCACCCCTTCCCTCCATGGCCATCCCCCATTTCTCCCTTGAAGGTCAACGATAGAGGCCACAAGAAGGCGTGATCTAGAGGTTTCCCATCCTCTGATCACTGCTCCGAGCACTGCACGGACAACCAAGCATCTAGATCTTCTCACCAGACCTGTGAGCTGATGATCGGGAGAGAGCCTTGCTCCTCCAAAATCCAGATGAACTACAAATTTGTTTTGACGTACCTATGAAAATCCATATCCAAACCCTCTCATCCGATGAACTTCATCCCTTGCCCTCCTCCCTCTTCGCTTCCCTTCTACCTCTCTAGCCCCACCTCCATCTCCAACCTTGCAATGGTCTGAGATCTAGTTCCTTCTCCTCCAACTACGCAGGAGCTTCGTCCCATGTTTCCCTATCATTTTCCACTAACCCCGTAGATCCAGATCTTCACCGTTGAGCTCCGCCGCTCTGCACAACTCTGCACCAACAGCTCACCCTCGAGTCACGACTGTAGCAACCCCATCTGCGCTCGGCAACCACTAAGCTCCTTCGATCTCCAACGCATCACCATGAGCACCAATGCCACCACATATCACCATCGAGCTACCCCAGTCGTGTGTTGACCGGTCGAGCTCCACCCCAACACCGCGCTCAGCAGCTCCGCCACTCGCCTCCTCCTCTCGACAATCGACGCCCACCGCGCTCTGCCAGCCACAGCTCGCCCTCCGCGCTCGGCTTCTCCGTCGCTCACCCCTTGACTTCCAGCAGCCGTAGGATCAAGGGCCAACCCTTGATCCTATGGTCCTCGTCCCACCATGTCAGCGGCCTGAGCCAAGTCCCACAACTCCAGGGACGGGTTCCCAAACCTCGCATTATCAGCCACATGGAGGCTCGGTCCATCCAATCCTTAGCCTCGATCCGAGGCTTCATCCCCGTCGACCGACCCTCTGGTTCGGGGATCTGAACCATAGCCCTGTGCCCGAACCTGCCGTTCGTCACCCGAACTTCCAAGAGCACGTGCAAGGCATGTGCGCCGTAGATAAATTGCATAGACGCCCTGATGAATCCCCATCCCTCACTCTTTATTCCTTTATTTTGGCTAAAAATCTTTGCAAAACACCATATAATATTTGTAAATATAATAAATTGTCAAACTGCATGCTTTGTGTAAATAGCAATAATTAGCATGTTTTTTGTGCAAAAATAAAGGAATAAAGAAATAAAGAAAAAAAGGGAAATATTTAGAATAAATATTGAGTTACCCGAAGCCAAGGGAGGGCCAAGCATTGGCCCGACCACAAAATAAAACAAGTAGAGAGAGATAGGGCCATTCAACACTGTATAAATATTCCCCCTTTCAAATATATATTTTATTTTCATAAAATAAAAATATACATGTGTTCCTCTTAATTTGTATATATTTATAAAAATAAAATAAAAATGAGAAAAATAAAATAAAAAACAAAAATAAATTCTCTCTCACACCCTTGTATATACCATGTAGATATGTACATAAGCCTATCTATTTTACCCTTGTAAAGAAACAATAAAAATAAACAAAATTATTTTATATCCCATATTTTATGTTGTAAATAAATAAAATATAAAATGGGGATAATTGTACAAAAATAAACTAATAAAAATAAAAAATACCTAGGTATTTATACCTATATATAATAATATATTATGTATATACATTAACTTATTTTTCAAATAAATAAATAAAAATCAAAAATAAATTTGAAAAATAAGAAACATTTTTTATTTAGAAAATATCTTGAAATAAAATCATTTACTATTTTTAAATCAATTTTCAAAATGGTGCATTCTAATTGGTCCACGGGGGATGTTGACCCCCGGTCAACTCCCCCCCAGGACCACCTCTCCGCGGATCCGTGTCGCCAACCCGATTTCTCTGATTTTTCTAGATGCGATCCGCCTCCCATTCGATCAAACCCCTGGCTTCGATTGTTGACGCATGATCCATGACACAGGCCCGACCTTCTTCTTAGGGATCCGAGCCTCGCGATGCGCGCTACACTCCCATCTTATCAGACCTGCACCAATATATAGCCTCTCCTCCAGCCGACTTCTCTCGCATCTTTGGCCCCCTTCTTCGACCCTAGTGACCTCCACCTTCCTCCTCGAGTGACAACGAGTGAGCTAGCGTGTTGCAGCGAGTGTTTGGAGGCGAAGCCCTAGGTCCGGCGACCATCATCGCCGAGCTTCGCCACCAGCGAAGCCCGAGCCTCTGGAGGCATCGCTCCATCGAGGCAAAGATCCCAGGAGGACCAGGACCTCCATCCCAGGCGTTTCCCTCCATCAGGTACCTCTATTCACTTCTAGATCTTTGAGTAATGTCAATCTTTCACATCTCGCTTCTCCGGCTCCGCCCCAGGGGACAGATCTCCGTTACCTCATCTCATACGTATAGACAGACGCATTGACCCATCGTCACCCCTCTTCCACAACCTGATCATCTCGATCTTGGCTATCCGAGCCAAGATCAAACTCGGTCCCTTCTGCCGCCTCCGCTGGACCCCCCATCGCCAAGCCACCCTCTTCCCTTTATTGCTTATCAAATAACTTATGCCGGAGTCCTCCTCTGAGCATCAACTTCCTTTTGCAGGTAAATAAGCGCAAGTTTGCCCCCCAGATCGCTTCTCACATTCTTCATTGGAGTCGCTCAGGTCCCCCCTCCCTCGCCGGAGGATTGGACCGTTGAGATCTCCATCGTTCAACACCACCCGACGCAGAACATCATCGAGAGATGAACCCCCCTTACCAATCTTCCATCGAACGCGCGGAGCTCCTCTAGTTCGCCGGCGAAGTTCGTTTAGGAGGTGTTCATCCAGACCCTCTCTCCACCGTCGGATCATGCCTCACTTCCAAACGCAATCTGAGCCGTTCGAGATCTGCCATTGACATGACGTTAGATCCACGATCTGACGGCCACATGCACGCCACGTCTGCCCTCTAATCAGGACCGTCCGATCTGCCAGGAGGCGTCATCAGAGCCGCACATCCACCGACCCATCTGCACAAGACACGTGCCCCCTCCACGTGACTCACACGCGCTTTGGCTGGGTAATTTGTGCCAGACCCCCTATAGTTTATTTCAGTTCTTGTTTAGTCTAGTAAATAACTTAGTACACTTGGATAATTTGCATAGTAGGACCTGGTAGTTTTAATATTTGCATTTTAGTCCCTCTGGATGTGGTGCACGTGCTTCGACACGTGATTTTTCTGGGATAATTGCATGTAAGGGTTGGGTTTATTGACTGTTATGGATTGATGTTTTACTTTGGATATTTGCATATATACCCTTGTGCATGAATGTATTTGAGCATGTGTTGAATTTAACGTGAAATTTACAATTGACCCCCTACAGTTTTCGCATGTGTTTCATTTAAGCCCTTTGAATTTGTTTTTCTTACACTTAGGTCCCTATGTGCTGTGACTTTTCTATTGGGTGAATAAAATATCAAATTGACTCCAAATCTTCTGAAATTTAGACACGTGGCCCCTACCACTGTGTAAAAATTTCATTAATTTTTTGGGACATTTTTGTTTTGAAATATTTTTAAAAATTCAAAAACCCTCATTTTTGTTACTGTTTGAATTAGAAAATCAACTAAAAATATTAAAACCACCACAAAAATTCAAAAAAATTATCTACTGTTTGTTTTGTGTTTCCTTGCTATAATCCAAATTTCACTTGATTTGGGTTTATACAACCCCTAAAAATTGAAAAACCCTAAAAATCTTATAAAAATCATTAAAAATTCTAAAAAAAATAAAAAATGCAATTTCTTCTTCTGTATCTTAGTTTTTACTTGTAGTTTCATATAAAATTATCTCAAGATTTTTATAGCTATTTATCAATTTTTAAATAGCCTTTCAAATTTGGCTGCACAGTAGCTTCCTGTTTTCGCCTTCTTCCATTTTTATAAAATTAACAAAAAATATAAAAGTCCGAGAAAATTACCAAAAACACTTAAAAAATATAAAACCCCAAAATACTTTTATTAGGATTTTCTAGCTTAATTTGTGTTGTTAAATAAATTGTTGATTGAGCTCCTCTTAGCCTTTTTCATATTTTCTTCATAATTAAAAATCATAAAAAAATTTAAAAATATAAAATCCACCAAAAAAATATTTCCTTATTTTATTCATTTTTAGACTACTTCGTAGGCCACTTGGCCAATTCGTGCTCCTTGTGTTTGACCCTGGTCGCTATACCAGGTTAAATAAATAGCGAGACCACTATTCGACATTTGATTGATTACTCTTACTTTGGTGGTCTTATTTTCTTGTTGATCGATTTTTGAGGGATTTAGGTCGCAACAACCCGTGATATTTATCTCCCTTTGTTCCTTGTGATTTTTCGGTCATCAGAATGGTGCCGTTGTTGGGGAGCACGACTTAGTAGTCGCTTTTATTTTCACGGCTTTTTGTCTATACTTGTAGATATTTTTCTTATCATTTTATTTGCATATTTTTATAATAATTGTGTCTGATACTCTTCTGTTTCACTTTCTTGCGAGGGCCCGAGGACCGAGGTGGCTTTCTTCGGAAGCAGGCACAACCGCGGGATTCAGAGGCGGCTCATTTCTGCATAGAACTACAAAAGAGCGCGAGGAGGTGAACATGAGAGTGGGAGCCGTAGTTTAGGTTAGAATAGCCGTAGTTTAGATTAGTTTATATTTTTGCAGACTCTTATTGTAATAATACAGGGACTCAGAGAGTTGGACTGCTTCGGTGACTACCGGGGCCTGTTTCACCGAGCACCCGTGTGCTTGGGGGACCTCACCGCATTTTTCACCGGATTTCGATTTATCACTTTTATTATTGCTTATCTAATTTACGCAATTTTGGCCTTAGCTTAGGAATTTTCTTGATTGTGACGTAATTGATTAGGACCCAATCCCTAATATTTGCCTGCAACTATAGACCGTAATTGGACCTAAGTAATTAATTCACAAAGAAAAAGCCGGATTACTTAAACTCTAGTCCACGTGCCTTGAGGAGTCACATACAACACGTGTAGGATCCATTGTGGCGGACATCGAGTGGCTCCCAAGATAGGACTCCGAAGTTAGATTTGAGTACCTGACTACTGTTCTTCACGTGTAGAATTTCTCTGTCTAAGGCCGGTTTCTCGTGCATCATATAGGTAGTTTAATTTCTGTCTTTACATTTATGCACGTATCACTTTTCATGTAGAGATGGAGGAAAGGTACGCATTCTTACTCAGCATGCATCATTGATTTCATCGTGCATCAACTTTTTTCATCTTCTCCCCATGTTTTTGGACTTAAATAACCAAGAGAACCGAAAAATTCATTAGGCATTGTTTGCTTGAAAAATACGTAAAAAAGAAAAACTATAAAATTGGGACTACTAAACACACTTGACCCTAAAAGACACCTCACTTAAAAATTTGTCTTGTGGAGAGCAACCCCCTCCTTGTCTGGTTTGGATGAGCGAGAGAGCGACACACACATTGGCTAGAGCCATATCCGATCTCTTATCAGACTACCGGCCTTTTATACGGGAAAGTCTGCTGGGAGGATTCCCATCAGCTCTCGTAACCGCTCTGATAGACTGACTTGATCACCTAAATAAAATCGACAAGATAATTGACCGAACCTTTACGATCTTCAGCTCCATGTTGCGTAGGTGAATCGGGGGTTTGTTTGCTCATCTTGTGTGTTTCCAGATCTCATCTGCCTGACTCGCCAGATCAAGATGATGGGCAGGAGGTCTCTTAGGCAGCCTTTGGCTTCACCGCTTTTTAGCACTCCAGCCCATTCATCTAGGTTGGTTCGTGAGAGCCGAGACCCGCTCTCCGAACCCAAGTTCGATTCCGCCCTATTCCCCCTTGACCACCCTTCTACCAGTCCTGAGATGCCAGTGCCAGATCAGAGAGAGCAGCAGTCAGCTGATTTATCGGCACCTGAGTTTGGGTCTTTCGCTTTTGTAGAGACCATGGCCAGCAGCGAGGAGTGCACCGAGGGTCCTAGAGCAGAGACGACAACATATGTATTGGACCAGGGTGCGATCAACAACACCCTGTTAGCTTCCCTTGAGACTATGCAGCGCCAAATACAGGATCAGGGAGCTTTCATGGTAGAGATGCGGAGAGAGATGGAGAGGTTGAGGACAGAGTGAGATCAGCCGAGAGCCGCAGGAGCGAGAGACCTAGATCTGCCTGAGGAGCCAGTCCAGCCAGCACCAGCCAGACCGATGCGGGAGTTGCACAACCCCGGATTGATGCTTACACACCGATGGATCGTTCTTCCAGTGATTGTGGGGGAATTCAAGTTCCCCTCGCAGACACTTCAGCTTCTTCCCCGCTTCCACGGGCTCACGACTGAGGAGCCCCATCTTCATATCCAGAAGTTCGAGATGATCTGCAGCACTGTCCACGATCGACAGGTGGACGAGGATACCATTCAGATGATTGTTTTTCCTTTCTCCCTTGTTGACAGAGCAGCCAACTGGCCGAAGCATTTGGGGAGATTTGTAACCACCTGGGAGCAGCTCCGCACCGAGTACTTGAACAAGTACTATCCACTCGGGTGGACGAATGCAGCGAGGGCCCTGATCAGCAACTTCTCCATGCTCCCCAATGAGCATTTCCATGAGGCATGGGAGAGGTTCAGAGAGCTTACAGATAGATGCCCGCACCATGATATCTCGAAGCCGAACCTAGTTCAGAGCTTTTTCTGCGGACTTACACCCGAGCTACAGGGGTTGGTGAATGCATCGTGTGGCGGTTCCTACTTCGCCAAGGATGAGGATCAGGTCTGGACCATCTACGAGGAGATGACTGAGAACTATACAGCGATGTCCAAAACCCGACTCTATACTCAGGTACACCCGCAACCACAGGCCGTGCAGTTTCAGAGGACAGCACGGGTCGATACCGATCCTTCCACTTCGTCAGTGGCAGCCGCACATGCAGATTCTACAGCCGCAGACATGGGCATCATCAGCGAGAAGCTGGACCGGATCGAGTTGATAGAGAAGAAGCAGTGCTAGGGCATGACTCAGATCGATTAGATGGCACAGACGCTGAGTGACCTGAAGACCGAGATCATGTGACTCCAGGAGGCACATACGGCTTCTCAGCCCCGTCTCAGGTCACGGGCAGACACCGACAACAGTAGTTCGGCCCAGCCCTCTGCCTCGCATCGACAGGTCCACCATGTACAGGCGGAGCACTACCAGCCGCAGCCGTAGCAGTACGTCCAGTCACCACCTCATGACAACCAGATGGTGGTGTATCAACCGGACCAGCCCCTGGCAGTACTCCCCCCACCCACCTATGAGCAAGAGTCGTTGATGGATGTCAACGGGATGTGGTACGACCATCCCTAGCTCGATATCCGACGAGACCATCCCGGATTTCGCTGGTCGACCGGAGGAACCAGTTCCCAACAGCAACCTCCAGTTCAAGGTGGCCAGTATGGCCAGCAGCGTGAGCAGCACCAGCAGCCCCAGCCCCCAGTACACCAGCAACAACCATCCCACCACCAACAGTATGGTCCTTGTCCCTACCAGCAGGGACAAACTTGGAGGCGAGAGCAGCCTCAACACCAGTATCATCCCCAGTACCCCTCTCACCCTCACCATCAGCAGCAGCCTCACTACCGGCGAGGCAACCCGTCAGGTTCTCATGGGCCGACCTATGAGAACCCTGCCTTAGATGATCTAGCTCGCCTCATGTCCGAGCAGCAGGCTACTTTTCGATGGGAGATGGACGAGTTCCGTCAGGAGATGATGGAGATAGTGAGAGGGAAGGCCGCCATCCCTGCCCAGATTGAGCCAAACCCGAACAACCTCAAGAGGAAGTCTAAGCAGGTAGATTTCACTGAGATTACCACTCCCAGTGCTTCACTTGGTGATATGTCTGCACACATGTTTGATGTGGATTTTGTTACACTTAGGAGCGGTAGGATGCCAGCAGGCGGTGCCTCATTTGAGCGACGATCCCATGCCACTTCAGGAGCGCCAGGCGAGGAGGAGAGCGGTGTTGATGCTACTAGATATGATGACGGTGGTGCTGACACCACCATGGATGTTGATCCCACCGACGGTATTGAGGCCGTCGCTTCATCAGATAGAGGATGTGGTACTGATGCCACCAGACCAATTGCTGAGCCCGAGCGCGGTACTGAGGCTACGATTCCAGATGCCGAGGGTGGCACTGATGCCACCATTTTCAGTTCTGCTAGTCTTGTTGTTTTTCCTTCGGTGCATGTATCTCAGGACATTTCTACAAATAAAGGAATTTAAGGAAAGGGTTTATTGTTTTCGGATCCACATGTGTTGATTGATGATGTTTGTGTGGATTATGCTGTGCATGAGCATTCCAGACCCTCTCCTAGTCCTTCATCTGAGAAGGACCCTCTAGTCCCTTACTCCACTTGGCTAAGGGGCAGAAAAAAGAAAATCATAAAAAGAACCACCAGATAGAGTTCATCCAGCAGATGATGGACAGATTTCACATACAGCTGACTCTACAGGAGGCCTTGGAGCACATACCTCTCTTCTAGAGATCACTCAGAGACAGGACCACAGTTAGTAGGAAGAGGCGGAACCACCAGTCAAAGATTCATGTGCTAACTCCTGCCACATGCTTCGCGATTCAAAACCGTCTGCTAGCCAAGAGGCCAGATGTAGGAGCCCCATATGTCATATGCCATATTCATGAGCAAAGGTTCGACCGCACTTTATTAGACAATGGTTCTTCGATCAACCTATTTCCAGTAGCCCTTGTCGACCGCTTCGAGTTGGGCCCTCTACGACATAGCAGGACGGTCCTTCAATTTGCTGATCATCTATCAAGAGGCCAAAGGGGTTGCTGAAGGACATCGTCGTCACGATTCAGGGCCTGAAATTCCCTATGGACTTCGTTGTGTTGGACGTGGAGATCCCTAGTCCGTGACCGATACCCTCGTCATTTTAGCACGCCTGTTCTTGGACACAGCGAAGGCGGTATCCGATCATGATAGCGGGAAGGTATACTTTCGCGTCGAGGGCGAGAGTATACAAATAGAGACGGTCGACGAGACTAGAACCAGAGATTCAACTTGCTCAGAGCCGACTTCAGATTTGGAGCAGATGATAGAGGCAGGGCGAGACATCCACCAGGACTGCGATTTTGTGATTACAGATGACGAGGCAGTTTGGGAAGATACAATAGCACAAGCCATCCTCTCACCTTTAGAGTTCGCTGATGCAGAGATGCTAGCAGAGGAGAGCTTGGAGAGCACATTCCTGGTCCAAGATACATCTCAGGCAGCAGAGCCGGTTCCCAATTGTGAAGCAGATTTTTGTTGTGATTCTGATACAGATCCCTCAGAGTCAGATTTAGACTTGGCAGAGTTTGATGATTTGATACCTTGTCTGACTTCCACAGAGCCTACAGCTAGGGAGGAGGCTGATACTGTGCAGAGCAAAGACACACCAGCAGAGCAACCTTCGCCAGATTTAGAATGCGAGCGAGAGTTTTCATTCTCCCATGCAGATTTGGCCGCATTCACTCAGACTTTTCAGAGGCCAGATCCACCAGCACCATGTTGTCCAGATCTGAAGCCACTACCGTCATCGCTGAAGTATAGGTTTCTTGCGGGTGAGCATGAGATGTACCCAGTCATTATCTTCCCTAGTTTGACTGGAGAGCAGGAATCCCGTCTGATGGGGGTTCTTGAAAAGAACCGCAAGGTGATAGGATGGAGTGTAGCCGATCTCCAGGGGATAAGTCTGGCCCTGTGCTCCCACCATATCTATCTCGAGGAGGACGCGAAGCCGTCGCGTGAGTTCCAGCGACGGCTGAACCCGAACCTTCGAGATGTTGTCATGAAGGAGATCTCGAAATGGTGGAGCACTGATTTTATCTACCCCATCTCCGACTCCAAATGGGTCAGTCCGTTACATGTGGTGCCAAAGAAGACGGGCATCACCACAGTTGTTAGTGAGTCTGGAGAGGAGATCGCTACCCAGGTACACACTTCTTGGCAGATCTTTGTGGACTATAGACGATTGAACCAGGCCACCAAGAAGGATCATTTCCCTCTGCCTCTTATTGATCAGATTATAGAGAGGCTGGCAGGGAAGAGCCATTACTATTTCTTGGACGGGTACTCCGGATACAATCAGGAGGCCATTGCGCCTGAGGACCAAGACAAGACCACCTTCACTTGTCCCTTCGGGACATATAATTTCAGACGCATGCCATTTGGATTGTGCAACGCTCCGGTGACATTCCAAAGGTGCATGTTGTCCATCTTTTCGGACATGGTGGGGGAGTGCTTGGAGGTCTTCATGGATGATTTTTCGGTCTACAGCGACGGATTCGATTCTTGTCTTAACTGCCTAGACCGCATCCTTCAGCGATGAAAAGAGGTTCACCTTGTGTTGTTATGGGAGAAGAGTCACTTCATGGTGACTCAAGGGACGGTGCTTGGCCATATCATCTCCAACAGGGGCATGGAGGTTGATCCAGCCAAGGTTGATGTCATTAGAAAACTCAATCCACCGTCCAACTTGCGGCAGTTACCGTCTTTTCTGGGGCACGTCGGTTTCTACCGATGATTCATTCATGATTTCAGCAAGATTGCCCGACCGTTGACTGATCTATTAATGAAAGACATCGAGTTCCTTGTTGATGATAAGTGTCTAGCGTCTTTTGAGACTCTCAAGAGTCTAGTTGTAGAGGCTCCTATTCTCCAGCCGCCTGATTGGTCTCACCCATTCGAGATCATGACGGATGCCTCCGATTTTGCCATGGGGGACGTGCTGTGACAGATGAGGGATGGAGTCCCCTTTGCTATTCACTACACTAGCCGTACTTTGGATGCCTCTCAACAGAACTACACCGTCACTGAGAAGGAGATGCTAGCCGTAGTATTCGCCCTAGATAAGTTCAGATCTTACATCATTGGATCTAGAGGGACCATCTATACTGATCATACCGCCATCAGGCACCTCATGGCAAAGAAGGATACCGAAGCCAGATTGACCATATGGATCCTTCTACTCTAGGAGTTTGATATAGAGATCAAGGATAAGCCTGGAGTCAAGAATGTGGTGGCGGATCATCTCTCCCGATTGGAGTTTCTTGAGGATTTTGAGCAGACCGAGCCTATTTGTGAGACCTTCCCAGATGAGGCGATCCTTGCTATTGCCTCTCTCCCATGGTATGCCGATATTGTGAACTATCTTGTCGCCAAGAAAGTTCCACAAGATTGGCCCAGGCATAAACTTGAGACCTTCCTTGCGAAGGCCAAGTTTTACCATTGGGAGGATCCCATCCTTTATCATGAAGGAGGGGATAGCATCTGGCGTCGGTGCATTCCTCAGGAGGAGCACCATAGCGTCCTTACTTACTACCACAAGCTTGAGGCAGGAGGACATCACTCTGGTAGGAGAACGACACAGAAAGTGCTCCAATCCGGCCTATGGTGGCCTACTCTTTTCAAGGACTCTGATGAGTTCGTGAAGAGGTGTACTGACTATCAGAGGATGGGCACTTGTGGACAACGTGATATGATACCGATGAAAACCATACACTTCTGTGATGTTTTTGACGCATGGGGCATCGATTTCATGGGTCCACTCCCTAAGAGTCAGGTATTCGAGTACATTCTGTTGGCCATGGATTATGTGAGTCATTGGGTTGAGGCCATCCCCGCCCGAATCACAGATGCTAGGACTGTATGCCGATTTTTGAGGAAGAATATCATTTCACAGTTTGGGGTACCTCGAGTGTTGATTTCTGATGGGGGGTCTCATTTCGTCAACGACAAGGTAAAGGCCCTTGCTAGCGACTTCAACATAGACCATCGAGTAGCCACTCCATACCACCCTCAGACGAATGGTCTTGCTGAAGTGTCGAATAGGGAGATCAATACTATATTGCAGAAGGTCGTTCGCTCTGACCGAAAGGATTGGTCACAGCTTTTGGACTCGTACTTGTGGGCACATAGGACATCCTTCAAGACTCCTTTGGGTACATCTCCTTTTCGCCTCGTTTATGGCAAGCCCTGCCATTTACCTGTTGAGCTAAGACATAGGTCACTTTGGGCAGTTACTGATATACTTATGGATCCAGTGAGTGTAGGAGATCAGAGGAGGGCAGAGTTAGCAGCCCTAGAGGAGCTTCGTGATACAATCTTTTCGAGCAGCCTACAGTATAAGGAGAGAGTGAAGGAGTGGCATGATTCCCATATCAGCCACAAGCAGTTTGAGCCAGGACAGAGAGTGTGGTTGTTTGATGCTAGGCTTCGTCTATTTCCAGGGAAGCTACAGAGCAATTGGAAGGGACCCTATATGGTCCGAAAGGTGCATGACAATAGGAGTATCGATATATCTGAGTTGTCTTCTAATGCTACCTTTCGTGTTAATGGTCAGCGGCTCAAACCATATCTAGATCATGAGCCACTGGTCGTTGACGTTGCCCCTATTCACTTCGCGTGAGATGTGGTCTCTTTGAAGGATATGGAAATTATCCTCAAGCGCATCACGGAAGCGTGATCGTCGTATCGGATACGACGAAGAACGACTAGTCGTACTAGTTGTTCGGTGCAGCGGAATTTAAAAATTTTTAATCCGATGAAACCACATGATCCGAGAACCATTCTCAAATCGTTTCATCTATAACCACAGCAAGTATAATGCAATACCTCTTGAAGCGTGGTTGATCAAGTCTCTACGAAAAAAGACCTCCTGTCTCAAGTCCGATCGTCGGAGTAACGGCTTGCGAGTGCGGGGTTGAATCGCGGTAGACGAAGAACCGCATAGAGTCGAAGCGGCAGCACGATGGCGCGAGCGTCGACGATTCTCTCCACCAAGGTGGACGGCCACCAAGAAGAGAGGGAGAGAGAGGGCTGTCGAGTATGAGAAAGAGAGAGAGAGTTGTTTGCTACAATAGCATGTGTCAAGAGAGAGCATGGTATGCCTCTCTATTTATAGGGTTTTGGGATCCATGGATCTCAATCCATGGGACACATAAAATCAATGGATGAGATTGATTTATGTTTATCCAATGGCTAAGATTGTTGTTGACAAAAACAACAAATTTAGGTTAATATATATTTGACAAAATCAAATATAATTCATTCCTAAATCAACCCAACAAATAAGGAGAGAAGACACATGGAGATTTCATCTCCATGTGCCTTCCAAGTGGGCGGCCACACATTCCATATTGGAATGGTGTGCCGCCCATGGGGATTCCATGGGGATTGCGATCTCATGGAAATCCATGAGATTGCATATCTCCTTGAAATCTCTCTTATTTATTATGCAACAAATTTATTGGGTTTTATTCTTCAAAAATAATTCACAATTATCTTTGAGAATATTGCATTCTTGCCATGGAAAAATTGTGAATCATATTCACAACCCAAAACAACATATAATTCATATTGTTAATTAATTACACAATGTGTATCCAATACACATAATAATTAATCAACATATATAAATTATAATTAACTCTCTCTAATACATTATAAATCACATTTATAATATATTATGAATAATTGGATATTTCTATCCACATTATTCTTATCCAAAATAATTAAATCACATTTAATCATATTGGATAACTTTTCATACATCATGATAATTAAATCACATTTAATTATCAACTTCTCCTTGCTTAGATCTTATGGAATTGTTCTTAAACCATTTAAGAATAATGTTATTACTCCTTAGATACTTGGAGATAAGGACAGGGCGATTGTATTGTTCCACGTATAGTGACATGGATATTGAGATCATATCTCAAATCCAGATCGTGGGCCACCCATAGATGCTTGATTAAATCAAGACCGTAGATCTAATCTTCTCATTGTATCTGAATCATATTCAGATCAATGTCCAACACTTGGACCAAGATCAGATCACTTCTCTATTGAGAGGAGTCACTAAAATCCAGACCCGTTTCATCACTCCCTAGGAATGGAAGCGTCATGTTTATACAATCGTTTATGATCATATCACCCTCAGGTATTCCCAATACATGTACATCATGCATACTGGAAGACTCAGATTAAACCCGAAGTATTGGATCAACTTTATACTGTCTACTTCATGGTTTTATCAGTAAGTTTCTCATTCGATCATTGGGAGTCGGTATCGATCATACACTTTCCAAAAGCATATATCATACCTAGGTCTTGATCATATACTAAAAGTATATATCAAACCTACAAATTCAGTCAAGCTTCCAAAGCGAGACGACCATGCGCATGGAATTTGATTCTTCCCAATATCTCATGAGTGAGCTCATGTCTTCCGGTTCAGTAACTGAACCTGTATGATCCCTTTGAGAGATCGTATTACTCATATGCCCTTATATGCACACCAGCGCGTCGGTGTATAGACCTTGATTAGGTCATCAACCTATTGGTCTGCCAAATGTACACACTCAGACATATAGTAACACATCTGTCTCCGGTCAGAGGATGCGTGCCTATATCATGACAGCATACGATATAGGACTTTGGTTATCTCGATCTCGTTAAGTCAACTCTTTGACCTAACTAATCTGACACCTCCGAATCTCTATTCCTATGCAGAGGACCTGCATCAAGAGGTCGGTCAGATATCAGCCTTTAGGAATAAGGATTGCCATCTCCTACTCAGGCTGGAGATTATTTCTTAATAATCATTTGACGGTGCTTGATGAGTCCTCAATCTAACCCTTTAGATATTCATCCAAGCACCAGCCTTCATGATTCAATAGTTGAATCAACAGCTGTATGATTATTAAGATGGCCATGGTACATAACCCTAATTGTACTAAGGGACCTATTATGCAAATTAATTATTCTTCATTTCAGATCAGGGAATGATATTTGCAATAATATTTATTGCATAATGGCTCGCCGTGGGCTCGTATTTCCAACAATCTCCCACTAGCCCAAAGAGCCATTAATGGGCTAATCATTTAAACCCACACTCATGTGACAATCATGGGATATTTTAAAAAAATAGCTAGGTAAGCTGATCAGTCACTCTGTTCCTACGAGACTACGCCAAGTCCTTTTACGGCACTTGCATATCCCCAGTAACAGTGCTCGCATCTAATGCGAATGTTGCATCTTATGCAATCAATACTCAATCTTGTTAAAAACTATAGTGTCCTTGACACTACGGCTTAACAATTATCATAACCAGTATTTCCATAATCTTTATCAGAATACCCTTATTCCTGGAGATCACTATCTCTTAAGGTATCCACAATTAAGACCTTTTAGATCTCTATCTATAAAGTCTTAAGTTTTTGAAGATAAGACTTCGAGATCACTATCTCAAAAATCTTGTCATCTATGGAGATTTTATTATTACTGCAACCAAGTGTTTTATTTCCATAGTAGGATTAGTAACAGTCTACTACTCCCACTGCATGGCAGCCATCTGGCTTTTGTACACATCTAGCACACACCCGGCTTCTCAGAACTGATGCCCAAGGGCAAGTAGTTCTAGCATTCACTGCCTCAATTCTTTGAGGTGCTATCCCTTTAGATAGGTCAGTACCATATCTTAAGGGATGGAAGACTTTCTTGGAATTTCTAAGCATAGAATACGTCCAAGGTGTACTACAAATGTGACAGTCCCATTATCCTCTTCTCTTTGCTTCTGAACAACTTCAGAACTAAGATCTAAGAGGTAACTTTGAATATTTCAAGATATGGAATAGCCAGTCCATAAAACACTTATTATTATCCTTATATCATTCTAAATGATTAGGATATTATCTACATTTAGCACGATGAACACAAAGGCACTCCCACTAAGCTTCACATGGCCCATCCAGATTCTATCTGAAATCATAACATTTATAATTTCATCAAATCTTATGATCCAACTTCAAGAAGCTTACCTGAGTCCATAGATGGATTCCTTAGCTTGCACACCTTACTTTCCTCAACCATGAAGCCCTGGGGCTACTTCATGTGAATATCCTCAGAGAGGTATTCATAGAGGAATGCAATCTTGACTTACATCTCGAAGATGCAGTAGTTAAGTTGTGTAGCTAAGGTTAGAAATATTCTGATGGTTTTAAGCATGGTCACCGAAGAGCAAGTCTCATTGCAAGCAATGTCTTCTCTTCCGGTGTGTAGCTCATGACTACGAACCGTGCTTTGAAGGTCTCTACCTTCTCATCAGGTTCCCTTTCTCTTGAAGATCCATTTACACCTTTACAGGTCTTACCCATATAGGTGGATCCTCGAGGGTCCATATACAACACTTGTATATGAAGTCTACATTAGACTTTTATTGCTAACATCCATCTATCCATGCTATGATCTTCAGAAGCTTCATCACATGAAGTTCGATCATTGTCAGATTTCTCTAACACATGGAATCCATCCTCAAAGTCATTTGAAGAGGTATTAGTGTTTCACATTTAATTGTCCTTTTAGTTTCCAATTTCTAGGAGCCTCATTATCTTCTCAAGATTAAATGAGTTCCTACACTTCATTTTCATCTTGATTCTCAAGAGTCTCAACCTCTAAGAATCACATTCTCAGAGATGAGATACTTTAAGAATCTCAAGGTCATAAAGTAGGTATCCAACACCATCCTTTATTTTCCTAATGAAGTAGCACTCTCTAGTGCTTAATTCCAGCTTACTTGCAAGGAATTTTATTAAGGATATATAATGTAGTCTCTACTACATATATACCTGGAAACTAAGAGGAAATTATGCTAAAAATTCATCATTGATCAAATCATGTTACACATGATTCAATTGTATCTCCCTACAACTCTATTGAGATTAGGTTCATTAGGAGGAGTGAGATTGGAATGATATTCCTTTCTCCATAAGGTGTATTATGAATTCATCTAATAGGTATTGATTACCTAGATTAGACCAAATTCATTTTCATCTTCCTTCAGGCTTTGGTTCCAAACCAAAATTACGAAATCTTTGAACATTTCAAAGGTTTCTTTAGGTGAAGAGAAGAAATCTCATATCATACATAATCATCAATAGATATCACATACCCATAATGTTTACTATGATACAGATGATTTGCATACATCAATATGTATGAGATACTAAATACCTTGACATCTTACACCATTCCCAAAGAAGGGAGTATTGGACATTTTTCCGTTTGAATACAATATTCATAAGTATGTAAGTTTTGAAATTTTAGACATTCTAAAGTTTCATCTCTTACAAGTCTATCGATCAAATCAATAGACAAATGTCCAAGGCTTGATGTTCGATCATTGTCAAATGATCTTCATCCTCCTATTGATCTTGAGGTTTAATTTCAGTATTTAGAAATGTTATGAACCATTCATTAATTTTCTAATTTAGTGAAGTCCACCAGATTTTAGATTACTGTCTGAAATATCTCCATCATAATTCTTTATGATAGTTCTACCTCAGAATTCATGTTTATTTCCAACATTTAGAAATAAACAATGAGTGTATTCTAATATCTAGGTCACAGAGACATTCTCTAAGACTAAGGGCTCTCTCACTGAAATTAACAAGTCTATTAATCCAACAGAGATTGTTGCAACAATTGCATCATATAAACCTTTAAGATCAAAATTTCCAGTCTTCTAAAACATATGCAACCCATTGCAAATGTCATAGGAAGATTGAGATACAATTATTTGACTTTATCTTATTCAATAAGTAAGTCAATATCAATGATTTATGTAGATTATTCTGATGCTCCATCTGAGTCCTTTTCTAAGGATTCTAGACAGACTTGATAGTCATACTATCAACACATCAACTTATTGCAGTATCGGCATTCATCCAACTCTTTGGATGTCATATGGAAGTCACAGAAGTCCAGTCAACTCTTTGACTTTCCTTCTTTCTTGGGTCCAACCCATGCTTCCATTGTGCTCCCTTTATCTATAAGCAACCATTGCTCAAGACAGAGGATCTCTTATTTTAAATTCAAAAGAATTCAAAGTAAGAGTTTTTCAACATTTATATATGCTTCATTAAATTCATACAATATGAATATTATGAAGCTTCATGAATGACTAGAGTATAGATAGTAGAATAATGACACTCATCATCTACATCCATCTAAACTCTTAAAACATAGGTTCAGGTAGGTACTCAAACAATTTGAATACATCATCTCTTTATAGAGCTACCATTCTACATGATGCAGAGAACCATGTCACTCATGATTAAATGTCAAGAGCATATATGTATGCCAGAAAATCTTCATTGATTTTATAAGGATTATTTGACAATTGCGATCATCATCGACATGTTACTTTCAAAGTACATCCAATGAGATCAAGACTATAGAGACATACAAACCCTAGGGTTGTAGTCCTATTATCTATTTAATTGTCATTCCTCAATATTATGAGGAAACTTGCACATTGCAACCACATACATTATGTGTCCAACTGCAAGTATAATATCTGGATCATGAGACCAATCCATGATATTCTACTGATTATTATTGAGTATATCATTGAGTGGGTTTTAATGAAGGATTATCTGAAATAAGAAATTTGCATAAATTTATATAAATATATATATACACTTTTTACTTTGATTTAGGAATTTTTATATCAAAGTTGTCTTGCCATGTCAACACTGAAAGTTCATTCCCTTAATCACTTTCAATGTAAGAGAAATACTTACCATTATATCTCAAGCAAGATCTGGGATCTCCTTCCTTATCTTTGTTGCATCCCAATAATATGAGAACCTACAACTCGGATAAAAAGAAGCGGGAACACATTCCGCCTTGCAAGTCCAACTTGCATCTCCCAATTCGGTCTTTAACACTCGGGCCCACCACCCCTAAGGCGATATTGACCCGTCATTAATTGAACCAACCGTCAACAGGAATACAACTCGCTATGCGCAATCCAATATCGCCCCAATAATATGAGGACCCGATATTGGGGTCACTACGCATACGTCCTTACTCTTTCGAGAAGCGACGAGCCCGATCCAGATGCGCTTGCATACAGGAGCTGTCACTTTGGACAGGCGTCTCCCACATGCAATCCCTGGCGACGGAACCCTCCGCCTTGACGGGAGACCATGGATATCACTTATGTGATCCTCCATATCATATTCAAATTTTAATTAATTATGGTGAATCACATTCACATAATTATTTCTTCCAAGGGAATTATTAGCTCTAATCATATTAGAGTATTTCAATTGGACATAATCAATTTAATCATATTAAATTAATTATCAATCTAATTCAATCAATCAAACTTGATTATTTTACTTGAATATATATATGGTAATATCTCAAAATACGTATTAATTCGAATTTTAATAATTAGAAAAATACATCTTAATCCCTCGGACATTATCCTGGCCCTACCCGCTGTCATGGCCAGTACCGACGAGAGTGGGACGGACCACATACATTGCAACCCGCAACCCCAATGCTCTCCGACTAGGCACCATATCCGCCTCGGGAAAGGATAATGCCAAATTGATTAATTTGTACTTGAGATGATCATCGGTTCTTCAACCGAAATTGTACCATATAGTAATAATCAAAACATTTTTGATTATAAGGAAATTTGCTAGACAAATTCCCAAATCCTATTCAAGCATCAAGTTTGAAAGATTGTGGTTTCCAATTATGATTTAGATCATATCTTAATCAATTAATTGGTTGGGGCCAAGTCAATTAGGCAAATAATCATGTTTCAATATTTCACAAATAATTTTCAAGATTATTTCACGAAATTAACAATTAATTTCACTAATTGACAATCACTTGGTTCTAGATTAGGAATGTAATTTCAGTAAGGATCCCTACTCACTAAAATTAACATATCTCAATCAATTTTAATCCAAATTAAGCAAACTCAATTTTCATAGATTGATAACTTGATTTAGAAAAGAACCTAAGTGGAGTTGCACGCATTTCGAGGCAGATGATAACAGTAATTAACTCTTTAATCATGTTAAAATCTACTGTTCCCGCAACAGTGCATACATGTTCATTAAAACAACCATAACTAGAGCATACGAAATCCGATTTACGCAAACTCAGTTTCTATGGTTTCTTTATTTAGTGGGGAACAAAATCCAAAATTCGTGTTTAAACAATTTAAACAGTGCCTAATTTATTTACTAAACAGATCTGCGAAATCAAATGCGATAAAAACTTTCGCGACCTTAACGAACCCAAGTCGTCCTCGGTTTTTCGAATCATATTCGAAACCGTCGACCTAAGGCTCTGATACAACGTGAAGGATATGGAAATTATCCTCAAGCACATCACGGAAGCGTGATCTTCGTATCGGATACGACGAAGAACGACTAGTCGTACTAGTTGTTCGGTGCAGCGGAATTTAAAAATTTTTAATCCGATGAAACAACATGATCCGAGAACCATTCTCAAATCGTTTCATCTATAACCACAGCAAGTATAATGCAATACCTCTTGAAGCGTGGTTGATCAAGTCTCTACGAAAAAATACCTCCTGTCTCAAGTCCGATCGTCGGAGTAACGGCTTGCGAGCGCGGGGATGAGTCGCGGTGTCCTCGCAATCCAAGTTGATCCAAGCACGATTGCTCCTGATCTCGTCGCACGAGATCAAACGTCTCCTTCGTGAGTGAAGCACTCCAAGAAGACGAAGAACCGCATAGAGTCGAAGTGGCAGCACGATGGCGCGGGCGTCGACGATTCTCTCCACCAAGGTGGACGGCCACCAAGAAGAGAGGGAGAGAGAGGGCTGTCGAGTATGAGAAAGAGAGAGAGAGAGAGTTGTTTGCTACAATAGCATGTGTCAAGAGAGAGCATGGTATGCCTCTCTATTTATAGGGTTTTTGGATCCATGGATCTCAATCCGTGGGACACATAAAATCAATGGATGAGATTGATTTATGTTTATCCAATGGCTAAGATTGTTGTTGACAAAAACAACAAATTTAGGTTAATATATATTTGACAAAATCAAATATAATTCATTCCTAAATCAACCCAACAAATAAGGAGAGAAGACACATGGAGATTTCATCTCCATGTGCCTTCCAAGTGGGCGGCCACACATTCCATATTGGAATGGTGTGCCGCCCATGGGGATTCCATGGGGATTGCAATCTCATGGAAATCCATGAGATTACATATCTCCTTGAAATCTCTCTTATTTATTATGCAACAAATTTATTGGGTTTTATTCTTCAAAAATAATTCACAATTATCTTTGAGAATATTGCATTCTTGCCATGGAAAAATTGTGAATCATATTCACAACCCAAAACAACATATAATTCATATTGTTAATTAATTACACAATGTGTATCCAATACACATAATAATTAATCAACATATATAAATTATAATTAACTCTCTCTAATACATTATAAATCACATTTATAATATATTATGAATAATTGGATATTTCTATCCACAATATTCTTATCCAAAATAATTAAATCACATTTAATCATATTGGATAACTTCTCATACATAATGATAATTAAATCACATTTAATTATCAACTTCTCCTTGCTTAGATCTTATGGAATTGTTCTTAAACCATTTAAGAATAATGTTATTACTCCTCAGATACTTGGAGATAAGGGCAGGGCAATTGTATTGTTCCACGTATAGTGACAATATTGAGATCATATCTCAAATCCAGATCGCGGGCCTCCCATAGATGCTTGATTAAATCAAGACCGTAGATCTAATCTTCTCATTGTATCTGAATCACATTCAGATCAATGTCCAACACTTGGACCAAGATCAGATCACTTCTCTACTGAGAGGAGTCACTAAAATCCAGACCCGTTTCATCACTCCCTAGGAATGGAAGCGTCATGGTTATACAATCGTTTATGATCAAATCACCCTCAGGTATTCCCAATACCTGTACATCATGTATACTGGAAGACTCAGATTAAACCCGAAGTATTGGATCAACTTTATACTGTCTACTTCATGGTTTTATCAGTAAGTTTCTCATTCGATCATTGGGAGTCGGTATCGATCATACACTTTCCAAAAGCATATATCATACCTAGGTCTTGATCATATACTAAAAGTATATATCAAACCTACAAATTCAGTCAAGCTTCCAAAGCGAGACGACCATGCACATGGAATTTGATTCTTCCCAATATCTCATGAGTGAGCTCATGTCTTCCGGTTCAGTAACTGAACATGTATGATCCCTTTGAGAGATCGTATTACTCATATGCCCTTATATGCACACCAGCGCGCCGGTGTATAGACCTTGATTAGGTCATCAACCTATTGGTCTGCCAAATGTACACACTCAGACATATAGTAACACATCTGTCTCCGGTCAGAGGATGCGTGCCTATATCATGACAACATACGATATAGGACTTTGGTTATCTCGATCTCGTTAAGTCAACTCTTTGACCTAACTAATCTGACACCTCCAAATCTCTATTCCTATGCAGAGGACCTGCATCAAGAGGTCGGTCAGATATCAACCTTTAGGAATAAGGATTGCCATCTCCTACTCAGGCTGGAGATCATTTCTTAATAATCATTTGACGGTGCTTGATGAGTCCTCAATCTAACCCTTTAGATATTCATCCAAGCACCAGCCTCCATGATTCAATAGTTGAATCAACAGCTGTATGATTATTAAGATGGCCATGGTACATAACCCTAATTGTACTAAGGGACCTATTATGCAAATTAATTATTCTTCATTTCAGATCAGGGAATGATATTTGCAATAATATTTATTGCATAATGGCTCGCCGTGGGCTCGTATTTCCAACAATCTCCCACTAGCCCAAAGAGACATTAATGGGCTAATCATTTAAACCCACACTCATGTGACAATCATAGGATATTTTAAAAAAAATAGCTAGGTAAGCTGATCAGTCACTCTGTTCCTACAAGACTACGCCAAGTCCTTTTACGACACTTGCATATCCCCAGTAACAGTGCTCGCATCTAATGCGAATGTTGCATCTTATGCAATCAATACTCAATCTTGTTAAAAACGATAGTGTCCTTGACACTACGGCTTGACAATTATCATAAGCAGTATTTCCATAATCTTTATCAGAATACCCTTATTCATGGAGATCACTATCTCTTAAGGTATCCACAATTAAGACCTTTTAGATCTCTATCTATAAAGTCTTAAGTTTTTGAAGATAAGACTTCGAGATCACTATCTCAAAAATCTTGTCATCTATGAAGATTTTATTATTACTGCAACTAAGTGTTTTATTTCCATAGTAGGATTAGTAATATTTTACTACTCCCACTGCATGGCAGCCATCTGGCTTTTGTACACATCTAGTACACACCCGGCTTCTCAGAACTGATGCCCAAGGGCAAGTAGTTCTAGCATTCACTGCCTCAACTCTTTGAGGTGCTATCCCTTTAGATAGGTCAGTACCATATCTTAAGGGATGGAAGACTTTCTTGGAATTTCTAAGAATAGAACACGTCCAAGGTGTACTACAAATGTGACAGTCCCATTATCCTCTTCTCTTTGCTTCTGAACAACTTCAGAACTACGATCTAAGAGGTAACTTTGAATATTTCAAGATATGGAATAGCCAGTCCATAAAACACTTATTATTATCCTTATATCATTCTAAATGATTAGGATATTATCTACATTTAGCACGATGAACACAAAGGCACTCCCACTAAGATTCACATGGCTCATCCAAATTCTATCTGAAATCATAACATTTATAATTTCATCAAATCTTATGATCCAACTTCAATAAGCTTATCTGAGTCCATAGATGGATTCCTTAGCTTGCACACCTTACTTTCCTCAACCATGAAGCCCTGGGGCTACTTCATGTGAATATCCTCAGAGAGGTATTCATAGAGGAATGCAATCTTGACTTTCATCTCGAAGATGCAATAGTTAAGTTGTGTAGCTAAGGTTAGCAATATTCTGATGGTTTTAAGCATGGTCACCGAAGAGCAAGTCTCATTGCAAGCAATGTCTTCTCTTCCGGTGTGTAGCTCATGACTACGAACCGTGCTTTGAAGGTCTCTACCTTCTCATCAGGTTCCCTTTCTCTTGAAGATCCATTTACACCTTTACAGGTCTTACCCATATAGGTGGATCCTCGAGGGTCCATATACAACACTTGTATATGAAGTCTATATTAGACTTTTATTGCTAACATCCATCTATCCATGCTATGATCTTCAGAAGCTTCATCACATGAAGTTCGATCATTGTCAGATTTCTCTAACACATGGAATCCATCCTCAAAGTCATTTGAATTAGTGTTTCACATTTCATTGTCCTTTTAGTTTCCAATTTCTAGGAGCCTCATTATCTTCTCAAGATTAAATGAGTTCCTACATTTCATTTTCATCTTGATTCTCAAGAGTCTCAACCTCTAAGAATCACATTCTCAGAGATGAGATACTTTAAGAATCTCAAGGTCATAAAGTAGGTATCCAACACCATCCTTTATTTTCCTAATGAAGTAGCACTCTCTAGTGCTTAATTCCAGCTTACTTGCAAGGAATTTTATTAAGGATATATAATGTAGTCTCTACTACATATGTACCTGGAAACTAAGAGGAAATTATGCTAAAAATTCATCATTGATCAAATCATGTTACACATGATTCAATTGTATCTCCCTACAACTCTATTGAGTTTAGGTTCATTAGGAGGAGTGAGATTGGAATGATATTCCTTTCTCCATAAGGTATATTATGAATTCATCTAATAGGTATTGATTACCTAGATTAGACCAAATTCATTTTCATCTTCCTTCAGGCTTTGGTTCCAAACCAAAATTACGAAATCTTTGAACATTTCAAAGGTTTCTTTAGGTGAAGAGAAGAAATCTCATATCATACATAATCATCAATAGATATCACATACCCATAATGTTTACTATGATACAGATGATTTGCATACATCAATATGTATGAGATACTAAATACCTTGACATCTTACACCATTCCCAAAGAAGGGTGTATTGGACATTTTTCCTTTTGAATACAATATTCATAAGTATGTAAGTTTTGAAATTTTAGACATTCTAAAGTTTCATCTCTTACAAGTCTATCGATCAAATCAATAGACAAATGTCCAAGGCTTGATGTTCGATCATTGTCAAATGATCTTCATCCTCCTATTGATCTTGAGGCTTAATTTCAGTATTTAGAAATGTTAATGAACCATTCATTAATTTTCTAATTTAGTGGAGTCCACCAGATTTTAGATTACTGTCTGAAATATCTCCATCATAATTCTTTATGATAGTTCTACCTCAGAATTCATGTTTATTTCCAACATTTAGAAATAAACAATGAGTGTATTCTAATATCTAGGTCACAGAGACATTCTCTAAGACTAAGGGCTCTCCCACTGAAATTCACAATTCTATTAATCCAACAAAGATTGTTGCAACAATTGCATCATATAAACCTTTAAGATCAAAATTTCCAGTCTTCTAAAACATATGCAACCCATTGCAAATTTCATCAGAAGATTGAGATACAATTATTTGACTGTATCTTATTCAATAAGTAAGTCAATAGCAATGATTTATGTAGATTATTCTGATGCTCCATCCGAGTCCTTTTCTAAGGATTCTAGACAGACTTGATAGTCATACTATCAACACATCAACTTATTGCAGTATCGGCATTCATCCAACTCTTTGGATGTCATATGGAAGTCACAGAAGTCCAGTCAACTCTTTGACTTTCCTTCTTTCTTGGGTCCAACCCATGCTTCCATTATGCTCCCTTTATATATAAGCAACCATTGCTCAAGACAGAGGATCTCTTATTTTAAATTCAAAAGAATTCAAAGTAAGAGTTTTTCAACATTTATATATGCTTCATTAAATTCATACAATATGAATATTATGAAGCTTCATGAATGACTAGAGTATAGATAGTAGAATAATGACACTCATCATCTACATCCATCTAAGCTCTTAAAACATAGGTTCAGGTAGGTACTCAAACAATTTGAATACATCATCTCTTTATAGAGCTACCATTCTACATGATGCAGAGAACCATGTCACTCATGATTAAATGTCAAGAGCACATATGTATGCCAGAAAATCTTCATTGATTTTATAAGGATTATTTGACAATTGCGATAATCATCGACATGTTACTTCCAAAGTACATCCAATGAGATCAAGACTATAGAGACATACAAACCCTAGGGTTGTAGTCCTATTATCTATTTAATTGTCATTCCTCAATATTATGATGAAACTTGCACATTGCAACCACATACATTATGTGTCCAACTGCAAGTATAATATCTGGCTCATGAGTCCAATCCATGATATTCTACTGATTATTATTGAGTATATCATTGAGTGGGTTTTAATGAAGGATTATCTGAAATAAGAAATTTGCATAAATTTATACAAATATATATATATATATACACTTTTTACTTTGATTTAGGAATTTTTATATCAAAGTTGTCTTGCCATGTCAACACTGAAAGTTCATTCCCTTAATCACTTTCAATGTAAGAGATATACTTACCATTATATCTCAAGCAAGATCTGGGATCTCCTTCCTTATCTTTGTTGCATCCCAATAATATGAGAACCTACAACTCGGATAAAAAGAAGCGGGAACACATTCCGCCTTGCAAGTCCAACTTGCATATCCCAATTCGGTCTTTAACACCCGGGCCCACCACCCCTAAGGCGATGTTGACCCGTCATTAATTGAACCAACCGTCAACAGGAATACAACTCGCTATGCGCAATCCAATATCGGCCCAATAATATGAGGACCCGATATTGGGGTCACTACGCATACGTCCTTACTCTTTCGAGAAGCGACGAGCCCGATCCAGATGCGCTTGCATACAGGAGCTGTCACTTCGGACAGGCGTCTCCCACATGCAATCCCTGGCGACGGAACCCTCCGCCTTAACGGGAGACCATGGATGTCACTTATGTGATCCTCCATATCATATTCAAATATTAATTAATTATCGTGAATCACATTCACATAATTAATTCTTCCAAGGGAATTATTAGCTCTAATCATATTAGAGTATTTCAATTGGACATAATCAATTTAATCATATTAAATTAATTATCAATCCATTTCAATCAATCAAACTTGATTATTTTACTTGAATATATATATATGGTAATATCTCAAAATACGTATTAATTCGAATTTTAATAATTAGAAAAATACATCTTAATCCCTCGGACATTATCCCGACCCTACCCGCTGTCATGGCCAGTACCGACGAGAGTGGGACGGACCACATACGTTGCAACCCGCAACCCCAATGCTCTCCGACTAGGCACCATATCCGCCTCGGGAAAGGATAATGCCAAATTGATTAATTTGTACTTGAGATGATCATCGGTTCTTCAACCGAAATTGTACCATATAGTAATAATCAAAACATTTTTGATTATAAGGAAATTTGCTAGATAAATTTCCAAATCCTATTCAAGCATCAAGTTTGAAAGATTGTGGTTTCCAATTATGATTTAGATCATATCTTAATCAATTAATTGGTTGGGGTCAAGTCAATTAGGCAAATAATCATGTTTCAATATTTCACAAATATTTTTCAAGATTATTTCACGAAATTAACAATTAATTTCACTAATTGACAATCACTTGGTTCTAGATTAGGAATGTAATTTCAGTAAGGACCCTTACTCACTAAAATTAACATATCTCAATCAATTTAAATCCAAATTAAGCAAACTCAATTTTCATAGATTGCTAACTTGATTTATAAAAGAACCTAAGTGGATTTGCACGCATTTCGAGGCAGATGATAACAGTAATTAACTCTTTAATCATGTTAAAATCTACTGTTCCCGTAACAGTGCATACATGTTCATTAAAACAACCATAACTAGAGCATACGAAATCCGATTTACGCAAACTGAGTTCCTATGGTTTCCTTATTTAATGGGGAGCAAAATTCAAGTTTTAAATTCGTGTTTAAACAAATTAAACAGTACCGAATTTATTTACTAAACAGATCTGCGAAATCAAATGCGATAAAAACTTTCGCGACCTTAACGAACCCAAGTCGTCCTCGGTTTTTCGAATCATATTCGAAACCGTCGACCTAAGGCTCTGATACCACTTGAAGGATATGGAAATTATCCTTAAGCGCATCACGGAAGCGTGATCGTCGTATCGGATACGACGAAGAATGACTAGTCGTACTAGTTGTTCGGTGCAGCGGAATTTAAAAATTTTTAATCCGATGAAACCACATGATCCGAGAACCATTCTCAAATCGTTTCATCTATAACCACAGCAAGTATAATGCAATACCTCTTGAAGTGTGGTTGATCAAGTCTCTACGAAAAAAGACCTCCTGTCTCAAGTTCGATCGTCGGAGTAACGGCTTGTGAGCGCGGGGATGAGTCGCGGTGTCCTCGCAATCCAAGTTGATCCAAGCACAATTGCTCCTGATCTCGTCGCACGAGATCAAACGTCTCCTTCGTGAGTGAAGCACTCCAAGAAGACGAAGAACCGCATAGAGTCGAAGCGGCAGCACGATGGCGCGGGCGTCGACGATTCTCTCCACCAAGGTGGACGGCCACCAAGAAGAGAGGGAGAGAGAGGGCTGTCGAGTATGAGAAAGAGAGAGAGAGAGAGAGTTGTTTGCTACAATAGCATGTGTCAAGAGAGAGCATGGTATGCCTCTCTATTTATAGGGTTTTGGGATCCATGGGTCTCAATCCATAGGACACATAAAATCAATGGATGAGATTGATTTATGTTTATCCAATGGCTAAGATTGTTGTTGACAAAAACAACAAATTTAGGTTAATATATATTTGACAAAATCAAATATAATTCATTCCTAAATCAACCCAACAAATAAGGAGAGAAAGGCACATGGAGATTTCATCTCCATGTGCCTTCCAAGTGGGCGGCCACACATTCCATATTGGAATGGTGTGCCACCCATGGGGATTGCAATCTCATGGAAATCCATGAGATTGTGTATCTCCTTGAAATCTCTCTTATTTATTATGCAACAAATTTATTGGGTTTTGTTCTTCAAAAATAATTCACAATTATCTTTGAGAATATTGCATTCTTGCCATGGAAAAATTGTGAATCATATTCACAACCCAAAACAACATATAATTCATATTGTTAATTAATTACACAATGTGTATCCAATACACATAATAATTAATCAACATATATAAATTATAATCAACTCTCTCTAATACATTATAAATCACATTTATAATATATTATGAATAATTGGATATTTCTATCCACATTATTCTTATCCAAAATAATTAAATCACATTTAATCATATTGGATAACTTCTCACACATCATGATAATTAAATCACATTTAATTATCAACTTCTCCTTGCTTAGATCTTATGGAATGGTTCTTAAACCGTTTAAGAATAATGTTATTACTCCTCAGATACTTGGAGATAAGGACAGGGCGATTGTATTGTTCCACGTATAGTGACATGGATATTGAGATCATATCTCAAATCCAGATCACGGCCTCCCATAGATGCTTGATTAAATCAAGACCGTAGATCTAATCTTCTCATTGTATCTGAATCACATTCAGATCAATGTCCAACACTTGGACCAAGATCAGATCACTTCTCTACTGAGAGGAGTCACTAAAATCCAGACCTGTTTCATCACTCCCTAGGAATGGAAGCGTCATGGTTATACAATCGTTTATGATCACATCACCCTCAGGTATTCCCAATACCTGTACATCCTGCATACTGGAAGACTCAGATTAAACCCGAAGTATTGGATCAACTTTATACTGTCTACTTCATGGTTTTATCAGTAAGTTTTTCATTCGATCATTGGGAGTCGGTATCGATCATACACTTTCCAAAAGCATATATCATACCTAGGTCTTGATCATATACTAAAAGTATATATCAAACCTACAAATTCAGTCAAGCTTCCAAAGCAAGATGACCATGCGCATGGAATTTGATTCTTCCCAATATCTCATGAGTGAGCTCATGTCTTCCGATTCAGTAACTGAACCTGTATGATCCCTTTGAGAGATCATATTACTCATATGCCCTTATATGCACACCAGCGCGCCAGTGTATAGACCTTGATTAGGTCATCAACCTATTGGTCTGCCAAATGTACACACTCAGACATATAGTAACACATCTGTCTCCGGTCAGAGGATGCGTGCCTATATCGTGACAGCATACGATATAGGACTTTGGTTATCTCGATCTCGTTAAGTCAACTCTTTGACCTAACTAATCTGACACCTCCGAATCTCTATTCCTATGCAGAGGACCTGCATCAAGAGGTCGGTCAGATATCAGCCTTTAGGAATAAGGATTGCCATCTCCTACTCAGGCTGGAGATCATTTCTTAATAATCATTTGACGGTGCTTGATGAGTCCTCAATCTAACCCTTTAGATATTCATCCAAGCACCAGCCTCCATGATTCAATAGTTGAATCAACAGCTGTATGATTATTAAGATGGCCATGGTACATAACCCTAATTGTACTAAGGGACCTATTATGCAAATTAATTATTCTTCACTTCAGATCAGGGAATGATATTTGCAATAATATTTATTGCATAATGGCTCGTCGTGGGCTCGTATTTCCAACACTCTTGACTCACATCTATTGCATCTCACGCCTGATCATCACTGTTCTTCCGACTTGTATAGATCCAGTTGTCCATATACTCTATTCTTTAGTCTCACACCCCATCTTGATCTTATGATTCTGCTATACTTAGGGTGTACTTTACCCTAAGTATGGGGGGAGGGGGTAGGACTCTCGGGTATTCTATTGATTCTTTCTACCTCTGTTTTGCTGCCTATAATTAGGGATATTTTACCCTAAGTATGGGGGGGTAGACCCTGTACACCCTTCCACTCAGATTTCCCTTCATGTACAGCTTGCTATACTTAGGATTACTTGATCCTAAGTATAGGGGGAAACACCGAGTCATCCGCTTCATTCTATTCTTTCATTCGTCTTTGTATATACCATTCCTTTTCACTTCTTTATACGAAGCACGAGTTATGTCTTCTTCATCGCTCTTGATTCACTCTGAGGACATCGTTTGAGCTAAGTATAAAGGGGTGTTTGTGTACAGAGTTTGTAAATATTTTGATATCAAAATTATGTATATAGTACAAATTTTTTGTAAATTATTTGAAAAACAAAAAGTTTGCAAAAAACTTGTGTAAATGTTTGTAAATATTTTGCAAAACTTCGCATTCATGCATACATCCATGCTTTCAAACATTTTTCAAAAATTTGCACATTTGTAAAAATTTGTAAAAATTTGCATCTTTGTAAATATTTGTACAGTTTTTCCAAATCATAGTTGACATTTAAATTGACTTGAAATTAAATTGGAAAATGGAGCTTGGTTAAGACCTTAATCGACCTAATTCTAAGAGGAACCTTATAGGGCTTAGGATTAAGACTTTTCAGGTCCATTTGGACTTAATTCTTTGAGTCCACTAGGCTATGAGCATATGTCATCTTGATGAGCCTAAGTAGATCACTTAACAACGTACACATGACTCTCAGAGACAATGGCTTTACTTGCACCAGCACTTTACACATAGCTCTCCACGGATGAGGTGGTGAGGAGGCTGTTTCCTTTGGCTTGGGTTAGCATATGAGGGTAGTACTTATAGGCGGAACCTCTCTTCTTCTTATAGTGAAGGAAGTGCGTCTCAACTTGGTCTGGTGGTGATGAAGTCTAAAGACAGGAGTTGTGGGTTGCAATAAAGCTTCAAAAGAGGGATAGTCTACTGGCTCAAGAGGAAAAACTCCTTATGTATATATGTCGCACCATGTAGATATGTTGTACATATGCACATCAAAAAAATGTGCAAAGAAAGAAAAACTCCAAAAAAGTGGTGGGTCTGATTGAAAATAAAATACCCACTGGAGTATATATAGTCAAACAAAGCAAAGCTTATGTTACACATGACCATCTTGTGAAGCTTGCAGCGGGAGCCTCAGCTACATTGGTTAGAGCTCCCAGGGAAACATGGTTACACTTGTCATGGTCTATTCTCTTCTTCCCCCGCTTCTTGAGCCAGTTGTACTTGAACTTAGAAGGGAATACCCTGCTCCTCGAGGAAAGAGTTGCTAGACTGAGGTATTAGAGTTATCGGGTTGAGGGAGGTTGTTTCTTTGTCATTTCTGAGGTGGGGAGCTACATATCACTTACACGGTACAAGGAAAGACTCATGGTCATTAGAGTTTATGTATGTAGACTTGTTCTGATCTGGTTTATTGAGGAGTCTTGACCATAGATTGGTGGAACTTAGAGGCTGTTAAGTTTTAAGCTTAAGTCCAAATAAGGTTACGACAAATTAATAATCCAAAGGTCTGACCGAGCTCCATATTTCAATTTAATGAAGGAAAGTTTAATAATAAACATTGATTTCCCATCTTTTTCTTTTTCTTTCTCTTTTGCACTTCTTTTTCAAATAAGTGTTTGCTAAGGGAGTAGCAAAAGTAAAGTATAGGGGGGTGATGAATCCCCATTCATCACTTTTTATTCCTTTATTTTAGCTAAAAATCTTTGCAAAACACCATGTAAATATTTGTAAATATAATAAATTGTCAAACTGCATGCTTTGTGTAAATAGCAATAATTAGCATGTTTTTGTGCAAAAATAAAGGAATAAAGAAATAAAGAAAAAAGAGGAAAATATTTAGAATAAATATTGACTGACCCGAACCCAAGGGAGGGCTAAGCATTGGCCTGACCGCAAAATAAGACAAGTAGAGAGAGATTGGGCCATTCAACACTGTACAAATATTCCCCCTTTCATGTATATATTTTATTTCATAAAATAAAAATATGCATGTGTTCGTCTTAATTTGTATATATTTATAAAAATAAATTAAAATGAGAAAAATAAAACAAAAAACAAAAATAAATTCTCTCTCACACCCTTGTATATACCATGTATATATGTACATAAACCTATTTATTTTACCCTTTTAAAGAAACAATAAAAATAAAATAAAAATTATTTTATATCCCACATTTTATGTTGTAAATAAAGAAAATTTAAAATGGGGATAATTGTACAAAAATAAACTAATAAAAATAAAAATAAAAAATATCCAGGTATTTATACTTATATATAATAATATATTATGTACATACATTAATTTATTTTTCGAAAAAATAAATAAAAACCACAAAAAAATAATTTGAAAAATAAGAAACATTTTTCATTGAGAAAATATTTTGAAATAAAATCATTTACTATTTTTAAATCAATTTTCAAAATGGCGCATTCTGATTGGTCCACTGCGGATGTTGACTCCCGGTCAACTCCCCCCAGGACCACCTCTCCGCGGATCCGTGTCGCCGACCCGATTTCTCTGGTTTTTCCAGATGCGATCCGCCTCCCATTCGATCAAACCCCTGGCTCCGATTGTTGGTGGATGATCCACAACACACGCTCGTCCTTCTTAGGGATCCGAGCCTCGCAATGCGCACTACACTCCCATCTTATCGGACCTGCACCAGTATATAGCCTCACCTCTAGCCGACTTCTCTCGCACCTTTGGCCCCCGTCTTCGACCCCAGTGACCTCCACCTTCCTCCTCGAGTGACAGCGAGTGAGCTAGTGTGTTGTAGCGAGTGTTTGGAGGCAAAGCCCTAGGTCCGGCGACCATCATCGTCGAGCTCCGCCACCAACGAAGCCCGAGCCTCTAGAGGCGTCGCTCCATCGAGGCAAAGATCCTAGGAGGACCAGGACCTCCATCCCAGATGTTTCCCTCCATTAGGCACCCTCTATTCGCTTCTAGATCTTTGAGTAACATCAATCTTTCACATCTCGCTCCGTCGGCTCCGCCCCAGTGGACGGATCTCCGTCACCTCATCTCATACATATAGATAGACGCATAGGCCCATCGTCACCCCTCTTCCACAGCCTGGTCATCTCGATCTTGGCTATCCGAGCCAAGATCAATCTCAGTCCCTTCCGTCGCCTCTGCTGGGACCCCCTTCACCAAGCCACCCCGCTTCCCTTTACTGCTTATCAAATAACTCCTCTAAGAATCACCTTCCTTTTGCAGGTCAATAAGCGTGAGTTTGCCCCCCAGATCGCTTCTCGCATACCTCGCCGGAGTCGCCCAGGTCCCCCCTCCCTCGCCGGATGATTGGACCGTTGAGAGCTCCATCGGTCACCACCACCCGACGCGGAACATCATCGCGAGACGAACCCCCCTTCCCAATCTTCCATCGGATGTGCAGAGCTCCTCCAGTTCGCCAACGAAGTTCATCCAAGAGGTGTTCATCCAGAACCTCTCTCCACGTCGGATCACGCCTCACTTCCAAATGCAATCTGAGCCGTTCGAGATCTACCACTGACAGGCCGTTAGATCCACGATCTGATGGCCACGTGCACCCCACGTCTGCCCTCTCGTCAGGACCGTCCGATCTACCAGGAAGTGTCATCAGAGCCGCACGTCTACCGACCCATCTGCACCAGACACGTGGCCCCCCACGTGACCTGCACACGCTTTGGCTGGGTAATTTGCGCCAGACCCCTTGTAGTTTATTTTAGTTCCTGTTTAGTATAGTGAATAACTTAGCACACTTGGATAATTTGCATAGTAGGACATGGTAATTTTAATATTTGCATTTTAGTCCCTCTAGATGTGGTGCACGTGCTTCGACACGTGATTTTTCTGGGATAATTGCATGTAGGGGATTGGGTTTATTGACTGTTATGGATTGAAGTTTTATTTTGGATATTCGCATATATATCCCTGTACGTGAATGTATTTGAGCATGTGTTGAATTTAGCGTGAAATTTACAATTGACCCCCTACAGTTTTTGCATGTGTTTCATTTAAGTCCTTTGAATTTGTTTTTATTACACTTAGGTCCCTGTGTGCTGTGACTTTTCTATTAGGTGAATAAAATATATAATCGACTCCAAATCTTCTGAAATTTGGATATGTTGCCCCTGCCACTATGTAAAAATTTCAGTAATTTTTTGGGACATTTTTGTTTTTTTTTGTTTTTTTTTTTATTTTTAAAAATTAAAAAAACCTCATTTTTGTTACTATTTGAATTAGAAAATCTACTTAAGATATTAAAACCGCCCTAAAATTCTAAAAAAATTATCTATTGTTCGTTTTTGTGTTTTCTTGCTTCACTCCAAATTTCACTTGATTTGGATTTACATAACCCCTAAAAATTGAAAACCCTAAAAATCTTATAAAAATAATTAAAAATTCTAATTTTTTTGTAATTTCTTCTTCCGTAGCTTAGATTTTACTTGATGTTTGATATAAAATTATCTCCAGATTTTTATCGGCTATTTATCTATTTTTAAATAGCCTTTCAAATCTGGCTGCACAATAGCTTACTGTTTTTGCCTTCTTCCATTTCTTATAAAATTAACAAAAAAATATAAAAATCTGAGAAAATTATCAAAAACACTCAACAAATATAAAACCCAAAAATATTTTTATTAGAATTTTCTGGCTTAATTTGTGTTGTTAAATAAATTGTTAATTGAGCTCCTCTTAGCCTTTTTCATATTTTCTTCATAATTAAAAATCATAAAAAAATTAAAAAATATAAAATACACCAAAAAATATTTCCTTATTTTATTCATTTTTAGACTACTTCGTAGGCCACTTGGCCACTTCATGATCCTTGTGTTCGACCCTGGTCTCTATACCAGGTTAATAAATAGCGAGACCGCTATTCGGCATTTGATTGATTACTCTTACTTTGGTGGTCTTATTTTCTTGTTGATCGATTTTCGAGGGATTGAGGTCGCATCGACCCGTGATATTTATCTTCCTTAGTTCCTCATGATTTTTCGGTCATCACGCCCTTGCGATTGTCAGATATTACAAGAGGGTCCTCGTCGCCCCAGGTAGTGGCGACTTGGAAAAATTGTGCCCAACCCCTTGCATGTTTTGCAAATTACATATAAGTCCTCTCGGGGCTAGTTTGAAATAAAAATAATTATTTTTATTGCATTTTAGTCCTTGGATATTTATTTTAGCATATCTTTCTCATACGAACTCCGTTTCTAGCGCATAATATGCCAATTTGAAGCTTTCTGCGTCTTATAATATTTTATACTTGTGGACAGATCTGAATATATTTATTAGGATTTATCATTTGAGGATCTTTATTGACAAATGCAGGCTGACTATTGACATATTGTGCTACATTTTCATTGAGAAATTAATGGTTTAATTTGTAGGGATTTATTTGAGGATTGTGACTCGAACAATCCTAATCCGATTAGTATAAATCATTATTTGAGGATTCAACCTTTGCAGGGGATTATTTAAGATTTATTCCCTTATATTGACGATTATTTGAGGGATTAAATCACAGAAATTCTGAGGCTGAATATTCCACTTCGAGATCATTATCAATTAATCTATATATCTAATGCATTAGAATTAATTTGGGTATACCTTGAAATTATTCGATCTGTGAATTCACTTCGAGGATACTTATCAACATTTTATTTGTGAATCGAATCTTATAAAATCACAGATCCTGTGCTGAATTGGTTTCTTTTTTTATTTTCTTGCATATCATTTCATTAAAATTTATTCTTCGACACTAAAATTAATTAGCAATTAATTAATTATTTGAACTAATTTACAACCATGCACTTAAAAATCACCGTTCCCTGTGTTTGACCTTGGTAGAGTTGTCAAGTAAAAATACTCCACAACATTCAAAGTGTGTGGTTTTTTACGAACCAAATTTGCCTCCTATACTATGACAATTATCTATTCTTAAAGAGGTAAATTTGACGTTCATCAAATGGCATTGTTGTCGGGGAACAACAAATTTTTAGGGTTTTAAAATATTTTTTGTAATTAATTTTTGAGAAACTAATTTTTGTATAATTTTCTGCATTTCATTTTGCATCTTTATCCCACTTCTGATACTAACCACATCCTCTCCCTTTGTAGATAACTTAGAGAAAATTTTTGTATACAAATCAAGGATCTACAACTAAGAAGACTGAATTTTATTTTTGTGTGAGAGAGAGTAGTCTAGATTTAATTTCCCACATTATTCTTAGGGTCCCTCTCTTTGAACCCGTGTAATAATTTGGACTGAACTTCTCTATGGTATGTCGGGTCTGTTTCAACCCCTTCTGTGTGGTTGGACCCGACTTGAGTGGCATAGGATTTAGGCACATATATGCTTGCTTATTTATCATTGATTCTGGTCATAAGTCTTAGGCCATACTTCTTCACTAACTAGATGCACTATAGATCGTTCAACATTAGCCAAATTTTGAAATAAATTCTTTCCGTTAATAAAAACTATCTGCTTAGTGCATTTTTCATCTATGCATATCATTTAGTGTAATTTAAATTCCTTGTATTGCATCCCACATGATGAACGCAAGGAATCACTACAAGTCTTCTTTTTAAGCATGCATCGTTGATCTACGTTTGCATTGGATTTTCCGATTCTCCTTCCTCAAGTTTTACAACTTAGGAATTAAAGGAATTGGGACTACTCGTTAGGCGTGAATTTCTCTGCTCACATAAACTTCATTGATAACTCTAATCTAAAATTGGACTGCTAATCATGGCAATTGTATATAAAATTGACATAAAATTAACCTATTCCCGGTGGAGAGAAACCCACTCATTATTTGTAAGGATCATAACGCACACTTAGGACAGAGCCAAAACTGAAAATTTTCACTTAGTCTACTGATTTTAAAAACAATTAGCTACTTTTCAGTAAGGGTTTAGGGTAGCCATTTTACGGTCCGACTTCCCTTAGCAGAGTGGGTGGTTTAGAGGATACTACGGAAGGCTCCGTCGTCAAGTAACACGGGTAGCCGTTTAAACGGTCCGTACTTACACCTATACTGGATGAAAGTAGGTGCAACTAGTAGTATGAACTCAGGATAGTCTTTGTGAAATATTTCAGTACCTAACAGCTCCACTTAATTTTCAAGATTATTTTTTATCTAATTAAAATTGAAAAGATAAGAAGCCGAACCCTAACGTGCCTTCACCAGTGTTGAGTGGGTGAACTTGAGAATTTAATTGTGTTTGCTTTGTCTAAGAGTTCTTGTGAAGACTCTCTTCTCGACCCCTCTTGGTTTTAGGGTCATCCTCTTTAGCAATCCTCCTCCTTCAGGGTTCAGTCCATCACAGACTAACCCATCATTCCTCTGCTAAGGAAACCTTCATCCTGGGCAAGTCTTCACTTACTTAACACCTAAATTTGAACTCTTTACTTCTGAAGGCGAGGAGGAAGAAATCACGATGCCTCCAAAGAAGAATCCTGGTGACGATGAGAATGACAATGATCCTATTCGAGCACTTCTGTCTAGAATAACCGCTGTTAAACAACACAATGAACTCCTTAGGGCATAGATGGCAGAAATGCAATGTGGTGAGGCTGCTATGGAAGATACGTACCTACCTAAATTAGATGAAGACTATAATTGGTTGAGACCAGTACCCCCCGAGGATGCGTTCGAACACAAACCACATTTCCTTGCATTATTGCCCATGTTCGGAGGGAATAATTATGAAGAACCATATATCTTCCTCCATGACTTTGAGCTAGTCTGCGCTAACCTTTGCAACCCCAGGGTTAGTCAAGACTACATAATGCTGAGAGATGTCCCCTTTGCCTTGACTAATAAGCTTGCTTACTGGCGAAAAATTTAGGGGAAGTGGTTACTACATGGGCTACCTTCAAGACTCTGTTCTTAAAGAAATTCTAACTTGTTAGTAGAATCAATCAGATGAGGATCAAGCTCATGAGCTTCACCCAACACCCAAGTGAACCATTCCATGAAACCTGGGAAAGGTTCACAGACCTAATCCAGAAATGTCCCAGACACAGGATAAGTAAAATGATGTTGGTCCAAAGTCTTGTTATTGGGCTGAACCCTGAGACCTAAGGGTTAATAAGTGAGTACTGCGGAGGAAGCTACATGGGACGCCACGAGGACACCGTCTACAAGATGTTCGATAGACTTGATGAATCCAACCGTGCGCAAACCACTAGCTGGGCCTACATAGTCGGCTCAAAAAAGAAGGTGAATAATATGACAACCTATCAGAGCACTGACATGGGAATAATAACTGATAAGTTAACTATGGTCGAACATATTTATAAGAAGGTGGGCAAACTCCATATCATCTGATATGGATTGGCTAAATTGCCCAAACAAATGGAGAAATTGGCTTACAGGGTATCTAAGATTCAGATACCTGCCTTGACTTCACCCCCTGCACCCATACACCAAATTCACTACATTCAAGGACAAGGGGTAGGGCAACAGAGCCATTGGGGTGGAGATCAAGTCTTGTCCCATCAAAGTGAAGAAACCTCTGCTCAAACTATTTATGAGGAACCTCCCCAAGTCATGGAGATAAATGAAGTTTGGTATAACCTGGAATCTTTCAACCTTTCAGATCAAAACTCTACTCCGAATCCTCGTCCACCACAATCCCAACCCACCTACCAACCTCAATAGCAGCAACGTCAGCAGTACCGCACGGGTTATCAGATCCTGCAACCATAACCACAACAGTATCAATGCCAAGGCTAGCAGAGCCAATTCAGACAATATCAACAACCTCAGGTCAAGCAGGGCCATGGGTCCTCCTCTTCTTCTATCTCTCCGGAACTCTAGCAAGTGCTGGAAGAACTTCATGACATGAGAGTCGACATAAATCGACTCTGTCGATGGAGAGATGAGGTAACCGTACCCCAAACCGTGATTCCAACTCTAGTCCAGGTTAATCCAAATAGCCTCGGACAGAATCATGTATTAATCTTTGAATATTCCTTACCTGAGCATGCCATCTTGTCGAATAATGACGCTTATCATATTTCTCTTAGGAGCGGAAGGACCGTAACCATGCCTGATCGAGCGAAAGAACACGATGACATAGCCCCAGTGTCCGCAAATTCACACAATCCTAGGGGAATTGAGGAGGAGAGGCACGAGGAGGAGAAAGAATAAGACCCACCTACACCACCCGTCATGCACTACACATCTGAAGGTCATGGAGAGTTAGAATTGAGTCTGACAAAGAAGCGCCACCAAGACATCCATAATAGTTGACTACCAACTCCCCTGCTTTTATATCAGTTAGTCCAAGTCCTGTAAATATCTTTAATTCCTCATTCAATAAAAGTGATGTTTTTGATCACAATGAGTCCATTCCTTCCCCCATTCTCTTACGGCAGGAAAGAAGAAAAACAGAAAAAAAATCAAAAAAATGATGACGAGATGGCCCACATATGTAGAGAAAACAATATGGTCACTCTATCCTTAGACGAGATGATAGAAAGAGACCCAACTTTTTGAAAATACCTTAAGGTGAAATGCACACCGACAAGGACCAACAAAAAGAATCCTAGCCTAGCAAAGAAGCACATACTCTCTATTGCTACATCTCGTCTGATAAAAAATGAGCTACCAAGGAAGAAAAGAGACATGGGTGCTCACTTTGTCATTATCCAGATTAATGAAATCAAGTTTGCTCGAGCATTGTTAGACAATGGCTCCTCCATCAAGCTCATGCCCACAACTCTATTTGAGCATCTAAATCTAGGTCCCCTTAAGCAGTCTACATCTGTACTTCTATTCACATATACATCAACTAAGAGACCTAAGGGGGAGATTCGAAACGTTGTTATAAATATAGAGGGACAAAATTACCCAGTCGATTTCACAATACTTGACATGGATGTCCCTAGAAATTGGAAAGACTCCCAAATGATACTAGGGTGACCGTTCCTTAGGACCACAGGAGCTATATTCGATTACACATCTAGGAGAATCCATATTAGAAAAGTTGAACTTAAAATGAAGAAAACTAGGTTTCAAAGACCTGACACTGAGTCAAGCATCGAGTCTGAAAAATCAGAACCTGAGGCAAAATATACGGATACGATAGTTGGGCCATGGAGACAAAATCCAACCGCAATGATAGAATCACTCTGACATGGAGAGGATACTGTTGATGATTTAGTATGCCAGCTCATCCATATATCTACCTACACTCTTGGAGACTCAGAGGTCCTTCTTGACCTATCAGTCCATTCTCCTTATGGACAATCCCAGAGTGAGGTACACATATCGGATGTGGCACTTGCCACACCACATTCCATCATTAGCGATCCGATCCCCGAAACAACCAAGACGGTGGCCGATATTAATACACTGCAAACATCCACATCACAACAAGAAGCACCAATAAGAGGGCCAGATTCGGTAAATGATACAGACTTACCCGTGCTCAAACCATTGCCCCATACTCTTAAGTATGCCTTCCTTGCAAGAAATAAGGAACAATTTGCTATCATCATCAGTTCACATCTAATCGAAGAGCAGGAGATCCGCCTACTTAATGTTTTAGAAAAAAAACACAAGGCTATAGACTGGAGATTGTCTGATATTCCAGGGATAAACTCAACCCTTTGCTCACACCATATTTACCTTGAGGATAATTCTAAACCCTCCTGTGAATGCCAACGTAGGTTGAATCCAAGCTTACAGGAACTGGTTAAGACTGAGATCGAAAAATGGTGTAAGGCTGGTTTCATATATCCCATCTCAGACTCCAAGTGACACCTCTGCATGTCGTCCTGAAAAAGTCGGGACTTCAGATTATCACCAATGAGGAGGGAGATGAGATCACGGCATGGGTACCCACATCGTGGCATGTCTGTGTGGATTACAGGCGTGTGAATACCACAACGAAGAAGGACTACTTTCCACTGCCGTTTATTGATCAAATCTTGGAGAGATTGGTAAGGAGAGAATACTTCTGTTTCTTAGACAGGTGCTCAGGCTACAATCAAGTAGCCATCGCCCCCGAGGACCAGAAAAAGACTACTTTTACATGTCCTTTTGGCACATACGCATTCAAGCGCATGCCTTTTGAGCTTTGCAATGCCCCCGACACTTTTTAGCGATGCTTAATTGCGGTTTTTGCCGGATGGTTGGATATTTCTTGGAGGTCTTCATGGATGACTTCTCGGTCCATGGTGATTGTCTTATGCACCTGGTTCGAGTCCTCCAAAAGTGTAGGGAAGTAAATTTGGTGCTCTCTTGAGAAAAAAGCCATTTCATGGTAAAATAGGGAATTGTATTGGGGCATGTCATCTCCAAGAAGGGAATGGAGGTTGACCCTACTAAGGTGGATGCGATCAACAAACTCGAGCCACCTACCAATATGAAACAAGTGTAGTCATTTCTGGGGCATGTAGGATTTTATAGGAGATTTATTAAGGATTTTTCAAAAATTTCCCGACCGCTAACTGACCTCTTAGGAAAAGACACTGAGTTCCTAGTAGATTATAAGTGTCTTTAAGCCTTTGAACTACTCAAAAGGAGGATCATTGAGACTCCCATCCTACATACGCATCTGACTTCACAGTAGGGGCTGTGTTAGGACACAGAAAAGTTGGAATCCCGTATGCTATTCACTACGTAAGCAAAGTTTTAGACCCTGCTCGGAAAAATTACACTGTGACCGAAAAGGAAATGCTTGTTGTAGTCTTTGCCTTGGAAAAATTTTGATCTATACTTCTAGGATCTAAGGTGACAGTTTACGCAGATCATTTTGCCATTCGATACTTAATGTCGAAAAAATATGCAAAAGCGCGACTCCTTAGATGGATGCTATTGCTTCAGGAATTCGATTTGGAGATTAAAAACAAATCTGGGTTTAAGAATGTCGTGGCTAATCATTTATCACGGATCGAACATAACAAAATCCCTGAGTCTAAATCCATCCGTGAAACGTTCCCATATGAGTCAGTTTCTGCTATTGACTCGCTACCATGGTTTGCCGACATGGTGAACTATCTCGTCTCCAAGAAAGTTCCTCAGGGTTGGCCCAAAAATAAAATCAACCGACTCATATCGGAAGCCATACACTACCATTGGGAGCATTCGTTACTTTTCTTTGAAGAACCGGATTGCATATGGAGAAGATGTATTCCTCAAGAGGAATACCAAAGCATCCTCAATCTCTACCATACCTTGGAGGCAGGAGGACATCATTCTAGGAAGAGGACCGTTGAGAAGACACTACAATGTGGATTTTACTGGCTGACCTTGTTTAAAGATGCCTACAATTTTGTTAGGTCGTGCCCGGTCTGTTAGAGAATGGGAGGGACCACTGGTCCCAAAGATGCCATGCCTATGCAACCAGTGATCATGTGTGATGAGCATGGGCATTGACTTTATGATCTCATTCCCTAATAGTCACGGATTTGAATATATCCTTCTCACGGTAGATTATTTATCTAGGTAGGTGGAGGCTATCCCTACTCGAGCAGCAAATAGCAAAACTGTTTGCAAGTTTTTGAAAGATCATATTATTTTGAGGTTTGGAATCCCAAAGGTATTAATATCTGATGGGGGTAGCCACTTTGTCAACTGGGAGGCGAAGAAGTTGACTAAGGAATATGTCATCGAGCACCGTGTCGCTAGTCCTTACCATCCACAATCCAATGGCATGGTCGAGGTGTCAAACTTGGAGGTCAAAGGAATTTTACAGAAGCTAGTCCGCCATGACAGGAAGAATTGGTCCCAACCAGGTTCTATGGGCTCATCGGACGACTTATAAGACCCCATTGGGCACCTCACCATTTCGAATGGTATATGGAAAGCTGTGTCATTTTCCCACAGAACTCGTGCATAAATCAGAATGGGCAATCAAAAAGATCAATTGGAACTATTGCCAAGAAAACAAGAATAGAGAGATGGATTTGAATGAACTATCCGAAATTTGAAATCATTCCTACGAAAGCAGCACCATTTACAATGACAAAATAAAGAAATGACACAACAAGAACATTCAAACAAAGACCTTTGTTCCAGGACAGAAAGTATAGTTATTTAATGCGAGATTGAAAATTTTCCAAGGCAAATTGAAATCAAAATGGACATGACCCTTCATTGTAAGAGAGGTACACAATAACAGAAGTGTTGAGATCTCAGAGACCGCGGATAGCATGCAAACATCTATAGTCAACGGTTATCTACTTAAACACTTTTCGAATTCAATGAGCAGTTACTGCAAGTAGAATAGATCTCCTTCACTCAGCACGTGGCACTTGACGAAAGACTCAAACTGCCCAGATAAACCACCTCTTCGAATCCAATACTCTTCTGATATATCCATCAACCCACTCTCGGTACCCCAATACTTAGTATAGGAGGACCGATATCATTGTGTATACATCACTCCTATTCTTTCCGCTCACCCTCGACTGCCTCATTTCATGCTTTTCTTCTATGCTTAAGTCCCGCAAAAGTCTAAGTATAGGGGGCGTGTCAATTTCTATTATTCTCGACTCAACTATATTTAGTACGAGCTTTGTCTACATTTCACTTTGTGCCATGAGGACTTCTATAAATTCTCGCTGTCCCTTACTTGAAAATACAATAGATGAATAGTCATTCGATGAATAATTATTTTACTATTTGATTTCCTATCCTAATTAAACATATGGATTCAATTATTAGGATCATTAACTAATAACGAATATATATTGAATGAAATAAATGATTCTCTTTATGGGAATACAGGATATCGCTTCAACATTTCAATTTTAATATATATATTTTATTTAATTGTTTGGTTGATAGAATCTTTTCCTCAATATATTTATTATAAATATAAGTAAATAAGGAAAGATTTCTCTCTTATAATGTACAAATTTTCTCATTAAATTGAATGAAACAAGAAGTTTTTATTTATTGCAAGATGGAACAAAAAAGACAATATAGACATAGCACACGCTAAGTATAGGGATTGTGTTTGTATATATTGTATCTTCTTTATCCGTAGCTCGTACTTTAATCGTTTTCATCTAACATCAGAGATGGGTACAATTAGTGTATTATGCATATAATACTAAATGCTTTATATAAATAATACCTTTTTTAAAAAAACAAAAAAAATATTTTCATAAAAAATAGAAAAAAATCACTCATGGTCTTGCTTTTCATCAATCATCTCATGCATTCCTTGGTTGGATTATTTCTGACACATTCACTATCACTCAAGGCTTCAGGATTTTGAGGACACAATTTCTGAGATCTTGAGAATCTGAGTTAGCCAGCCTTAGTCATTACGATTTTGAACTTAATAATTCACACTTCCCTAGTTGGAAAGATTTGAGCGCTATATTGCACTCTTCGTCTCTACCCTTCAAAAAGAATATGATCAGCACAATCACTTTCACAATTGCATGATTGATGATATGAGTTGAGGTATCACTTGAGAAACTAGGGCTGGAGATTTAAGCCTGGACAGATCTAATGATATTCGAGGATGGAATAAAGTTAATGAAGGTTTTAAGAAACCTGAGTGTCATCAAAACTTTAGCCAGTTTGCGAATAAGTTCACATGCTATCTTTTGATATTTACTTATGTGGTAGGGTGTGATGAAATTTAATTTAATTGTTGATCAGTGTGCGCCAACTTTTGATAAAAGCAGTGGAGCTAGCCAACAAATGAAAAGAAAAGAAAGAAATATCCAAAGAAAAGCTCTATCCTCCAAAGTCAAATTATAAATGAGCTTCCACCAATGGCGAGGGCTCCCAAATATTCAAAGTGTCCACTTGGACCAAGCGCTAATTAGGACCAAGGAGTTGGGATGACACTAAAAAAGGGCTCCGCATCGTAAATGCTACAAGCCTGGGTGTCGAAGGTATCTTAGATACCCAAAAAAGACACATCCCGATGTACTCTTGGAAAAAACAAGTGCAGACAACTCCAACTCTCTTGACGGACACACTGATCAACAAGCTAAAAATTTAATGTATTGACTAAAAAGGCACTCGAGAGGCCCCTTGTTCCAATGTGAGGGAGAGAAAATAGACACAATCCTATACCTTCCATCATCTGGCCATCCATCTACATTTCAAGTCTGACGAACTAATGAGATGGGTGACTGAAGCAAGAATAGACTTATTCTCTAGTGTTGAGGATGAGGTCTAGAGGAGAGTCTCTTGAACTAAACATCGAGTGATGTCTCGACTTAACTCTCATGAATGCAGCACACTAAAAGCCATATCGTTAGATTATATGTACAAAAAGAGAGTCTGATAATTAGAGAAGTTGGGTTCCTTTTAATTAAAGCATGGTTGAACCCAAAATTTTAGGATCACTCAAATTAAGGGTCTGCGATGAATCGAGCCTTGAAAATTCACATGCACAGTCAGGGATGTGTCCAACTAAGTCAGTCATTCATCCATGTTCAAGGACGAGCATGGTTTAAGTATAGGGGCATGATGAATCTCGTATTCATCATGCTAAAATTGGTCAATTAGGCTCTATTCCCCAAAATCCATGTGCACTTAACCATTAATATAGCATCATTAGCATACATACATTTGTAAATAATATTTACATTTCATCATGCATAATAGCATCAAAAATCCAAGTGAAAATTAGACTGAAAAGGTGTTAACTTTCCATATTTTTAGTTAATTCATCCAAACTCCAATTGACCCCAAACCACCTCCATTGTGTAAATATTACTAACAATATAAATCATAAATACAAAAAAATACTAACTCAAATAAGTGGCAAATAATCTCAAAGTCTAATTTCACATCTGACAGACTAAAACACGCATATCTTCCTTATACAGTGTCCGATTTTGGTCCTTGCTTTTAAAGTATTCTATTTTCAAATACCTTCAAAACAAGACCACAGAGCTCATATGTGAAATTTGGGTTTTGGTCTCATTTGCGCATTTTAACTTTTTGCTATTTTTGACCTGAGTTTTATTGTACATAAATAACCATTTTTATTTTATTTTTTCTTCATTTATGTTCTTTGATGAAAAATTTATTAAGCGACATAAAAATCCAAATCTATATCAAGACTGAAATCAAAGAAACTGACTGTGTCCAGGTGTCCGTTGTTAGTCTGTATAAAAGTTGCGTGATTCCTACTTCTATTTTATTTTCCTATTTTCTTATTTATTAAAAATTCAAAAAAATTAGATTAATGTGTAATCAATTTTTTGTAGTTATTATATTTTTTCTAGATTGTTATCCTATGTAAAAAAATACTAAAAAATTACAAAATCCCAAAAACCCGGTTTTTCATAGACATAGAGAACACCGAAAATTCCACTTCACATAGATGAAATCTTTTATTCATGGGTCGTTCATTAAAGTTGTAGATCTCGTTTAGACAAACAACTTTCATGAAGGAAGTTTTTCGATCCGAGGTCTTCTTCTATTTCTTCTCTATTTTCTTCTATCTTTTATTTTTTGAAAATTTTTTTGGGGTGCCACGTAGTAGCCTCTGGGCATGCCACAAGGCACCCCATACCATCCTCTCTCCTCCGCCCCTGGTCACGTGCCCCGCACGTGACCTCTCCTTATCCTAGGTCACATACGTGCACGTGACCCCACCCCCTCTCCTTCTTCTCCACGTATGGCCACCCCCGCTGTCATTACCATGCCATCGCGTCAGTCGGGCGTTGCGCTCCTCCACCATCACGTAACGCCCCTCACCCATCTCTGCCGCCCACCCATCGTTACGATGTATGCCCTATAAAAGCTTGTCAGCCCGTCCCTCCATGGCCATCCTTCATTGCTCCCTTGAAGATCAGTGACAAAGACCACAAGAAGGCGTGATCCAGAAGCTTCCCGTCCTATGATCGCTGCGCCAAGCACTGCACGGACAACCAAGCATCAAGGTCTTATGTCTAGACCTCTGAGGAGACAATTGGGAGCGAGACCTGCTCCTCCAATATCCAGGTGAACTACAAATTTTTTTCACGTACCTCCGCAAATCCATATCCAGACCCTCTCATCCGATGAACTTCATCCCTCGCCCTCCTCCCTCTTCGCTTTCCTTCTACCTCTCCAGCCCCCTCCATCTCCGACCTCGCAAAGGTCGGATCTCTAAATGCTTGTCCTCCATCTACGCAGGAGCTTCATCCACTATTTCTCTGTCGTTTTCCACCAATCCCCCAGGCCCATATCTTCCTCGTTGAGCTCCCCCGCTCCGCGTAACTCCGCACCGATAGCTCACCCTCGAGTTACGTCAGTAGCTGCCCCATCCGTGCTCGACTGCCATCGAGCTCCTTTGATCTCCAATGCCTCACCAGCAACACCACTACCACCACATCTCACCATCAAGCTCCTCTAATCGTGTGTTGACTGGCCGAGCTCTACCTCGACACCGCACTCAACTACTCAGCCACTCGCCTTTGCCCCTCGATAATCGACGCCCACTACACTCTCCCAGCCACAGCTCGCCCTCCGCGCTCGACTACTTTGCCGCTTGCCCTCGACTTCCAGCAGCCGTAGGATTAAGGGCCAACCCTTGTTCCTACGGCCTCATCCTGCCACATCAGTGGCCCGAGCCATGCGCCACACCTCCAGGCTCGGGTTCTCGAGCCTCACATTACTAACCACGTGGAGGCTCAGTCCATCCAATCCTTCCGCCCCGTCGACCGACCCTCTGGTTCGGGGATCCGAACCACATTCCCGTGCCCGAACCTGCCATTCACTGCCCGAACCTCCAAGAGCACGTGCAGGGCACGTGCGCCATGGATAAATTGCACAGACGCCTCTGTAATTGTCAGATATTACAAAAAGGTCCTCGCCACCCCAGGGCACATGCCCCGTACGTGGCGACTTGGAAAAATTATGCCCAAACCCCTGTGGGTTTTGTAAATTACAGATAAGTCCTACAGGGGCCAATTTGAAAGAAAAATAATTATTTTTATTGCATTTTAGTCCTTGGAGATTTATTTTTGAATATCTTTCTCATACGAACTCCGTTTCTAGCGCATAATATGTCATTTTGAAGTTCTTTCTATGCCCTACCATACTTTATACCTTATGGATAGTTTTGAGTATATTTATTGGTATTTATCATTTGAGGATATTTATTGATAAATGCATGTTGATTATTTATATATTGTGCTACATTTTCATTGAGAAATTAATGGTTTATTTTGCAGGGATTTATTTGAGTATTACAATTGGATCAATCCTAATCTGATTATTCTAAATCGTTATTTGAGGATTAACCTTTGCAGGGATCATTTAGGATTTATTCCCTTAATATTATTGACGATTATTTGAGGGATTAAATCACAAAAATTATGAGGCTGAATATTCTACTTCTAGATCATTATCAATTAATCTCTGTATCTGATGCGATGGAATTTGGATATATCTTGAAATTATTCGATATGTGATTTCAGTTCGAGGATACTGATCAACATTTTATTTTAGAATTGAATCTTATAAAATCACATATCCTGTGCTGAATTGGTTTCTCTATTTATTTTCTTGCATCTCATATCATTACGTTTTATTCTTCAACACTAAAATTAATTAGCAATTAATTAATTATTTAGACTTTTTACCAAACAATTAAAAATAGCATTCCCTGTGTTCGACCTTGGTAGACTTGCCAAGTAAAAATACTCCACAACATTCAAAGTGTGTGGTTTTTGACGAACCAAATTTGTCTCATTTACTATGACGATTATATATTCTTAAAGAGGAAAATTTGATGTTCATCAATATCTTCCTCCCCAAATGACTCAGCCAATAGAAGGTCGTATCCGCTAAGGCAAAGGGAAAGGCCTTGAGGCGAACAACCTCCTGCGTAACTCCTGGATAACTAGCCGTACCGCAAATCATTTGGAATTGCTGCAAAAAGATAAATGACTCCTCAGTAGTACTCCCATAAAACTTGGTAAACAAATAAATGAAGGATGGTCTCAATCTATATAACCCTTAATTTGGTGGTAACCGAATCCAATGATGTAGCGTTTAGGCGTAGTGTCGCAGGAACCACGGTAGGTGGTGGTGGATTCCCTTCTCCTGCTATGAGTGCAGCGATCTCGGCTCGCAACTCATCTTGGACTCAACACTGGACTCTGATATGTAAATTCATCTGCTGCAATGTATCAAGAATCCACGTTATAATGTCTGTTGCTGGATCAGGTCTTCCATTTGTATATTGCTTTCTAGTAGGTCTGTCCTCAGTGACTATATCCTCAACTGGTCCCATCCCTCTAGCCATTGTCTTAGCATCCTCTGGGAAGGAAAAAGTCTCATAATAGCTCAATGAAAAATGAGCCGGAGAAATAGACGGAAATTTGAGTTGCGAGTCTACCTCAATAGAAGGGCTGGGAAGTGAGGGAGTCTAGGTTTGACTCTCCTCGAGATTAGATAGGATCAACTCGGGAAGAGGGTTATCCCGAGTTTATGAAGATGTACGATGGATGGTGGATCGAAAGTTCATAGAGTCCGAGCACAAAATCTGTCGAGTCGTCATCTTCGATGTCAAAGAGGATATTGAGAGAGATCATAATGTTAAGTCAAATAAGACGAGTGCGAAGGAGTATAAGACATTGTATAACACACACCTCTCAAACAAACATAATGCAACCCCAATTTCACCAATACAACCCGGTGATGACCGTAGAAGTTCGATCGTTTATCTTTTCACTTTTAGGGTTATTTGGCAAACATGTCTTATCACATATTATCGTGAGATAATAGGTGCCTGAAATTTCACCTAAATACTATCATGAGGTCCTTACAGGAAATCACTTATTTTCAGCCAGTATGGGGGTAAGTACGGACCGTTTCGAGCTACCCATGTTACTTGAGGACCATGCTATTGCATTGTCCTCTAGACCCCCCAGTCTTCTAAGGACCCGGTCCGTTTCTGGCTACCCAAGAGTCCCCACTGAAGAACAATGATTAAATGTATGGGCTAAGTAGTATCTCTAAAGAGATTCAGACTCTAGCTCTACCTTATATGTTGTCCCTCACTCACAAATCTGGAGTACCTGCAATCCATGTGTTGGGGTTTACTCTCCCAAAACAAGTGAATCCTTATGTTAGATTTTAAATCAAATGAGATTTGCAGTCCGGATTTTATTTTCTGTTATCTCTTTTTTTGGATTTTTTCAAAGAACATCTAACGATTTTTTTCTGTTTATTTTCCTAAATAATCATGCACCTAGGTTGCGAGTCTTTGAACTAGCCACGAATGTGAAAGCAAAGATAAAAAAATCGAAAAATCCTAAACAAGCACCTAGCCTCGAAAAAGTCGTGGAAAACTACGATGCAAGAAAACTGTGGTGTTTGCCATGTTCCCCCAAGTTCATGGCACTCGGTGAAATAGACTTGAAAAAGAGAGGGAGGGAGGTACAAGTCAGGATGCCCTTATGAGGCCCCTTCTAAAAAAACAGAAATGTGGCAAACTACCCTTAGTTTTTTTTACAAAAACAAAATACAAAAAATGCTAACTAATTTTGCTCCTCTACAAGCAACTCGTAGAGAAAGAGTCGGTCTCTGCATTCTAAACTTATTCAGCTTCTGAAGAAGCCGACTAATCCTACATGCCTTGTAAAGTTCGTTAGAAAACATACAAAAAACGTAAAAATAAAAGACACACAAAGGCCCTAAAGATCAAAGAAATTGATAAAAATCGTAAAAGCCATAAAAACCATAAAAAAATCGAAAAAGACTCGTGAAAAAATCAGAAAAATCGTAAAAGACGAGAAAAAAATTAAAAAACACAAAATTAAGAGTCAAAATAGTAATAAAGCCAACACCTCTCTGGAAACGATATCATTTTGATAAATTGAAATCCAACTTGTGGTTTATTTAATAGAGTTATCAGTGTAGAAAGAACTACAGAGATAAGATTTTGATTGATAAAAAATTTAGATAAAATAGGAGAGAGATAGATTAACAAGATGAATGATGAGGCTTCTATCCTATTTTATCCTTAAACTAATTATATATCTAGGTAAGTTCCCATGTGTCGAACTCGAGGAAGTAGAATATCTACATTGTGGCTTTTGAGAGAGAGAGAGAAAATTCGTGATTTTTTTCTTCTTGAAAAAGGAAACAAAATACTCAGAATGGATACAAATTTAAAAAAAATCAAATCAAGTAAAATACATAACAAAAATCCATGAAAATACCAATAAACTTTACTAGAGTAATTGTCTAACTACCATAGAAAATTCGATGAAAATGAAGTCAATGTAAGGTCGAAGATGTCTCGACAATACAATGGTATAACTGCAATAAAAATAAAATAAAATGTCTTCAATCTGGTCTTTATATATGGACTGAATTGAAAGAAAATAAAATGTTTTGCATTTAGGCCCCTACGTAGGGACCTAAATGCAAATATGGAAACTTTGGAGCGGGCTGGATTTTCTGGAACTTCCTTCGGATTATGTTGCAAAATTTCTACCCCTTCGATTTCAGCGGTCAAGATTAGAAGCTCTGATTTGATCTCAACCCTCCAATGCAGACACGTGGTGCAAGACTATGCCTCACCTCTGTTCTTGGATGTTCTTCACAGATCTGATGCTTGTGCGAAGTCGTGCTCTTCTCCGACTTCTCTCCTACGAAGCAATGCTGGAATGGGCCTCTGGCAAGGCCAGAGGGGTGACTCCTTTACACCTGGAGCTCGTTTGCGATGGACAAGACAACGAGGTCGGCAGGGGTGGCCTCGAAACGTCATCGAAAAGGACGACTGAGCTAAGAAAGTCTGGATGAAGGTTTATGACATCTTCTTGATTCTTTGTCGAAAGAAATGGTTGAATGCAAGATCCAACTATTAATGTTGATATTCTAGATGATCTTGTGAATCTGCAAGAGAGATTTATATGATCAATTCTTGTTTGAATCTGCCAAGAAGATGAAAATTTGTAGGTTATAAAATAGTTTCAAGAAAATGTATAATGCAAATGGAAGATGAATGGAGGGCGATTTCAATGGAATTCAGAGTGGATTTGAAGGGTGATTAGGGTGTGCGTCTAAGAAGGAGATTAAAGGTTCCTAATTACATTTTTAGTTGAACTAATTGCGGTTCATAACTAGAAAAATTTTTAAAAAAGGAATGGAGGATGACGTGTGAATTGTAGAATTTATGACTCTTCTATCTTCGACCGACGGGGCGGTCTTCTTGGAGCTCCACATGGAGGTGGCAGTGATGCAAGGTGGTTGGACACCCTGGAACTTCTCCTCCTATCATTCCTCTTCTACACGCAATCCTCAGAAGGAGCTTGAAGAATATTGGGAATCCTTAAGTGCATCACGGAAGCGTGATGATCGCATCTTATGCGATCGGAGCGACTAGTCGCTTTAGTCGCTAGGTGCAACGAAATTTAAAATTTGTAAATCATAAGATGAAACCACATGATCCCAAGAATGTTTCTTAGATCGTTTCATCTAACCACAAAGTATTAGAAATACCTCTTGAAGCGTGGTTGCGATCACTTGATCCCTAAAGTATGAGATCCTACTGACTCAAGTCCAATCCACGAAGATGACACTTGTGGGTGCGATGATGAAACACGTGCTTCCCGCAATCGTCGATGAAGATCCAAGCCTTGAATCTCCTGATTTTGTCCAACGAAATCCGACGTCTCCTTCTAGTGCGAAAAGTTCCAAAGAAGACAGAGATCCGTGAGCAATCGAGGATACAACATGACGACGTGACTACGATTGCAATTCTCTCAAAATCTCAAGGTGGACTTCCACTCTAAGAGAGAGAGAGAGAGTAGACGTCCATCCACAAAGGGCTAGGGTTGCCCTTCTTGTATATTAGTTTGGGAGTCCATGGATCACAATCCATGAGATACACAAAGTCAATTGTTAGATTGATATGTGTTTTTAATCAATGGCCATGATCATTGTTGTTTAAAAAACAACTTATTAATTTATATTGAATTAAATATATGTTGCATTATCATCAACATAATTTAATTCAATAAAATTAATTATCACAAGATAATAACAATAAGGATAATAATCCTCTCCTAAAAGGGGGGGGGCGCGTTACCCATGACCAATTCATGGGTGACGCCACCTCTTTTTTGTTGGATTTTATCTTCTTCTTTTATATCATCTCATTATCTCTTATTTATTTGCAACAATATTTATTGCAAATACATTCACTAAATTAATTCAAAATTAATTAGTGAATATTTCAATCATGCCATTGAAAAATTGTGAATCATATTCACAACCCAAACAAAATTGTAAATTACATCTCCAGTTAATTGCTTAATGTGAATCCAATTCACATTAACAAACAATTAATAAATGTTATTTGAAAATGTGCTCTCTCTAATATATTATAAATCAATTTTATAATATACACTGATATTATGGATAGCATGGATAGTACTATCCACAATATGCATTTCCTTGATAAATAAATCTCATTTAATTATCTTGAACAATCATTCTCATAATATGAATCTTATTCATATTATTCTTGATAATTAAATCTCATTTAATTATAAACATCTTGTTGCTTGGATACATAATTCATCAAAGGAGTTATTCCTAATCTCTTTTAAGAATAGTGTGCTTTCTCCGCAGATACTTGGAGATAAGGACATGACGATTGTATTGTTCCACATATAATGACTTGGATGTTGAGATATCATCTCAAATCCAGTTCTCATAGACCTCTCATAGATGCTTGCTTACATCAAGACCGCAAATCTAATCTTCTCATTGCATCTGCATCTCATTCAGATCAATGTCCAACACTTGGACCAAGATCGGATTACTTCTCCACTAAGAGGAGACACTAAAATTCAAACCTGTTTCATCACTCCCTTGGAATGGAAGCATCATGGTTATATAATCATTTATGATTACATCACCCTCAGGTATTCCCAATACCTGTACATCCTGCATACTGGAACACCTATGATCAACATGAAGATGTAGAACAATTTTTCACTGTCATCTTCAGGGTTTGATCACCAAGTTTCTCAATCTTGGTCATTGGGAATCAGTATTGATCATATGCTTTCCCGAAGCATACATCATACCTTCAAATTCTTGTCATGCTTCCAAAGCACGACGACCATGCATGGAATTTGATCAGTCCCAATACCTCATGAGTGAGCTCATGTCTTCGGTTCACAAGTGAACCTGTATGATCTTTTTGAGAGATCGTATTACTCATATGCCCATACATGAACAACAGCTCGCCGGTGTATAGACTCTGGTTAGATCATCAACCCACTGGTCTGCCAAATGTACACACTCAGACATATAGTAACACATCTGTCTCTGGTAAGAGGATGTGTGCCTATGCTGTGACAGTATTCAACATAGGACTTAATAAGTAGATTAATAAATAGATATTAAATAGTAAATAATATTATTTGAATTGGTATAAAAATATAAATAACTAATTTATCTAAATTATGGTATAATTTATTTTTATAAATAACAAATAATTTATGAAATATAAATAATATATTAGTAAATAGGTATAAGTAATACTTAATAAAGTTATTTGATTTTTAATTTAATAAATTAATAAATAGTATATCATTTTATATTTTATTAATTAAAAATATAATAAATAGAATATATATGAATTTTTGTAAATTTTAATAAATTACTTTAAATATATTATAAATACATGTATAAGTTATGTAGTTCAATTTTACCTATAAAGTAGTGTTTTTGATTTATTTAAAATAATAAATAATGTCAAACAATTATAAAATAAACTATAGTTAAAATAAAGGATCAAGAGAATAATTAAAAATTATAAAATCGTTAAAATAATAAATAATGTTTTCTAGATAAAATAAATTGCCTAGAAACCCAGTTGTGACTTTTTACAGATGGACTCCAATTTAAGAGAATTCACCTCCATTAATTAGAGAATAATATTTTATGAACTTTAAAGTGAGTAGAGTGAACTTGGAGTTCGTATGACAAAGTTGTGATGTTCGGAAGTTGAGAATTTGATAATTTGAAAACTAGATTTCTTGGTCTATGTACAAGAATTTGTTTTTAACTTATTTTTATTTTTTCTATATATTTTTAGAAATAATTAGGAAAAGAGTTTGGTGAAAAATATGTCCATATGAATTAATTAAAATAAATGAAGATTTGATATATATATATATTGGATAATTAGTGAAGGATGCATAGAGTGTAGAATTAATTAGTTTTTATTATTTTCTTCCTTATCTCCCCCAACTTATTTATTTGTCGACCAATCCTTGCTGACATGGTCTCAGGGTTAGGTTATAAATATATCTTGCAACTATATTTATTTTATAGGTCACATTGTATTTATATACATATCTACAATTTGCCTCTTCTTTTTTTCTTTATTTTTATTCTTTTATTTATTTACATGATTTTAATGCATAAAAGTGCATTTTTATTCATGTGTACGGTTTTGTTAAAAGATGGAATTTAATGGATATTAGCATGTATTTGTTAAGGGTTTTAAGAAAAAATGCAGAAAGAATGTTAATGAATCATGGATTCATCAAGCTTCTGTAGCATGTGTGAGGGTGATTAATCATTTCGAAGACTGTGTCTTTTTGGCAGAAATTCAAGATACAAACCTCTTTACGGATGATAATGAGATCCATGAATTCCTATGCCCTAGGAAGTATTGGAGAATGCAGTCAACTGTCCCCTTGTCAACCAAGCTGAAATTCCTGCTAACACACTTGATGAGATCCCTATAGGGATGATGTGCCTTCAAGACCAAGAGCATAGTATGGACGAATTCTTCAATGAAGATGAAATTATCAAATATTTCTGTGAACTTTTGAATGTAGAGGTAGAACAAAGCATGGTGGACACTAAACAGATAAAAGAACCACCATCGAAGATGATAGCGGAAGTCAGCGTTGAAGGAACTCCTACTCCGCCTGAGCTGAAACAACTGCCCTCCAATATGAAGTATGCCTTCTTTGCAGGTGAACTTAATGTGGACCTGGTCATTATCGATGCTCTTCTGACCAAAGACCGAGAATCTCGTCTGATGGAAGTTCTTGAACGAAACTGCAAGGCAATTAGTTGAAAAACTTCGGATCTCCATGCGATCAATCCATCCTTGTGCTCGCATCACATCTTCCTTGAAGAGGACACCAAACCCACTCATGAATTTTAGAGAAGGCCGAATCTGAACCTTTAGGAGGTTGTTATGAAAGAAATTCAGAAATGATGCGATGTGATATTCATATATCCCATCTCCGACAGCAAATGGTGAGCCCTTTGCATGTAGTGCCGAAAGAATCAGGGATCACCATCGTGAAGATTTGGCAAGGGATAGGATATCGCAACAAGAGTACCCACTTCTTGGCGAGTGTGTGTAGATTACAAAAGACTCAATCTTGCCACTAAGAAGGACCATTTTCCATTGCCTTTCATTGACCAGATTCTTGAGAGACCGGCAACAAAAGAATACTTCTACTTCTTCGATGGATACCCTGGATATAATCAAGTTTCGATAGCTCCTGAAGACATAGAAAAGTACACATTCACCTGTCTCTTTGGTACATACACCTTCATATGGATGCCATTCGTGTGCTATGCAATGCCCCATCCACATTTCATATGTGCATGATGGTAGTTTCACTAAATGGTGGGCAATTTTCTTGAGGTATTTATGGATGATTTCTCGATCTACGGGGACTCCTTTGATCAATGCCTTGATTATTTATACTTAGTCTTATGGAGGTGCTACGAAGTAAATCTCTTGTTCTCATGGGAGAATAGCAACTTCATGGTGACTGAGGGAATTATGCTGAGTCATGTTGTATCAAAACATGGAATGGAAGTTGAGGCAACCAAGGTGGAGGTGATTTCCAAGCTAGATCCACCAACAACCATCAAACAGGTAAATTCATTCTTGGGCCATGTCGGATTTTACTAGTGATTTATCAAAGATTTCAGTAAGTTGGCCAAACCATTGACCGAGTTGCTAGTCAAGGAGAATGAATTCATTGTTGATGATTGTATGCTCCTTTCCTTTAATTACTTTAAAGAATTTATCACTCTGACCCCTGTCTTGCAGCCACCAATTTGGACACAACCTGTTGAGATAATGACTGATGCGTCATATTATGCCATCGATGCTGTGCTTGGACAGAGGAAATATAATGTCCCATTCTCTAATCACTGTGTTAGCAGAACACTCGATGAAGCTCAAGGAAATTACACATTCATTGAGAAGGAGCAACCCGCATTAGTTTTTTCCTTGGAAAAGTTTAGATCCCATCTTCTTGGGTCCAAGGACAACATCTACACAGATATTTCATCTATCCGGTACTTATAGCAGAAGAAGGATGCTGAATCATGTCTCATCTGGTGGAACCTTCTTCTCCAAGAGTTTGACATTGAAATTCAAGATAAACCTGGAGATAAGAATGTGGTGCCCGACCACTTATCTAGATTTCCCGAGCCTGAATCTCCAGAGCCAAACTTGTAACCTATCACTGAGACCTTTCTAGATGAGGCTATTTTATCAGTTACATCACTTCCCTGGTATGCTGATATTGTGAACTATCTTGTGACCAATAATACTCCACAAGATTGGCTGACGCTTAAAATCGACAATTTTTTTGTCTAAAATCCATTATTACAGCGGGAGGATCCATATCTATTCCGTGTAGGGGCATATTGCATATGGAGGAGGTGTATTACTCAAGAGGAAGTTCTGAGTGTCCTTGCACTTTGCCATGATCGAGAATCTAGAGGACACCATTCAGGCAGACGAATGACAACAAAGTTCTTTAGAGCGGCCATTGGTGGCCTACATTATTCAAGGATGTAGAAGATTATGTCAAGTGTTGCACTGACATCCAGAAGATGGGAGGTACCATAGGAATGAGAGACACGATGCCTCTGAAGTTCATCAGATATCAGATGTCTTCGATGCATGGGGCATCGACTTTATGGGCCCATTTCTAAACAACTAGTGCAATGAAAACATTATTCTTGGTGTCGACCATGTGAGTTGATGGGTGGAGGCTATTCCCACCCAAACCATCGAAAGTAGGACCGTCTATCGATTCTTAAGATATCACATCATTGCACGATTGAGAGTTGCTAAATTTCTAATATCAGATGGAAGTAGTCATTTCATAAACAGAGAGGTGAAGAAACTAACTGAGGAATTCTGCATAGAACATCAAGCCTCTTCACCATACCAGCTACAGTCCAATGTCTTAGCTGAATGTTCAAACATGGAGATAAAGATAATTCTAAAGAAGTTTGTGCGTCCGGATCGTAAGAACTGGTCTCAACTGCTTGATTATGTCCTTTGGGTTTACAGAACCACGTACAAGTCACCACTAGGGATGTCTCCCTACTACCTTTTGTACGACAAGCCATGTCATCTGCCCGTTGAGCAGATACATAGACCTTATGGTCCATCAACAACTGTAATTTGAACTTTGAGAAAGCCAGGAAGAACCGAAAAGTAGATCTGAACTGGTTGTTGGAATTTAGAGTATGCATATGACAACAAGCTGATATACAAGAAGAAGGTCAAGAGGTGGCACGACAAACATATCTGTCATAAATCCTTCGAGCCATGTCAGAAGGCGTGATTGTTCAATGCAAAATTAAAGATCTTTTCAGGCAAACTGAAAAACAAATGGACCAAGTCGTTAACAGTACGTCACAATGGTAGTGTAATGATATCTGGTTTGTCAGCTAACACACAACCATTTGTGGTCAATAGACATCTTTGCAAGCCTTATCTTGAACATGACACATTCATGTCTGTCGTTGACTCCGTTCAAGTGAATTATGATGACAAACTGAATACTTCATTAGCTGTAGACAAAGACAAAGTGAATCAAAATATTTTTGAATGACTTTTCTTCTTTTGTTCTTTTCCTTCTTTCATCTCTTATTCTACCGAAAAGGTGTCATCCCCTTCATCAATACTATACTTAAGATGTATTTTGTCCTAAGTATAGGAGGGATGCACACACCATCTTTTTCAAATTTCTTATTCTATCTTCACTTAACTTTTCTTCTTTTCTTTTCCATTATACTTTTCCTATCAGTGAGGTGTCACCCCTTTTTGTTAGTATTCTATACTTAGGATGTACCTTATCCTAAGTATGGGGGGGTGCACCCCTAGTTCTTTCATTCGTTGATCCTCTCCACTGTCTCCTCTTGTTGTCTGTACTTAGGGATATTTTACCCCAGGTATAGGGGGAGATAGTCTAAGTACGATCCATTCATTCCCACCCTTGACCCTCCCCGCTTTGTGTACAACCTGCGATACTTAGGATTATTTGATCCTAAGTATAGGGGGGGACCGTCGATTTCTTATTGGTTCATTCATTCTTCATTCTTTTATTATTTAGACTTTTCTATATTCATAACTAGTTATATCTTCTCTTTTTCTCTCTGATCTATGAGGACATATCTCAAGCTAAGTATAGGAAGGACGCATATATTGTGGATATACTTTAGCCATAACTCGTACTTTCGTATTTATATTAATAAATATGGATAAAAATATTATAAAATACACTAAAAAAACTTAACAAAAATGTCTATTATTCCTTAAATTCTCTTCATACTTACTGATAAATAAATCAACTAGAGATACTTTTTGCAAAATGTTTGAAAAGTAGTATGCCAATCTTTTTGAAAAATCTTTTAAGAACAATTTGGAAAATATTTTGTTAAATATTTTCAACCATTGTAAATTTTTTTGTTTAAAAAATATATTTTCTTTTATTGATATAAAAATGCTTGAGAAATGATTTGCAAATGTTTGGAAAATGGTTGTAAAAATATTTTGAATATATATATATATATATATATATAATTTTTGAAAAACCTTTGCAAAATGATTTTCAAATATATGTAAATGTTTGTAAAAATTATTTTGGACTATAGTTTCAAAATTGTTTATAAAAGCTCTTTCAAATAAGCTTGCGGAATATATACATCACACTAAAATTCTTTATATATGCAATAAAAATGATCACTTACCTCTTGTAAATTCTTAAAACCTTATTCTTGTAAATATAAGATGCATCCCCATGTAAATATTTATACCTAGTTTTTAGCCAAAATATTTTATTCTCAAAAAGCACAAAAACCATTTACAAAAACCAAAATACCAAATGCATTTGCAAAATCTTTTTGAAAAATAAAAAATTGCATGAGCATCATTTTTTCAAAAATCCAGAAAAAGTTCAAAACTTTGAAAATTACAAAAATATTTTCTGTATAGCATTCACCTTTTTTGGAATGAGTTTTATAATTGAACAAGTCTAAGTAAAATCCGAATATTGGTTCTTGTTTATATCTTAAATCTACTTAATCATAGGAATCTTATAGGAACTAGAATGGATGTACTTTAGGTCTAATTGACTTAATTCTTTGAGGATCACGAGACTTGGTTCAATGGATTCTTGACTTCCTAAGTAGAGTATTTCAGAGCACACACATGGCTCTTGTCAATAATGACCTAACTTGGACACATGCACCTTTCACTTGGCTTAGCTCAACTGGAGTCGTGAGGGGATTGGATTTACAGATAAGATACACACACAAGTTGAAACATTTGTCCTCGTATAGGGAGGAAAGTGCATCCCAACCCATCCAGTGGCATAGACGTCTAAAGAAAGGAGAGTGTAGGTTGCAATAATGCTTTAAAAAAGTGATAGTCTACTGGATCAAGAGGAAAAACTCCTTATGTAAATGCTGCTGTAAATAGTACGTCTAAAAAAAGAGCAAAAAGCAAAAACTCCAAAAACATAGACATGCTTGATTGAAAACAAAATGCCTGTTGGAGTGTATATTACTGTATAGTCAATAAGCAAGCTTGAGCTTCGAAGTCATATAACATGAGCCTGTAGCTAGATGACTTGACTATACTGGTCTTGCATCCTAGGATAGGTAGCTACATTGGCTACCATCCATTGTTCTCTTAACTCCATCCTCTTAAGTTGGTTGTGACTTGAACTTAGAAGGGAATACCCCGCTCCTCGAGGAAGGAATTGCTAGATTGGGGAATCACTGGGTTGTCATGCTGGAGAAATCAATCTCTTTGTCATTTCAGTTGGGGGAGCGACTATCACATACAATGTATGAGTCAGATTCATAGTTGTAAGGGTTTGCGTATGAGTGGAAATATTCTGACCTGGCTATTGAGGGGACTGAAGTAGAGTTTCAGGATTCTCAGAGGCTGTTGGATTTCAAATCCGATTCCTAGTAAGGTTTTGCTTGCACTAAGATTCCAAAGGTCTGACTTAAGCTCTAAACTTTGATTTTGTGATGAATCTCCATTTCATCACCTTTATTCTATAATTTTGGCCTTAAAAACCCTACTAAAAGCATGTAAATACCTCTAATTTGCATAATTTAACATTCATCTATGTTGTGTAAATATTTTATAAAATACTTTTTTATGCCAAAATTAAAGAATAAATAAAAAAGAAAAAGAATAAAATATCGCAGATATTTTATGAACCTAAACCTCGAGACCTGAGCATCTCGATGACTAGGTCGACAAGAAATAAAGTAGAGGGAGATAAGGGCGAAAATACAATAAAAGTTCCCATTTTTTAGTCATTCTTTATTTATTTTTGGGTCCTATTTTATTTTCCACTTTTTATACTTCAAATAAATAAACTTTTTACATGAAAGTTGTAGATAATAAAATATAGAAAAATACAAAATTGATTTCATACAAAATGATATAAAGGGTAAAAGTTAGACCTAGAATAAGATTCCAAAATCCCAACTTCCTAGACCCATATCTATCAAATAAAAACTCAAAATATATAAAAATCACTTTTAATTATGTACAAAATTTAATATGCTATTTAATGAAGGTGCTTTAATATGTTTTGGAGTTAAGGTGCGAATGTTAGGTTTTGGACCCCCCTATTGTATAGTTTAGCAGATTAAAATAATCATTTTATTTATTCTTCATTATTTTTATACTTTATATTTTCATAATTTTGTAAAATATGTACATATTCACAACCCAAATAAAATTGTAAATTACATCTCCAAGTAATTGCTTAATGTAAATCCAATTCACATTAACAAACAATTAATAAATGTTATTTACAAATGTGCTCTCTCTAATATATTATAAATCAGGTTTATAATATACACTGATATTATGGATAGCATGGATAGTAATATCCACAATATGCATTTCCTTGACAATTAAATCTCATTTAATTATCTTGGACAATCATTCTCATAATATGAATCTTATTCGTATTATTCTTGATAATTAAATCTCATTTAATTATCAACATCTTGTTTCTTGGATACATAATTCATCAAAGGAGTTATTCCTGAACTCTTTCACGAATAGTGTGCTTTCTCGGCAGATACTTGGAGATAAGGACATGGCGATTGTATTGTTCCACATATAGTGACTTGGATGTTGAGATATCATTTCCAATCCAGATCTCACGGACCTCTCATAGATGCTTGATTACATCAAGACCGCAAATCTAATCTTCTCATTGCATCGAAATCTCATTCAGATCAATGTCCAACACTTGGACCAAGATCGGATTACTTCTCCACTAAGAGGAGCCACTAAAATTCAAACCTGTTTCATCACTCCCTTGGAATGGAAGCATCATGGTTATATAATCATTTATGATCACATCACCCTCAGGTATTCCCAATACCTGTACATCCTGCATACTGGAAGACCTATGATCAACCTGAAGATGTAGATCAATTTTTCACTGTCATCTTCAGGGTTTGATCACCAAGTTTCTCAATCCTGGTCATTGGGAATCAGTATTGATCATATGCTTTCCTAAAGCATACATCATACCTTCAAATTCTTGTCATGCTTCCAAAGCACGACGACCATGCATGGAATTTGATCAGTCCCAATACCTCATGAGTGAGCTCATGTCTTCCGGTTCACAAATGAACCTGTATGATCCCTTTGAGAGATCGTATTACTCATATGCCCTTACATGCACAGCAGCTCGCCGGTGTATAGACCGTGGTTAGGTCATCAACCCATTGGTCTGCCAAATGTACACACTCAGACATATAGTAACACATTTGTCTCTGGTCAGAGGATGTGTGCCTATGCTGTGATAGTATTCAACATAGGACTTAATAAATAGATTAATAAATAGATATTAAATAATAAATAATATTATTTTAAATAGGCATAAAATATAAATAATTAATTTATCTAAATTATGGTATAATTAATTTTTATAAATAACAAATAATTTATGAAATATAAATATTATATTAATAAATATGTATAAGTAATACTTAATAAATAGTTATTTGATTTTTAATTTAATAAATTAATAAATATATACCATTTTATAATTTATTAATTAAAAATATTATAAGTAGAATATATATGAATTTTTTAAATTTTAATAAATTACTTTAAATATATTATAAATACATGTATAAGTTATGTATTTCAATTTTACCTTTAAATTAGTGTTTTGATTTATTTAAAGTAATAAATAACGTTAGAAAATTATGAAATAAACTATAGTTAAAATAAAGGATCAAGAGAATAATTCAAAATTATAAAATCATTAAAATAATAAATAATGTGTTCTAGATAAAATAAATTGCCCAGAAACCCATTTGTGACTTTTTACGGATGGACTCCAATTTAAGATAATTCACCTCCATTAATTAGAGAATAATATTTTATGAACTTTAAAGTGAGTAGAGTGAACTTGGAGTTCGTATGACAAAGTTATGATGTTCAGAAGTTGAGAATATGACAATTTGAAGACTGGAGTTCTTGGTCTATGTACACGAATTTATTTTTAACTTATTTTTATTTTTTCTATATATTTTTAGAAATAATTAGGAAAAGAGTTTGGTGAAAAAATATGTTCATATGAATTAATTAAAATAAATGAAGATTTGATATATATTTTATAATTAATGAAGGATGCATAGAGTGTAGAATTAATTATTTTTTATTATTTTCTTCCTTACCTCCCCCAACTTATTTATTTGTCGACCAATCCTTGCTGACATGGTCTCAGGGTTAGGTTATAAATATATCTTGCAACTATATTTATTTTATAGGTCACATTGTATGCATATACATATCTACAATTTGCCTCTTCTTTTTTCTTTATTTTTATTCTTTTATTTATTTACATGATTTTAATGCATAAAAGTGCATTTTTATTCATGTGTATGGTTTTGTTAAAAGATGGAATTTAATGGATATTAGCATGTATTTGTTAAGGGTTTTAAGAAAAAATTGCAGAAAGTATGTTAATGAATAATGGATTCATCAAGCTTCTATAGCATGTGCGAGGGTGATTAATCATTTCGAAGACTGTGTCTTTTTGGCAGAAATTCAATATACCAACCTCTTTACGTATGATAATGAGATCCATGAATACCTATGCCCTGAGGAAGTATTGGAGAATGCAGTCAACTGTCTCCTTGTCAACCAAGCTGAAATTCTTGCAAATACACTGGATGAGATCCCTATAGGGATGATGTGCCTTCAAGACCAAGAGCATAGTATGGACGAATTCTGCAATAAAGGTGAAATTATCAAATATTTATGTGAACTTTTGAATGAAGAGGTAGAATAAAGCATGGTGGACACTAAACAGACAAAAGAACCACCATCGAAGATGATAGCGGAAGTCAACGTTGAAGGAACTCCTACTCCGCATGAGCTGAAATAACTGTCCTCCAATATGAAGTATGCCTTCCTTGCAGGTGAACTTAATGTGTACCTGGTCATTATCAATGCTCTTCTGACCAAAGACCGAGAATCTCGTCTGATGGAAGTTCTTGAACGAAACTACAAGGCAATTGGTTGGAAAACTTCGGATCTCCATGGGATCAATCCATCCTTGTGCTCACATCACATCTTCCTTGAAGAGGACAACAAACCCACTCATGAATTTTAGAGAAGGATGAATCCGAACCTTTAGGAGGTTGTTATGAAAGAAATTCAGAAATGGTGCGATGCGATATTCATATATCCCATCTCCGACAGCAAACGGTGAGCCCTTTGCATGTAGTGCCGTCAAGGATCACCATCGTGAAGATTTGGCAAGGGATAGGATATCACAACAAGAGTACCCACTTCTTGGCGAGTGTGTCTAGATTACAAAAGACTCAATCTCGCCACTAAGAAGGACCATTTTCCATTGCCTTTCATTGACCAGATTCTCGAGAGACCGGCTACAAAAGAATACTTCTACTTCTTTGATGGATACCATGGATATAATCAAGTTTCGATAGCTCCTGAAGACATAGAGAAGACTACATTCACCTGTCTCTTTGGTACATACACCTTCATATGGATGCCATTCGTGTGCTATGCAATGTCCCATCCACATTTCATAGGTGTATGATGGTAGTTTCACTAAATGGTGGGAAATTTTCTTGAGGTATTTATGGATGATTTCTCGATATACGGGGACTCGTTTGATCAATGCCTTGATTATTTATACTGAGTCTTATATAGGTGCTACGAAGTAAATCTCTTGCTCTCATGGGAGAATAGCAACTTCATGGTGACTGAGGGAATTGTGCTGAGTCACGTTGTATCTAAACATGGAATGAAAGTTGAGGCAACCAAGGTGGAGGTGATATCCAAGATAGATCCACCAACAACCATCAAACAGGTCAAGTCATTCTTGGGCCATGTCGGATTTTACTAGTGATTTATCAAAGATTTCAGTAAGTTGGCCAAACCATTGACCGAGTTGCTAGTCAAGGAGAATGAATTCGTTGTTGATGATTGTATGCTCCTTGCCTTTAATTAGTTGAAAGAATTTATCACTCAGACCCCTATCTTGCAGCCACCAATTTGGACACAACTTGTTGAGATAATGACTGATGCGTCATATTATGCCATCGATGCTGTGCTTGGATAGAGGAAATATAATGTCCCATTATCTAATCACTGTATTAATAGAACACTCGATGAAGCTCAAGGAAATTACACAGTCATTGAGAAGGAGCAACCCGCATTAATTTTTGCCTTGGAAAAGTTTAGATCCCATCTTCTTGGGTCCAAGGACAACATCTACACAGATATTTCATCTATCCGGTACTTATAGCAGAAGAAGGATGTCGAATCATGTCTCATCCGGTGGAACCTTCTTCTCCAAGAGTTTGACATTGAAATTCAAGATAAACCTAGAGTTAAGAATGTGGTGCCCGACCACTTATCTAGATTTAATGATCCTGAATCTCCGGAGCCAAACTTGCAACCTATCACTGAGAACTTTCTAGATGACGCTATTTTATCAGTTACATCACTTCCCTGGTATGCTGATATTGTGAACTATCTTGTGACCAATAATACTCCACAAGATTGGCCGACGCTTAAAATCGATAATTTTTTGTCTAAAATCTATTATTACAGTGGGAGGATCCATATCTATTCCGTGTAGGGGCATATTGCATATGGAGGAGGTGTATTACTCAAGAGGAAGTTCCGAGTGTCCTTGCACTTTGCCATGATCGAGAATCTAGAGGACACCATTCAGGCAGATGAATGACAACAAAGGTTCTTTAGAGCGGCCTTTGGTAGCCTACATTATTCAAGGATGTAGAAGATTACGTCAAGTGTTGCACTGACATCCAGAAGATGGGAGGTACCATAGGAATGAGAGACACGATGCCTATGAATTTTATCAGATATCATATGTCTTCGATGCATGGGGCATCGACTTTATGGGACCATTTCTAAACAACTAGTGCAACGAAAATATTCTGCTTGGTGTCGACCATGTGAGTCGATGGGTGGAGGCTATTCCCACCCAAACCATCGAAAGTAGGTCTATCGATTCTTAAGATATCACATCATTGCACGATTCAGAGTTGCTAAAGTTCTAATATCAGATGGAAGTAATCATTTCATAAACAGAGAGGTGCATAAACTAACTCAGGAATTTTGCATAGAACATCATGCCTCTTCACCATACCAGCTACTGTCCAATGTCTTAGCTGAATGTTCAAACATGGAGATAAAGATAATTCTAAAGAAGCTTGTGCGTCCGGATCGCAAGAACTGGTCTCAATTGCTTGATTCTGTCCTTTGGGTTTACAGAACCATGTACAAGTCACCACTAGGGATGTCTCCCTACTACCTTTTGTACGGCAAGCCATGTCATCTGCCCGTTGAGCAGATACATAAATCTTTATGGGCCATCAACAACTGTAATTTGAACTTTGAGAAAGCCAGGAAGAACCGAGAAGTAGATCTGAACTGGTTGTTGGAATTTAGAGTATGCATATGACAACAAGCTGATATACAAGGAGAAGGTCAAGAGGTGTCACGACAAACATATCTGTCGTAAATCCTTCAAGCCATTTCAGAAGGTGTTGTTGTTCAATGCAAAATTAAAGATCTTTTCAGGCAAACTAAAAATAAATGGACCAAGTCGTTTGCAGTGAGGCATGTACGTCGCAATGGAAGTGTAATGATATCTGTTTTGTCAGCTAACGCCAACCATTTGTGGTCAATAGACATCTTCGGAAGCCTTATCTTGAACATGACACATTCATGTCTGTCGTTGACTCCGTTCAAGTGAATTATGATGACAAACTGAATACTTCATTAGCTATAGACAAAGACAAAGTGAATCAAAATATTTTTGAATGACATTTCTTCTTTTGTTCTTTTCCTTCTTTCATCTCTTATTCTACCGAAAAGGTGTCATCCCCTTCATCAATACTATACTTAAGATGTATTTTGTCCTAAGTATAGGAGGGATGCGCACACCATGTTGTTCAAATTTCTTATTCTATCTTCACTTAACTTTTCTTCTTTTCTTTTTCATTATACTTTTTTTATCAGTGAGGTGTCACCCCTTTTTGTTAGTATTCTATACTTAGGATGTTCCTTATCCTAAGTATGGGGGGTGTGCACCCCTAGTTCTTTCATTCGTTGTTCCTCTCCAATGTCTCCTCTTGTTGTCTGTACTTAGGGATATCTTACCGCAGGTATAGGGGGAGATAGTCTAAGTACGATCCATTCATTCCCACCCTTGACCCTCCCTGCTTTGTGTACAACCTGCGATACTTAGGATTATTTGATCCTAAGTATTGGGGGGACGATCGACTTCTTATTCGTTCATTCATTTCTTCATTCTTTTATTATTAAGACTTTTCTATATTCATAACTAGTTATATCTTCTCTTTTTCTCTCTGATCTATGAGGACATAGCTCAAGCTAAGTATAGGGAGGTCACATATATTCTGGATATACTTTAGCCGTAACTCGTACTTTCGTATTTATAATAATAAATATGGATTAAAATATTATAACATACACTAAAAAAACTTAACAAAAATGTCTATTATTCCTTAAATTCTCTTCATACTTACTGATAAATAAATCAAGTAGAAATATTTTTTACAAAATGTTTGAAAAATAGTATGCCAATCTTTTTGAAAATATTTTAAGAACAATTTGGAAAATATTTTGTTAAATATTTTCAACCGTTGTAAATTTTTTTGTTTGAAAAATATATTTTTTATTGATATAAAAATGTTTAAGAAATGATTTGCAAATGTTTGGAAAATGGTTTAAAATATTTTGAATATATATATATATATACTTTTTATAAAACATTTGCAAAATGATTTTCAAATATATGTAAATGTTTGTAAAAATTATTTTGAACTACAGTTTCAAAATTGTTTATAAAAGCTCTTTCGAATAAGCTTGCGGAATATATACGTCACACTAAAATTCTTTATATATGCCAATAAAAATGATCACTTACCTCTTGTAAATTCTTAAAACCTTATTCTTGAAAATATAAGATGCATCCCATTGTAAATATTTATACCTAGTTTTTAGCCAAAATATTTTATTCTCAAAAAGCACAAAAACCATATGCAAAAACCAAAATACCAAATGCATTTGCAAAATCTTTTTGAAAAATAAAAAATTGCATGAGCATCATTTTTTCAAAAATCCATAAAAAGTTCAAAACTTTGAAAATTACAAAAATATTTTCTGCATAGCATTCACCTTTTTTGGAATAAGTTTTATAATTGAACAAGTCTAAGTAAAAGCCGAATATTGGTTAATCATAGGAATCTTATAGGAACTAGAATTGATGTACTTTAGGTCTAGTTGACTTTATTCTTTGAGGATCACGAGACTTGGTTCAATGGATTCTTGACTGCCTAAGTAGAGTATTTCGGAGCACACGCATGGCTCTAGTCAATAATGACCTAACTTGGACACATGCACCTTTCACTTGGCTCAGCTCAACTGGAGTCGTGAGGGGATTGGATTTACCGATATGATACACACACAAGTGGAAACATTTGTCCTCGTATAGAGAGGAAAGTGCATCCCAACCCATCCAGTGGCATAGACGTCTAAAGAAAGGAGAGTGTGGGTTGCAATAATGCTTTAAAAAAGTGATAGTCTACTGGATCAAGATGAAAAACTCCATATGTAAATGCTGCTGTAAATAGTATGTCTAAAAAAAGAGCAAAAAGTAAAAAAATCTAAAAAAGTAGACACGCTTGATTGAAAATAAAATGCCTGTTGGAGTGTATATTACTGTATAGTCAATAAGCAAGCTTGAGCTTCGAAGTCATATAATGTGAGCCTACGACTAGATGACTTGACTATACTGGTCTTGCATCCTAGGATAGGTAGCTACATTGGCTACCATCCATTGTTCTCTTCACCCCATCCTCTTAAGTTAGTTGTGACTTGAACTTAGAAGGGAATACCCCGCTCCTCGAGGAAGGAATTGCTAGATTGGGGAATCACTGGGTTGTCATGCTGGAGAAATCAGTCTCTTTGTCATTTTAGTTGAGGGGAGCGACTATCACATACAGTGTATGAGTCAGATTCATAGTTGTAAGGGTTTGCGTATGAGTGGAAATATTCTGACCTGCTATTGACGGGACTGGAGTAGAGTTTCAGGATTCTCAAAGGTTGTTGGATTTCAAATCCGATTCCTAGTAAGGTTTTGCTTGCACTAAGATTCCAAAGGTCTGACTTAAGCTCTAAACTTTGATTTTGTGAAGATAAGTTTGAGAATTAAAATTAATCTATTTTTTCTTTTTCTTTTCTTTGTTTTACCTTTTCTACACTTATTGCATAAGTGTCTGGTAGGGACTAGCAAAGACAATTATAGGAGGGTGATGAATCTCCATTTCATTACCTTTATTCTATAATTTTGGCCTTAAAACCCCTACTAAATGCATGTAAATACCTCTAATTTGCATAATTTAACATTCATTTATGTTGTTTAAATATTTTATAAAATACTAATTTTATGCCAAAATTAAAGAATAAAGAAAAAAAGAAAAAGAATAAAATATCACATATATTTTATGAACCTAAACCTCAAGACCTGAGCATCTCGATGACTAGGTCGACAAGAAATAAAGTAGAGGGAGATAAGGGCGAAAATACAATAAAAGTTCCCATTTTTTATTCTTTATTTATTTATTTTTGGGGCCTATTTTATTTTCCACTTTTTATACTTCAAATAAATAAACTTTTTACATGAACGTTGTAGATAATAAAATATAGAAAAATACAAAATTGATTTCATACAAAATGATATAAAGGGTAAAGTTAGACCTAGAATAAGATTCCAAAATCCCAACTTCCTAGACCCATATCTATCAAATAAAAACTCAAAATATATCAAAATCACTTTTAATTATGTACAAATTTTAATATGCTATTTAATGAAGGTGGTTTAATATGTTTTGAAGTTAAGGTGCGAATGTTAGGTTTTGAACCCCTATTGTATAGTTTAGCTGATTAAAATAATCATTTTATTTATTCTTCATTATTTTTATAATTTATATTTTCATAATCTTGTAAAATATGTACATATTAAAACTAAAATAAAACCATAAAAAACACTAAAATATGTAAAGAAATATATATATATATATGAAATACCTATAACTATACCTATATAAATAGTACACCTATTCATTTAAGTGTATATATTACTTCAGAAAATATAATCAAAATACATTTAAGTATCTAAGAAATCTATAATTATATAACGTAATAATCTAAATTAACAAAATCAAGAATACAAAAAAACAAAAGACCTAAATACATATATCAATATACCTATTATTTAACCCAAAAAAGAAACTTGTAATAAACAATCCTAAAAAAATAAATAAAAATCATAATAAAATAACATGAAAAATAACAAAAAATTATTATTTTATAACTTCAAATTAATAAAATCATTTACTATTTTATATTGAATTTCGAAATCTTTTTCATGTTTGATTTTCTGGTTGGTCCACATGGACCAACCAACTTTCACCCCCAATTGGCCTAGGTCAACTCCCTGACTGAGGTCACATGGGTGTTAGACATGCGGTTTGACCCTTTTTCTTGCATTTTTCCAAGTAGATTCGAGCATCGACTTGGGTATATCTCTTCTTCACTTTTGTGCCTCGTTCGTTTGTGATTCCAAGGCTTCATCTTTTTGTAGTTAACATTCCATGCGGAAGCAAAGAGAAACTACACTATTCTAGGGAATTTCGAGGCAAGTTTTGAAGCTACAAGCCCTGAACCTTGTGGAGGACTTTACGAGGTTCCCGGCCATTTTGATGGAGTCAAACAGCTGAGGAAGCATCCCACGATCATCCTGAAGCCGTCAACACCTAGAGATCGGCTTGAGTTGCGAGATCGTGTGGATCAAAGTGAAGGTGGGTTGTTCTTCACTATTCTTCACGAGAAGCAGTACCAGTTGGATCAAGAGCGCACACCCAATTCAATTCAGAGTCGTTGGATCATCTGCCCATTCAACCGTCAGATCCTGATCAAGGATCTAATCTTGGCTGTGCATCCACGAAGCGACTTCGTCGCATGAGAAGGCGACACATGGCTAGTGAACAAAGATCAGACGCCTGTTCTCACCGTACGTATGGGTATTTTACATTTTTTGCAGGCCAATTTTGTGTATTTAATAATTAATGCCTAAACTTTCATCTACTGCTTTACATATTTTGTAGTATTTGCAAAGAACACCTGCAAACTATCGGTATTTGCATATTGGTCCACGCCATGTCAGCTCACATGCCTCTACGTGTGAGGTGTGGGCATTTTGTGCGCGGACCCATGTGTCTTTTATATTTGTTTTTAATTCTAGAAACTTATTTTGCATGTTCTATATTTTTGGCAAAATTGCAGACTGGCCTTGTATTTTCTATTATTTACAAAAGGCCCCTACTAGTAATGTAGTTTCTTTTTGTATTCTCTATTTATTTTAAATATATACATTTCTTGAAAAAAATTTTAAAAAATAGGCTTAGTCTCTTGTCGCATTATGTTTCCAGGTTCTTTTTTATTTTCACAGTTTAGGACCCTTATTATTTTCTAAAAATCAAAAGTAGTCCATTTTACCCCTATCTAAAATATAAAACCCATAAAAATATGAAAAGTTTTTGAGACATTTCAAAAAATATTTTGTATTTATTTAATTATTTTACAACTTCAGACCAAAAATCACTAAAAATGATGAAAGAAACTCTTAAAATTGGAAAAAAAACCCTAAAACCTTATAAAAATATAAAAATTCCTAAAAATATATCTTCTGTGTTTGAATTTTTCGTATATTATTATTATCATATTAAAATTTACTTGGAAAATTTTGGATATCATTTTCTATTTTGAATTCCCATTTCAATTTCAGCCTAGTTAACTAAACCCCGTTTTAGGGTATTTTTGTCTTTAAAATATTTAAAAATTAGCAAAAATTCCTAAAAATCTCAAAATAGTAAAAAATATTTAAAACACAAAAATATTTTATTTTCTTACTTTTGAGCATTTTTTCTTGTATTTATATCTATATTAAGTTATCTTGTATATATACTTTATATATAGCCCTATATTATGTTTTTTTAAAAAGAAATATAAAAATACAAAAATCTAAAAAAAAATATAAAAACAAAAAATTGAAAATCAAAAAACAACAATATAAAACCAAAAACAAAATAAAACTTAGAAATCAGAACCCATAAAAAATCATTTTTGGTTACGTAGTGAGAGACAAATTGTGCTTGGATTCTTTACCTTTGCAAGATCAGCTCCTTTGCTTCATGTGTTTGACCCCTACTTGCTTGCCATTATACATTCTTAGTAGGGTATAATAAATTTTAACTCTTTCTTTTAATTGATGAATTATCTGACTGGGTTAATTATTGAGACAACGAGAGGATCCATGTAGTCGCCTCAGGGATAGTGAGCCCGATTCGTCAGGCTATAGAGTAGTTTTTGTCTCTTTAATTGCTTATCCATTTTTGATATTATATTTCTTCATTTGATTATTTATTTTTAATTGTCTGACATCTCTTCTCTTGTCTTCTTGTGAGGGACCACAGATTGAAGAGGATTGCTTAGGTGATTCTACACAGCCTTGGGACGAGGATCTGACTATTTTGACCTAGCCAACGGGAGAGATAAGGAGACTCTTGAGAGAGAGAGAGGACAATAGCTAAGGATTTTTATTCTTCATGTGAGAGAGAGACTTATTTGAACTATTAATTTTGTAATAATACATGCACTCTGGACTTTGGATATTCAGGCCCAATTTCCAAGTGTTTGTTCACTTGAGGGCTTATCACAATTTTTCGAGTTTTTCATCTCTTTATTTTACTTTGTTTTTCATGATTTGTGCTTTCTGCCTTTTTTTTAAATGTTTTATGAAATGAGCCCTTAAATTTTAGGCTTGATTGATGGTGTAATCTAAGGCCAAACATCTAACTATTTTGCATGCACATATAGCCTTCACGTTTGGATTTAGATTAATTAATTGCTTGACACTTAGTTTCATAACCGCGTACCGTGAGATCACTCCATATGACGTTTGCAGTACCCACTGTGGTGGGCGCCGAGGAATCACCAAGATCGGACTCTAGGTTTCATTCTTAGTATTTATCATTTTGTTCTTCACATTAGCGATTGCCTACTTAATATGATTTTCGTGTGCATATCGACACATGGTATAGGTTTATAAATTTCTATTTTGCATCCCGCATGGAGAGAGCTAGGAAGCACTGTAAATTTTCTAATTGAGCATTCATCATTTAGGCACTAAGGTGAGATTTCCATCTTAGTGTCACCTTGCATTGCTTTTCCGCTATCTCCCTCTATTTTTAGATCACATAGGAATCAAAGAAAATACAAAAACATTAGGATCTTGTATTGAATCTACTCAAAACAAGTGATAACACAAAAAATTAAGCAGTGCTCCTTTCAGCAACTGTTGGATAAAGGCTCGACCCTTGATCTAGCCACCCGTAGACGCCCATACCACCCTCACGGAAACTCACGCCTTGGGGAAGACTGAATCAACCAGATGCCGTCAAGTATAGGCTCGAGAGTTTGAGACAACCCCTCGCCTAACCTCCCTCGCGCATACATACTTTACGCATGCGTAGGAGGTGTAAATTGCAAAAAGGACCACAAGTTGCAGAATTCACAAGAAGTACTCTGCATTCGTAGACGTTGCGTCACATGTAGGGCACATGACATATGACAAATTTACGTGTGAGCCCTTGTGGTTTTCAAAAATTATAGAAAGGTCCCCGCTAGACGAAGCACGTGCCCTGTACCAGCCAATATGGAAGACCCCTTCGACTTTCGTGAATTATAGATAAATCCTCCAGGGAGATATTTGAGAGGAAAATATTTATTTTTATTAAATTTTAGCCCATGCAAATTCATTTTAGCATAACTCTATCATACAAACGTTGATTTTCGTGTACAATATGTCATTTTAAAGCTTATTTCATGTTCTATCATTTTACTTATCCTGTGAATTGATTAGATTACATTTATTGATGATTATAATTTTAGGATCTCTGTTAACATTTATAGATCGATTTACCGATACTTTTACGCTTTATTGGGAAAATTAATGATCTGTTTTGCAGGTATTCTAGTGTGGATTTTAATTACTCTTGAGATTATTGTGGATCATCCATTGGGACTTAATTTCTGTAGGGAACTCCATTGATGAGATTTTATGTTGTTAATCCTCTTTGAAATTACCTTTTGAGAACTAATTAATGTAGGGGCATATATAGGGAAGGAACTAATTTATTTCCTTAATGTTTTATGTGATCAAATTCTATCTACATGCAGATTAAATTGGAGAGAATTTGGAGATTACAAATTAGTTTTTAAAACCATTTTATGATCACATTAATTGTAGGATTATTCATAGATCTATTGATATTCTTACCTGCAGATTGGATGTAAATTGACTACATTTCTTCGAAATATTCCTTTGGTCTGTGATTTTATTTTGAGAATATTGATTAATTTTATTGGGATTTAAATCTTATAATTACAGATCATGTGCTCTCACTTTGCATTGGATTTTTTGCACTTCATTGCATTACATTCCTTTGTAATTTCTGGCATAGAGATTATCATAATGTTTTAAATAAATTTTTAAATTAAATTTAAATTGTAAAAATAAAAATTACCACTCTTTGTGTCCAACATTGGTAGACTTGCAGCTTGGATTTAAATTGACTACATTTCTTGTAAATATTCTTTTGGTCTGTGACTTTATTTTGAGAATACTGATTAATTTTTTGAGGATTTAAATCTTATGATTACAGATCATGTGCTCTCACTTTGCATTGGATTTGTTTGCACTTCATTGCATCACATTTCTTCGTAATTTCTGGGACAGAAATTAACATAATGTTTTAAATAAATTTTTAAATTACTTTTAAATTATCAAAATAAAAATTATCGTTCTTTGTATCCAACATTGGTAGACTTGCCAAGCAAAAATTCTCCACAACATTCAAAGATTATCGCTTTTGACAATTCATTTTCTGCGTTCTATATTGCAATTGTCGATTATTAAAGAGGCGTATTTTCGCATACATTAATAAAAAACACAACATGAGTACCTAAATTTTTGAAATTAACCAACTCAAAAAATTATAATAAAATCCAAAAATAAATAAGGATGAGTTGTGTCCTCAGCAACGATGACATTTGATGAACTCGAATTCCGTCTCTTTAATAGTCAATGGTTGTAGTATAGGAGATAGATTTCGATTCAGCAAAATCCACACTTTTGAATATTTGGAGAATTTTTACTAGAAAGACTACCAAAGTCGAACATAAGGACACAAGCCTCCTCGTTTATTTATTGGAAATTACGATTATATCAAAGCGATTGAATCCATTGATAAAGATCTTCATATGCACACACAATGCACACATCACAAGATGACATATAATATGCATACAAATATGCGCATGAAACACATGCAAAAACAACCATGCAGTGAATGATGAACCATATGTTATTTTTTATTTGATTTTTAATATTGTATATATGATGCAAAATGATATGAAGGAATCTTTGAATCATCAAGGGAATATGGAGATGCATAACTCAAGAACTCTAGAGACACCATGAAAATTTCTCCGTGAACATTGTCTTCTCCATATGAGTCTTGCTTAATACTGATAGGGTTTATTTCCATATCCCAACTGCGCTAACTACTCTACAATCCACTTATGAAGATGAATAGAAATCTATGCTAGACTCGGAGTCAGTTCGCAGCCATTTCGTCTGTTTTATTGTGAATTCCACTTCTCCGACTGAAAAATGAAACTTTATCATTCCTTTTTGGTAATCAAATGAAGCTTTAATGATCCTATGGAAAGTCTACCCAAGAATGATCTATGAATATTTCCAATAATTGGGGATATTGATTTTGAGGATAGTAAGGTCTACTTTGCAATTGTGTCCCTCAATCGATATGATAATGTTTTTGAATTCATCCCTAGCTTTCTTCATGGACTTGTCTGCAAACTGGAGTAATGCTCATGATCAGCATAAAGGTTTCAGCTCTAGTTTCTTGTACAAGTGCATGCAGATGCTATGTCATCTATATGACTCACCACATAGTGTGCACCTATGTATCTATTCTTCCTTGGTAATTGTTGGTTCTTTAAACAAAAAGTAGTGGCGCGATGATATTTGGACACATGGCCCATTCAAAAATTTCAAAAATGAAAATAAATTGAAAAATAAAAAATAAATAGTAAATGATGTTAAAATAAAAAGTTTCCTTCACGAAATTTTTGTGGATTTAAATTCTCTACAACATTGATGCAGAAACCTAAATCAAAATATGTTATATGTACATGTAGATATATATTATGAGTATTTTATATGTATAAAATTACCCACTTTAAATCTTCACCTATTTTTTGGTATTTAAAAAAATAAATAATTTACAAATTATTATTTACAAATTGCTGTCATTTTTATGGGATTTTTAATGATTAGAAAATACATAAATAAAAAGATATAATGTAAGATATATGTACAAGACATAGGAAAGTTAATTAAAAACAATAACTAATATTAATTATTTACCTAATTCTAATTATTAATTAGAGTGAACTGAGGGTTAATTAGTTGGATCTGTTAAAGCTAAAAGGATAATAAGTAAAAAATAAAATGATCAATCAAGTATTTATCACCCCCTATACATAAACTTTACTCATCCTCAAGTAAATAAAGAATGAACAAATAGTTGAATCCAGGACTATTCTTGTGAAAGAAGGACTTGATGTTTATGACAAGCGTTTTAAATATGACTCATAAACTCTAAATTTGAATCAAGTCTCGGTCAAAAGGAACTCAACTCCCTAATTTTCAGACTCTCAGTGTATACATACAAACAAACATACATACATACACACATACATACATACATACATACATACATACATACATAGATATATATATATATAAGTGGTATGACTTTTAGTGTAGACTACGTATACAGGTGTAGAGTCAAGTCTTCGCCTGAGGTTCTAGTTTGAAAAATCTTTCTTAGGACCCAACCCTCAACACTAGGGAATAAATATAGTCTTGCTTCAATCCACCGTCTCTTTTGTTGTTAGACTTAAAAGGGTAAACGGGCATGCCAGTTATTAAGGGTATAAGTGTGACACCGTCATCTCCCTAGGATCCAGATACTCGACAAACCAATTCCATGCACATACATTCCACATTCGAATCACATGACATACACATGAGAAGGAGAAAATATCACAAAACATTGGAAATTTAAAATTTTGCTTAACATTCAACCAGTTCACAATCACATTTCATTTTCATTCTCATTCACTCCATTGTCCCTTACAATTCCATTCATTACATTTATAATGCCCATCCATACATTTGCAATGTCCAACCATTCCAAAAAATATACATGTATGCATGAAAGAAATGTGTCTCAACATACATTATACATGTCATGTCTCTCAAAATGCTACAAGTAAGGAAAGATATTAAAAACTACTATCAATTGTACCACAAGAAGGAGTCGTGAAGCTACACAAAAAGTGGTGACACCAAAATTGTTCACTGTTGCGAACCTACGTAAGTCAGACATAGGTACGTTATGAGTAAAGTTGCCCAGCACGATATAACAATATACAACCATAAACAAGATATAATTTATATGTGCAAAAAAACTTGGCAACCGATCTCACAAGAACTACTTTTCAATTATTGTTATTTGATATGGATATGAGTAACCAAGCTTCGTGGATAGTCTGTGGTATTGGTCTGGATGGGACCTCACACTATGACTTTAAGGCAAAATGAACACGTTAGGGTTGGGGTGCCTCCGTAGGCATGCGGTGGGGTGCAATGCATCATAACTAAGTTCCCAACATGTCCACTTTAACACACATCACAACTATACTTCCGGTTGACAAATGAGATTCTAACCCGTGAATCATCGTAACTAACCCAATCCTCCTTATGCACATGAGATTCATATTTTTATTCCCAACTTCATTAACCACATTTCCCAGAATTCCCCTCTTAGTGCTCCCACTCGGAATACTAACCAATGTGGCCTACACCAGCCAGTACACAAGTGTTAACACTAAGTAAACAAGCGAGACACTAGACCAACAATGAGTACTTGAACCGTACTTGAAAGCACTGAACTAAAGGCACACAAGTGCTTAGGCTGAACACCGTGTGGTGACTCCTCGGTGTGCCAAGCAACATGCCCTCTGACCATTTCAGGTACGTAGTAGTAGTTGAGAAGGCAGCTCTCTAGGATTCTACTTGGGGACCCACGGGTGTATTCCCCTTCCTTGACGGCAACTACTCCACTACCCGATTACCATGAAATGTAGCCCTTATGATAATAATTACGCTGAACTCAACATAGATCGCCTTCTTATTTAGGCACATAACTCTATCCTCAGTTCTGCTTTCCATCGCTCATTCATGGTAAGGGACATTAGATACCTACTTTGCTTCATTATCGAGGGACTAAGAATGTTTATTTCTAGAAGGTGTTTTACTTTTACAAAGGAAGTAATCAACATAAGTGCCCCTCTAATCACAAACAAAAGTTGTCAAACACAATTGAGGGGCAACACACAGGTCTATGGGTTAGCGCAATCACATGTTTGCGTTAGTATGGATATGGTTCTGTAAACTTGGAGCATTAGAGGATAAAGAAACATGTGAATGAGAGAAAAACCCATCTGCAGAGTTTTGCCGGTAAAGCCCAAAATTTGCACCCTCCAGTATTGCTTCATAACTACCATTGGCATCTCGCCACTCTTGAATAATGTGTATCATGGATAACTTTACATTTTGAACAAGACTATGTCCATGTCTGTGAAAAAAAATGGCAGAAGAGAGTGCTTGGAGCTCAAATAAATGTTGATACTAATCGATCTCTTGAGCAATATTGAACTACACATCACCAATTACAACTTTGGTATGAGATATAGGAGAGGATCTAGTTACACATTTGATATAATATATAATTATATAGAACAATGACAGAGAAACAGCTACAATGGTTTCAATCACATTAAAAATTATAAGTTTGTTACAAAAGCTGAGAAATTTGTGATTCACAGCCAAGAGGAAAGTCAGAAAGACTAAGGATATGTAAGTTTTGAAAAAATATACTGTAAGTGAAGCTATATCACAACAGAACTCCGTTAATTTTGGGAGATGTAATACTCTACTCATTCGTTATGTTAGAATCTGAACTCTGTCAACGTCTCCAAAATTGGTGAGTATTTAACAAGCCATAAAAATGTGCCTATTACATTATCTTACGTGTTGATTTGATCCCTCATATGCTTCGCAAGAGCACTTCCCAATGATCCAGATCATACAGAATAATCCTGCCACTACATCCACATAACAAAAGTGGATGATTTGCAGATCTAGAACATACCACACGAGCACTACCACAAATAAGATATTTATATCCAAGGGAGCACATCATATAAGGGTGTGCTTCTAATTCATTACATATAACAACAATGAGAGGCATCCTCAACATCCCTAATCACCATGGAACAGCACGAAGCCGGAATATGTTGCTATATGATTGGACTGTTAGATTAGAAATGACTTACTTTATCAGAACTAATCCCCACCAAAAGAATTTACCCATCCGATGTTCTTACACAATAATCATATTCAACACATGAAATAACACTAAAGATCACAGAGATGCAGTACCTCTAACATCTAATCTATCTAGATGTAAAAATAAAATCCAAATCCAACCAAGGTTCTAAAGATGTTTACGTACGTAGGTTCAAGAAAATGCATGGAATCTGCAACAAGAGGGGAGGGGATCTCTTACCTCAAGATTTGTCACCTCGGTTATTTCGTCGATGAAGAACGACGCGATCGACGCCCCGTTCGTGATGAGAACTGCACACGGGGTTGACCTGGACCTTCTCCACCAGGGGTAGGCATCATATCGTCGATCCGACGTGCTACGGTGGTGTTCCGAGGAGGAACAGGGAGGAGGAAGAGGGATGGTCGAATGAGAATAGGCGTTCGGGACGTTTTGGATAAGAGGGGGTCGGGTTTATGGGTGAAATTCAGATTCGGATCTGGGTTCGAATCTGAATAAGACCTGGACCTCTCTTTACTAAAATAGTTGTAACTCGGATTTTCACGTTCTTGGACTCGTTGGAAAGATATCGACGATCTCTATGCGATAGAGTGCTCAAATAAATTTTTTAGATGTTGGAATAAAAGCAGATTTGCAATCTACCCCATATTTATTCAATTTTTTGCAATTTAGTCAACGTTCGGATTTCAGAGTTTTCACATCATAAAACTTTCAAAGGAGGTCTCGTTCCCGAGACATAAGATGACTCTAGTTGATTTCAACACCTAAACTTGCTGTATCCATGTCTCACAAAGGTACAAGCCCATTAAAATCTCAAAGAAAATGAAACCCTAAAAATCTCAATGGAATTTGACTACAGTTTTGACTCCATACATGTGAACAATTAAGGGTATTTCTCCCTCATATCAGCTTCAGGTTTCGCCTTTTCAACATCTTGACTTCGCCATAGGACCTTGACTAAGAGTATCTCCTTCCGCCTCAGCCTCTTGATCGCATGATCCAGTATCCGAATCGGCTTCTCGAAGAAGGAGAGGTTTGGCTCCACTGCCAAGTCCTCGTACCAGATCATGTGTCGGAGATCTCGAATGTATTTTCAAAAATTCAACACATGAAACACGTAGTGAATGCCCTCTATGTTTGGAGTAAGGTCCACACTTTAAGCCACCTTCCCAACACGAGCCAAAAGATCGAATGGTCCCACAAAGCACAATGCGAGCTTACCTTTGGCACCGAAACGTTGTACGCCTCTCATTGGGGATACTCGTAGGAAGACGAAGTCCATAACATGCGGTGATGATTAGTATTTTGGACATACAGGATTGTTTACGACTCATGTCATGTAAGCATGAATGTATGATTTTATACCTGAAACTCAAGGTCTCGATGTCACTAGTCATCGTAACTCTTTTGATGGTTCTGCATGGTCAACAATCTCTTCCTAGAAGTCTCAACGGCTCTAGAGGTTTCCTCTATGATCTGCGGGGTGAACAAGGTGTTGTCACCCACATGCTTCCAACATAAAGGAGTGGTGCATCGCCTCCCCCCTCAAAAGGTTCCATGCCTACGCTGGCATGGTTGCTGTTGTTATATGTAAACTCAACCAGTGGGAGATGATCCTTCCAGGATCCCTTCAATTCAACTTCACATGCCCGCAACAAATCCTCTAAGGTGTGGATGGTCCTCTCAGCTTGCCCATCTATCTATAGATGATAAGTTGAACCCATACGTAGCTCGATCCTCAAAGCTTTCTCCTGATAGTGTGAAGTAAAGCTGAAATCTCTATCTAACACTGCTTCATTTGGTATCCCATGCAACCAAATAACATGTTGGATGTATAATTTGGCTAGCTGTACTGGTGTATATGTCATGTTGGTCGGAATTAAATGGGCTGACTTGGTAAACTAGTCAATGATCACCCATATCGCATCATGTCTTCCAGGGGTGCACAGTAATGATGTGATAAAATCCATGGAGATGCTCTCTCATTTCCACACCGAGATGGGAAGAGGTAGCAATAAATCAGGAGATCTCTAGTGATCTGTCTTCACCATCTAGCAAGTAAGGCATTGGCTGACATGTTCGTCTAGATCCTTCTTCATGCCCTCCTACCAAAAGTGTTGGCAGGGATCCTTGTACATCTTGGTGCCTTCTGGATGTATAGAAAGTCTTGAACTATGCACATCATCCAAAATATCTCTCCTCACCACCTCATCATCTGGAACACAATACGGTCCCACTTTCATAGGATGGATTCACAGACTTGTAATCCATAAAACTCATCCTTCAAGCATCTATGGTAAAAGCCTTGGATCCTCTGATCTATCTATTTCCCTTGGACGATCCTGTCCCACAAGCTACTACTCACAATCACTGAATTGGATGTACTCTCAAATGGAAGCCACTCACTAAGTGTAGTGAGTACATCCCAAGTGGGCAACCAAGCTGACGAACCCTTAGTTCATGGCCGCTAGCTCATGGCATTTGCCACAACATTCCCCTTATCAGGATGGTAGGAGATTTTGCAATCATAGTCCTTTAGCAATGCCATCTGCCGCCATTGCCTCATGTTTAGCTCCTTCTGATCAAAAAATTTTTTGAGGCTCTTGTCGTATGTAAAGATCTAAAATGTCACCCACAAATAGTCATGCCATATCTTTAGTGCAAAGACTACAGAATCCAACTTCAAGTCATGAGTGGAGTAGTTGCGTTCATGGTTTTTTAGCTATCGTGACTCATATGCCACGATCTGTCCTTGCTGCATCAACACACCACCCAAACCTTCTTTGGAAGAATACACGGTGAAGTCCAAGGTACTAGAAGGAAGAGTGAGGATAGGTGCGGAAGTTAACCACTCCTTGAGATCATGGAAGCTCAACTCGCATTTATCACTCTAGACAAATGGAACCACCTTCCACATTAACTGGGTGAGGGGCAAAGTCAATTGGGAGAATCCTCTGACAAATCTCATGCAGTACATGGCGAGGTCAACGAAACAACAAATCTTTGTCACTGTCTTGGGCCGCTCCCAAGATACCGCTGCCTCTGTCTTGATGGGGTTAACTGATACCCCCACCTTTGAAACCACATGTCCATTAAAATCCACCTCAGAAAATCAAAACTCACACCTATTCTACTTGGCATAAAACTGGCGCTCTTGAAGTGTCTCTAGCATCGCGAAGATGAGTTTCATGCTCATACTCATCATGGGAATAGGCTAAAACATCATTAATAAATATGATTACGAACATGTCCAAGTGCGGATGGAATACTCAGTTCATCAAATCCATGAATGCAACAGGTGCATTCATGAGTCCAAAATGCATCACCAAGAACTCATAGTGGCCATATCGGGTATGGAATGCAAACTTCATCACATGTCCTCTTTGATCCTCAACTGGTGATATCCTGACCGTAGTTCAATCTTAGAGAACACTACAGCTTCCTACAACTGATCAAAGAGATCATCGATCCGTGGGAGTGGGTACTGGTTCTTGATAATTCACTTGTTCAGATATCTATAGTCTATACATAGCCTCAAGGATCCATCCTTCTTTCTCAAGAAGAGGACTGGCGCTCCCCACGATTCTATACTGAGGCGGACGAATCATGTCTCCAATAGCTCCTATAACTGCACTTTGAACTCCTTGAGCTCATTAAATAGAGATCATTTGTATGTTTGATAACAACATGATTTCAAACTCTATCTACCTCACTGGGGTTAGCCCAAGTAAGTCATATGAAAACATGTCTGGAAACTCGCGCACAACTCTATCATCCTGAGCATCTGATCTTGCGCTGCTGAGTCTACCACACATGTAAGGCAACCTATACAACCCTGGCTTCGAAACTAGTATGCCCTAAAGCGGAGATGCACTTGATCTCGCCATAAGATTCGTGAACGTCGAACTAAAACGGTAGCACTCCAAGTAAATCGAAGACCATTGTTGTCTCAAAATAGTCCAGGCACGTGTGGTACCTCTCTATCCTATCCATACCCAGAATGACATCGAAATCCTCTAACTGTATCAACAACAGGAATGTGGGCATCTCGTGCCCACCTATCAGCACAACCGCATCCACCAATGCCTGACGGATGATGAACAATTGGCCCCTTGGGCCATAGATGTGGTATAAAGAAATCACATTCATCACAGACTTGCCCAATGTGGGAACCATGTGATGTGCAAGGAATGAATGAGTAGCCCCTGAGACAAACAAATGTAAGGCAATCCCATAGGCTGAAATCATACCTACGACAATGGATCCAGAATCATGGGTCTGCTCCTGCGACACTACGTTCAATTGTCCTCATGGTACGACGCTAGATCCTGCAATGCTCACTTTCTACGGTGGGGCACGCTGGAAGTCACGGCTTCCTCGACCGGATCCTGATCCCTAAATTTATCTTGAAGACCCGACTAGTTTTTTGCTCTACTACTGTTGTGTGCCCGAGCTTGTTGCACGAAAAGGGCATTAGGCCTTGAAGTGGTCCGGCTGTCTACAAAGATAACAAGTGCGACTATCTTCCTGTGACAAGCTCCCACCAAAAGCAAAACTATTGCCCCCAGTCCTGCGACTCTGTGTCTACGTAGGGGGGTGAGATGGAATTGAAACACGTCCTACCAAGGCATGTCTTAAAGTAGGCATGAAACAACTGACGGATGGTGCTGCCGCTGTCTGGTGGTGACGGGGGTCTCTACGGAACTAAGAGAGATCCCGTAGAATAACTTTGCTAGGTTGAGATGGAGGAAAATGTGACTGACTTTCTTGTATGTGGTGTTGAGTTACCTCCCACTTCGTTACCTTCATCGTAGCCTCCTTGACGGAGGTGGGGTCCAAAGTAGAAAGTCTCTCATGTACCTCCTTGAACATTCCTCGGATGAATTTCTGCAAGTTCTCCTATGCATAGGCTATTGCAGCAGGGGAATGATGAGAGATCTCTGTGTAATGGATCGGGTACTATTGGGCCATCATCGACCCCTGTCTCAGCTCAGCAAAGTTTTTCCTTTAATCTTCCACCCAATGGTTTGGGTATAACGCTACACGGAATTCGTCGAAGAAGGTCTCTCAAGTGATAGCTCCCGTCAAGTGCTCCTTGGTGGCATTCCACCACCGCTCCATGTAACCATCAAGGAAATATTCTGCAAATGACACCCATGTGTCCTCGGGTGCACGTATCATCTTCAGGACCTTGGCAACCTGTGACATCTAGAGCTCGGCATCATCGAGGTTGGTGGTACCGAAGAACTGTGGTACCGTTGCCTCCTGGTATGCTACATATGTACTTTGATGCTTCTGCGAGATATCTGCATCCTCTGGCTGCTCAGGCTCCATAGAAAAATGATATGTTGACACTCTCCTTTCCGTCATGAGAAAGACAGTAGGAGGGGTCATCCTATAGATGGAGTTGCTACACCATCGCCTCTTGGCAATGCTGGATATCCTGTACCGCCTATACAAGGAAAGCCAACTGCTGCACCGCATCATGATCTATACGAGATAGCATGGTTCTGAATAAAGAAACAAGGCATTAATACTTTATTTAATTAAGAGAGACATTATGATAAATAAATGGACATGGATGTAATATGTTATTCTCCGTTGGACTCATGTTGGGTCAGAAGACTTCCAACAATATCCAATATTCGAACCCCGATGAGGAATAATATGCATGGACTGGAATGGACTACCATGGCTCTAATACCAAAATGCGACGCCCTTGTCCCCTAGGATTAGGGTACTCGACAAACCAATTCCATGTATATACATTCCACATTCGAATCACAAAACATACACATAAGAATGATAAAATATCACAAAACATCTGAAATTTAAAATTTTACTTCGCATTCAACCTGTTCACAATCACATTCCATTTCCATTCTCATTCTTTCCATTGTTCATTACATTTTCATTCATTACATTTACAATGTCCATCCATTACATTTGTAGGGTCCATCAATTCCACAAAATATACATGCATGCATAAAAGAAATCTGTCTCGACATACATTATACATGTCATGTCACTCAAAATACTACAAATAAGGAAAGACAATAAAAACTACTATCAAAATTACCATAAGAAGGAGTCGTGAAGCTGCACACAAAGTGATGATTCGAAAGTCGCTCACTGTTGTGAACCTGTGGATTCACACATAGGTACGTTATGAACAAAGTTGACCAACATCATATAATAATATACAACAATAAGTAATATATAATTTATGTATGCAAAAGAAATCAACTGGGTAACCGATCTTATAAGAACTACATTTTAATTATTATTATTATTATTATTATTATGATTATTATGATTATGAGTAACCAAGCTTCGTACATAGTATGTGATCTTGGTCAGGATGAAACTTCACACTATAACTCTAAGGCAAAAAGAATACTTTAAGGGTGTGGTTCCTCCGTAGGCACGTAGTAGGGTGCAATACATCCTAACTAAATTCCCAACATGCCCACTTAGCCCCACTTCAAAATTGTACTTCCGAATAACAAACGAGATTCCAACCCGCGAATCATCGCGACTAACCAAATCCTCCTTATATACATGAGATTCACATTTTTTATTCACAATTTTATTAACCACATTTCGCAGAACACCCCTCTTAGCGCTCCCACTCGGAATACTAACTAATGTGGCCTACACCAGCCAATACACGAGTGTTAACTATAAGTGAACAAGCAAAATACTAAATCACCAACCATGAGTACTTGGCCCGCACTCGAAGCACTGGGCTAAAGGAACACAAGTTTTGAGGCTGAACATTGCGTGGTGACTCCTTGTGTCAAGTAACATGTTCTCCCACCATCGTAGCTACGTAGTGGTGGTTGGGATCGCGACTCTCTTGGCACCTATTCAAGGCCCCAAGGGTGCATGCCCCTCCCTTGGAGGCAACTACTCCACTACCTGATTACCATGAAATATACCCCATATGATAATAATTACGATGAACACAACACAGATCGCCTTTTTTCATGTTTCTACTTTCCATTGCTCATTCATAGCTAAGGGACATTAGATACCCACTTTGCTTCATTACTGAGGGACTAAGAATGTTTATTTTTAGAAGGTGTTTTACTTTTTTAAAGGAAGTAATCAACATAAGGGTTCCTCTCAGCACATATAAAATATGTTAAACATAATTGAGGAGCAGCAAATAGGTCTATGGGTGAGTGAAATCACATGTTGGCATTAGAACGGATATTAAGCAAAAGGTTCTGTAAACTTAGAGCATTAGAGGATAAAGAAACATGTGAATGAGAGAAAGACCCATCTATTGAGTTTTGACGGTAATGCCCAACGTTTTTACCATCCACTATAGCTTCATAACTACCGTTGGCATCTAGCCACTTATGAATAAGGTATATCATGCAAAACATTACATTTTGAACAAGACTATGTCCAAGTCTCTGAAAAAAATGGCAGAAGATAGTGTGTCAACTAATGTAGCTCGAATAAATGTTAATACAAATTGATATCTTGAGCAATACTGAACTATACATAATCAATTATAACTTTGGTATGAGATACAATAGACGATCCAATCACACATTTGATATAATATATAATTATATCGAACAATTATAGCAAAAGGGTTACAATGGTTTCAATCACATAAAAAATTGTAAGCTTGTTACAAAATATGAGATATTTGCAATTCACAGCTAAGAGGAAAATCAAAAAAGGTAGGGATATGTAAGTTTTGAAAAATTATACTGTAAATGAAGCTATATCACAATAGAACTCCGTTAAGTTTGGGAGAAGTAATATTCTGCTCATTCGTTATGTTAGGGTCTGAACTCTGTCAACGTCTCCAAAATTGGTGTGATTAACAAGCCATAAAAATATGCCTATCACATTGCTTACATGTCGGTTTGATCCTTCATATGCCTTGCAAGAGCACTTCCTAATGATCTAGATCATATAGAATAATCTTGCCACTACATCCGCATAACAAAAGTGGGTGATTTGTAGATATAGAACAGATCACACGAGCACTACTACCAATAAGAGATTTATATGCAAGGGAGCACGTCATATAAGGGTGTGCCTCTAATTCATTACAAATAACAACAATGAGAGGCATCCTCAACATCCCTAATCACCATGGAATAGCACGAAGCTAAAATATGTTGCTACATGCTTGGACTGTTAGATTAGAGATGACCTACTTTAACAGAACTAATCCCCACCAAAAGAGTATATCTATCCGTTGTTCTCACACTATAAATCATATTCTGCACCTAAAATAATACTAAAGATCATAGAGATGCATTAGCTATAACATCTAGTCTATCTAGATATAAAAATAAAATCCAAGTCCAACCAAGTTTCTAAAGATGTTCGCGCATGTAGGTTCAAGAAAATGCATGGAATCAGCAGAAAGAGGAGAGGGGACCTCGTACCTCAAGATTTCTGTCACCTCGGTTACTCCATCGATGAAGAACGACATGATCGCCACTCCGTTCACGACGAGAATCGCAGACGGGATGACCCGGACCTTCTCCACGCGGGGTAGGCATCAGATCATGGATCCAGTGTGCTCAGATGATGTTCCGGTGAGAAAGAGGGAGGAGGAAGAGGGGCGGTCGAATGAGAATAGGGGTTGTGGACGTTTTAGATGAGAGGGGTTAGGGTTTAAGGGTGAAACTCGGATTCGGATCAGGGTTCAGATCTGAATAAGACCCGAACCTCTTCTCTAAAATAGCCGTAACTTGGGCTCCCGAACTTGGATTTTCACGTTCATGGACTTGTTGGAAAGATCTCGACGAGATCTATGCGATGGAATACTCATAAATTTTTGTATACTAGAATAAAAGCAGATTTGCAATTTATATCAGATTTAGTCAAACTTTTACAACTTAGTCCACGTTTGGATTTCGAGGTTTTCACATCATAAAAATCTCAAAGGAAGTCTCGTCCCCGAGACTTAAGATGACTCTGATTGATTTCAACACCCAAACTCATCTTATCCATGCCTCACAGAAGAATAAGACCATAGAAATCTCAAAGAGACCGAAACCCATAAAAATCTCAATGGAAATTTACTACGGTTTTGACCATACATGTAAACAATTAAGGGTATTTATCCCTCATGTCTGCCTCAGGTTTCCATGTTACATCTTTGACATCTCTAATCACCATAGGAACCTAACTAAGGGTATCTCCTTCTGCCTCAGCCTCTTGGTCGCTTGGTCCGGTATCTGAACCGGCTCCTCGGGGAAGGAGAGGTTTTGCTCCACCGCCAAGTCCTCATAGTTGATCACGTGTCAGAGATCTGGATGTATTTTTGAAGATTCGATACATGAAACACGTCCTGAATGCTCTCAAGATATGGGGGAAGGGCCACTCTGTAAGCCAACATCCCAACAGAGGTCAAAATATCAAATGGTCCCACAATGCACAGTGCAAGCTTGCCTTTGGCATCGAAACGGTGTACGCCTCTCATTGGGGATACTCGTAAGAAGACAAAGTACACAACATGTGGTGATGATAAGTATTTTAGACACACATGATTGGTTATAACTCATATTAAGTAAGCATGATTGTATGATATTATACCTGAAACTCGAGGTATCGACCCGTTGGTCGACATAACTCATCAAACAGCTCTACATAATCAACATCATCTTCCTAGCAGTCTCAATGGATCTAGCAGTTTCCTATACAATCTGTGGGTCGAACAGGGTGTTGTCACCCACCTGCTACCAACATAAAGGAGTCATGCATCACATCCTGTATAAGGCCTCAAAAGGTGCCATGCTGACATTGTAACTGTTGTTGTATATAAACTCAAACAGTGGGAGGTGATCCTTCCATGATTCCTTCCATTCAACTGCACAAGTCTGCAACAAATCCTCCAACATCTGGTGGTGATCTCAGACTGCCCATCTGTATGGGATGGGAAGCTAAATTTATACGTAGCTCGGTCCTCAAATCTCTCACGAATTCTCCCCAGTAGTGTGAAGTAAATATGGAATCTTTGTCTGATACTACCACTTTTGGTATTCCATGCAACCGAATAACATGATGGATGTATAATTTGGCTAGCTTTACTGATGTATATGTTATATTGATCGGAATGAAATGGGATGACTTGGTCAACCGGTCAACAATCACCCATATCGCATCATGTCCACCAGGGATGCACGGTAATGATGTGATAAAATCCATGGAGATGCTCTCCCATTTCCACACTAAGATGGGAAGATGATGCAGTAAATAAGGAGGTCTCTGTTGCTTTGGATTCTCCATCTGGCAAGTAATGCATCGGCTGACATATTCGGCAATATCCTTCTTTATGCCCTCTCACCAAAAGTGTTGGAGGACGTCCTACACCTTGGTGCCTCCTGGATGTACATAAAGTCTTGAACTATGCACCTCTTCCAAGATATCTATCCTCAACACCTCATCATCTGGAACACACACACGATCTCCCTTCCATAGGATGGATTTATGGACTCAGAATCCATCGAACTCATCTTTCAAGCATCTATGATACAAGTCTTGGATGCTCTAATCTATATATTGACCTTGGACGATCCTATACCACAAGCTATTATATTTTGCTGATATAGTCACTAAATCATATGTACTCTCAAATGGATGCCACTCATTAACTGTAGTGAGTTTGTCCAAGTCTGCATTCAAGCTGTCGAACCCTCAATGCATGACCACTTTCTCAAGGCGTCAGCCACCACATTACCCTTAGATTGATGGTAGGAGATTGTGCAATCATAGTCCTTTAGTAACTCCATCCACCACTGTTGCCTCATGTTCAACTCCTTTCAATCAATAATGTATTTTGAGGCTCTTGTAGTTTATGAAGATATCAAATGTCACTTCAATCAAGTAGTGACACCATATATTTATTGCAAAGACTACGACCACCAACTCCAAATCATGAGCGGGGTAGTTGCATTCATGGTTTTTAGCTATCGTGATGCGTATACCACAACCTATCCTCGCTGCATCAACAAAACACCCTATCCTTCCTTGGAAGAATTGGTGTACAAGTTGAAGTCCAAGGTACTAGAAGGAAGAGTGATGATTGGCTCGGAAGTTAACTGCTCCTTGAGCGTATGGAATCTCAACTCGCATTTGTATCTCCATATAACTGGAACATCCTTCTACAACAATCGAGTGAGGGGCAGAGCCAACTACGATAATCCTTTTAAAAATCTCTTGTAGTACCTAGCTAGGCCAAGGAAATTACGAATCTCTGTAACCTTCTAGGGCCGATCCCAAGACACCACTACCTCTATCTTGTCAAAAAAGCTACCTCAGAAAGGAAAAACTTGCATTTGCTATAATTTGCATACAACTGGTGCTCTTTTAGTGTCTCTAGCATGGTGCGAAGATGAGACTCGTGCTCATATTCATCATGGGAATAGACTAGAACATCATCAATGAATATGATCATGAAGTTGTCCATGTATGGAAGGAAGACTTGGTTCATCAAATCCATGAATGTGACAGGTGAATTCGTGTGTCCAAAAGGCATCACCAAGAACTCATAGTGGCCATATATGTTGAGGAATGCAAACTTCATAACATTGGCCTCTTTGATCCTCAATTGGTGATATCCTGACAGTAAGTCAATGTTAGGGAACAATGCTTCTCCCTGCAACTGATTAATGAGATCAACAATCCGTGGGAGTGGGTAACAGTTCTTCATCATTCTCTTGTTCATCTATATGTAGTCAATACACAACCTCAAGGATCTATCCTTCTTTTTCATGAAGAACAATAGTGCTCCCCGCGGTGACGTACTTGGGCGGATAAATCCCTTCTCCAACAACTCCTGTAACTGCACTTTGAGCTCCTTGAGCTCAGCAGGTGCCAACCTGTATGTAGGGATAGAGATCGGTTGTGCATCTAGTAATAGCATGATTTCAAACTCTATCTCCCTCCCTGATGGTAGCCCAGAAAAGTCATCTAGAACATATTTGACACTCGTGCACAAATCTAACATCCTCGAGCATCTAATATTGTGTCGTTGAGTCTACCATGTAGGAAAGGTAGCCTAAACAACCCTAGCTGAGAAAATAGTGTGCCCTCAAGGCGAAGATGCACTTGATCCTGCCATCAGATCTGTGTCCGTTGAACTAAAACGATAGCACTCCAGGTAAATGAAAGACAATCATCTTCCCAAAACAGTCCAGGCATGTGTGGTGCCTCTCTAGCTAGTCCATGTCTAAAATGATGGCAAATTCCTCTAACTGTATAAACAACAAGAATGTAGGCATATCATGCCTACCAATCTACACTGCCACATCCTCTAATACTTGATGGATGATGAACAATTGGCCCCTTAGGCCCTTAATGTAGTATGAAGAAGTCACACTCATCATACGCTTGCCCAATGTAGGTACCATACAATATGCAAGGAATGAATGAGTTGCCCCTGAGTCAAAACAGTGCATGTAAGGCAATCACATAGGCTGAAATCATACCTCTGACAATGGATCCATAAGCGCGGACCTTCTCCTGCATCACTGCATTCAACTGTCCTCATAGCAGGGTGCTAGATCCCATAATGCTAACTTCCTGTAGTGTGGCACGTTGGAAGTCACGGCCTCCTCGGTGGGATCCTGATCTCTAAAGCTATCCTAAAGACCCATCTGGACTTCCGCTCTGCTGCTGCTCCATGCCTGAGCTGCTAGCATGTAAAGGACATTAGGCCTTGAAGTGGCCCGACTGTCTATAAAGGTAACAAGTACGACTATCTACCTGTGACAAGCTCCTACCTGAAGCAAAACTCTTGCCCCCAGGCTTACGGATCCGTGTCTCTTAAGGGAGGCGATAAGGAAATGAACCGTATCCTGCAAATGCTTGTCTCAGAGCAGGCATGAACCGGCTGACGGGTGGTGCTAATGTTATCGGGTGGTGACAACGGTCTCTACAGAACTAGGAGAGATCCCATCACACAACTCTCCAAGGTTAAGGTGGGCAAATGCAATTGACTTCCCTGTAAGTGATGTTGAGTAGCCTCCCACTTCATCGCCTTTGTCGTAGCCTCCTTGATAGAGGTAAGGTCCAAAGTAGAAAGTCGCTTCTGTACCTCCTCATGCATTCCACGACGAACTTGTGCAAGTTCTCTTGTGGGTAGGCTATTGTAGCAGGGAAATGGCAACAGAGCTCTGTGTAACGGATCATGTACTCTTGGGCCATCATCAAATCCTGTCTTATCTCACTAAATTGTCTTCTCTGATCTTCCAACCAATGGTTTGGGTAGATCTTTCCACAGAACTCATCGAAGAAGGTCTCCCAAGTGATGGGTCTCGTCAAGTGCTCCTTGGTGGCATTCGCTATCGCTCCACGAAACCAGCAAGGAAATATTCTACAAATGGTGCCCATGTGTCCTTGGGTGCACGTATCATCTTCAGGACCTTGGCAACCAGTGACATCTAGAGCTCGGCGCCATCGGGGGTGGTGGTACCAAAGAACTGTAGTACCGTCCCCCACTGGTATGCTGCATATGTACCCTGATGCTTTTGCAAGGCATCTGCATCCTCCGGCTGCTTAGGTTCTATAGAAAACGACAAGTTGACAATCTCCTCCTCGTAATTAGAAGGACAGTAGGAGGGGTCGTCCTATTGCTGGAGCCGATACTCCATCGCCACTGGCGTTGCTGGATACCCTGTACCACCTGCACAAGGAAAGCCAACTGTTACGCCACATCCAGTCTACATGAGGCGGCATAGTTCAGCATAACGAATCAAAGTATTAATACTTGCTTTAATTAAGAGAGACATATGGACATTGATTTAATATGCTATTCTCATTTGGACTCCAGTTGGGTTAGAAGACTTTAAACAATATAAAGTATTCGAACAATGATGAGAAATGATAAGCATGGAATGGAATGGAGTACCATGACTCTAATACCAAACTGTGATGCCCTCGTCCCCATAGGATCTGAGTACTCGACAAACAATTTCAACGAACATACATTCCACATTCGAATCACAGGACATACGCATAAGAAGGAGAAAATATAAAAAATATTGGAAATTTAAAATTTTGCTTCGCATTTAACCAGTTCACAATCACACTCCATTTCCTTTATCATTCATTCCATTGTCCCTTACATCTCTATTCATTACATTTGTAACGTCCATCCACTACATTTGCAATTCCCATCCATTGCACAAAATATACATGTATGCATGAAAGAATTGTGTCTCAACATACATTATACATGTCATGTCTCTTAAAATGCTACAAGTAAGGAAAGACAGTAAAAACTACTATCAGTTGTATCGCGAGGAGTCATGAAGATGTACAAAAAGTGATGACTGCAAAGTTGCTCATTGCTGCGAACCTGTGAATTCACACGTCAGTATGTTGTGAGCAAAGTTGTCCATCATGATATAATAATATAAACAACAAGTATAATATAATTTATATGTGCAAAATAAAACAACTAGGTAACCGATCTCACAAGAACTGCATTTTAATAATAATTATTATTATTAGATATGGATATGAGTAACCAATCTTCGTGGGCAGTTTGTGGTCTTGGTCTGGATGAGAACTCACACTATAACTCTAAGGCAAAAAGAACACCTTTAGGTTAGGGTGCCTCCGTCGGCAACCAGTGGGGTGCAATGCATCCTTAGTAAGTTCCCAATATGTCCACTTAGTCCTACTTCACAATTGTACTTCCGATTCACAAACAAGATTCCAATCCGTGATCATCGTGACTAACCCAATACACCGTATCCACATGATATTCAAATTTTTATTCACAACTTCATTAACTATATTTTCCAGAACTCCCTTCTTAGCGCTACCACTCAGAATACTAACTAATGTGGCCTACACCAAATAATACACGAGTATTAACTATAAGTGAACAAGCGAAGCACTAGACCACCGACCGTGAGTACTTGGTCTGTACTCGAAGCACTAGGCAAAAGGCACACAAGTGCTAAGGCTGAACACAGCGTGGTGACTCCTCGGTGTGCCAAGCAACATGTCCTCCAACCATCGTAGCTACGTAGTAGCGGTTGGGATCGCGACTCTTTAGGCTCCTACTCAAGGCTCCAAGGGTGCATGCCCCTCCCTTGGCGGCCACTACTCCACTACCTTATTACCATGAAATATGCCCATATGATAGTAATTACTCTGAACACAACACGTATCGCCTTCTTATTTAGGCATATAATTCTATCCTCATCATGTTTCTTCTTTCCTTTGCTCATTCATGGCTAAAGGGCATTAGATATCTACTTTGCTTCATTACCGAGGTACTAAGAATGTTTATTTCTAGAAGGTGTTTTACTTTTACAAAGGAAGTAATTAACATAAGGGTTCCTCTCAGCACACATAAAAGTTGTCAAACACAATTGAGGGGCAGCAAACAGGTCTATGGGTGAGTGCAAATGCATTAGAACAGATAGTAAGCAATAGGTTCTGTAAACTTGGAGCATTAGAGGATAAAGAAACATGTGAATGTGAGAAAGACCCATCTGCAGAGTTTTGCTAGTAAAGCCCAACATTTGCACCATCCACTATAGCTTCATAGCTACCATTGACATCTAGCCACTCCTGAATAAGGTATATGAATGATAACTTTACATTTTGAATAAGATTATGTCCAAGTCTATGAAAACAAATGGCAGAAGAGAGTGTGTCGACTCCTGGAGCTAAATAAATGTTAATACAAATTGATCTCTTGAGCAATATTGAACTAAACATCACCAATTATAACTTTGGTATGAGATATAAGAGAGGATCCGGTCACACATTTGATTTAATATATAATTATATTGAACAATGATAGGGAAAGGTCTACAATGGTTTCAATCACATTAAAAATTATAAGCTTGCTGCGAAAGCTGAGATATTCACAATTCACAACAAAGAGGAATCTCAGAAAGACTAAGGATATGTAAGTTTTGAAAAATTACACTGTAAGTTAAGCTATATCACAATAGAACTCCGTTAATTTTTGGAGAAGTAATACTCTACTTATTCATTTTTTTAGGGTCTGAACTCTGTCAACGTCTCCAAAATTGGTGAGTGAGTACCAAGCCATAAAAATGTGCCTATTACATTATCTTACGTGTCGGTTTCTTCCCTCGTATGCTTTGCAAGAGCACTTCCCAATGATCCAGATAAATATAAGGGTGTGCCTCTAATTCATTACAAATAACAACAATGAGAGGCATCCTCAACATCCCTAATCACCATGGAATAACAAGAAGCCAGAATATGTTGCTATATGATTGGTCTGTTATATTAGAGATGACCTACTTTATCATAACTAATCTCCACCAGAAGGATATATCCATCCGATGTTCTCACAATATAAATCATACTCAGTAGATGAAATAATACTAAAGATCACAAAGATGCAGTACGTGTAACATTTAGTCTATCTAGATGTAAAAATAAAATCCAAGTCCAACCAAGGTTCTAAAGATATTCGCACACGTAGGTTCAAGAAAATGCAGGTAATATGCAGCAAGAGGGAAGGGGACCTCGTACCTCAAGATTTCTATCACCTCAGTTACTCCGTTGGTGAAGAACGACGCAACCGTTTACAATGAGAAGCACACACAGGGTTGACCCGAACCTTCTCCACGTAGGGTAGGCTTCGGATTGTCGATCCTACACACACTCCGGTGGTCTTCCGGTGAGGAAGAGGTCTGGTCGAATGAGAATGGGGGTTTTGGGCATTTTGGACGAGGGGGTTAGGGTTTAAGGGTGAAACTCGGATTCAGATCCGGTTTTGGATCCTAATAAGACTTGGATCACTCTTCGGTAAAATAACTGTAACTTGGCATCCCGTACTCGGATTTTCACGTTCATGCATTCTTCGAAAAGATCTCGATGAACTCTACATGATGGGATGCCCAAATAAATTTTTTTATGTACTCGAACAAAAGCATAATTGCTATCTAGCTCAAATTTAATCAATTTTTTGCAATTTAGTCCATGTTCAGATTTCGGGTTTTCTTATTATAAAAATCTCAAAGGAAGTCCCGTCCCCGAGACTTAAAATGACTTTGATTTATTTCAACACCCAAACTCATCCTATCCATATCTCAGAGAGGAATAAGCCCATAAATATCTCAAAGAGAGCGAAACTCGTAAAAAACTAAATGGAATTTGACTATGTTTTCGACTCCATACCGAGGAACAATTGAGGGTATTTCTCCCTCATGTCTGCCTCAATCTCCCATGTCACCTCTTCAATATCTTGACTTTTCCATAGGACCTTGACCAAGGGTATCTCCGTCCGCGTCAACCTCTTGACTGCATGGTTCAGTATTTGAACCGGCTCCTCAGGGAAGGAGATGTTTCGCTCCACTGCCAAGTCCTCGTAGTTGATCATGTGTCGGAGATTTCATATGTATTTTTGAAGATTTGACACATGAAACACATCGTGAATATCCTCAAGGAGTGTGGGAAGGACCATTCTATAAGCCACCTTCCCATCACGGCCTGTGGCATGCCTCTCATTAGGGATATTCGTATGAAGACAAAGTCCCCAACCTGTGGTGATGAGAAGTATCTTAGACACATAGGATTGGTTATGACTCGTATCATGTAAGCAAGAATGTATGATATTGTACATGAAACTCGAGGTCTCGACGCCATCTTCGGCATAACTCTTCAGACGGCTCTACGTGGTTAACATTCTCTTCCTAGAACTCTCAACAGATCTAGAGGTTTCCTCTAGGATCTGCAAAGAAAACAGGGTGTTGTTACCCACTTGCTGCCAACATAAGGGAGTGATGCATTGCCTCCCGTACAAGGCCTCGAAAGGAGCCATGCATATACTGGTATGGTAGATGTTGTTGTATGTAAACTCAACTAGTGGGAGTTGATCCTTCATAGATCCCTTTCATTCAACTACACAAGCGGATGAAGCGCTAAATGCATGTATTAGTTTTGATTTGTTGTAGCACGGACACTTAGCTTTCTATACAGAACCGAGATGAATCTCAGTGACAAGGTTCTCGACATTAATTTATAACCTCGGAAGAATAGGACGAACACAAGGATGCGAGCAATTTATTGATTAAAATTAAAGATCAAATATTTTAGATACTAATTTTTAGATTAATTATACTGAGTAGATGCACAAAACCTAACATGATAGATTTCTTTTAAAACACTTTTTATGCAAGGTAGCACATACAACTTGGATATAACAACCACATTTAAAAGAATTCTACAAATAACTTAGGTGACTCGTGAAAATATCCTGCATTAATTACTTATAATATTGACTAGACAATATGTGGGATTGTTTCAAATCTTAGTCCAATATGAGTTAACAAAAGCTCATTTAAATGATTTAATGGTTTTAGCCAACAAGTAAACGATGTAGTATTCTAGTAATGATTGGATTTACTTTAATAATAGACCATTAAATATTGAAATGCTTTTATGAAATTCAAAGCTCACGCATAGTATCTTTCAACTATGTTTCACGAATTAATGAAGCCCCTGAAACATTAAAGAATTCAGGCATGAATTTTAAATAGAAATCATCCACAAAACATGTTACAAAATGAGTGTCAACAAGATTTAAAACAAGACAAAAATCACATTATTTATATTTCATAATAAAAATATATTCAATAATAAATACAAGGGTATACATGTAATTTAAACTTCAAAGTTTTATTGCAAAACAAGACATACGGGGACTTATATGTAATAATGAGTGACATGGTTCTCTGCATCAGGTAAAATGGTAGCTCTGTAAGAGATGATGTATTCGAAATGTTTGAGTACCTACCTGAACTAAAGTCATTTAGAGTCTAGATGGATGTAGATATGATGAGTGTCATCAGTCTAATATCTATACTCTAGCCATTCGTGAAGCTTAAAAATATTCATATTGTATGAATTGAATGAAGCATGAATAAAATGTTGAAATATGCTTATATTGGAATTTTTTGAATTCAACATAAGAGATCCTTTATCATGATCAATGGTTGTCTATAGATGAAGGGAGCGCAGTGGAAGCATGGGTCTGGCCCATGTGGGAAGGAAAGTCAAAAGAGTTGACTTTACTTCTATGACTTCCATATGACATCCAAAGAGTTGGATGAATGCCAATACTGTAATAAGATGATGTGTTGATAGTATGACTATCAAGTCTGTCTAGAATCCTTAGAGAAGGACTCGGATAGTGCATCGGAATAATCTACATATAATCACTGAAATTGACTTTCTTAATTGATAAGATAAAGTCTAATAATTGTATCATAGTCTTCTAATGACATTTGCAATTGGTTGCATATGTATTAGAAGATTAGGAATTCGATCTTCAGGTTTAATAGTCATCTACATGGATATTGATGCAATTGTTGCAACAATCTCTATTGGATATACATACTTCATTATTTCAATGGGAGCCCTTAGTCTTGGAGAATGTCTCTATGACCTGGATATTAGAATACACTCATAGTTTGTATCTAAATGTTGAAAATAAACATGAATTCTGGAATGGACCTATCATAAAGAATTATGATGGATATATTTAAGAAAGTAATCTAACATCCAAAGAACTCTACTGAATTAGAAAATTAATGAATGGTTCATTAACATTTATAATAATGAAATTAAACCTTTAAAGATCAATAAGAGGATGAAGATCATTTGACAATGATCTGGCATCAAACTTTGGACGTTTGCCTGTTGATTTGATCAATAGACAAGTAAGAATGAAACTTTAGAATATCTAAAACTTTCAAAACATACATACTTATGAATATTGTATTCAAAAGTAAAATATGTCCAATACACCCCTACTTGGGAAAGGTGTAAGATATCAAGGTATACAGGATCTCATACATATTGATGTATGCAGATCATCTATATCATAGTAAACATTATGGATATGTGATATCTATTTATGATTATGTATGATATGAGATTTCTTCTCTTCACCTAGGAAACCTTTGAAATGTTAAAAGATTTTATTATTTTGGTTTAGAACCAAAGTTTGAAGGAAGATAAAATGAATTTGATCTAATCTAGGTAGCAAGTACCTGTTAGATAAATTCAAAGAATACCTTATGGAGATATGAATAACATTTCTATCTTAATCCTCCTAACACACCTTAACTTAATAGAGTTATAGGGAGATACAATTGGATCATGTGTGACATGATCTTATCAATGATGAGTTTTAGCATAATTATCCCTTATCTCTAGGTATATATGTGTAGTAGAGACTACAATGTATAACATTAATAAGGTTCCATGCATATGAGCTGGAATATAGCACTAGAGAGTGCTACTTCATTAGGAAAATAAAGGATGATACTGGATACCTACTTTATGACCTTGAGATTCTTAAAAGATCTCATTTCTGAGAATGTGATTCTTAGAAGATGACTCTCCTGAGAATCAATAAGAAAATGAAGTAAAGAAACTCATTTAATCTTGAGATGATAATGAGGCTCCTGAAATCGGAAACTAAAAGGACAATTAAAGATGAAACACTAATACCTCTTCAAATGAGTTTGAGGATTTATTCCATGTGTTAGTTAAGTCTGACAAATGAAACTCCTGAAGATCATAACATGAAAAGATGGATTTTAGCAATAAAGGTCTAAAGTATACTTCATATACAAATGTTGTATATGGACCCTCGAGGATCCACCTATAAGGGTAAGACTCGTTAAGGTGTAAATGGATCCTGAAGAGAAGAGGGAACCTAATGAGAAGGTAGATACCTTCAAAGCACGGTTCACAGCCATGAGCGACACACCGGAAGAGTCATTGCTTGGGATGAGACTTGCTCTTCGGTGATCATGCTTAAAACCATCAGAATATTGCTAACTATAGCTACACAACTTGACTTTTCAATCTTCATAATGGAAGTCAAGATTGCATTCCTCTATGAATTCATCTCGGAGGATATTCACATGAAGTAGCCCCAGGGCTTAGTTAAGGAAAGCAATGTGTGAAAGCTAGAGAGATACATCTATGGACTCAAATAAGCTTCATGTAAGTGGAACATAAGATTTGATGAAATTATAAATGTTATGATTTCAGATAAAATCTTGATGAACCATATGAAGCTTAGTGGAAGTGCCATTTGTGTTCATCATGCTAAATGTAGATAATATCCTAATCATTTAGAATGATATAAGGATGGTAATAAGTGTTTTCTAATATGGTTGTTCCATAACTTGAGATATGATCTCAAGGATGCCTCTTGGATCTTAATTCTGAAGGTGTTCAGAAGAATAGAGAAGAGGGTATTAGGACCGTCACATTTGCAGTACACCTTGGACATGTTCCAATTTCTGGAAATTTCTAAGAAAGGCTTCCTTACCTTAAGATATGGTAATGACCTATATAAAGGGATAACATCTCAAAGAGTTGAGGAAGTGAATGCTAGAACTGCTTGCACTTGTGCATCGGTTACGAGAAGCTGAGTGTATGCTAGATGTGTAAAAAAGCCAGATGTCTGCCATGTAGTGCGAGTAGTAAACTGTTACTCATCCAACTATGGAGATAAAACACTTGATTGCAGTAATAACAAAATCTTCAAATATGACAAGACTTTCGAGATAGTGATCTCTTAGTCCTATCTTTGAGAAATTAAGACTTTATAGATAATGATATAAAAGGCCTTAACTTTGTATACCTTTGGATATAGAGATCTCCAGGAATAAAGGAATTATGATAAGGATTACGAAAATACTGGTTATAACAATTATTAAGCTATAGTGTCAAGGACACTATAATATCTTTAACAAGATTGAGTATCGGTTGCATAAGATGCAACATTCACATTGGATGCGAGCACTATTACTAGGAGATATGCAAGTGTCGTAAAAGGATTTGGTGTAGTCTCTTGGGAACAGAGTGTCTGATCGGCTTACCTAGATATTTTTTAAATAGCCCATGATTGTCACATGAGTGCGGGTTTAAATGATTAGCCCATTAATGGCTATTTGGACTAGTGGGAGATTGTTGGACATACGAGCAAACAACGAGCAATTATGCAATAAATGTTATTGCGAATATCATTCCCTAATCTGAAATGAAGAATAAATGATTTGCATAATAGGTCCCTTAGTACAATTCGGGTTATGTACCATGGCCATCTTAATAATCATATAGCTGTTGATTCAATAATTGAATCATAGATGCTGGTGATTGGATGAATATCTAAAGAGTTAGATTGAGGACTCATCAAGCACCGTCAAATGATTGTTAAGAGATGATCTCCAGCCTGAGTAGGAGATGGCAATCCTTTCTCATTAAGGTTGATATCTAACCAACATCTTGATGCAGGTCCTCTGCTTAGGAATAGAGATTCGGAGGTGTTAGATAAGTTAGGTCAAAGAGTTAACTTAGCGAGATCGGGATAACCAAAGTCATATATCGTATTCTGTCACGAAACAGGCACACATCCTCTGACCGGAGAGAGATGTGTTACTTTATCTCTGAGTATTTACATTTGGCAGACCAATAGGTTGATGACCTAATCAAGGTCTATAAACCGGTGCACTGGTGTGCATGTAAGGGCATATGAGTAATATGATCTCTCAAAGGGATCATACATGTTCAGTTACTGAACCGGAAGACATGAGCTCACTCATGAGATATTGGGAAGGATCAAATTCTGTGCACGGTCATCTTGCTTTGGAAGCTTGACTGAATTTGTAGGTTTGATATATACTTTTGAAAAGTATATGATCAAGACCTAGGTATGATATATGCTTTTGGAAAGTGTATGATCGATACCAACTCCCAATGATCGAATGAGAAACTTACAAATAGAATCCTGAAGTAGACAATGTAAAGTTGATCTAATACTCGGGTTTATTCTGAATCTTTCAGTATGCAGCATGTACATGTATTGGGAATACCTGAGGGTGATGTGATCATAAACGATTGTATAACCATGACGACATTGATCTGAATGTGATTTAGATGCAATGAGAAGATTAGATTTGCAGTCTTGATTTAATCAAGCATCTATGGGAGGCACTACTAGAAGACAAAGAACATGCCACGGTTGTGTATCGTGGTGTAATGTCTGATTACTGTGGCCCAATAGAATTGGCAACGGTAATATTACCGTGGTTTATACCACTGTGTCTTATAGTTTACCGTGACCAAAGAGTGTAATCTTTAGCCACGGTGGATTTACTGTGGCTATATTGTTTTGGCCACGGTAATTACTCCGATGTAAAAACTTTCAAGTCAGGGTTAAATAGCATGACAAATCCTTTTATGCCACGGTAATTAAAATGTGGCAAGCAACACCATGCCAAAGTGTATAATTCCCATATGATATATGTATGTATGGTATTTGGTGTCCATTCCCTATACTCACAATCAGAATCACATGATGAACATGCACACACATGATAAATCCACATACAAGCTAGAAAATAAACTTATGATAAACATAAACACACATGTTTAAAAGTGTATAATTTCCATGTCAACAGAAGGTTTTTAACAAAATAAGAAGTAACTAAGGTTTAATTAGCTAATAGAATATTATAAAGTATCTGACCTTTGAAATCCAATAATCTTATATACAACATAAGGACCACTATAAATTAAATGCTATTCATCTAAAGCGGAATCATCAAAATCTGCATCATTTTTTGAATCTTCATCATCATCTCTTCTTGCACCCATGCCTTTGTTCATTCCAGATGATGAACACTCTCTCTGTGATGAACAACTGCCATTCGATGATGATGCCTCTTGTACTTTGGTTGTGACATCAACTGATTTTGCTATCTCTCCTAGCAGGACCTCAAATTTTGCAACTCGATCATGTAAGCTACAATATGGTTGGCCTCTGCCTCCATAGTACTTGGATGGATTAACCCCCATGCCTATTCCTCTCACACATCATGGATGTTCAAATTTGATAGCTTGTAGATATGTTTCATCTGAAGAGATAAAAGAAAGCCTATCATTAGGATGTTGAAGTGCCATCACGTGCTCCTTACGCAATGAAATAAAAAGAACTCAAGTTAATACATATATTAAAATGAATTTGAAACATAATTAACTTAGCTTACATGTTGCTTTTGCAACTTTTTATCATGCCACATTCTTGAGTCATCTTTTCCTTTTATACTTTTTGAGTATATAAAAAGATTGCATCGATCAACATCAATGCCCTTTTAGACCTATATTTAATTTTATAAATAAATCTATGAGCTAGTGGACAAATATTACTTAAATAAAAAGAAGTAATTACATACCAACTCGAGCTCTAACTGTCTGGTGTTTTTTCCCTATACGATGAGCTTCATGCGTTAATTTTGATCGATTATGTGTATTTCTACATTGCATTGCCTACAACAATATAATTCCCATAAAAATGAATATTACCAAGTAGATCAAAGTTGAATGGAATATTATCAATATCGAACGGTATCATCGATAGGAAACATGACATAATATAAATCAAAGATTATAGGGATGGAAACTCCTTATCGCAAAAATAAACATAACTTCATGAGCCATCTACTATACTAGTTTTAAGGCTTTATATTCATAAACACTCCTGAACTAACCACTAAATATATGCATACCTTATATTCCTTGTATGTCAAATAATTAACTAAATTTTCTCACATCTCTTTTAATTCGAAATCGTCATGCAAAATTTTCATACAAACATGTGAACAATGACCTGCCAACTATAAAAAATGACCCAAGCCCAATCTTGTCAAAACAACCCTCCAACAAAAAGGATGCACTTAAAAATACTTATGCGGCAATAAGTGAGAGGCTTTCTCTAATCTGTTTTTCAAGATAAAAAAGCATTGTTAAGAGTAAAAAAGGAATATCAAACAGATAAAGACATCATCTCATCTTAAAGCTACTAGTTTTGTTCGCAAAGATGGAAGCACCAACTTGCATTTGCCATGCAAATTCAAGAGACCATCTGGTAGAACATCTTGATTCAATTACCCCTACACTGCAAGAATTAAAGCAGAAGAAAGAAGAATGGGTAAAAAAATTCTAGGAAGTACTGATCCAGATCCAGAAGATATCCTCAGAATTTTTATGAGAACCACACTGGGTTAACTTATGTATAAATATAACGGTCCAAGAGAACGATCTCTCATGGAACAAATTGGAGGAATACCAATGCAAACTCCGGAAGCTGCAAGAAGAAAAGGTATACAGTTTCACCTTAATTTTCTCAAGGCAAATCCTAGATCTAAAGGTGGTAATTGGCAAAAAGAAAGAATCCTAAGAATGAAAGAGTAAAAAGGGATCTTGCGAAATCTTGGTGCAATAATGGGAATGGATCCTTTCGAGATACTCACAAAAATGAATGCAAGTTAGGCAATTCAACATAAGAAAGAACAAAAGATATAAGTGACTCAAATTTGACCAGACTCCAAGACATGATAATAACACTTAAATAAGAAATCCATGGCAGCCACAACTAGAAAATGTAATGAATCTTATAGATTCTGGTAACGAAGAATAGTAACTTTTGTGATTTAGATGAAGTTATTGCGCATCTGTCTATAAACTTTTGTATGTTTTTGACATGTAGGTGGGGACTATGCTGATCTCCTGAAGAGCATAGACGAACAAATAACCAAATCAAGAGAAGAAGCTTCCAACAGAAAAAACTAACAAAATCGACAAATGGACGGCAGCATGCACAAAAGAGCATTCGTTGGACGAATATAATATGGTCAATCATCAAAATATTATTTACAACAACATGACTTCTCAGTTTCTAATTTAGAAAATGGTCATGCCTGTGTCTTCTTTAAGGATCCAAATCATTATTCAAGAAGCAGAGGAGCTCACAAGGATCTGAGAAGAGCAAAATGTGCCAGAATAACAATAAATAACATCCATGATTAGTGGCCGTGGGGGTTGGGGTAGCGCCGTGAGGGTGCAATGGTGAGGTAGGGACGCCACTGTAGGGGCCAGGTGTGGTCGCGGGGGTCGGGGCAGGGTCGCTAGGGTGCAGCGGCGAGGCAAGGCCACGACTGCAGGGGCCAGGCAAGGCTGCGGGGGTCGTGTCTTGGACGCGAGGGGGGTCGACGGGGTGCAGGAGAGGCAACGAGGAAGGGGGCATGTGGGTGCGAGCGGCGGGAGGCGATGTGCGGTCGGCGAGGGCACGGAGGATGGCCAGCGAGGGCAAAGAAGGCGAGGGGGAGGACATGGTAGGTGCAGCGAAGCGGGGACGCGAGGTCGATGGGATGCGGCCGGCTGGTCATTGGCGGCGCAAACGGGAAGTGAGCGCACGACTAGGGGAGGGGGCACGAGTGAGGGAGGGGTTGTGGGATATGGGTTGTGATTAGGGTGGGGTTTAGGGTTTTGGATGATTACTTTTACATATTTTGGTCACGGTAAAATAACTATGGTCTCATATTATTAGTCACGGTAATTATACTGTGGTCAGAAAAAATTAGCCACATTAATGCTACGGTAGTCTAACCTTTTTGGTCATGGTTATTATCATCACAATTAATTTTAGATTATAATATTTTACCGAGGTCAATAAGTTTTAGAGACAATAATATTTATTGAGGCTTGATGGCGTGGCTAATGCAATATTTTTTACTAGTGAGGCCCACGATATAGATTTGAGATATGATCTCAATATCCAAGTCACTATACGTGGAACTATACAATCTCCATGTCCTTATATCCAAGTATTCGCGGAGAAAGCGCATTATCCTTGGAAGAGTTCATGGATAATTTCATTGTTGATATGTATATCCGAGCATTGAGAAAATTGATAATTGAATGTGATTTAATTATGATGGATAATACGAATTCGATTCATAATATAAAAGGAGTTATCTTAGATAATTAAATGTGATTTAATCATCAAAGATGTGAATAATGTGAATGCGATTCATATTATTAGGGCACATGAGAATAAGAGATCCAAAATGATTGAATGTGATTTATTTATCATGGATATGAATAATGTGGATAGAAATATCTATATTATTCATATAAATTATAAATGTGATTTATATTATATAAGAGAGATCTATTTGTAATTTACATTTGTTAATTAAATGTTGATGTGAATTGGATTCATATTGGACAATTAATTGAAAATGTAATTCAAATTTTATTTTGGGTTGTGAATGTGATTCACAATTTTCCAGTGGCAAGATTGCCATATTCAAAAAATAATTATGAATTATTTTTTTAGAATAATTTACAACAAGTGTTGTTGTAAATCTTGGAGATTTCCATGGAATAATGTAATCTCATGAGATCTCAGGAGATTACATGAGATTGCCACCAAATCCCATATTATGGAAGGAGGCAATCTTCATTCCATAAATCTCCATGCTTGATTGATTTAATTTGAGAATAAATCATATTGATTTAACAATATATGTTTAATCTAAGATAAATTGATTGTTGTTAATTTTTTACCAACAAAATCTTGGCCACTAAAAGAAACACAAATCAATGTGAGCCATTGGATTTGTGTTGTCCCATGGATTGAGATCCATGGATCTCAAAATATTATAAAAAGAGAGGCACCCCTTGCTCTTCTTGGATACAACACACACAATGAGAACATAAGTCTCTCTCTCTACACACCTACTCTCTCTCTCATGTGGCCGTCCACCATGGATGCCTAGAGAGATTCTCCATCGCCGCAGCGTCATTGTTATGCTGCCTGATCGTTTGCTCGTGGATCTCCGTCTCCTTCAGTGTGCCTCGCTCGTGAAGAAGACGTCAGATCTCGTGTGTCAAGATCAGGAGATCCTTCGCTTGGATCATCAACAAGGATTGCGAGAAGCACGTGTTTCATCAACACGCTTGCAAGCATCTCCTCCTTTGGATCGGACTCGAGACAGATGGTCTCTTCATTTTGAGACTCGATCGCAACCACGCTTCAAGAGGTAATCATATTACTTGTTTGTGGTTTATACGAAATGATCTGAGAAGTGTTCTTGGATCATGTGGTTTCATCACATGAAAAAATTTTAATTTCTGCTGCATAGAACAACTAGTCCGACTAGTTGTTCTTCGTCGTATTCGATACGATGCTCACGCTTCCGTGATGCGCTTGAGGATCTAATCATATCCTTCAGTCCCCAACCTATGGTGATGAGAAGTGTCCTAGACACATAGGATTGGTAAAGACCCGTATCATGTAAGCATGAATGTATGATATTATACATGAAATTCGAGGTCTCGATGCCGCTCGTCGGCATAACTCTTCTGATGGCTCTACGCGGTCAACATTCTCTTCCTAGAACTCTCAACAGATCTAGAGGTTTCCTCTAGGATCTGCGGGGAGAACAGGGTGTTGTTACCCACTTGCTGCCAACATAAAGGAGTGATGCATTGCCTCCCGTACAAGGCCTCGAAAGGAGCCATGCGTATATTGGCATGGTAGATGTTGTTGTATGTAAACTCAACTAGTGGGAGGTGATCCTTCCTAGATCCCTTTCATTCAACTACACAAGCGGATGAAGCGCTAAATGCATGTATTAATTTTGATTTGTTGTAGCACGGACACTTAGCTTTCTATACAGAACCGAGATGAATCTCAGTGACAAGGTTCTCGGCATTAATTTTTAACCTAGGAATAACAGGACGAACAAAAGGATGCGAGCAAATTATTGATTAAAATTCAAGATCAAATATTTTAGATACTAATTTGGAGATTAATTATAATGAGCAGATGCACAAAACATAACATGATCGATTTCTTTTAAAACACTTTTTATGCTAGGAAGCACAAACAACTTGAATATAACAAGCACATTTAAAAGAATTCTACAAATAACTTGGGTGACTTGTGAAAAACACCTTGCGTTAATTACTTATAATATTAACTAGAAAATATGTGGGATTGGTTTCAAATCTTAATCCAACATGAGTTAACAAAAGCTCATTTAAATGATCTAATGGTTTTAGCCAACAAGTAGATGATGTAATATTCAAAAATGATTGGATTTACTTTAATAATAGACCATTAAAGATTAAAATGCTTTTATGAAATTCAATGCTCACGCATAGTATCTTTTCAACCAAGTTTCACGAATTAATCAAGCCCCTGAAACATTAAACAATTTAGGCATGAATTATAAATAAAAATCATCCACAAAACATGTTACAAAATGAGTGTCAACATGATTTAAAACAAGAACAAAATCATATTTTTTGGATTTCATAATAAAAATATATTAAACAATAAATACAAGGGTATAAATGTAATAAAAACTTCCATGTTTTATCGCAAAGCAAGACATACATGGACTTGTTTGTAAATAAGAAAACCCGCAAACAAATGGTAGGACTTATCTCTAATTGTTAAAAACTTCAGGACTAGAGATGCAATTTTCCCACCTGTATGCATAACACGTGATGTACTAGGTTTGGTTGGGAAGGTTCGAGCCACATGTCAACTCCTGGCGCTTCGCTGGTGGCTAGGAATTAGTCTCGACACACGAGCCTAAGGTCTGAACTGTTGCTTCGGATTGGCTACGTTGATGAGTCCTGACCGTCACATCTCGCCCAATTAAGCAAGATCAACGGTACCTATTGTACGTCTATTCTTGGACTCCTCCATGCATGACAGAGGCATGGTTGGGTTCCGGCAAAGGCTGCACTACTCCTCTTTGATCCTCCTTGCTATCAGAAGGTCCTAGAACCTTCGTTGCTGGTCGGCAATGATGATCATTGCTCAAAGAATGCATGAAGATACTTTAAGAGCCTTGTCGATGGAGTATCACCAGAGATAAAATTTAAAATCGGAACTAGGTTCCAATTTCTGACCATTGAAACTGTTGGATGTCATGCATGGTTAGTATAGATAAAGCAAGCACTCGTGGATATGTTAAAGGCTAAAGTGAACGGAATGGTGGGCTTCTTGAAGGTGAAAGACTTAGCCTTAATGGGTGTCCCCTCCATGTAAAAGAGGACAATCGATTCGAGTTATCACAACGATAGAGTAATGATTTGAGAATGAGGGAAGATACACGTGAATGAGTGACCAATGGCGAAGGTATGTGACCATTCAGATGAGCAGCGGAATGTGTAGCAACTAAGTAATATATCCTAGAAACTACCACAATAAGAAGATCGAATACTGACATGAAACATGAAGGTTGAAGAGGAGATGATCTCAGTTGAATCTCAAGCCGATTGACAATGCTAGGAGCCTCGTCGTCTTCGTTTAAATATTTTGGCAAGACAACTAAGCTTGAACAACCGCAGATATGGGTTGTGACTTGGTCTGGAAACCAAGTTTCTCATCGGTGTTCTAAACCAATCTTCGCTTTATCTTAGCCTCTCTCTGTCACTAAGGAGGCAATAAAGCTAGGGGAACTCTCATAATGGTGGAACTGAAGCAAAGAAGTGGCAAAGGATGATTTAAAGGTGAAAAAGATTGGGGGAAGTTGTCGAGAGCTGCAGAGTTGCATCTTTTGGAAGGAGTGGCTGGAGGTTGAAGACATACCACCGCCGTCCGATCATCAGATAAAATGGTCAAGATTTAGGCGACTACAGATGGCATGGACTAACTCTGATTGAAAGTATCATATGGTTCAACTCTGAGCACCAATATATAGCTAAGATGGACCCTAGAAGATCGGTTGGTTGAAATTAAGGCACGAGTGGCAGGACAGGATTGGGCCACGTGCTGCTCTCTGGAAGCACCACGTGGTCCAATAGAAATTGAAGAACTTCCATAAATTAAAGATAATTGGGAATGAATTAGTTAAAAGCTAAATTATAAAAAGTGTAATACATGAAAGTTGTAGGATCTACAACTTTCATGTAGAAGTTAAAAAGATCAGAGGTCATTTGTACATAGATAAAAAAATAAACACTATTAAAAACCATATAAAATCATTTTTTAATTTTTATTTTACTTTTTATTTTGTATTTTTTTATATTAATTTTTTATGCAATTTCATTCTAAATTTTATTTCATTTCTAATAAGAATAAATACATAAAATAATACACCATAATAGAGTTATATTAATATATAGTAACTAGTGTTAATTATATACAACATAGTACTTAGTAACTAGGTTTACTAGCCATGAATCTTGTAATTTAAATTGATTAAGGGAATTAATAATGGATACTATGAAGATAATTCCAGGATTTCCCCTATTGTTAAACTAAGCTCGCCCTCTATCTAATAAAGAACGAATTGGTTAAATTAATTAGTGAATTCCTTGACTTGTGCTTGTGATATTATAAGGCTTGATTGGATCTAGAACACCAGGTTTTAGGAATCCTAAAACTTTTAGTTGATCCAAATATTAATCAAAAGGAATTCAACTCCTCTAATTGTCATATTATCAATTTTATATATATATATATATATATATATATATATAAGGAACATGACTTAGTGTAGACTGCACAGGAGAGTAGAATCAAAATGTCACAAAAAATTCCAATCTTGGAAGGTCTCCTAAGGACCCAACCCTCAACACTAGGGAATAAATCTAGTCTTGCTTCAATCCACCGTCTCTTTAGTTTATCAAACTTTAAAGGGATAGACGGAAGTCCAAATTATGGAGGTTGTAGGATTGAGTACTTATTTTCTCTTCCTCTCATTGGAATAGGGTTCTCTCATGTACCAATGTGCAACATAATTTCATTTTGATTTTTGCCAATTAATATTCCCATCAAGAGAAGTTAGAGTCGTCTATACTTGTTTTCCTGGGAGTACACCATGGTGTGCCTTTTATGAGTATGTAATATACCTTCTACACCTAGACTTGTAGCATTTACGATGCAGAGCTTCGACTCCTGGTCCTAGTAGTGGTGATCCAAATGGACACTTTGAAATGGTTGGGAGCTTATGCCTTTGGTTGTAGCTTTTTGAATTTTTGACTATGTAGGACGGGAGCTTTTCTTTTACCATTTCTTTATTTTCTTTGTTTTTGGCTAGCTCCACTACTTTTACCAAAAGATTGGCACACACTTATTAAATTATTAATTAATGTCATCACATCTTGGGACTTTAGGTTTGATCAAGAGATAGAAAGAGAACAAGTCCCATACTGTCTAAGATGCTGACACTCATGCTTCATGAAGCTATCATTAATTTTATCCCATCCTCGAGCATCATAGAAATCGAATCCAAACTCAAACTTCAATACCAGTTTCCTCAGTGATATCTGGACGTATCTCAATCATGAATGCAGTCGTACATGTGAGTGGAAGTCAAATTCTTTTGGGGGAGATTAAGCATGGGATATAACATGCATATCTTCCAACTAAAAGAGTATGAATTTTTAAGTCCAAAACCCTAATGATTAATGCATGATAACTCTAAATCTAGGCACTCCTTAAACAAAGTATTGAAGATCATTTCAAGCCTTGAGTGCATAGTGAAAGTGTCAGAGAATAACACCAACTAATAAATTAGCCAGTTAATTATTTTACAAAAGAATTAAGGAATTATTAGATGTATTGAGACAAGGACAATAGATAGGGTATCTTAAACAAAACGTCACAGAGGAACAATACGAAGAACATACTAAGATACTCCACACAACACTACAAATTTCAGCTACTTTGAAATCAAGATTAGATTTTCGAGGTTTAAAATCACATTCTGCCTTATGTTTCAAAAACTTCTTACTAATAAAAAACATTTAAGAATCTGAATAAGAAAGATCTTCATAAACATGAATATTTATTCTTCTATAATGATGCCATTCTTCCTCAAAAGTGATATTCATATCCACATGGAAAGCCTCAAAATTCTCCATAATCATGGGAAGACAAATCAAACCATGAGATCCTGCAATAGGTTTTTTGGGTTTTCCATAAAAACTAGGCATTGAGGGATGACCTAACTTACAAGAGGTGTAAGAATTCATTAAGTGCACATCATCAAGAAAAGGTAAGGGAATGCCCATGTGTAATTTTTCAATCAGTATATCATCCTTCTCATTTAGCATCACTCTTTTTAGAGAACTCTTTATAAACTTGATCTTCCAAAATATCAATTTGAAGTCCAGATATTCCTCCATGTGTAACTCTGAACAACTCTAAGGAAGATCAACCTTATAAAGGGAAAAACGAGATGATTCAGTGAATCATCACAACCTCTGAGAACTTTAAAACTCAATAAGGATACTGAAGAGATACAAAAAGATTTAAATTTTTAGTTTTTTATTCAATTTTTAAATAAAGTTGATTATTTAATCGCGTTTACACCCTTAAATTTTGAATTTTTTTTGAATTTTTTTTTGCAAACAATGTCATATAGATTTTCAAAATATTTTACAAATTATTTTCCAAACAAATCAATACAATTTTTCACAAACCATGTAAATTTTGAAAATATGTGTATATTTTTCATTTTTTTTCAAATTAGTTTTATACAAACTTAGTTTCGAAAAATATAATACCATACCCATAACCTCAATAGTTTGGAAAAATATGAGCTATGGCTAATGTATATATGCAATATATACTGCAGACCCACATATGCTTAGCTTTTGTTATGTCCTCATAGTACAAAGTGATATGAAGCCATAACTCAAATAAACATAAAAGAACGTGCAAGAATTGAGATAAAACATGTATATTAATGAGAAAGAATAAGGTAGAACAAAATTATAAGAAAGACAAGGTCCCCCATATGCTTAAATTTTGGCAAACCTAGGTAAAGAGATAGAAATAACTACGAGGGAGAGACTGTGAAGAATAGAAAGTATAGTAAAAATTTCTTTATACTTAGGTTGGTCATAACCTAAGTGAAAGGATTAACAAGATCAGAAAGAATATGAAACTGTTGATGTTGAATCATTTGATATGAATCTGTCTTTGTGCTCATGCCTTCTCGGAGAGCTCATGAATTGTAGCAAGAGGCATGAAGTCGATCATCTCTACGGGAGTAATATTTTCTTTAGATTCTACAAAATTCTTAAGTAACTGCTCGTTTACCAAAAAGGAAGTCACGTTTTCTGAAAGCTCTGAAATTTCTACAGTACCATTCTCATGTACTTCCCTAACAATGAAAGGACCCATCCACTTAGACTTAAGTTATTCATCAAAAATATTTAACTTTGCATTATATACCATAGCTTCTGTCCAGGGACAAAGTTCTTACATCTAATATGCACATGATGTCACTTCTTAACTTTGTCCTTATAGATCATGCTTTTGTCATTTGCTTTGTTGTGGATTTCCACAAGTTCAATTAAGTTAAGGTCTACACAATTTACCTAAGTGACAACTCCAATTTATTTTCTTGATTGCCCATTAAAATTTATGCAGTAACTCAGTGGGAAAATGGCATGACTTGCCATAAATCATCCTAAAAGGTGAAGTCCCAAGAGGTGTTTTGTAAGTTGTTTTGTAAGCCAACAGGACCTAGTCCAACAACTGAAAGCAATTCTTCCTATCTGGATGAACTAATTTTTGAAAAATGCTCTTCACCTCCCTAGTTGAAACCTCTACCGTGCCGTTTGACTGGGGTTCATGAATGTGATCCTTAATAAATTTACATACAGTCCTATCATCTGCAGTTAGGTTGGGATAGCCTCCACCCATCTTAACAAGTAATCTAGCTTTAACAAGATATAATCAAAACCTTGGCTATTAGGGAAAGGACCAATGAAATCTATGTCCCAAGCATAATAAACATCATAAAAGATCACAAGCTGCATGGGCATCTCGCCTCTAGAAATAATAGTCCCTCTCATTCTTTGGCAAATAGGGTACGACCGTATAAAATCAACAACATCTCTAAACAAGGTCGGCCAATAGAAACCACATTGTAATATCTTGTGACCGATGCTCTTTCCTGAATGGTGCCCTCCTACTTCAAATGAATGACAATATGAGAGGACACTTAGGTATTCCTCCCGAGGAATACATCTTCTCCATACAAAATCTGATCCTTCAAAGAAAAGGAACATATCCTCCCAATGATACTTCCTCGAATCCGACTTAAGTCGTTCTATATTTCTCCTACTTTAACCATGATGAACTTGCTTAGAGATAAGGTATTTCACCATATTGGCATACCATGGAAGTGAATCTACTACACCGATAGACTCATCTGGAAAAGTCTCTCGAATAGGATCAGAGTTAGAGGAATTGTTGAGTTCAATCCTTGAAATATGATCAACACTACGTTCTTATATCCTATTTATCTTTTTTTTTCTAAATCAAATTCCTGGAGTAATAATTTTCACCTAAGAAGATGCACCTTCGCATCCTTCTTTTCTATGAGATAACTAATGGCTGAATGATCTGTATATACTATCAATTTAGAGCCTAAAATCATAGATATAAACTTCTCTAATGACCAAACTACCACATACATTTCTTTTTCAGTCACTATATAATTTCTCTAAGTGGGATCCAAAACATTGCTTGTGTAGTGAATAGCAAACGAAATCTGATCTCGCCTCTGCCCCAATACAACTCCTATAGTGAAATCCGAAGCATCTATCATGATCTCAAAGGGAAGAGAAAAATAAAGAATCCGTAGAATTGGACTCGGTACAAATCTTCTTTTTAAGAAGCTCAAAGGCCTTAAGACACTTGTGATCGACAAAGAACTCGGTGTCTTTTTCTAAGTGCTCAGTCAGTTTTCGAGCAATCTTAGAAAAATCCTCAAATAAATCTTCTATAAAATCCAACATACCCCAAAAATAATCGCACTTACTTGATGTTGGTTTGGTGGATCAAGTTTCTTGATCACATCCACCTTTACATGATCGACCTCCATTCCTTTTTGGAGATGATATACCCAACATAATACCCTCCTTGACCATGAAATGACTCTTTTCCCAATAGAGTACTAGATTCACCTCCCTCCATCTCTGAAGAACTCGATCCAAATGTGCTAAATGAGAATCAAATGAATCACCATGGATCTAGAAACCGTCCACGAAGACTTCAAAGAAATCCCCAACCATTTCGACAAACACTGCAATCATCGGAGTATATCCTAGAAACTACCACAATAAGAAGATCAAATACTGACCTGAAAATTGAAGATTTAAGAGGAGATGATATTAGTTGAATCTCAAGCTGATTGACAATGCTAGGATCCTTGTCGTCTTCGCTTAAAGTTCTTGTTAAGAAAATAAGCTCGAATAACAACAGATCTAAGTTGTGACTTGGTCTGGAAACCAAGGTTCTCATTGGAGTTCTAAACCTATCTCATCGGAGTTCTAAACCTATCTTCGCTTGATCTTAGTCTCTCTCTCTCTGTCAGCGAGAAGGCAAGAAATATAAGGGGAACTCTCGCAATGGTGGACCCGAAGAAAGTAAGTGGCGAAGGGTGATTTAAAGGTTAAGAAGATGAAAGTTGGTGGTGGTTTTGGCCGAAGTTCCAATTGCTTCAATTGTGATATCATTTAGGTTAGAAAGAATTTATGGATTTCGCGTAGATATGGATCGAACGACGAAGAGATTCATATAGGTTTCGAGTGTTGATTATACGTAAGGAGGTTGTCGTATTTGGGGGAAGTTGTTAAGCATCTTTTGGAAGGAGTAGCTGGAGGAAGAAGACAGACCACCGTTGTTTGATCATCAGATTAGACAATCAAGATTTGGATGGCTACGGATGGCATGGATTGACTCTGATCGAAACTATCAGATGGTTTAGATTTAAGCACCAATATACAACTAAGATGGACCCTAGAAGATTGGTTGACATAATTTTAGGCATGAGTGGCGGGACCGGAGGGCCACGTGGAGCTCTCTGGAAGCACCACGTGGTCCAATAAAAATTGAATAATTTCCATAAGTCAAAGATAATTAGGAAAGATTACTTAGAAGCTAAATTAGAAAAAGTATAAAACTGTAAGTTGTAGATCTCGATGAGATCTACAACTTTCATGTAGAAGTCAGAGAGATCAAAGGTCATTTGTACTTAGATAAAAATTAAATACTATTAAAAACCATATAAAATGATTTTCTTTAATTTTTCTTTTACTTAATATTTTGTATTTTTATTTTATATTAATTTATCTATGTACAATTTTATTCTAATTTCTATTTGATTTATAATAAGAAATAAAAACATAAAATAATACACCACAATAGAGTTATATTAATATATAGTAGTTAGTGATAATTATATACAACATAGTAGTTAGTAATTAGGGTTGGTTAGACAATAAATCTTGTAATTAAACTTAAGTAAGGGAGATAATGATGTTTATTAATGATGATAAATCTGGGATTTATCACAAGCTCGCAACAAATCCTCCAACGCCTGGATGGTCATCTCAGACTGCCCACCTGTCTGTGGATGATAAGCTAAACTCATACTTAGCTCGCTCCTCAAAGCTCTCATGAATTCTCCACCTGTAGTGTAAAGTAAAGCATGCATCTCTATCTGACAATTCCTCTTTTTGTATCACATGCAACTGAATAACATGTCGAATGTATAATTTGGGTAGTTGTACTGGTGTATATGTCAAGTTGACCGGAATGAAATGGTCTAACTTTGTTAACCGGTCAACGATCACCCGTATCGCATCAGGTTCGGCAAGGGTGTACGGTAATGATGTGACAAAATACATGGAGATGCTCTCCCATTTCAACAACGTGATGGGAAGATGTTGCAGTAAACTAGGAGGTCTCTGGTACTCTACCTTCACCATCTGGCAAATAAGGCATCGACTGACCTGTTTGGATATATCATTCTTCATGCCCTCCCATCAAAAGTGTTGGCGGAGGTCCCTGTACATCTTGGTGCCTCCTGGATGTATAGGAAGTCTTGAACTATGTGCCTCATACAATATATCTCTCTTCAGTACCTCATCATCTAGAATACACACATGGTCTCCCTTCCATAGGATGGATTAACAGAGGCGGAATCCGTGTAACTCATCCTTCAAGCATCTACGGTACAAGTCTTGGATCCTCTGATCTATCTTTTCTCCTTGGACGATCTTGTCCCATAAGCTACTATACTTTGCTGGTACAGTCACTAAATCAGATGTACTCTCAAATGGATGCCACTTACTAAGTGTAATGAGTACATCCCAAGTCTACAACCAAGATGATGAACCCTCAGTGCATGTTCTCTTGCTTAAGGCATCCACCACGACATTCCTCTAATCGTGGTGGTAGGAGATTATGCAATTATAGTACTTTAGCAACTCCATCCACCACCGTTGCCTCATGTTTAGATCCTTCTGATAAAAAATGTATTTGAGATTCTCTTGGTCTACGAAGATCTCAAATGTCACGCCATACAAGTAGTGATTTCATATACTTAGTACAAAGACTATGACCACCAATTCCAAGTCATGAGCGGGGTAGCTGCGTTCATGATTTTTTAGCTATATTGGTGCGTACGCCACAACCTGTCCTCCTTGCATTAGCACATCACCCAAACCTTCCTTGGAAGAATCGATGTACATGGTGAAGTCCAGGTACTAGAAGGAAGAGTGAGGACGGGCATAGAAGTTAATCACTCCTTGAGCGTACGGAAGCTCAACTCGCATTTGTCACTCCAGATAAATGGAACCTCCTTCTACATCAACAAAGTGAGGGGTAGAGCCAACTGGGAGAATCCACCGAGAAATCACTTATAGTACATGGCGAGTTGAAGGAAACTACAAATCTTTGTAACCATCTTGGGCTTCTCCCAAGACACCACTCTCTCTATCTTGATGGGGTCAATTGACACCCCTTCCCCTGAAACCACATGGCCAAGAAAATCCATCTCAAAAAACCAAAACTCACCCTTTGTTGTATTCGGCATACAACTGGTGCTCTCTAAGTGTCTCTAGCATGGTGTAAAGATGAGATTCGTGCTCGTATTTCCAAAATGGATTTGACCTAAAGTTTCTTCTTTGATTCTAACTTGAATCTTTAATAACTCCAACTAGATCCCATAAGCTCGTCGAGGTTGTGGTAAGGCATTTGCTGCTATGATTGCTTGGCCGGCTCTCAACTATATTATTTAGGGTGACGTATTCTGTTTCATTGGTCAACTGAATCAAGATAAATTGCTGGAATTTCTTGGAGTACATCTTGGTCCCTGTAATGATGGAATTCATATTCCCTATTTGAGATTAAACGAATGAATGCACTTATAAGACACCTTAGTACTATTAGGGTTATGTACCATGGCCATCTTAATAATCATAAAACTATTGATTCAATTGTTAAATCATAGAGGATAAAGTTTGGATGATATCTAAAGAGTTAGATTGAGGACTCACAAGTAACCGTCAAATGATTGTTGAGAGATGATCTCCAGCTTGAGAAGGAGATGATAACCCCTCTCTAAATGCTAATATCTAACTAACCTCTTGATGCATGTTCTCTGAGTAGAAATAGAGTTTTGGAGGTGTCAAATAAGTTAGGTAAAAGAGTCAACTTAACAAGATCAAGATAACCAAGACCTATGTCGTACATTGTCATGATATATTCATGGATAAGTATTTACATTAGACAGACCATTAGGTTTCTGACCTAATCAAGGTCCATACAAATGGTGAGATGGTGTGCATACGAGAGAATATGAGTAATACAATCTCTCAAAGGGTTCATATAGGTTCATTATTGAATTATAAGACATGAGATCACTCATGAGATATTGGGATCGAATTCCGTGCACATTCGTATCGATTTGGAAGTTTGACTAAATGTATAGGAATGATATATGCCTTTGGAAAATGTATGATCAATACCCACTCCTAATGATCAAATGAGAAATTTAATGATAAAACCCTGAAGAAGACAATCCAAATATGATCTTAAGCCATTAGTTTTATTCTAGGTCTTTCAGTATGCATGATGTCTGAGTATTAGAAATACTCGAGGGTGATGTGATTGTATATGATTGTATAACCATGACACTTCCATTCCGAGGGAGTGATGATACACACTTGGATTTTAGTCACTCCTCTTAGTAGATTTGTAATCCAATCTTAGTCCAAATGTTGGACATTCATCTGAATATGATTCAGATGCAATGAGAAAGATTAGATTCAGAGTTTAACTCATTCAAACATCATTGAGAGGTCCCTGAGATCTAGATTTGAGATATTATCTCAATCAAAGTCACTATACATGGAATGTAGAATCGCTCTGTCCTTATCTCTAACTATCTGTGGAGAAAGCACATGTCTTGAAAGAGTTCAAGAGTAATTCCATTGTTGATAATATATATGAGCATTGGGAATTTGATGACTAAATTTGATTTAGTTATCACAAATTTTATGAATATGATTCATATTGTTTGGACACATGAGAATAGTTATCCAAGGAAAATAAACATGATTTAATTATCGAGGATATGATTAATGCGGATATCGCTACCCATTATAATCATAAAATGTTATAGATGTGATTTATAATATGTTGGAGAGATTTAATTGTAAAAAATATTTATGAATTACATGTAAATGTGAAATGGATTCACATTGAATAATTAATTGTAAATGCAATTTGCATTTTATATCGATGTATGAATATGATTCATAATTGTTGATGGCATGAATCAAAATTATCACAAAATAATTTTAAATTATTTTGGTGACTAATTTTGCAACAAAAGTTTTTGCACATGTGGAATATTTGGAGAGATTTGAGATCTCTCAATTAAGGAAAAAAGAGCCACCTTCCTCTTTAAGAGGGTAGACGACCATGGAGTCCTGCTCCTTGTATGGTCGTCTCTCTATTAAGGGAAGGATGCTTTTCCTCTTTCCTTCATTTCTAGATGAAATTGATTTCTATTAAACTACATATATTGAAGATTATTTGGAACATATTTAGTTTAGTTTAAATTGATTATTTGTTGTTACAAATTCATGCAACAAAATCATGTCCAATGATTGACAGCACAAAATAATCTTCACCATTGATTATTGTGTGTACAAGGATTAAGATCCATGGACAACCAATTTGTTATAATGGCAAGTCTTTGCTATTTCGTTACAATTGTTGCAAGAGAAATAACTCTCTCTATTATCATATTCGCACCCTCTCTCTCCCCCTCGATATTGTGGATGTCCACCATAGTGACCTATAGAGCTTCGTAGTTGCTGTGATGTTGTTTTGCTGTCGGATTGACTGGTTATGGATCTCCACCTTCTTTGGTTCGTCTTGCTCGTGAGGAAGGCCATTGATTTCATGTGCTGAAATCAAGCGACTCGGTGCTTTGATGAATCCTTCATTCATTAACATTTCTGTCGCATTTCGCCTTAAACCCTTAACAAATACATGTAAAGATACATTAATTACCATCTTTTATAAAAACTTCATTCATGAATAAAAATACACTTTTATGCATCAAAAACATGAAAATATATAAAAGAATAAAAATAAAGAGAAGAAAAGGATGCAGATTGTAAATATGTATATATGTAGAATATGACTTATAAAATAAAAATATAACTACAAGATATATTTATATAACCTAACCACTGAGACCAAGTCAGCATGGATTGGTCGACAAACAAACAAGTAGGGGGAGATAAGGAAAGAAAATCATAAAAATAATTTAATATACACTCCACACATTCTTCACTAATTATCAAATAAATATCAACTCTTCATTGATTTTTAATTAATTCATATATGCTTATTTTTCACAAAATGTTTTTCCTAATTATTTCTAAAAATACATATAAAAATATAAAAATAAGCTAAAAATATTATCCTATACATATGCTAAGAAATCGAACTCTCATATTGATAAATTCGCAACTTCCGAACTCATAACTTTCATATACTAACTCCAATTTTACTACTCACCTTTAATGTTCATAAAATAATATTATCTAATTAATGGAGTGATTTCATTAAAATCAGATTCTGTTTGTAAAAAGTCGATTTCGGGATCTATTAACAATGGGGTTTCTGGGCTATTTATTTTATTTATAACATATGATTTAATTTTATTAATTTTATAATTTTTAATTATTTTCTGGTCTTGTATTTTGACCATGATTTATTTCAGAAATGTTGGAGCTTAATTATTATTTTAATTAAATCTAAGACTCCAATTTATAGATGAAATTGATCTACATAACTTCTACCCATATTTATTAATATTTCTAAACTAATTTATTAAAATCCATAAAAATTCACAAAGACCTTATTTATTGTCCTAATAATTAATAAAATATAAAATTAATATGAAATTATTTATTTATTCAATTAAAAATTCAAACCCTATTTATTAAGTATTATTTATACCTATTTATTAATATAATATTAACATTTCATAAATTATTTACTATTTATCAAACTGAATTATTCCATAATTTAGATAAATAATTATTTGTATTTTTCATTTTTATACCTATTTAAAATAACATTGTTTATTATTTATTATATAATTTATACTATATATTTATCATCTGGCCAACAAGGTGCTGACGTGTGTCAGCACCTGGTGTCTTCTTTTCCAAGAAGTCGTTGGAACTTCTATTCTACCAGCCGACTTTCACCTAATTCTCTCACACCTCTCCTAACCTCTTCCTACCATCTAAACCCTTCATCTTCTTCTTCTAACTTCCATGATACACGACCACCCTTAGATCCATCCTAGTTCCTCTCCGTTTCATCTATAAATAGCCTTCAAGTTGATGCGAGCCAATGAACTCTCCAAAACTCAGTCCTAACAACATTCTAGTTGCAGATACCTGGCTGATTACCCACCTTCCTAGCCTCATTCTGGACACCTACGTTGGTGACTGCACCTGAGAGCCGCCCAACGTGGAAGGCGAATCATCATAGGAGAGTTCCAGAGCAGCCTACTGCCTTGCATCGCCGCCTCGCGGGTGTGGAGCTCAGATAAAGATCGGTCGTCGAGCAACAACTAGAGGTAATACACCTCAACTCCTCAGATCATTCATCTGCCTTTCACCTTTTCTTTCCGATGTTTCGTGCCATGATTAGCAACATTAAGAGCATAACTAGGATCTTAAAGAATCTTCATGAGACACCCTCCATTCAAGTCTTTCATATCCAATTCTAATTCACTTCAATTCGATTTTCATTTGTCGCATGATATTCGTTTTGCATTTTTTAGAAAGCATTCATTTGATATGCAAATTCCTAAATTTGTTGGCCGATTTGCGTGTAAATCGAGCAAGATTGTGTTCATTGCACATCAGTCTTTCATCTGGAACACAATAGTCATCAATTGGAGCTGTAAAGATCGAAGACCGATTGGATTAAGAGATATTGTTCATCAGCTACAAAACTTTACTGACCACCACCTTCGTTGACTCCTAACCGCCGCCCACTGACACCTTTAGAGATGCTTAACCGCAGGCGATCTCGAGGGGTGAATGAGTCACCCCCTTGGCCCTGTCGGAGGCCAAAGCATCCATTGGATCATCAGAGATAATTCGTAGAAGTCAGCCTCTTCGTCTCAACGCTAGAACGGGAAGAACAACCAAGAACGCCAGAAAGCACATGCTTCTGACACGTAGTGCCCATTGGCGGTCCAGATCGTGAGAACAGATATAATTTCAGCCGTTAGATAAAGGGGTAGAAATTTTACATTCTAAATCTGCCATAGATCCAGAATTTCAGAAGAGCTCCAAAGTTTTTAGAAATTAAGTTTACGTCCCCGTAAAGGGACCTAAATGTAACAAACTTTATTTTTTTATTTCAACCCCTGTAAGGGACCTTTTTGTAACAGAATAAAAACTTTATTTTTGCAGTTATACCCGTCTTGTAGGGGTTGTTTGGACCTCGATTTTGTCAAATTTTCCACGATTTTTTTGGGTAACTTCATAACTACCATGATACTTTTCTGGTATTTTCCTTGATTTTTCATCGCTTTCTTGTTTTGATTAGATTTTTCGCAATCGTGAGTTAGTTTTGAGAAACTTTTTGAGTCTTTTGTAAATTCAAGAATAAAGAGAGTATTTTTGAGATTTCTTTCCTGTATCTGTATCAAAAGCTGAGGTTTTAATATTCAATCTCCTTGAGTTCGACACAAGGTGACTTACTTTGTAAAATAAATAGTGTAGACAAAAATAGGAGAGAGAAGCATATTCGCTTCACTTCTCTCTCTCCTTTTTTGTTGATTTTTGTTTGATCGACCCGGATCCCCCTTTGCGGGTTTCTACACCAACATCATCATTAACCGCTGGTCAGACTAGCGTTATCAAAATGGTGTCATTGCCAGGGAGGCATTATTTTTACATCGAATTTTGATTCTAATTTTGAAAATTCTTGATATTCTTGGTTTTACAAATTTTGTTTCTTTCTCAATTGTCAATTGGAATTTGATTTTCATCTTTTCTTCGATTTTTAAGGTTTACATGTTTCTTTGAATTTTTAATTTTTTTTACATCTTTTTGTGTACTTCTTCTTTTTCCTAACTAATCTGTGCTAGGCCTGCAGGTTCAACTGGCTTCCTTGGAAGCCAAAGTAGTTGAGTGCATAGACCGATCTTTTCTATCATGGGTCGGATGCTGAGGGCAGAATTAGTTAAGGTTTTTCTTGTATTATTTTTGTGAAAAAGGGGAACTTTCTTGTGTTTTTGTATTTTGTATAAAGGGGCATGTAAGGGCATCCCGACTTTTACCTCCCCTCCCTTTTTCTCCGAGACTGCTTCACCGAGTGCCGTGCATTCAAGGGAGCATGGCACCCATCGCGACTTTTCTCGCATCGCTCATTTTCTGCAGTTTTTCATGAAGCTAGATGCATGCTTAGGTGTTTTTTATATTTTCCTATCTGATTGCACCTTTGTAGATAGTTTCGAGACTCGCAACCTAGGTGCATGATTTTAGGATTTATAAAAAAAATAAATAAAGGCATTCATTAGATGCTTTTTCTGAAAACATCCAAAAAATAGAAAACCAAAAATAAAATTGGGACTGCTTAAAGTATCTGACTTTAAAATAAACGTAAGGATCATTTGATCTGGGAGAGAAACCCCATCACTTCTACTACAAGAACATTTCCTGATTTTATAAGAGGGGGACGACACTTAAGGCTAGAGCCAGAGTCTGTGTTTCCTTCAAGATACTACTTAGTCCATACACATGATCACTGTTCTTCAGTGGGTATGATTGGGTAGATGGAAACGGTCTGAGTTTACGTAGCAGAGTTGGTTGTTTAGAGGACACTGCATGAGGCTCCGTCCTCAAGCAACATGGGTAGCCAGAAACGGTTTATACTTACTCCCATACTGGCTGAGAACAAGTGATTTTTTGTAATTACTTGGGACAGTGTTGTGGGGAAATTCTGGGCACCCAACAGCTTGTGATAATTGGTGAATATACTTGTATGCCAAGATAACCCTAAAACTGACAAGATAAATGACCGAACTCTTACGGTCATTATCGAGTTGTGTTTGTGAATATGGGGTTTGATTTTTGTTTTCTTGTGAGGCATGAGATACCGCATATTATACGCATTCTCCTATCTCTCTTGATTCGACAACGTGCTCTCCCGATTACTCTCTTGATATCGAAGATGATGACTCAATGGCTATTTTGCTCAGACTCCGTGAGCTCTCAATCTTTCACTGTCCATCGTACATTTTCACATACTTGGGATGACCCTCTTCCGGAGTTGGTCCCATCAGATTCTGAGGAGAGTCAGACCCAGACTCCCTCACCTCCCAGCCCGTCTATTGAGGCCGACCCCCGCCTCAATCTGTCATCACTTTCTCCAACCTATTTTTCACTGAGTTCTTATGAGAAATTTTACTTTCTAGAAGATTTGAAGCATATGGATCGTGGAAAAGGACCAACAGAGGAGCGACCAACTAAGGAACATAATGTTGATGGAAGATCAGATCTAGCCACATATATGACAACTAGGATTTTCGATACACTACAACAGATGAATATTTAGATCAGAGACCAATTCAGAACACAGAACGAGTTGCGAGCTGAGATTGTCGCGCTGGGAGCAGGAGCCGGGAACCCATTACCACCTGTAGTGGTTCCCGCTACTTTACGAGATGCGTATGATAAGGGATATAGGATGCTACACTATTGGATTTGGCTACCATCAAATTTAGGGTCATACGAGTTGCGACTGTCCTTTATCTCTTTACTTCCCAAGTTCTATGGGAACACTGCAGAGGAGTCGTTTACCTTTTTACAATAGTTTGAGATGATTTGTGGTACGTCTAGTTACCCAGGAGTTACATAGGAGGTGTTCACCTCAAGGGCTTTCCCTTCTGCTTAGCATATAAGGCGCTCTACTGGTCGAGTCACTTAGGAAGGGATATTTCTACATGGGACGATCTGAAGTACACATTCTTACGTAAATATTTTCCTCTAGGAAGGACGAACATGATGAGGATTCAGATCTCCAACTTTACGCAATTACTGAATGAATATTTCCACGAGGCATGGGATCGATTCAAGGATTTTACTGAGAGATGTCCTCATTATGAGATACAGATGAAGGTGCTTATGCAGAACTACTTTGGGAGGACTCCATTAGGATATTCAGGGGCTTGTGAGTGCGCTGCAACATCTATCTGAATTGAGATGCTGAGTCTATCTGGTCCATCTTCGAAGGGATGGTAAAAAACTTGAGACTCGTCGACTCTACTCTGGCATTCCAGAAGGCCCCTCAGCCAACGCATCACCGAGAGCATCATAAGGTGGCAAACATTTCAGACTCTGAATCCAATACCAACATGGGTTTTATCAACGAGAAGCTAACATTGGTAGATGTGATTCAGAAGCAAGTTCAGGACTTGCAACCGCTGCGAGAGTTGGAGATACTCTCATCTCTGCCTCAGCAGCTGAGTGATCTTACGAAAAAGGTAACAGAACTGCAACTTCAGTATCATCAGGCTGAAGCTTCTTCGACTCCACAACCTGTACAGAGATCTTTACCCATTCCACCCACCTGACAGATTCATTTTGTCCAGAGCGAGCCCGAGACTCCGCAGATTGATTGGCAGGAGGGCTAGTCTCATGTCAATTCTTGTCAGATCATCAGTACTGTAGGCATCGATGTTGAGCCTCAAGCCACTCTTGAGATCAATGGATTACGGTACACTTCGATTCAACAACCGAGTGTACGTCATCATCAACGGCATTAGTATAGTCATACGTAGCATGGACGTCCACATTTTCAGCATCGATAGCCTTTCACACAACAACAGTCTCACCAGAACGCATGTAAGAGACCACATTCTTTTCAGTATCCTGCTACACATTCACAGACACATCATTACCAGCAACAACATCAGCCTTCCTTCACACCACAGAGATCGCCTCAGGCATACACCTCACAGCAGCACATTCTTAGGTAGGAGAGATTAGACAGCCAGGGTCACCGCATCGAGATTGGGATGTCTTCACAGGCCCTGGCACTAAACAAGATGATGGATATGTTGAGTACACTCCAGACTGCACATAGGATATAGATGGAGCAGGTTAACCGTCGTCTGGATGAGTTATCCATGCCTAAGACCACTCTCCCAGCCCAGCCTCATATGAACCCGAACAACAAGAGGAGGCATTCAAATCAGGTAGACAACACTACAGGTACAATCTCTTTTCCTGAATTTTTATTTAACTTCATTCATCTCAGGAGTGGGAGATCATCATGAGCACTTGATAGAGTAGATGAGAGGGCGCATGAGGAGCGAGAGCCAATCCATGATCACACACATTCTGATGCTGAAGAGGAGGACAACCATGATGATGAGAACCACCAGAATGTCCAGCTTGATGATCAGACAGAGGGGAGCGACACATAAACAATTGACATGGACATAGGCGAGTCAGATGATGATATCATGCCAGATTATGCAAATACTCCCGATGATTCTGTTTCTTTCCCTATTTCAGAGAGTTTTGTACATAGTTATGAAATCTTAATGTACACGCTGATTCAACTTCTGACATGAATAAAGATGATGATTTTTTCATGCATGAGTTTGTTCCTTTTCTGGATGCCTTGTATGGAAAAGGAAAGAAAAACACCAAAAAGAATGTTGTCACTCCAGAGACTAAGCGATTATTGAAAATATATTGAAGATTATTTGCAACATATTTAGTTTAGTTCAAATTGATTATTTGTTGTTACAAATTCATGTAACAAAATCATGACCAATGATTGATAGAACAAAATAATTTACACCACTGATTATTTTGTGTACAAGGATTAAGTGTTGGAAATGCGAGCCCACGGCGAGCCATTATGCAATAAATGTTATTGCACATATAATTCCCTGATCTGAAATGAAGAATGAATAATTTGTATAATAGGTCCCTTAGTACAACTAGGGTTATGTACCATGGCCATCTTAATAATCATACAGCTGTTGATTCAACTGTTGAATCATAGAGGCTGGTGCTTGGATGAATATCTAAAGAGTTAGATTGAGGACTCATCAAGCACCGTCAAATGATTATTAAGAGATGATCTCCAGCCTGAGTAGGAGATGGCAATCCTATCTCTGAAGGCTGATATCTAACTGACCTCTTGATGCAGGTTCTCTGCATAGGAATAGAGATTCGGAGGCGTCAGATTAGTTAGGTCAAAGAGTTGACTTAACGAGATCGAGATAACCAAAGTCCTATATCATATGCTGTCATGATATAGGCACGCATCCTCTGACCGGAGACAGATGTGTTACTATATGTCTGAGTGTGTACATTTGGCAGACCAATAGGTTGATGACCTAATCAAGGTTTATACACCAGCGCGCTGGTGTGCATATAAGGGCATATGAGTAATACGATCTCTCAAAGGGATCATACAGGTTCAGTTACTGAACCGGAAGACATGAGCTCACTCATGAGATATTGGGACGAATCAAATTCCATGCGCATGGTCGTCTCGCTTTGGAAGCTTGACTGAATTTGTAGGTTTGATATATACTTTTAGTACATGATCAAGACCTAGGTATAATATACGCTTTTGGAAAGTGTATGATTGATACCAACTTCCAATGATCGAATGAGAAACTTAATGATAAAACCATGAAGTAGACAATATAAAGTTGATCCGATACTTCGGGTTTAGTTTGAGTCTTCCAGTATGCAGGATGTACAGGTATTGGGAATACCTGAGGGTGATTTGATCATAAACGGTTGTATAACCATGACGCTTCCATTCCTAGGGAGTGATGAAACGGGTCTGGATTTTAGTGACTCCTCTCAGTAGAGAAGTGATCTAATCTTGGTCCAAGTGTTGGACATTGATCTGAATGTGATTTAGATACAATGAGAAGATTAGATTTACGGTCTTGATTTAATCAAGCATCTATGAGAGGCTCGCGATCTGGATTTGAGATATGATCTCAATATCCATGTCACTATACGTGGAACAATACAATCGCCCTGTCCTTATCTCCAAGTATCTGCGGAGAGATTGCATTATTCTTGAAGGGTTCAAGAATAATTCCATAAGATCTAAGCAATGAAGAAATAATGATTAAATGTGATTTAATCATCTTGATGTGTGAAGAAATTATCCAATTTAATTAAATGTGATTTAATTAATGTGGATAAGAATAATGTGGATAGAAATATCCAATTATTCATAATATATTATAAATATGATTTATAATGTATTAGAGAGAGCTAATTATAATTTATATGTGTTGATTAATTATTATGTGTATTGGATACACATTGTGTAATTAATTAACAATATGAAGTATATGTTGTTTTGGGTTGTGAATATGATTCACAATTTTTTCCATGGCAAGAATGCAATATTCTCAAAGATAATTGTGAATTAGTTTTGAAGAATAAAACCCAATAAATTTGTTGCAAATAAATAAGAGAGAAAATCAAGGAGATATGCAATCTCATGGGAATCCATGAGATTGCCTCCTTGGACTCCCATAGTGGGCGGCACACCACTCCTATATGGAATGGGTGGCCGTCCAACATGGAAGGTGCATGAAGATGAAATGTCCATGCACATTCTCTCCTTATTTGTTGGGTTGATTTAGGACTAAATTATATTTGATTTTTTCAAATATATTTTAACCTAAATTTGTTGCTTTTGACAACAACAATCTTGGCCATTGGATTGACACAAATCAATCTCACCCATTGATTTTATGTGTCCCATGGATTGAGATCCATGGATCCCAAAACCCTATAAATAGAGAGGCATACTATGCTCTCTAAGGACTTGCAAAATATTGGAGCTCTCTCTCTCCCTCATTTCTTCATACACGCCAGCCCTCTCTCCCTCTCTTGTTGGTGGCCATCCACCATACCCTAGAGGAGAGAACCGTCGTCGCCTTCGCCACCGCGCCGCCGCTTCGACGTTCTTCGGTTTCTCCATCTTCTTGGTGTGCTACGCCCACGAAGGAGACGTTTGATCTCGTGCGACGAGATCAGGAGCAACCACGCTTGGATCATCTTCTTGGATTGCGAGGACAACGCGGTTCATCCCCGCGCTCGCAAGCGGTCTCGCCGACGATCGGACTTGAGACAGGAGGTCTCTTTCTTTAGAGACTCGATCAACCACGCTTCAAGAGGTATTGCATTATACTTGTTGTGGTTATAGATGAAACGATCTGAGAATGGTTCTCGGATCATGTGGTTTCATCGAATAAAATTTTTAAATTCCGCTGCACCGAACAACTAGTGCGACTAGTCGTTCTTCGTCGTATCCGACACGACGATCACGCTTCCGTGATGCGCTTGAGGATAATTTCCATATCCTTCAAGTGGTATCAGAGCCAGGTTGACGGTTTCGAATATGATTCGAAAAACCGAGGACGACTTGGGTTCGTTAAGGTCGCGAAAGTTTTTATCGCATTTGATTTCGCAGATCTCTTTAGTAAATAAATTCGGCACTGTTTAAATTTTTTAAACACGAATTTAATACATGGATTTTGTTCCCCATTAAATAAGGAAATCATAGGATCTGAGTTTACGTAAATCGGATTTCGTATGCTCTAGATATGGTTGTTTTAATGAATATGTATACACTGTTGCGGGAACTGTAGATCTGAACGTGATTAAAAAGTTAATTACTGTTTAGACTTGCCTCGAAATGCGTGTAACATGACTTGGATTCTGTCCTAAATCAAATTAGCAATCTATGAAAATTTATTTTGTCTAATTTGGATTTAATATGATTGAGATATGCTAATTTTAGTAAGAAGGGGTCACTGCTGAAATTACAGTCCTAATCTAGAACCAAGTGATTGTCAATTAGTGAAATTAATTGTTGATTTCGTGAAATAATCATGAAAAATATTTGTGAAATATTTGAAGATGATTATTTACATAATTGACTTGGCCTCAACCAATTAATTGATTAGATTTGATCTAAATCTTAATTGGAAACACATTCATCAAACTTGATGTTTGATTGGTGATTGTCATTTAATCATTTAGTGAAACTAAATTGTTTAATTTCCTAGAATAATTATGCACAAATATTTGTGAAATATTTGATGATAATTATTCCCTTAAATGACATTGCCTTAACCAATAATTGATTAAGATGTGATCTAAATCATAATTGGAAACCACAATCTTTCAAACTTGATGCTTGAATAGGATTTGGGAATTTGTCTAGCAAATTTCCTTATAATCAAAAATGTTTTGATTATTACTATATGGTACAATTTCGGTTGAAGAACCGATGATCATCTCAAGTACAAATTAATCAATTTGGCATTATCCTTTTCCGAGGCGGATATGGTGCCTAGTCGGAGAGCATTGGGGTTGCGGGTTGCAACGTATGTGGTCCGTCCCACTCTCGTCGGTACTGGCCATGACAGCGGGTAGGGCCGGGATAATGTCCGAGGGATTAAGATGTATTTTTCTAATTATTAAAATTCGAATTAATACGTATTTTGAGATATTACCATATATGTATTCAAGTAAAATAATCAAGTTTGATTGATTGAATTGGATTGATAATTAATTTAATATGATTAAATTGATTATGTCCAATTGAAATACTCTAATATGATTAGATCTAATAATTCCCTTGGAAGAATTAATTATGTGAATGTGATTCACGATAATTAATTAAAATTTGAATATGATATGGAGGATCACATAAGTGACATCCATGGTCTCCCGTCAAGGCGAAGGGTTCCGTCGCCAGGGATTGTATGTGGGAGACGCCTGTCCGAAGTGACAGCTCCTGTATGCAAGCGCATCTGGATCGGGCTCTTTGCTTCTCGAAAGAGTAAGGCCGTATACGTAGTGACCCCAATATCGGATCCTCATATTATTGGGGCGATATTGGATTGCGTATAGCGAGTACTATTCATGTTGACGGTTGGTTCAATTAACGACGGGTCAACATCGCCTTAGGGGTGGTGGGCTCGGGTGTGAAAGACCGAATTGGGAAATGCAAGTTGGACTTGCAAAGAGGAATGTGTTCCCGCTTCTTTTTATCCGAGTTGTAGATTCTCATATTATTGGGATGTAACAAAGATAAGGAAGGAGATCCCAGATCTTGTTGAGATATAATGGTAAGTATATCTCTTACATTGAAAGTGATTAAGGGAATGAACTTTCAATGTTGACAAGGCAAGACAACTTTGATATAAAAATTCCTAAATCAAAGTAAAATATGTATATATAAATACATACATCTATGCAAATTTCTTATTTCAGATAATCCTTCATTAAAACCCACTCAATGATATACTCAATAATAACCAGTAAAATATCATGGATTGGACTCATGATCCAGATATTGTACTTGCAATTGACACATAATGTATGTGGTTGCAATATGCAAGTTTCCTCATAATAATGAGGAATGACAATTAAATAGATGATAGGACTACAACCCTAGGGTTTGTGTGTCTCTATAGTCTTGGTATCATCAAATGTACTTTGGAAGTGACATGTTGATGATGATCATGATTGTCATATAATCCTTAATAAATCAATGAAGATTTTCTGGTATACATATGTGCTCTTGACATTTAATCATGAGTGACATGGTTCTCTGCATCATGTAGAATGGTAGCTCTATAAAGAGATGATGTATTCAAATTGTTTGAGTACCTACCTGAACCTATGTTTTAAGAGTTTAGATGGATGTAGATGATGAGTGTCATTATTCTACTATCTATACTCTAGTCATTCATGAAGCTTCATAATATTCATATTGTATGAATTTAATGAAGCGTGTATAAATGTTGAAAAACTCTTACTTTGAATTCTTTTGAATTTAAAATAAGAGATCCTCTGTCTTGAGCAATGGTTGCTTATAGATAAAGGGAGCGCAATGGAAGCATGGGTTGGACCCAAGAAAGAAGGAAAGTCAAAGAGTAGACTGGACTTCTGTAACTTCCATATGACATCCAAAGAGTTGGATGAATTCCAATACTGCAATAAGTTGATGTGTTGATAGTATGACTATCAAGTCTGTCTAGAATCCTTAGAAAAGGACTCGGATGGAGCATCAGAATAATCTACATAAATCATTGATATTGACTTACTTATTGAATAAGATAAAGTCAAATAATTGTATCTCAATCTTCTGATGACATTTGCAATGGGTTGCATATGTTTTAGAAGACCAGAAAATTTGATCTTAAGGTTTATAGTTATCCACATGGACATTGATGTAATTATTGCAACAATCCATGTTGGATTGATAGACTTGTTGATTTCAGTGGGAGAGCCCTTAGTCGTGGAGAATGTCTCTATGACCTAGATATAAGAATACACTCATTGTTTATGTCTAAATGTTGGAAATAAACATGAATTCTGAGATAGAACTATCATAAAGAGTTATGATGGATATATTTCAGATAGTAATCTAAAATCTGGTGGACTCCACTAAATTAGAAAAATTAATGAATGGTTCATTAATATTTCTAAATACTTAAATTAAAACCTTTATAAGATCAATAGGAGGATGAAGATCATTTGACAATGATCTAGCATCGAGCCTTGGACATTTGTCTGTCGATTTGGTCAATAGACTAGTAAGAGTTGAAACTTTAGAATGTCTAAAATTTCAAAACTTACATACTTATGAATATTGTATTCAAAAGGAAAAATGTCCAATACACCCTTCTTTGGGAATGGTGTAAGATGTCAAGGTATTCAGGATCACATACATATTGATGTATGCGGATTATCTATATCATAGTAAACATTATAGATATGTGATATCTGTTGATGATTATGTATGATATGAGATTTCTTCTCTTCACCTAAGAAACCTTTGAAATGTTCAAAGATTTCATTAATTTTGGTTTAGAACCAAAGTTTGAAGGAAGATAAAATGAATTTGATCTAATCTAGGCAGCAAGTACCTACTAGATAAATTCGAAGAATACCTTATGGAGATATGAATATCATTTCTATCTCAATCCTCCTAACACACCTTAACTCAAAAGAGTTATAGGTAGATACAATTGGATCATGTGTGACATGATCTTATCAATGTTGATTTTTAGCATAATTATCCCTTAGTTTCCAGGTATATATGTGTAGTAGAGACTACAATGTATATCCTTAATAAGGTTCCATGTATCTTGGAATCTAGCACTTGAGAGTGCTGCTTCATTAGGAAAATAAAGGATGGTATTGGATACCTACTTTATGACCTTGAGATTCTTAAAATATCTCATCTCCGAGAATGTGATTCTTAGAGGTTGAGACTCTTGAGAATCAAGATGAAAATGAAGTGTAGGAACTCATTTATAATGAGACTCCTGAAATTGGAAACTAAAAGGACAATTAAAGATGAAACACTAATACCTCTTCAAATGAGTTTGAGGATGGATTCCATGTGTTAGAGAAATCTGACAATGATCGAACTTCATGTGTTGAAGCTTATGAAGATCATAGCATGGATAGATGGATAGCAATAAAAGTCTAATGCAGACTACATATACAAGTGTTGTATATGGACCCCCGAGGATCCACCTATATGGGTAAGACCTGTAAAGGTGTAAATGGATCTTCAAGAGACAGGGAACCTGATGAGAAGGTAGAGATCTTCAAAGCACGGTTCGTAGCCATAAGCTACACACTGGAAGAGAAGACATTGCTTGCAATGAGACTTGCTCTTCGGTGACCAAGCTTAAAACCGTCAGAATATTGCTAACCTTAGCTACACAACTTGACTATTGCATCTTCAAGATGTAAGTCAATATTGCATTCCTCTATGAATACCTCTTTGAGGATATTCACATGAAGTAGCCCCAGGGCTTCATGGTTGAGGAAAGCAAGATGTGCAAGCTTAGGAATCCATCTAAGGACCCAAATAAGCTTCTTGAAGTTGGACCATAAGATTTGATGAAATTATAAGTGTTATGATTTCAGATAGAATCTTGATGAGCCCTGTGAAGCTTAGTGGGAGTGCCTTTGTGTTCATCATGCTAAATGTAGATGATATCCTAATCATTTAAAAATGATATAAGGATAATAATTAGTGTTTTATAATCTGGTTGTTCCATATCTTGAAATATGATTTCAAAGATACCTCTTAGATCTTAGTTCTGAAGTTGTTCAGAAGCCAAGAGAAGAGGATAATTGGACTGTCACATTTGTAGTACACCTTGGACATATTCTATTCATAGAAATTTCAAGAAAGGCTTCTAACCCTTAAGATATGGTACTGACCTATCTAAAGGGATATCACCTCAAAGAGTTGAGGAAGTGAATGCTAGAACTACTTGCCTTTGGGCATCAGTTCCGAGAAGCCGGGTGTATGCTAGAGGTGTACAAAAGCCAGATGGCTGCCATGCAGTGGGAGTAGTAAACTGTTACTAATCCTACTATGGAAATAAAACACTTGGTTGCAGTAATAACAAAATCTTCATAGATGACAAGATTTTTGAGATAGTGATCTCAAAGTCTTATCTTCAAAAAGTTTAAGACTTTATAGATAGTGATCTAAAAGGTCTTAACTATAGATACCTTAGGAGATAGAGATCTCCAGGAATAAGGATATTCTGATAAGGATTATGGAAATACTGGTTGTGATAATTGTTAAGCTGTAGTGTCAAGGACACTATAACTAATAAGATTAAGTATTAGTTGCATAAGATGCAACATTCGCATTGGATGCGAGCACTGTTACTGGGGATATGCAAGTGCCGTAAAAGGACTTGATATAGTCTCGCGGGAACAGAGTGACTGATCAGCTTACCTAGCTATTTTATAAATAGCCTATGATTGTCACATGAGTGCGGGTTTAAATGATTAGCCCATTAATGGCTCTTTGGGCTAGTGGGAGATTGTTGGAAATGCGAGCCCACGGCGAGCCATTATGCAATAAATGTTATTGCACATATCATTCCCTGATCTGAAATGAAGAATGAATAATTTGTATAATAGGTCCCTTAGTACAATTAGGGTTATGTACCATGGCCATCTTAATAATCATACAGCTGTTGATTCAACTGTTGAATCATAGAGGCTGGTGCTTGGATGAATATCTAAAGAGTTAGATTGAGGACTCATCAAGCACCGTCAAATGATTATTAAGAGATGATCTCCAGCCTGAGTAGGAGATGGCAATCCTATCTCTGAAGGCTGATATCTAACTGACCTCTTGATGCAGGTCCTCTGCATAGGAATAGAGATTCGGAGGCGTCAGATTAGTTAGGTCAAAGAGTTAACTTAACGAGATCGAGATAACCAAAGTCCTATATCATATGCTGTCATGATATAGGCACGCATCCTCTGACTGGAGACAGATGTGTTACTATATGTCTGAGTGTGTACATTTGGCAGACCAATAGGTTGATGACCTAATCAAGGTTTATACACCGACGCGCTGGTGTGCATATAAGGGCATATGAGTAATACGATCTCTCAAAGGGATCATACAGGTTCAATTACTGAACCGGAAGACATGAGCTCACTCATGAGATATTGGGAAGAATCAAATTCCATGCGCATGGTCGTCTCGCTTTGGAAGCTTGACTGAATTTGTAGGTTTGATATATACTTTTAGTATATGATCAAGACCTAGGTATAATATACGCTTTTGGAAAGTGTATGATTGATACCAACTTCCAATGATCGAATGAGAAACTTACTGATAAAACCATGAAGTAGACAGTATAAAGTTGATCCGATACTTCGGGTTTAGTCTGAGTCTTCCAGTATGCAGGATGTACAGGTATTGGGAATACCTGAGGGTGATTTGATCATAAACGGTTGTATAACCATGACGCTTCCATTCCTAGGGAGTGATGAAACGGGTCTGGATTTTAGTGACTTCTCTCAGTAGAGAAGTGATCTAATCTTGGTCCAAGTGTTGGACATTGATCTGAATGTGATTCAGATACAATGAGAAGATTAGATTTACGGTCTTGATTTAATCAAGCATCTATGAGAGGCCCGCGATCTGGATTTGAGATATGATCTCAATATCCATGTCACTATACGTGGAACAATACAATCGCCCTGTCCTTATCTCCAAGTATCTGCGGAGAGATTGCATTATTCTTGAAGGGTTCAAGAATAATTCCATAAGATCTAAGCAATGAAGAAATAATGATTAAATGTGATTTAATCATCTTGATGTGTGAAGAAATTATCCAATTTAATTAAATGTGATTTAATTAATGTGGATAAGAATAATGTGGATAGAAATATCCAATTATTCATAATATATTATAAATATGATTTATAATGTATTAGAGAGAGCTAATTATAATTTATATGTGTTGATTAATTATTATGTGTATTGGATACACATTGTGTAATTAATTAACAATATGAAGTATATGTTGTTTTGGGTTGTGAATATGATTCCCAATTTTTTCCTTGGCAATAATGCAATATTCTCAAAGATAATTGTGAATTATTTTTGAAGAATAAAACCCAATAAATTTGTTGCAAATAAATAAGAGAGAAAATCAAGGAGATATGCAATCTCATGGGAATCCATGAGATTGCCTCCTTGGACTCCCATAGTGGGCGGCACACCACTCCTATATGGAATGGGTGGCCGTCCAACATGGAAGGTGCATGGAGATGAAATCTCCATGCACATTCTCTCCTTATTTGTTGGGTTGATTTCGGACTAAATTATATTTGATTTTTTCAAATATATTTTAACCTAAATTTGTTGCTTTTGACAACAACAATCTTGGCCATTGGATTGACACAAATCAATCTCACCCATTGATTTTATGTGTCCCATGGATTGAGATCCATGGATCCCAAAACCCTATAAATAGAGAGGCATACTATGCTCTCTAAGGACTTGCAAAATATTGGAGCTCTCTCTCTCCCTCATTTCCTCATACACGCCAGCCCTCTCTCCCTCTCTTGTTCGTGGACGTCCACCATACCCTAGAGGAGAGAACCGTCGTCGCCTTCGCCACCGCACCGCCGCTTCGACGTTCTTCGGTTTCTCCGTCTTCTTGGTGTGCTACGCCCACGAAGGAGACGTTTGATCTCGTGCGATGAGATCAGGAGCAACCACGCTTGGATCATCTTCTTGGATTGCGAGGACAACGCGGTTCATCCCCGCGCTCGCAAGCGGTCTCGCCGACGATCGGACTTGAGACAGGAGGTCTCTTTCTTTAGAGACTCGATCAACCACGCTTTAAGAGTTATTGCATTATACTTGTTGTGGTTATAGATGAAACGATCTGAGAATGGTTCTCGGATCATGTGGTTTCATCGAATAAAATTTTTAAATTCCGCTGCACCGAACAACTAGTGCGACTAGTCATTCTTCGTCGTATCCGACACGACGATCACGCTTCCGTGATGCGCTTGAGGATAATTTCCATATCCTTCATTAAGATCCATGGACAACCAATTTGATATAATCGCAAGTCTTTGCTATTTCCTTACAATACTGGTAAGAGAAATAACTCTCTCTATTATGATATCCACACCCTCTCTCTCCCCCTCAATATTGTGGTTGTCCACCATAGTGACCTATAGAGCCTCGTAGTTGCCACGGTACCTTTTTGCTGTCAGATTGGCTGCTTATGGATCTCCACCATTTTAGATGCATCTTGCTCGTGAGGAAGGCCATTGATTTCATGTGCTGAAATCAAGAGACCCTGTGTTTTGATAAATCCATGATTCATTAACATTTCTGTCGCATTTTGTCTTAAAAGCCTTAACAAATACATGTAAAGATACATTAATCATCATCTTTTATCAAAACTTCATTCATGAATAAAAATGCACTTTTATGCATCAAAAATATGAAAATAAATAAAAGAATAAAAATAAAGAAAAGAAAAGAAGGAAGATTGTAAATATGTATATATGTACAATATGACTTATAGAATAAAAATATAGCAGTAAGATATATTTATATAACCTAACCCCCGAGATCAAGTAAGCATGGGTTGGTCAACAAACAAATAAGTAGGGGGGGATAAGGAAAGAAATAATAAAAATAATTTAAGATACACTCCACACATTCTTTACTAATTAGCAAATAAATATCAAGTCTTCATTAATTTTTAATTCATTCAAATATACTTGTTTTTCACCAAACTCTTTTCCTAATTATTTCAAAAAAAGTATATAAAAATACTAAAATAAGTTAAAAATATTATCCTATATATACGCCAAGAAATCCAACTCTCAAATTGATAAATTATCAACTTCCGAATATCATACTTTCTCATACGAACTCCAATTTCATGCTACTCACCTTTAGAGTTTATAAAATAATATTATCTAATTAATGGAGGTAATTTCATTAAAATTAGAGTCTATTTGCAAAAAATCAGTTTTGGGATCTAATGACAACGAGGTTTGCGGCTATCTATTTTATTTAGAACATCTCATTTATAATTTTATTAATTTTATAATTTTTAGTTATTTTTCTGATCTTGTATTTTAACCATGATTTATTTCAGAATTTTTGGATCTTAATTATCATTTTAATTAAATCCAAGACTTTAATTTATAGATGAAATTGAACTACATAACTTCTACCCATGTTTGTTAACATATCTAAACTATCTTATTAAAATACATAAAAATTCATAAAGACCTTATTTATTATCCTCATAATTAACAAAATATAAAATTAATATGAAATTATTTATTTATTAAACTAAATTAAAAACCCATTTATTAAGTATTATTTATAACTATTTATTAATAGTGGTTGATGGGGCTGCCCCCTGCGGCTGCCCCATCCCATGTTTGGGAAAAATTTTTATTTTTTTTGGAAAATATCATCATGTATATTCATCCATATATCCCTACTATATGCCATTCGAATTTCGTCAGAAACAGAGACTCCTATGGCCTCCATCCAGACATGGCCGATTTAAAAAATCTTGCGACTGTTAAAAAAATGACGTCTGGATGGAGGCCGTAGGAGTCTCTGTTTCTGACGAAATTCGAGTGACATATAGGAGGGATATAGGGATTAATATACATTGTGATATTTTTTGAAAAAAATATTTTTTTTGCGAAAAATGGGGTGGGAGCAGCCTTGTTGGCTACCCCTAGGGGGTAGCCCCATTTTTCCCTTATTAATATAATATTCATATTTTATAAATTATTTATTTTTTATCAAAATAATTATTCCGTAATTTAGATAAATTAATTTATTATATTTTACATTTTTATACCTATTCAAAATAACATTGTTTATTATTTATTATATAATTTATACTATATATTTATCACCTAGCCAACCAGGTGCTGACACATGTCAGCACCTGGTGTCTTCTTCTCCAAGAAGCTGTTGCAGCTTCTATTCTACCGGCCGACTTTCACCTAATTCTCTCGTGCCTCTCCTAGCCTCTTCTACCATCTAAACCCTCCATCTTATTCACCTAACTACCATGATACACGACCATCCTTAGATCCATCCTAGTTCCTATCTGTTTCATCTATAAATGGCCTTCAAGTTGGCGCGAGCCAATGAACTCTTCAGAACTCAGTCCTAATAAAATTCTAATTCCAGATACTTGGTCGATTACCTGAAGGATAATGGTGAGATTTTCAAGCGCATTACGTAAGCGTGAACATCGTATCGAATACGACGAAGAACGACAAGTCACACTAGTTGTTCTATGCAACGGAAATAAAATTTTTTTCATGCGACGAAACCACATGGTCCAAGAACACTTCTCGGATCGTTTCGTCTAAACCAGAAACAAGTAATAGGATTACCTCTTGAAGCGTGATTGCGATCGAGTCTCTAAACGAAGAGACCTCCTGTCTCAAGTCTGATCTGACGGAGGAGACGCTTGCAAGCGTAGGGATGAATCGTTGCTTCTCGCAATCCATGTTGATGATCCAAGCGGTGGATCTCCTGATCTTGACACATCAGATCCAACATCTTCTTCACGAGCGAGGCGCGCCAAAGGAGATGGAGATCCACGAGCAAAGGGTCGGGCAGCATAACGACGACGCTGCGGCGATGGAGACTCGCTCTAGGGCATCCATGGTGGATGACCACTTGAGAGGGAGAGAGAGTAGACGTGTAGAGAGAGAAAGAGAGAGATAGAGACTAATGTTTTCTTATGTGTTGTGTAAAGAAGATTAAAGGGGTGCCTCTCCTTTTATAATATTTTGGGATTCATGGATCTCAATCCATGGGCAAAACAAATCCAATGACTCTCATTGATTTGTGTTTCTTTTAATGGCTAGGATTTTGTTAGTAAAAAACCAACAACAATTAATTTAATAAAAATCAAGTATATAATAAATATAATTTGATTTATATCAAATCAATCTCCATTGGAGAAATAGGAAGGAGGTAAGCCTCCTTCCATATAGGGGGAGGACGACTATGAGTCCTATAAGGACTTGGTAGCCGTCCCCTCTCCTTATTAGGAAGGGAGCCTCCTTTCTATATTACATGAGATTCATTATCTCATGATTCTCTCGAATATTTCCAACAACTTTTGTTGCAAATTATTTCACAAAAATAAATCCAATTTATTTTGTGAATATTGCAATCATACCATTGGAAATTTGTGAATCACATTCACAACCCAAATCAAATGTAAATTACATTTTCAATTTAATGTCCACTGTGAATCAAATTCACATCAACATTTAATTAGCAAATGTAAATTACAAATAGCTATCTCTTATATATTATAAATCACATTTATAATATATATGACAAATATGGATATTTCTATCCATACTATTCATATCCATGATTATTAAATCACATTTAATTATCATGGATCTCTATTCTCTTGTTCTCAAATAATATGAATCATATTCATATTATTCACATATTTGATAATTAAATCACATTTAATTATCTTAGATAGCTCTCCTTATAATATGAATCATATTCATATTATTCATGATAATTTAATCACATTTAATTATCAATTTTCTCAATGCTCGGATACATATATCAACAATGAAGTTATTCTGAACTCTTTCAAGGATAATGCGCTATCTCCGTGAATACTTGGAGACAAGGACATGGCGATTGTATTGTTCCACGTATAGTGACTTGGAAATTGAGATCATATCTCAAATCCAGATCGCGGGCCTCCCATAGATGCTTAATTAAATCAAGACCACAAATCTAATCTTCTCATTGCATCTGAATCACATTCAAATCAATGTCCAATATTTGGACCAAGATCGGATCACTTCTCTACTGAGAGGAGTCACTAAAATCGATACCCGTTTCATCATTCCCCAGGAATGGAAGTGTCATGGTTATACAATTGTTTATGATCACATCACCCTCAGGTATTCCTAGTACCTGTACATCCTAAAGGATATGGTTAGATCCTCAAGCGCATCACGGAAGCATGATCGTCGTATCGGATACGACGAAGAACGACTAGTCGCACTAGTTGTTCTATGCAGCGGAAATTAATTTTTTTTGCGACGAAACCACATGATCTAAGAACACTTCTCGGATCGTTTCATCTAAACCACAAACAAGTATTAGGATTACCTCTTGAAGCGTGGTTGCGATCAAGTCTCTAAACGAAGAGACCTCCTGTCTCAAGTCCGATCCGTCGGAGGAGACGCTTGCGAGCGCAGGGATGAACCGCGTGCTTCTCGTAATCCATGTTGATGATCCAAGCGGTGGATCTCCTGATCTCAACACACGACATCCAATGTCTTCTTCGCGAGCAAGGCACGTCGAAGTAGACGGAATTCCACGAGAAAAACATCGGGCAACATAACGACGGTGTCGCGGCGATGGAGAGCCTCTCTAGGGCATCCATGGTGGACGGCCATGAGAGGGAGAGAAAGAGAAAGAGACAGAGAGAGATATGCTTCTCAAGCATTATGTGTAAAGAAGAGCAATGGGGTGCCTCTCCTTTTATAGGATTTTGGGATCCATGGATCTCAATCCATGGGACAACACAAATCCAATGGTTCACATTGATTGTGTTTCTTCTAATGGCTAAGATTTGTGTTGGTAAAAACCAACAACAATTAATTTAATTTAGATTAAATCTATATTGATAAATCAACATAATTCAATCACCAAATTAAATCAATCCACATTGGAGATAATGGAAAGGAGGCTCCTCCCTTCCATATTAGTGGTCGTCCCCCCTCTCCTATTAGTAAAGGGAGATTCCAATGCAATCTCCAAGATTGCATATATCTCCAATATTTGCAACAACAATTGTTGTAAATTGTTCTACAAAATAATTATAATTATTTTGTGAATATTGCAATCTTGCCATTGAAAAATTGTGAATCACATTCACAACCCAAAATAAAATGTAAATTACATTTTCAATTTAATGTCCAATGTGAATCCAATTCACATTAACATTTAATTAACAAATGTAAATTACAAATAACTATCTCTTATATATTATAAATCACATTTATAATATACATGACAAATATGGATATTGCAATCCACATTATTCATATCCATGATGATTAAATCACATTTAATTATCTTGGATCTCTATTCTCTTGTGTCCAAATAATACGAATCACATTCACATTATTTTCATCTTTGATAGTCAAATCACATTTAATTATCTAAGATAGCTCTCTTTATAATATGAATCGAATTCATATTAATCATGATAATTATCCATTTTCTCAATGCTCGGATACATATATCAACAATAGAATTATCCATGAACTCTTTCAAGGATAATGCGCTTTCTCCGCAGATACTTGGAGATAAGGACATGGCGATTGTATTGTTCCACGTATAGTGACTTGGATATTGAGATCATATCTCAAATCTAGATCGCGGGCCTCCCATAGATGCTTGATTAAATCAAGACCGCAAATCTAATCTTATTGTATCTGAATCACATTTAGATCAATGTCCAACATTTGGACCAAGATTAGATCACTTATCTACTGAGAGGAGTCACTAAAATCCAGAACAGTTTCATCACTCCCTAGGAATGGAAGCGTCATGGTTATACAATCGTTTATGATCACATCACCCTCAGGTATTCCCAATACCTATACATCCTGCATACTGGAAGACTCAAATTAAACCCGAAGTATTAGATCAACTTTACACTGTCTACTTCATGGTTTTATCAGTAAGTTTCTCATTCAATCGTTGGAAGTTGGTATCGATCATATACTTTCCAAAATCATATATCATACCTAGGTCTTGATCATATACTTTCAAAAGTATATATCAAACCTACAAATTCAGTCAAGCTTCCAAAGCGAGACGACCATGCACGGAATTTGATTCTTCCCAATATCTCATGAGTGAGCTCATGTCTTCCAGCTCAGTAAATGAACCTGTATGATCCCTTTGAGAGATCGTATTACTCATATGCCCTTACATGCACACCAGCGCGCCGGTGTATAGACCTTGGTTAGGTCATCAACCTATTGGTCTGCCAAATGTACATACTCAGACATATAGCAACACATCTGTCTCTGGTCAGAGGATGTGTGCCTATATCATGACAGCATATGATATAGGACTTCCGTTATCTCGATCTCGTTAAGTCAACTCTTTGACCTAACTAATCTGACACCTCCGAATCTCTATTCCTATGCAGAGGACCTACATCAAGAGGTCGGTCAGATATCAGCCTTCAAAGATAAGGATTGCCATCTCCTACTCAGGCTGGAGATCATCTCTTAACAATCATTTGACGGTGCTTGAAGCACCAACCTCTATGATTCAATAGTTGAATCAACATCTGTATGATTATTAAGATGGCCATGGTACATAACCCTAATTGTACTAAGGGATCTATTATGCAAATTATTCATTCTTCATTTCAGATCAGGGAATGATATTTGCAATAACATTTATTGCATAATGGCTCGCCGTGGGCTCGCATTTCCAACAATCTCCCACTAGCCCAAAGAGCCATTGATGGGCTTATCATTTAAACCCGCACTCATGTGACAATCATAGGCTATTTCAAAAATAGCTAGGTAAGCTGATCAGTCACTCTGTTCCCACGAGACTATGCCAAGTCCTTTTACGGCACTTACGTATCCTCAGTAACAGTGCTCGCATTTAATGCGAATGTTGCATCTCATGCAACCAATACTCAATATTTTTTTGTTAGTCATAGTGTCCTTGACACTACAGCTTATCAATTATCATAACTAGTATTTCCATAGTCCTTATCAGAATACCCTTATTCCTGAAGATCTCTATCTCCAAAGGTATCTAGGGTTAAGACTTTGAGATCACTATCTCAAAAATCTTGTCATCTATGAAGATTTTGTTACTGCAAGTAAGTGTTCTAACTCCATAGTAGGACTAGTAACAGTTTACTACTCCTAATGTATGGCAGATATATGGCTTTTGTACACATCTAACATACACTCAGCTTCTCGTAACTAATGGACAAGTGCAAGTAGTTCTAGCATTTACTTCCTCAACTCTTTGAGGTGCTATCCCTTCAGATAGGTCAGTACCATATCCTAAGGGATGGAAGCCTTTCTTGGAATTTTCCATAAAATGGATATGTCCAAGGTGTACTACTAATGTGACAGTCATAATACCCTCTTCACTTTGCTTCTGAACACCTTCAGAACTAAGATCCAAGAGGTATCCTTGAGATCATATCTCAAGTTATGGAACAACCAGATAATAAAACACTCATTATTATCCTTATATCATTTTAAATGATTAGGATATCATCTACATTTAGCATGATGAACACAAAGGAACTCCCACAAAGCTTCACATGGCTCATCATGATTCTATTTGAAATTATAACATTTATAATCTCATCATATCTTATGGTCCAACTTTAAGAAGCTTATTTGAGTCCTTAGATGGATTCCTTAGCTTGCACACCTTGATTTCCTCAACCATGAAGCCCTGGGGCTACTTCATGTGAATATCCTCAGAGAGGTATTTATAGAGGAATGCAATCTTGACTTACATCTTAAAGATGCAATAGTCAAGTTGTGCAGCCAAGGTTAGCAATATTCCGATGATTTTAAGCATGGTCACCGAAGAGCAAGTCTCATTGCAAGCAATGTCTTCTCTTCCAGTGTGTAGCTCATGGCTACGAACCGTGCTTTGAAGGTCTCTACCTTCTCATCAGGTTCCCTTTCTCTTGAAGATCCATTTACACCTTTACAGGTCTTTCCCATGTAGGTGGATCCTCGGGGTTCTATATAAAACACTTGTATATGAAGTCTACATTAGACTTTTATTGCTAATCATCCATCTATCCATGCTATGATATTCAGAAGCTTCATCACATGAAGTTCGATCATTGTCAGATTTCTCTAACACATGGAATCCTTCCTCAAACTCATTTGAAAAGGTTTTAGTGTTTCATCTTTAATTGTCCTTTTAGTTTCCAATTTCAGATTCCTCATTATCTTTTCAAGATTAAATGAGTTCCTATACTTCATTTTTCATCTTGATTCTTAAGAGTCTCTACCTCTAAGAATCTCATTCTTAGAGATGAGATATTTTAAGAATCTCAAGGTCATAAAGTAGGTATCCAATACCATCCTTTATTTTCCTAATGAAGCAACACTCTCAAGTGCTAGATTCCATCATGCATGGAACCTTTTTAAGGATATACATTGTAGTCTCTACTACACATATATATACCTGGAAACTAAGGGATAATTATGCTAAAATTCATCATTGATAAGATCATGCCACACATGATCCAATTGTATCTCCCTATAACTCTATTGAGTTAAGGTGTGTTAGTAGGATTGAGATAGAAATGATATTCATATCTCCTTAAGGTATCCTTTGAATTCATCTAACAGGTACAAGCTACCATGATTAGATCAAATTCATTTTATCTTCCTTCAAACTTTGGTTGTAAACCAAAAACGATGAAATCTTTGAACATTTCAAAGGTTTCTAAATGAAGAGAAGAAATCTCATATCATACATAATCATTAGTAGATATCACATATCCATAATGTTTACTATGATATAGATGATCCGCATACATCAATATGTATGTGATCTTGAATACCTTGACATCTTACACCATTCCCAAAGAAGGGTGTATTGGACATTTTACTTTGAATACAATATTCATAAGTATGTAAGTTTTGAAATGTTAGACATTCTAAAGTTTCATCTCTTACTAGCCTATTGATCAAATCAATAGACAAATGTCCAAGGCTTGATGCTAGATCATTGTCAAATGATCTTCATCCTCCTATTGATCTTAAGGTTTAATTTCAGTATTTAGAAATGTTAATGAACCATTCATTAATTTTCTAATTTAGTGGAGTCCACTAGATTTTAGATTACTTTCTGAAATATCTCCATCATAACTCCTTATGATAGGTCCATTCCAGAATTCATGTTTATTTCCAACATTTAGAAACAAACAATGAGTGTATTCTAATGTCTAGGTCATAGAGACATTCTCTAAGACTAAGGGCTCTTCCACTGAAATTAACAAGTCTATCAATCCAACAGATATTATTGCAACCATTGCATCAAAATCCATGTGGATAACTACAGAACTTAAGATCAATTATTCCAGTCTTCTAAAACATATGCAGCACATTGCAAGTGTTGTAGAAGATTGAGATACAATTACAAGACTTTATCTTATTTAATAAGCAAGTCAATATCAATGATTTATGTAGATTATTTTGATGCTCTATCCGAGTCCTTCTCTAAGGATTCTAGACAGACTTGATAGTCATACTATCAACACATCAACTTATTGTAGTATTGGCATTCATCCAGCTCTTTGGATGTCATATGGAAGTCATAGAAGTACAGTCAACTCTTTGACTATACCTCTTACTTGGATCCAACCCATGCTTCCACTGCGCTCCCTTTATCTATAAACAACCATTGCTTAAGACTAAGGATCTCTTATGTTAAATTCTAAAGAATTCAATGTAAGAGTATTTCAACATTTATACATGCCTCATTAAATTCATACAATATGAATATTATGAAGCTTCATGAATGACTAGAGTATAGACAGTAGAATGATGACATTCATCATGTCTACGTCCATCTAGACCCTTAAAATATTGGTTCAGGTAGGTATTCAAACATTTTGAATACATCATCTCTTATGGAGCCACCATTCTGCATGATGCAGAGAACCATGTCATTCATGATTAAATGTTGAGAGCACATATGTATGCCAGAAAGTCTTCTTAGATTTTATAAGGATTAATTGACAATTGTGATCATCATCGATATGACACTGCCAAAGTACATCCGATGAGATCAAGACTATAGAGACATACAAACCCTAGGGTTGTAGTCCTATTATCTATTTAATTGTCATTCCTCAATATTATGAGGAAACTTGCACATTGCAACCACATACATTATGTGTCCAAATGCAAGTACAATATCTGGATCATGAGTCCAATCCATTATATTTTACTGGTTATCATTGAGTATTTATTGAGTGGGTTTTAATGAAGGATTATCTGAAATAAGAAATTTGCATAAGTGTACATATATATATACACACATTTTACTTTGATTTAGGAATTATTATATCAAAGTTGTCTTGCCTTGTCAACACTGAAAGTTCATTCCCTTATTTACTTTCAATGTAAGAGATATACTTACCAACATATCTCAGCAAGATCTGGGATCTCCTTCCTTATCTTTGTTGCATCCCAATAATATGAGAACCTACAACTCGGATAAAAAGAAGCGGGAACACATTCTGCCTTGCAAGTCTAACTTGCATCTCCCAATTCGATCTTTAACACCCGGGCCGACCACCCCTAAGGCAATGTTGACCGTCATTAATTGAACCAACGGTCAATAGGAATACAACTCGCTATGCGCAATCCAATATCATCCCAATAATATGAGGACCCGATATTGGGGTCACTACGCATACGTCCTTACTGTTTCGAGAAGCGAAGACCCCGATCCAAATGGATTGTATGCAGGAGCTGTCACTTCGGACAGGCGTCTCCTACATACAATATCTGGCGACGGAACCCTTCGCCTTGACGGGAGACCATGGATGTCACTTATGTGATCCTCCACCTCATATTCAAATTTTAATTAATTATCATGAATCATATTCACATAATTAATTCTTCCAAGGGAATTATTAACTCTAATCATATTAGATTATTCTAATTGGACATAATCAATTTAATCATATTAAATTAATTATCAATTCAATTCAATCAACAAACTTGAATATCTTACTTGAATATATATGGTATTATTCTCAAAGTACGTATTAATTCGTATTTTAATAATTAGAAAAATACATCATAATCCCTCGGACATTATCCCGGCCCTACCCGCTGTCATGGCCAGTACCGACAGGAGTGGGACGGACCGCATACGTTGCAACCCGCTACCCCAACGATCCCCGACTAGACACCATATCCACCTCTGGAAAGGATAATGCCAAATTGATTAATTTGTACTTGAGATGATCATCGGTTCTTCAACCGAAAATTATACCATATAGTAATCAAAACAATTTTGATTATAAGGAAATTTGCTAGACAAATTCCCAATCCTATTCAAGCAAGGAGTTTGACGATTGTGATTCCAGTTAAGATTTAGATCAAATCTAAATAATTAATTGGTTGGGGCCAAGTCAATTAGGCAAATAATCATGTTCCAATATTTCAAAAATATTTTTCAAGATTATTTCACGAAATTAACAATTAATTTCACTAATTGACAATCACTTGGTTCTAGATTAGGACTGTAATTTCAGTAGTGACCCCTACGCACTAAAATTATCATATCTCAATCAATTTAAATCCAAATTAGACAAAATCAATTTTCAAAGATTTCTAACTTCATTTAGGACAGAACTCAAGTGGAGTTTCACGCATTTCGAGGAGGATGATAACAGTAATTAGCTCTTTAATCATGTTAAAATCCACTGTTCCCGCAACAGTGCATACATGTTCATTAAAACAACCATATCTAGAGCATACGAAATCCGATTTACGTAAACTCAGATCCTATGGTTTCCTTATTTAATGGGGAACAAAATCCAAGTAAATAATTCGTGCTTGAACATTTTAAACATGGCCGAAATTATTTACTAAACAGATCTGCGAAATCAAATGCGATAAAAACTTTCGCGACCTTAACGAACCCAAGTCGTCCTCGGTTTGCGAATCATATTCGAAACCGTCGACCTAAGGCTCTGATACCCCTTGAAGGATATGGTTAGATCCTCAAGCGCATCATGGAAGAGTGATCGTCGTATCGGATACGACGAAGAACGACTAGTCGCACTAGTTGTTCTATGCAGCGGAAATTAAAATTTTTTTTTGCGACGAAACCACATGATCCAAGAACACTTCTCGGATCGTTTCATCCGAACCACAAAAAAGTATTAGGATTACCTCTTGAAGCGTGGTTGCGATCAAGTCTCTAAACGAAGAGACCTCCTGTCTCAAGTCCGATCTGTCAGAGGAGACGCTTGCGAGCGCAGGAATGAACCGCGTGCTTCTCGCAATCCATGTTGATTATCCAAGCAGTGGATCTCCTGATCTCGAAACACGCGATCCGACGTCTTCTTCACGAGAAAGGCACGCCGAAGTAGACGGAATTCCACGAGCAAAACATCGGGCAGCATAACAACGGTGTCGCGACGATGGAGAGCCTCTCTAGGGCATCCATGGTGGACGGCCATGAGAGGGAGAGAAAGAGAAAGAGAGAGAGATATGCTTCTCAAGCATTATGTGTAAAGAAGAGCAATGGGGTGCCTCTCCTTTTATATGGTTTTGGGATCTTTGGATCTCAATCCATGGGACAACACAAATCCAATGGTTCATGTTGATTGTGTTTCTTCTAATGGCTAAGATTTGTGTTGGTAAAAACCAGCAACAATTAATTTAATTTAGATTAAATCTATATTGATAAATCAATATAATTCAATCACCAAATTAAATCAATCCACATTGGATATTATGGAAAGGAGGCTCCTCCCTTCCATATTAGTGGCCGTCCCCCCTCTCCTATTAGGAAAGGGAGATTCCAATGCAATCTCCAAGATTGCATATATCTCCAATATTTGCAACAACAATTGTTGTAAATTGTTCTACAAAATAATTATAATTATTTTGTGAATATTGCAATCTTTCCATTGAAAAATTGTGAATCACATTCACAACCCAAAATAAAATGTAATTACATTTCCAATTTAATGTCCAATGTGAATCCAATTCACATTAACATTTAATTAACAAATGTAAATTACAAATAACTCTCTCTTATATATTATAAATCACATTTATAATATACATGATGAATATGGATATTGCAATCCACATTATTCATATCCATGATGATTAAATCACATTTAATTATCTTGGATCTCTATTCTCTTGTGTCCACATAATACGAATCACATTCACATTATTTTCATCTTTGATAATTAAATCACATTTAATTATCTTAGATTACTCTCTTTATAATATGAATCAAATTCATATTACTCGTGATAATTAAATCACATTTAATTATCCATTTTCTCAATGCTCGGATACATATATCAACAATAGAATTATCGATGAACTCTTTCAAGGATAATGCGCTTTCTCCACAGATACTTGGAGATAAGGACAGGGCGATTGTATTGTTCCACGTATAGTGACTTGGATATTGAGATCATATCTCAAATCTAGATCGCGGGCCTCCCATAGATGCTTGATTAAATCAAGACCGCAAATCTAATCTTCTTATTGTATCTGAATCACATTTAGATCAATGTCCAACATTTGGACCAAGATTAGATCACCTATCTACTGAGAGGAGTCACTAAAATCCAGACCCGTTTCATCACTCCCTAGGAATGGAAGCGTCATGGTTATACAATCGTTTATGATCACATCACCCTCAGGTATTCCCAATACCTATACATCCTACATACTGGAAGACTCAAATTAAACCCGAAGTATTAGATCAACTTTACACTGTCTACTCCATGTTCTCATTCGATCATTAGAAGTTGGTATAGATCATATACTTTCCAAAAGCATATATCATACCTAGGTCTTGATCATATACTTTCCAAAAGTATGTATCAAACCTACAAATTCAGTCGAGCTTCCAAAGCGAGACGACCGTGCACGGAATTTGATTCTTCCCAATATCTCATGAGTGAGCTCATGTCTTCCGACTCAGTAAATGAACCTGTATGATCCCTTTGAGAGATCGTATTACCCATATGCCCTTACATGCACACCAGCGCACCGGTGTATAGACCTTGGTTAGGTCATCAACCTATTGGTCTGCCAAATGTACATACTCAGACATATAGAAACACATCTGTCTCTGGTCAGAGGATGTGTGCCTATATCATGACAGCATATGATATAGGACTTCCGTTATCTCGATCTCGTTAAGTCAACTCTTTGACCTAACTAATCTGACACCTCCGAATCTCTATTCCTATGCAGAGGACCTGCATCAAGAGGTCGGTCAGATATCAGCCTTCAGAGATAAGGATTGCCATCTCCTACTCAGGCTGGAGATCATCTCTTAACAATCATTTGACGGTGCTTGATGAGTCCTCAATCTAACTCTTTAGATATTTATCCAAGCACCAACCTCTATGATTCAATAGTTGAATCAACATCTGTATGATTATTAAGATGGCCATGGTACATAACCCTAATTGTACTAAGGGATCTATTATGCAAATTATTCATTCTTTATTTCAGATCAGGGAATGATATTTGCAATAACATTTATCGCATAATGGCTCACCGTGGGCTCGCATTTCCAACACATCCTGCATACTGGAATACTCAGATTAAACTCGAAGTATTAGATCAACTTTATAATATCTACTTCATGGTTTTATCAGTAGGTTTCTCATTCGATCATTGGGAGTTGGTATCGATCATATACTTTCCAAAAGCATATATCATACCTAGGTCTTAATCATATACTTTCCAAAAGTATATATTAAACCTACGAATTCAGTCAAGCTTCCAAAGCGAGACGACCGTTCACGGAATTTGATTCTTCCCAATATCTCATAAGTGATCTCATGTCTTTCGATTTAGTAACTGAACATGTATGATCCCTTTGAGAGATTATATTGCTCATATGCCCTTATATGCACACCAGCGCGTCGGTGTATACACCTTGGTTAGGTCATCAACCTATTGGTCTGCCAAATGTACATACTCAGACATATAGCAACACATATGTCTCCAGTCTGAGGATGCATACTTGTATCATGACAGCATGCGATATAGGGCTTTGGTTATCTCGATCTCGTTAAGTCAACTCTTTGACCTAACTAATATGACATTTCTGAATCTCTATTCCTATGCAGAGGACATGCATCAAGAGGCCAGTCAGATATCAGCCTAACTGAGAAAGGATTGCCTTCTCCTACTTAAGCTGGAGATCGTCTCTTAACAATCATTTGACGGTGCTTGATGAGTCCTCAATCTAACTCATTACATATTCATCCAAGCACCAGTATCTATGATTCAATTATTGAATCAAGAGCTGTATGATTATTAAGATGGCATTGGTACATAACCTTATTTGTACTAAAGGACATATTATGCAAATTATTTATTCTTCATTTCAGATCAGGGAATGATATTCGCAATAACATTTATTGCATAATGGCTCGCCGTGGGCTCGCATTTCCAACAATCTCCCACTAGCCCAAAGAGCCATTAATGGGCTAATCATCTAAACCCATACTCATGTGACAATCATAGGCTATTTAGAAAATATCTAGGTAAGCTGATCAGTCACTCTGTTCTCAAGAAACTATGCCAAAACGACACTTGCATATCCCCAGTAACAGTGCTCACATCTAATGCGAATGTTGCATCTTATGCAACTAATACTCATCTTATTAGTTATAGTGTCCTTGACACTACAACTCAATAATTATCATAACCAGTATTTCCATAATCCTTATCATAATACCCTTATTCCTAGAGATCTCTATCTCCAAAGGTATCCAAAGTTAAGACCTTTTAGATCACTATCCATAAAGTCTTAATTTCTTGAAGATAAGATATAGAGATCATTATCTCTAAAGTCTTGTCATCTTTGAAGATTTTGTTATTACTGCAATAAAGTGTTTTATATCCATAGTAGGATTAGTAATAGTTTACTACTCCCACTATATGGCAGATATCTGGCTTTTGTACACATCTAGCATACACTTGACTTATCGTAACTGATGCACAAATACAAGCAGTTCTAGCATTTACTTCCTCAACTCTTTGAGGTGCTATCCCTTTAGATATATCAGTACCATATCTTAAGGAATGGAATATTTTCTTGGAATTTTTGAAAAAAATGGAATATGTCCAAGGTGTACTACTAATGTGACAGTCCTAATACCCTCTTCTCTATGCTTCTGAACAACTTCGGAACTAAGATCTAAGAGGTATCCTTGAAATCATATTTCAAGATATGGAATAACCATATTATAAAACACTTATTATCATCCTTATATCAATTTAAAATGATTAGGATATTATCTACATTTAGCATGATGAACACAAAGGCACTCCCACTAAGCTTCACATGGCTCAACAAGATTCTATCTGAAATCATAACATTTATAATTTCATCAAATCTTATGATCCAACTTCAAGAAGCTTATTTGAGTCCATAGATGGATTCCTTAGCTTGCTCTTCCTCAACCATGAAGCCCTGGGGCTACTTCATGTGAATATCATCATAGAGGTATTCATAGAGAAATGCAATATTGACTTCTTTCTCTTGAAGATCCATTTACACCTTTATGGGTCTTACCCATATAGGTGGATCCTCGAGGGTCCATATAAAACACTTGCATATGAAGTCTACTTTAGACTTTATTGGTAAAATCCATCTTTCCATGTTATGATCCTCATGAGTTTCATCACATGAAATCCGATCATTGTCAGACTTAACTGACAATGGAATACATCCTCAAACTCATTTGAAGAGGTATTAGTGTTTCATCTTTAATTGTCCTTTTACTTTCCGATTTCATGAGCCTCATTATCATCTCAAGATTAAATGAGTTTCTTTACTTCATTTTCATCTTGATTCTCAAGAGTCATCCTTTAAGAAGCATTATCTTAGATATGAGATCTTTTAACAATCTCAAGGTCATAAAGTAGGTATCCAATACCGTCCTTTATTTTCCTAATGAAGTAGCACTCTCTAGTGCTAGATTCCAGCTTGCATGCACGGAACCATATTAAGGATATATATTGTAGTCTCTACTACATATATACCTGGAAACTAAGAGGTAATTATGCTAAAATTCATCATTGATAGGATCATGTCACACATGATCCAACTGTATCTCCCTATAACTCTATTGATTTAAGGTGTGTTAGGAGGATTGAGATAGAAATGATATTCATATCTCCATAAGGTATTCTTTGAATTCATCTAACAGGTACATGCTACTTAGATTAGATCAAATTCATTTTATCTTCCTTCAAAACTTTGGTTCTAAACCAAAATTATGAAATCTTTGAACATTTCAAAGGTTTCTTAGGTGAAGAGAAGAAATCTCATATCATACATAATCATCAATAGATATCACATATCCATAATGTTTACTATGATATAGATGATCCTCATGCATCAATATGTATGAGATCCTGAATACCTTGACATCTTACACCTTTCCCAAGAGAAGGGTATATTGGACATTCTTCGAATACAATATTCACAAGTATGTAAGATTTGAAATTTTAGACATTCTAGAGTTTCATATCTTACTAATCTATTGATCTCATCAACAGACATATGTCCAAAACTTGATGCCAAATCATTTTCAAATGATCTTCATCCTCCTATTGATCTTATAAAGGTTTAATTTCATTATTAGAAATTTTAATGAACCATTCATTAATTTTCTAATTCAGTAGAGTCCTCTGGATGTTAGATTACTTTCTGAAATATATCCATCATAACTCTTTATGATAGGTCCATTCCAGAATTCATGTTTCATTTAGAAACAAACAATGAGTGTATTCTAATGTCTAGGTCATACTCTAAGACTAAGGCTATCCCACTGAAATTGACAAGTCTATCAATCCAACAGAGATTGCTGCAATAATTGCATCAATATCCATGTGGATGACTACAAACCTTAAGATCAAATTTTCCAGTCTTCTAAAACATATGCAACCCATTAGTGTTGTTAGAAGATTGAGATACAATTATTAAAATCTATCTTATCAAATAAGAAAGTCAATTTTAATGATTTATATAGATTATTTTGATGCTCTATCCGAGTCCTTCTCTAAGGACTCTAGACAGACTTGATAGTCATACTATCAACACATCAACTTATTGCAGCATTGGCATTCATCCAACTCTTTGGATGTCATATGGAAGTCACAAAAATGCAGTCAACTCTTTGACTTTCCTTCTTACTTGGGTCCAACCCATGCTTCCACTGCGCTCCCTTTATCTATAAACAACCATTACTTAAGACTAAGGATCTCTTACGTTAAATTCAAAAGAATTCAAAGTAAGAGTATTTCAACATTTATACATGCTTCATTAAATTTATACAATATGAATATTATGAAGCTTCATGAATTACTAGAGTATAGATAGTAGAAAGATGACGCTCATCATGTCTACATCCATCTAAACTCTTAAAACATTGGTTCAGGTAGGTATTCAAACATTTTGAATACGTCATCTCTTATGGAGCCACCACTCTGCATGATGCAGAGAACCATGTCATTCATGATTAAATGACGAGAGCACATATGTATGCCATAACATATTCTTAAGTCTTTATAAGGATTATTTGAAAATTGCGATCATCATCGACATGTCACTTCCAAAGTACATTCGATGAGAGATCAAGACTATAGAGACATACAAACCCTAGGGTTGTAGTCCTATTATCTATTTAATTGTCATTCCTCATTATCATGAGGAAACTTGCACATTGCAACCACATACATTATGTGTCCAACTACAAGTATTATATCTGGATCATGAGTCCAATCCATGACATTTTACTGGTTATTATTATAGAATTGAGTGGGTTTAATGAAGAATTATCTGAAATAAGAAATTTGCATAAGTGTATATATTTATATATAAATATATACATATTTTACTTTGATTTAGGAATTTTTATATCAAAGTTGTCTTGCCTTATCAACACTGAAAGTTCATTCCCTTAATCATTTTCAATGTAAGAGATATACTTACCATCATATCTCAGCAAGATCTGGGATCTCCTTCCTTATCTTTGTTACATCCCAATAATATGAGAATCTGCAACTCGGATAAAAAGAAGCGGGAACGCATTCCACCTTGCAAGTCCAACTTGCAGCTCCCAATTCGGTATTTAACACCCGAATCCACCCTCCTAAGGCGATGTTGACTCGTCATTAATTGAACCAACCGTCAATAGGATTAGTACTCGCTATGCACAATCCAATATCGGCCCAATAATATGAGGATCCGATATTGGGGTCACTACGCATACGGCCTTACTCTTTCGAGAAGCAAAGAGCACGATCCAGATTCTCTTGCATATAGGAGCTGTCACTTCGGACAGGCGTCTTCCACATGCAATCCCTGGCGATGGAACTCTTCGCCTTGACGGGAGACCATGGATGTCACTTATGTGATCTTCCACCTCATATTCAAATTTTAATTAATTATTATGAATCATATTCATATATAATTTTTCTAAGGGAAATAACAACTCTATTCATAATATAGTGTTTCAATTGGACATAGTTAATTCAATCATATTAAATTAATTATCAATCTAATTTAATCAACAAACTCGATTGTTTTTCTTGAATATATATGGTATTATCTCAAAGTACGTACTGATTCGAATTTTAATAATTAGAAAAATACATATTGATTTCTTAAGCATTATACTAACCCCACCCGTTGTCATGGCCAGTACCGACGAGAGTGGGACGGACCACATACGTTGCAACCCGCTACCCGAGTGCTCTCTAACTAGACGCCATATCCACCTCGGGAAAGGATAATGCAAAATAGATCACTTTGTACTTGAGATGATCATTGGTTCTTCAATCGAAATTATACCATATTATAATAATAAAAATAATTTTGATTAACATTGTAATGAGATTTGCTAAACAAATCCCAAATCCTATTCAAGCAACATGTTTGTTGGAATGTATATCATGTAGATCATGTAACCAATTAGTGATCTAGATCACATCTAATCAAATATTGGTTAAGGCAATGCCATTTAAGGAAGTAATTATCATCAAATATTTCACAAATATTTATGCACAATTATTCTAGGAAATTAAACAATTTAATTTCACTAGTTGATTAAATGACAATCACTAGGTTCTTGATTAGGAAAGTATTTCCAGCAGTGACCCTCACTTACTAAAAATACCATATCTCAATCACTTTAAATCCAAATTAAGCAAAGTAAGTTCCTAAAGTTTTCTAATTTGATTTACAACAGAATCTATGTATTTGCACGCATTTATCATTTTTTTAAATCCGCAATTAACTCTTTAATTACGTTGAGATTCGCATTCCCTGAAACTGTGGATACTTGTTCACTAAAATGAGCATAACCTGAGAAAACGGAATCGAAATAACCTAAACTCAGATCCTCTGGTTTACTTATTTAATGAGGAACAAAATCCAATTATTATTTTTGTGTTTAAACAATTTAAACAGTGTCAAAAATAATATCAAAATAGATATGCGAAAATGAATTGCAAGAAAACTTTCGCAAGCCCTAATGAACCCAAGTCGTCCTCGGTTAATAGATTGTATCCAAAACCACCAACCTAAGTCTCTGATAACACTTTAAGGATAATGGTGATATCCTCAAGCGCATCATGGAAGCGTGAGCATCGTATCAAATACGATGAAGAACGACTAGTCGCATTAGTTGTTCTATGCAGCGAAAATTAAAAATTTTTCATGCGATGAAACCACATTATTCAAGAACACTTCTCAGATCGTTTCGTCTAAACCATAAACAAGTAATAGTATTACCTCTTGAAGCGTGGTTGCGATCGAGTCTCTAAACGAAGAGACCTCCTGTCTCAAGTTCGATCCGACGGAGGAGACGCTTGCGAGCGCGGGGATGAATCGCGTGCTTCTCGCAATCTATGTTGATGATCCAAGCGGCGGATCTCCTGATCTTGACACACAAGATCCAACATCTTCTTCATGAGCGAGGCACATAAAAGGGGACGGAGATCCACGAGCAAAGGGTCGGGCATCATAACGACGACGCTGCGGCGATGGAGACTCGCTCTAGGGCATCCATGGTGGACGACCACTTGAGAGGGACAGAGAGTAGACGTACAGAGAGAGAAATAGAGAGAGAGAGACTAATGTTCTCTTATGTGTTGTGTAAAAAAGATCAAAGGGGTGCCGCTCCTTTTATAATATTTTGGGATCCATGGATCTCAATCCATGGGCAACACAAATCCAATGACTCTCATTGATTTGTGTTTCTTTCAATGGCTAGGATTTTGTTGGTAAAACACTAACAACAATTAATTTAATAAAAATCAAATATATAATAAATATAATTTGATTTATATCAAATCAATCTTCATTGGAGAAATAGGAAGGAGGCAAGCCTCCTTCCATAAAGGGGGGAGGACGACTATGAGTCCTATAAGGACTTGGTAGTCATCCCCTCTCCTTATTAGGAAGGGAGCCTCCTTTCTATATTACATGAGATTTCATTATCTCATGATTCTCTCCAATATTTGCAACAACTTTTATTGCAAATTATTTCACAAAAATAAGTCCAATTTATTTTGTCAACATTGCAATCATGCCATTGGAAATTTGTGAATCACATTCATAACCCAAAATAAAATAAAAATTACATTTTCAATTTAGTGTCCACTGTGAATCCAATTCATATCAACATTTAATTAACAAATGTAAATTACAAATAGCTCTCTCTTATATATTATAAATCACATTTACAATATATATGACTAATATGGATATTGCTATCCATATTATTCATATCCATGATAATTAAATCACATTTAATCATCTTGGATCTCTATTCTCTTGTTCTCAAATAATATGAATCGTATTCATATTATTCACATCTTTGATAATTAAATCACATTTAGTTATCTTAGATAACTCTCCTTATAATATGAATCAAATTCATATTAGTCATGATAATTAAATCACATTTAATTATCAATTTTCTCAATGCTCGGATACATATATCAACAATGAAATTATCTTGAACTCATTCAAGGATAATGCACTTTCTCCGCAAATACTTGGAGATAAGGATAGGGTGATTGTATTGTTCCACGTATAGTGACTTGGAAATTGAGATCATATCTCAAATCCAGATCGCGGGCCTCCCATAGATGCTTGATTAAATCAAGATCGCAAATCTAATCTTCTCATTGCATCTGAATCACATTCAGATCAATGTCCAACATTTGGACCAAGATCAGATCATTTCTCTATTGAGAGGAGTCACTAAAATCCGGACCCGTTTCATCACTCGTTAGGAATGGAAGCGTCATGATCACATCACCCTCAAGTATTCCCAATACCCGTACATCCTGCATATTGTAAGACTCAGATTAAACGCGAAGTTTTGGATCAACTTTATACTGTCTACTTCATGGTTTTATCAGTAAGTTTCTTATTCGATCATTGAGAGTTGGTATCGATCATATACTTTCCAAAAGCATATATCATACCTAGGTCTTGATCATATATTTTCCAAAAGTATATATCAAACCTACAAATTCAGTCAAGCTTCCAAAGCGAGATGATCGTTCACGGAATTTGATTCTTCCTAATTGATGACTGGGGACAATCAAGGGTCTAGATACCTCACAAGGCGAGAAATCCAGTCGCTGAATCGACCACTTAAAGATCCCCAGATCGATCAACAATTAACCCACAAAAATATATGCAATGAATATCCAAAAATGTGGAGTTAAAATTTATTATAACTCTACATGCAAATGTGTATAGGTGTAAGTACAGGTAGAGGTCGAACACTGGGAGGCGAATGGTTGTATGTGTGTTGTGTAATTATTCAATTTATTGTTCATGTCCAGTTATTGTTTTTGTGGGTTTTGGATTTTATGTTTATATTTTTTATATTTTTGTTTTTATGATTTTTATTTGGTTTTTATATTATATATATATATATTTTATTTTCTTTTTTTATATTTTTAATTATAGAATATATATATATATGTATTAATATATAAAGAGATATATATATATAAGAAGAGAGAGAGAGAGGAGTAGTATAAGGTTTTATATATATATATATACTCACTATATTAAGCTTAATATATATTTTTTAGGCTTTTTGTATTTTTCTAATTTTTATGTTATTTTTCTGGAATTTTGCTAATTTTTATGTATTTTTAATTTCAAAAATGCCCACAATATAGGACTAATTAAATACCCATATATAATTTGGGTTTTAAAAATATAGAATAAATATAAATTAAACTCCAAAATTACCCAAATTAATTTTAATATATTAATAATAAGATATAGATAATTACAGAAGAGACAAATATATTATATTTTTTTTGGATTTTTTAAGGGTTTTTCTATTTTTTTGGATTTTGGAGCTTCTTGAAATTTTTATATTTTTCTTTTTCTATTTTTAGGGTTTTTCATTTCCTGGACTCAATATAGATATAAATATACCATATATAATTTTTTTTGGAATTTTTCAAAAACATTTTCTATTTTTTTTGTATTTTTTAATTTAAACAGTACAAAAATAGCTTCTTTTTATTTTTAATAATTAGGAAAAATGCCAAAAATGTGAAATAAAGTGAGGGTGTGCAAGAGCATCACATACATCATCTATCCTAATTTTCCTGGATTTTTAGAAGCACAATGGGTATTTTTAATAAATAGATAAAAGACACAATACTAAAACAACCTGGTAGGGGTATTTTTGCAAATAAAATAAATCTCAGGGGCAGCTGTGCAAAACTACCAGAAGATTATAATGTGTTCTGCAATTTTAAGGACTAAAGTCAATTAAGCAAACCCGCCAGGGCCCCCTTGCAATTTAACCATCACGTGGGACTACACGTGATTCGCACCCACATGGACTAAAACGTAATTTCCGAAAACATAGGGTCCTGGTTGCAATTTTTCACAAAAATAATACACTGGAAATATTATTTTATGGACTAAAAATAAATACGCAAACATACAGGGGGACTTGTGCAATTTTACCATCTCACGTGGGACTACACGTGAGGTGATGTGGACTGGACCCAAGTGTATAATGAAAAACAATACAGGGGTTCCATGCAAAATTTCCACATTATTTACAACGTTATATTTTATTTACAATATTAAACATTAAATATACAAAAAGGCAGGGGTTGGATATGCAATATACCCCTAATAGGCGCGCTGGCGAACGGCTAGGATTACTTCACTTGCCACGCGTCGCACGTCCAACGGCCGATACCGCTTCACCGATGAGCGGTGCGGATTAGATCTCGTGGGAGATCTGACGATCTGAGCGCTGCTCTATCGGACGGCTGTGATTGAAACTGGAACATGCTCTTCATCCAATGGCAGAGACGATGGCTGGAAGAACGGGGAAGAACGCTCGCCTGGGCGAGCTTCCTCCGATGAGAACTCGCGTCTCCGTCGACCTTCGCTGCTCCATAGTGTCCCAAAAGCTTCCCGGAGGTTGGCTCTCTCCGCTGGAGGTGGTAGGTCGGCCGGAGGTGCCTTGGAGCGGCGCCACGAGCTCGGTGAAGAAATGCGGCTCCAGGTACCTCCACCCACGAGCGAATCGACTCCTGGTGCTCCTCAACGCACCTGACCTGCACAGGAACGAAGCTCGGCTTGAGGCAGTGCTCCTTAGCCCAAAACTGAAGCTGTTAGCATAGGAAATGGGTGAGGGCGGCGATGCTCCGGCGATGCGGAGGAGATGAGCATCGATTCACGGATCCAAGTGCGAATCTGGTTGAACAAGGTGTCTGGAAGATGGAGAAGGCGTAGGGGAACGAGATGAAGGTGAAATGGTGTCGAGGCACAGTCGGAAACAAGATGAAAAACTCGCCGGAACGGAGCTCCGGCGAACTACGAAATCAATAAACTACGCTAAACTAAGATGTGAAATATGAAACTAATTGCAGGAATGAAAGGCTGGAAGTAAAAGCTACCTAGAAAGATAAAATGCGCAGCTCTTATACCTGGGGGCCTCCAGGGAGTAGGGTGGCCGCCGGAGCGCCACCGCGACAAAATTTCCTCCTCCATGGACCGAATCGAGGTGCTGGGAAGCGCCTCCTGTCATGAGGGCTCCACCAGGAGCTGATTCAAGCTCATAAAGGGGGTTGAAATTGGCCAAATTCGGCCGAGGAGGAGGACGAAGTTATTTATAAATATTCTAAGGGACCCCCAATGACCGGCAATTATTAAAGAATCTGTGGTATGTACAATGGATCTAAGATATCGACGAGAATCTTGGATGATCAGGGAAGATCTTTCATGAAGGATTCGAGTGCGATGGGTGGACGAGACGGCCGCAAAAATGGGACGAAAATCGGGGAAATGATGGTTCTGGCGTGCCCTGTCCCAGATGGGACAGTTGACCAGGGGTCAGCTCGGGCCGCGCTCTGGTTGGTCCACGCCAGTCGCAAGAAGACAAAACAGGGGATTTTAGCCTAAATCGATTTATTTGCCTTAATAAATGATTTTATTTGAATTTTCTTAAAATATAAAAAATGTGTATTTTTTCATATAGTATTTATTCGTGATTTGTATTGAATTTTTCGAAGTGTTTTATTATGATTTTAATTTAATAATGTGTATATGTATGTATTTACATGTATTTTTGTGTATTTTATTTTTAATTTGTTTATTTTCTTTTATTATTTTATTGTCTTATTTTATATATTTATAATTTATTTTTGTGAGTATAAAGGTTTTTTTATTTAGTTTTTTGGAGTTTACATTTTTAAATAAATAGGTATATGTATATGTAAGTATACTTATAGGTATTTTACCTATATATTATATACATTTTATTTATTTAATGTATTTTATTTTGTTTTTATTTTTTATTTGTATTTTTTAATAAGTTATATGTAATATATACATTGTTGTAAAAATATAAATGAATAAAGAACAAAAGAATAAAAATCCCCTTTTATCTATATACATTCTTAACATAGGTGTTTTGCCTATGTGATACACAGGCTTATTTTATTTCACAAATTCTTTTTAGTTTTCTTTTAGTTTCAATATGTACATGTATTATAAACATTATCTTACAAGATACTAAAAATATAAATTTATAAAAATAATGAATATTGAATAAATGGAATATTTTAATCAGGTATTATGTACAGGGGGGCAAAAACCTAACTTCCACATATGGACTCCAAAAATTATGAAACTAATTTTATTAAAGATTTTAGGGAAAGATATATACAATCAAAGGTGAATTTGGGTGATTTGGAGTATGAAACTGATTTTATTAAAGAGTTTAGGGAAAGATATATACAATCAAAGGTGAATTTGGGTGATTTGGAGTTTTTATGTACAAGATATGGGTCTGTGAAGTTGAGATTTTGGCTTTTTATTCTGGGTATACAATGTACACTGAGTATCCTTTTTACACAAACTCAATTTTGTATTTTTATTTACATTATTATCTACAACTTTCATGAACAAAGTTTCTTTATTTGATGAATAAATAATTATGTACAAAATAGGTGTCAAAAATGCATAAATGAATGAATGAATAAACGAGATATATATTGTATAATTGGCCCTTATCTCCCCCTACTTTATTCCTTTTCGACCAATTCCATGCTGGCCTTGGTCTCGGGGTTCGGGTCATAAAATATTTGCAATATTTTATTCCTTTTTCTTTTCTTCCCTTTATTCTATAATTTTGGCATTAAAAACCTTATTTAATGTACAATAAATACAATAAAGAATAGATGCTATTATATATAAATTGATGCTATTTTCATGCATTTGCTGGGGTTTTTAGGGCCAAAATGATAGAATAAAGGTGACGAAATGGAGATTCATCACCCCCCTATACTTGTCTTTTCTAGTCCCTAGCAAATACTTATGCAATAAGTACAAAAAGAATAAAAAATAAGAAGAAAAGAAAAAGCAAAAATAAAGAATGTAGAATAAATTGAATTGATCATGGTTATTAAACTCATCTGTACAAAATCAAAGTTTGGAGCTCAGGTTAGACCTTGATGTGAGAATGTGTGTGGAACCTAGTCGGGAACCAAATTTAAAACACAACAGCCTTCGAGAGTCACAAAACTCGGTTCAAATCACCTCAATAGCCAGGTCAGAACTAGCCTACATCATACGCAAACCCTTATGAATATGAAGCTGACTTGTACAGTGTAAGTGATAGTGGCTCTCCCCATATGAAATGACAAAGAGACTAGCTTCTCCAGAATGACAACCCAATGATTCCCCAATCCAGCCCTCTACCATCGAGGAGCGGGGTATTCCCTTCTAAGTTCAAGTGGCAACCGACTAAAGAAGAGGGGGGAATAAGACGTATAGAATTTTGGGAGCTCAACCAGTGTAGCTAAGTCTCCCGCTGCAAGCTTCATGAGATGTAACATGGATACCATAAGCTTTTGCTTTATTGAACTATATACACTCCGGTGGGGTTATTAAATTTTCAATCCGACCCACCACTTTTTTGGAGTTCTTTTTTTTCAAGTGCATCTGTACAACATATCTACATGGTGCAGCATATATACAAGAAATTTTCCTCTTGAGCCAGTAGACTATCCCTCTTTTGAAGCTTTATTGCAACCCACACTCTCCCATCATTCGACTTCATTGAAACTGGACCAGGTTGGGGTGCACTTCCCTCCCTAGACGAGGACGAATGTTTCCACCTGTGTGCGTCTCAGACTGGCAAATCCAACCCCCTCACCACTCCAACTGAGTTGAGCCAAGTGAAAGGTGCAAGTGTCCAAGTTAGGTCATGGCCGACAAGAGTCATACGTGTGTTTCGAAAAGTTCTAGTTAATCCACTGAGGTGACTTGAACCCATCCCTGCTTTCTCAAAGAATTAAGTTTGACTAGACCTGAAGTACCTTAAACCTAGTTCCCATAAGGTTCCAGTGCAATTAGGTGCAGTAAGGTCCAACCAAGCTCCAATCTTCAACTTTATTGGACTAGTTCAATCATCAAGCTCAATCAAAGGATATAAATGCTATGCAAATGCTATTTACAAATATGCAAAGAACAATGCAATTTTTGAAAGAATTTGAAAACAAAGAGAGAAATTTTTACTCAAAGAATTTACAAATAAAAAAAATTTTGGCACTCAAAGAGTAGAATATATACAACTATTTACACGGGCGTGCCGCTTTATTTTATAAGATGTAAAGAATTTACAAAGTGATTTATTAAGGTGTCTATTCAATGGATAAAGAATTTAATGTATTTTATTTAGGATTTATTTTATTTCATTTTATTTATTATGGTGCTTTTATTTCTCAAATTTATTTGCAAATCATTTTTAAAACTATAGTACAAAATAAATTTTGCAACTATTTACAAACATTTGAAATCCCTTTTGCAAAGATTTTGCAAACACTATATACACTTTGTTTTTCAAAATATTTTTTTCAATCATTTTCAAAATCATTTGCAAATAGGTTTTCAAATCCTTTATTTCACACAAAGAAAAAGAATTTTTGCAATCAAAATATTTTTAAAAAGATTGAAAATATTTCACAAAAAGTTTTCCAAACAGTTCACACCATTTTTCAAATCATTTTTGCAAAAATATTTTTTTAACCTGATTTATTAATCAGTATGTACAAAAAAGAATCCGAGGAATAAGAAGCCTTATTAATTAATGAATTGTATCATAATTATACGAAAGTACGAGTTATGGATGAAGTATATACATAGTATATACGACCCCCCTATACGTAGCTTGAGCTATTTCCTCATAGATCGGAAAGAAGAAAGAGAAGACATAACTCGTACTGAGTATAGAAAAGTCTATACTACGACGACTAAAAGAATAATAAATGAAAGAATGACGAGATAAATGAATAAGAAAATGACCGTCCCCCCCCCCATACTTAGGATCAAACAATCCTAAGTATAGCAGATTGTACACAAGGCAGGGAGGGCCATGGGTGGGAAGAATTAACAAATCTGGGGTGCACCCCCCTATACTTAGGACAAAGTACGTCCTAAGTATAGAAGACTGTCTACAAGGGGCGACACCTTTATTTAGATACAGAAGATAGAAAAGGAAAAGAAAAAGAAGAAAAGAGAGATATACAGATAGACGAAAAGAACGTGGAGAATATACACATCACTCCCCCTATACTTAGGGTGAGATATCCCTAAGTATAGGCAACAACAGGAGTGATGAAACTGAACAACGAAAGAACAAGGCGGTGTGTGTCCCCCTATACTTAGGACAAAGTACGTCCTAAGTATAGACACAAAGATATGGCGACAGATCTAGGGCACACGTAACATGCGGGAGAACAGAATATACAACACATATATACAAGTGGTGAAGAGGCTGGTGAAGTACAGGATGGTATCTGACAAGTGAATACTGTACTCTCGTCGTCGTCTCCCTGTGAGAATGAGGACGCAGTCTGAAGGTGAAAGGACACTCGGATATGCAGGCAAGTGGATGTCGGCTACCGAGGGAAAATAGATCAGAAAGTAAAGCGAAGACCGGTAGCGTGAAGCAGTCAATCGGCTCATAGGGTCATTATGAGGGAACGGAGCCGATACTATAAGACCGGGAGGAAGAAGGAACAGTACAGAGCCATCTGGTCAATCAGAGTCTCGATAAGAAGAGGAGACATCGCGGCATGTGGTGGTCATGAGGTCGGAAGATCGTAGGAGACACACACCTAATGCCGCAAGACATGGCTCAACCCTACGAGGGTCGTCAAGGTGAGCAGGCTCAAAGGATCCAGGAATCAGACCATCATCAACAGACTTGGTCCTGTGATCCGCAGATCGGATACACAATCAGAGAGGGAACCAAGTACACAGCTCATAAGACTCGGCTTCGTGCTCCAACAGACAGGAGACACCAGGAATGAAATCGAGTACCTAGAAAATGATGTACCCTCTCGCAGATAACCCTCGGAGAGTGGTATATGCTAATCATTGAATAATCAGCAGAAGACTCAGCCCTGCAAGGGTCGTCAAGGCGAGCGGACGCAAAGGCGTCAATGATCCATCGGACGGATCATCAGTGAATATGGTCTCAATAGACGACATATTGGCTATCAGCAGAAGAGACCGGATAATCTAAAGAATGTGGCAGTGTCCCGCAGATAACCCTCAGGGCACGTGCTACCAGCTAGGCATGAAAAGATCAGATATCAGAAGCTCGACCTTGCGAGGATCGTCAAGGCGAGCCAACTCAAAGGAGTCTAAACAGATGGATCCTATGATCCATAGATCAGATATGCAACTCAGAATGGGATCAAAATCATATCAAACGACTCGGCTCCGTGCTCCGCAGATCGGAGACTCTGTCAGTAGTGGAAACCGAGCGTAAAGAGAGTGTTACATTCTCCCGCAGATAGTCCTCGGGGAGTAATGCAAACTAGATCAGGAATAGTCAGAATGTGTCTCTACCTTGCGAGGGTCGTCAAGGAGAGAGAAGGGCTCAAAGGAGCCGGGTCCATCAGACGGACCCACATATTGGTCTCGGTGGTCGACAAATCGGCTACCATTAGAAGAGACCAATCAGATCTGAAATATGTCGTAGTCTCCCGCAGATAACCCTCGGGGAGCTACGAGCTAGTCGAGGAATAATCAGAGCCCTTCCTTGTGAGGACCATCAAGGAGAGCGGACTCAAAGGAGTCTGAGCAAGTCGGTCTCATGCCCCAACAGCTTAGGCGCATAATCATAAAGGGAGACCGAGCACACAAATCAGACGAGTCGGCTTCATGCTCCAACAGACAGGAGATCCTGGAAATGAATGAAGCCCATAGTAAAGAAAGTGGCACATCCGTCCGTAGATAGTCCTCGGGAAGCGATGTGAGCTATGCAGTGAATAATCAGAGTACATCTCGTCCTTGCGAGGGTCGTCAAGGAGAGAGAATGGCTCGAAGGAGCCGGACCCATCAGACGGATCCACAGAAAATATAGTCTCGATAGACGGCAGACCATCTACCAGCGGAAGAGACCAGAATGGGCTATAATGTGTCATAACATCTCACAGATAACCTTCGGAGAGCTATGAACTAGGCAGTGAGCAAATGGAATATCAAGGCTTGTCCTTGCGAGGACCATCAAGGAGAGCCATCAGACGGTTAGCCCCATGTGCCGACAGATCGGGCACACAATCACAGAGGGAGGCCAATCAGGCATATCATCTGACTCGGTTCCGGGTCCAATCAAAATGGCGACCAAAGTCGTGAATGAAACCGTAGTCTTAGAAATTGCCGCATTTTCCCGCAGATAGTCCTCGGGGACAAATGCGAACTAGAACAATGAAGGTCATGGGAATGCTGTCATAGAGTCTCAGGTCCTCGAAATATTGTGAATCCATCAATCAACAGGAGGGCATAAGATCATGTGAGGGAGAAAATAATCAGGTCTATCACAAACCTCCCTTAAGTCAATCCAGTAAGCTGAGCTGGCACAACATATCATCAGGAATCCTCTAAGTGCCAGGGTGGATCAAAGCGCCAGGAGATCAAGGATGGGTCAATCAAGAAGATGAGAAATCATGGGGGGCTCGCGGCACCGTCATCATGAAGCACATATCTAGATAGTCCATCCAAAATCCAAATCAAGACGTGCTGAAACCTCAAAATACATAGATCAGTAGAAACATCATGATATCATCCTCAAATCACTGAAGCACATCTCATCCTCAATCCGGCGTGCAAGATCTAATTCCTCAATAAAGAATCACACCTGCGCTCTATGCATCATCAAGAATCCTCAAGAAGCTCATATGCTCGTATCATAGATGAATCCATCAAATCAATCTCAGCAACCTCAACATCATGCCCGACTTACACAAATAATATGTATAGACAATCCTCGATGCGGGCCTCATCAATATACACAGCATTCCCGGGTAAAAGGGAGAGATGACGCGGGGGACACGAGGAAGATGGATAAGAAGGGTACACAATGGGGTGGAGAAGCTGATTGAGCGTGCGTGCCAATATCATGGGAGCCAGAAGGGTGATACAGGGGAAACGAGGAGGGCGGGCGAGAAGATCGATACACAGACAAAATTGGGTGTTCCACACAGGGCGGGAACACCGTCAAAATGGTGGTTCGAAAAGCAGGCTCTCCTCGAATCGGAGAAGATGGGGATGATACAATGGATACGAAGAAGATGTCGGGAACGAATGGACTTGGCGAAGACATGATTGAGCTCGAGCGCCAATATCACGACTCGATGCAAATGAAGAAGTATATGTATATATAAGAGAGGTAGAGAGACTCAAAGATGAAAAATGCATGACTCACACGGACGGGACCCACTACTCTAATAATGAAAGAAAAAGCACAATGGACTTCAAGTCACAATCAAGACACAAGGCAAACCCCCAATTCACCTACTCAACACAGTGAAGATCGTCAGGTGACGGTCATTTATCTTTTCGGTTTTAGAGTTAGGTGAGAATCACAAAGTTGTACAAACACTTAGGAGGCTTGATGGGATTTGGGCTCTACTCCTTAGTGTGTACATAAGCAATTTAAAATGCATACAAGGAGGGGGTTGCTCTCCCCAAGACAAGGAATCCATTACGTTTTATTATTAGGTCAATAGAGTTAGCAGTCCCGATTTTATTTTAGTTATCACTGTTTTTTGGTATTTTCAATGCACATGCCTATCGAGGTTCCAATTTCCATTAAGCATCCTAAGTGGCAAAAACAGAGGGAGAAGGTCGGAAAAGCCATGCAAGTCGGAAATCGATGATGCATGCTAAGTAAGAGGACTTACAGTGCTTCCCAGCTCTCTCCATGCGGGATGCATAACAGAATTGAAACCTATGCTATATGCAAATGCAAGCCGAAGAAATCGCCCTAGGATAGTAACTGCGATTATCGTGAAGCACCACAAGTCGGTCACTTATCCTTAACCTAAGAGTCCGGTCTTGGCTCACCCCTCCTCTTCTCGACACACTCGAGTTCAGGAGTAGCGCTTGATGGGGCTCGCTCACGGCACAGGGGTTAAGAAATAATTGAATCGACTGTTTAGATTTGACTAGATCCAAAACGTGCTATAGGTACATGCAAATATATTTAGGGTGTTTGGACCTGAATCTATCGGCAAGCAACTCCTAAGCTAGGGCTCATTCACACAAAATAATAAAAATAAAAATAGAAAAGAAAAAGCGTCAAAACCGTCGAGGCCCCCAAGGGAACAATCCCTTCGGGCAATGGACCTCGGGAGTCGGAGTGTACCTACGAGAGTCCTGTATTATTACATGTCAATTGTCACTCTCTCACATAAATATACATAAAATAAAATGCATAGAAATGTAGATTGTTCTTCAAAAATTCTCCTTCGTCTGCCTTCAATGCTCTCTACTGTTGGCTGGTGTAGAAGAGCCAACTCCGCCTCGCTTGGGTGCATTGGTCCTCCTAGGAGGTCCTCCTTCGCCTGGCGGTCCCTCGCATCAAAGACAAAGAAAGAAGGTGGGTCAGAACAGTCAATCAAATAATGCCAATAAAAATAAGAAGTCAAATAAACAAATATATAATGGACATGAGCAAAGAATTAAATAAAGAAATAATCAACCATACAGAATCCGTTGCCTCCCCGGCAACGACGCCATTGGATGACCGGGGACAATCAAGGGTCTAGATACCTCACAAGGCGAGAAATCCAGTCGCTGAATCGACCACTTAAAGATCCCCAGATCGATCAACAATTAACCCACAATAAATATATGCAATGAATATCCAAAAATGTGGAGTTAAAATTTATTATAACTCTACATGCAAATGTGTATAGGTGTAAGTACAGGTAGAGGTCGAACACTGGGAGGCGAATGGTTGTATGTGTGTTGTGTAATTATTCAATTTATTGTTCATGTCCAGTTATTGTTTTTGTGGGTTTTGGATTTTATGTTTATATTTTTTTTATATTTTTGTTTTTATGATTTTTATTTGGTTTTTATATTTTATATATATTTTTTTATTTTCTTTTTTTATATTTTTAATTATAGAATATATAGATAAGTATTAATATATAAAGAGATATATATATATAAGAAGAGAGAGAGAGGAGTAGTATAAGGTTATATAGATATATATATACATACTCACTATATTAAGATTAATATATATTTTTTTAGGCTTTTTGTATTTTTCTAATTTTTATGTAATTTTTCTGGAATTTTGCTAATTTTTATGTATTTTTAATTTCAAAAATGTCCACAATATAGGACTAATTAAATACCCGTATATAATTTGGGTTTTAAAATATAGAATAAATATAAATTAAACTCCAAAATTACCCAAATTAATTTTAATACATTAATAATAAGATATAGATAATTACAAAAGAGAAAATATATTATATTTTTTTTGGATTTTTAAGGGTTTTTCTATTTTTTTGGATTTTGGAGCTTCTTGAAATTTTTATATTTTTCTTTTTCTATTTTTAGGGTTTTTCATTTTCTAGACTCAATATAGATATAAATATACCATATATATTTTTTTTGGAATTTTTCAAAAACATTTTCTAATTTTTTCTGTATTTTTTAATTTAAACAGTACAAAAATAGCTTCTTTTTATTTTTAATAATTAGGAAAAATGCCAAAAATGTGAAATAAAGTGAGGGCGTGCAAGAGCATCACATAGAGCATCTATCCTAATTTTCCTGGATTTTTAGAAGCACAATGGGTATTTTTTAATAAATAGATAAAAGACACAATACTAAAACGACCTGGCAGGGGTATTTTTGCAAATAAAATAAATCTCAGGGGCAACTGTGCAAAACTACCAGAAGATTATAACGTGTTCTGCAATTTTAAGGACTAAAGTCAATTAAGCAAACCCGCCAGGGCCCCCTTGCAATTTAACCAAAACGTGGGACTACACGTGATTCGCACCCACAGGGACAAAAACGCAATTTTCGAAAACATAGGGTCCTGGTTGCAATTTTTCACAAAAATATTACACTGGAAATTGATGAATCCACATTTCATCATCTTTATTCTATCATTTTGGCATCAAAAACCCTAGCAAATGCCTGTAAGTAACTTTAAAATCATCATCTTAGCATTCATGCATGTGCATCTAGTTAGTGTACAAAATACTTTAATTAAAGCCAAAATTATAGAATAAATAAAGAAAAGAAAAATAATAAAATATTGTAAATATTTTATGACCCAAAACCCCCGAGACCTAGGCATCTTGATGAATAGGTCGACAAGGAATAAAGTAGGGGGAGATAAGGTCAGAAATACAGATAAAATACATGTACATTCTATTCATTCTTTATTCAGTTTGAGACCTATTTTTGGTTCCACTTTTTATACATCAAATAAAGAAACTTTGTACATAAAAATTGTAGATAATTTTATAAAGAAAAATACAAAATTGATTTCACAGAAAAATAATGTACAGATAAAAAGTTATGGTCTGAATAAAAATCCAGAATCCCAACTTCCCAGACCCGTATCTTACAACTGACAACTCCAAATGCAGCATACTCACCTTTAATTGTATATAGAAGAAAATAAGCTATTTAATGGCGGTGGTTTCGCATTTGGCGGAGCGACGGTTTGAAAGTTGAGTTTTGGACCCTCATTGTATAAGTGTACAGAATAAAATATTCAATTTATTATTTATTCATTAATTTTATATTTTGATATTACTTATAATATATATGTGCATTAAAATTAGAATAAAAATGCAAAGAAAATACAAAATAGAAACACTTATATAAAGAACACATAGGTATACTGTCTATACCTACACCTATACAATACTTATTCATATTTTATTAATTGTACAAAATAAACCAGAAAAATAAAATAAAAATATATTTATGTATATAAAAGTATTTTATAAATAATAAACAAAAATAAATAAATTAAAAATACAAAAATAAAAAAAATACTCAAATATGTAGATAATATACCTATATAGGGGTATAAAAGCAACTTGTAAAAATATACTTCATAAAATAAATTAAAAATCATAATAAAATACTACATAAAATTTTAAGGGATTTTATCACTTGTGCCCCTCCGAGATATCGCAATATCAGTTATACCCCTATCTTTTTGGTAATATCAGTTGTGCCCCTCAAAACTTGATAATTTATCACTTGTGCCCCTCGGGTTAATGACCGTCCATCCACAGTGCAAACGGCCGTTAACTTTGAGGACATAGGCGGAATTACTTTTAAAAAAAAGGTTAGGAGGTCATTTTACACCCTCCTCATCTTCTTCTTCTTCCTCCTCCTCCCCATCCTCTTCTTCCTCCTCCTTCCACCTCCTCCTCCTCCCTCTCTGCCCCCGCCCCTGGCCCGCGCCGCCCAACCCCGCACCCCCTCCGCCCCGAGCTCCCTCCCAGCGCCGACCTCCCGCACCCCCCTCCCAGCCCCGCCCCGTGCAGCCCAGACCTCCCACCGCCCCGTGCAGCCCCGACCACCCACCGCCCCTGCACCGTCGCCCTGCCTCCCCCCACCCCTGCGCCCCTCCCGACCTCCCACCGCCCCCGCCCTCCCACCACCCCCCGCCCCTGCGCCCCTCCCGACCTCCCATCGCCCCCACCCTCCCACCGCCCCCGACCTCCCACCGCCCCCGCCCCTGCGCCCCACCCGACCTCCCACCGCCCCCGCCCTCCCACCGCAGCCCCCGACCTCCCTCCGCGCCCGCCCCTGCGCCCTCGCCCCGACCTCCCATCGCCCCCGCCCTCCCACCGCCCCCGACCTCCCACCGCCCCCGCCCCTGCGCCCCACCCGACCTCCCACCGCCCCCGCCCTCCCACCGCAGCCCCCGACCTCCCTCCGCGCCCGCCCCTGCGCCCTCGCCCCGACCTCCCATCGCCCCCGCCCTCCCACCGCCCCCGACCTCCCACCGCCCCCGCCCCTGCGCCCCACCCGACCTCCCACCGCCCCCGACCTCCCATCGCCCCCGCCCTTCCACCGCCCCCGACCTCCCACCGCCCCCGCCCTCCCACCGCAGCCCCCGACCTCCCTCCGCGCCCGCCCCTGCGCCCTCGCCCCGACCTCCCCTCGCCCGCGACCCCTGCGCCCCCTCCCTCCTCCCCCTGCGCCCCTCCCGCACCGCCGCGACCCGCTCCCCCGCGACGCCTGCGCCCCCTCCCTTCTCCCCCATCCCTGCGCCCCGCGCCGCCGCGACCTACCTCGTGTCTCCTCCAGTAACTCATGTTCTTCCCAGGTCACCCCCAAGATTCATATTTTTTTGTTAAATTTTGATAAATTTTTGACTAATTGATTCATAAAAAGTCATCCAAAAAATTCAATAAAATTCATCATTTGATCCGTAACGAGTGATATGTCCGTGGAAATGTAAAAATTTTAGAGATTCGATGGATGCATGAAGGTTTTAGTAAGAGAGAGAAATTATGAATACAAGGAAGAAGAGCAAATGGAGGAGGAAGAAGATGAAGAAGGGTATGGACCATAATACCCTTCTTAACCACACCATGGTTTGAATAAACCATGGTTATTTTAATTTTTTGACGGTCAATCTGACGGAAGGGCACAACTGATGACGGAGCAAGTTTTGAGGGGCACAACTGATATTACCAAAAAGATAGGGGTATAACTGATATTGCAACATCTCGGAGGGGCACAAGTGATAAAATCCCAAATTTTAAACATTTTTTATTTTTTAACCAAAAATTAATTCGGCCCTTTTCTATTTTTAAACGAATTAATAAAATAATTTTTCAATCTTTTCCCTGGTTGGTCCAAGTGGACCAACCAGGTGCGGTCTAAAGTTGACCTCGGTCAACTCCCTGACCGAGGCCTGCCATTTCTGACACCCAGATTTCTCCCCCGATTTCCCCCAATTTTCGAGCTCGATCTGCTCGTCCTCACGCCTCGATTCCTTCTTGGGACTTCATCCCCGATCATCACTCTCCCACGCCATGTATTCGAATCCAGCCATATCCCCATCATTTGCGCGTGGATCTGGCTTGAAGGAGACGCCATCATCTTCTACTTAAACACCCTGCCACCTTCAAGCCCAATTTTGAACCCTCCTTAGCCATTAATCCTCCTCTCTGTTGAGCTCTTCGTGTTGCTGGAGGTGACAGCTCCGCATCCCCACCCTCAGGCGAGTCGAGGAGGCTCTGTAGCGGCTCCGCTACCTCCGCCGACCACCGGCGTCGAGGTTCTTCCACCTCAGGTTATCCACCTTCGAGGGTACACCCTTCTCCTTCTCGTTTTCGTTTCATTTTATTCCCCTTAGTTTCAGTATAAAAAATCCCAAAAAAAATTCAGTTTCCCGTCGATCGATCCATCTCCCGTACCTCATCGCCGGAGCGCACCTCCATTCTCTCGCCTTCCACCGATCAGTTCTGACCTCCACTACACCTCCGTGGGGTCCAGGCAGTTTTCCCTGGACCCTCTCACCCCTTTTTTGAGGGTACCTGGAGCAGTACATCGCCTGGGGGCTAGGATTCGACCTCCGCCGGAGATACTTGGAGCTTCGAGCTCCGCCGCTTCTGCAGCTGCGCCTCAGAGCTTCTCCGGCGATTTTGAGAGCCCCAGACGCCAGAGCATCATCGTAGGAGTCTCCCGGACCTTCTTGTTGCGGCCCAGACCACCGGAGGCGTGTCAGCTCGCTGGAGGAACTTCGTCTCGGCGAAGTTCTTCCCGTGTTCTTCCTCCGGGTGCCTCCACCATCCGATCCCAGGTCCGCCCCCAGAGCACACCTCAGCCGTCAGATCTTGGCCACCTTCTGTCATCGATCTCTTCACCCGATCTGATCTCCACCGCTGATCGTCGAACCGTCATCGCGCGTTGTTCGCGCGCCACGTGGATAAGTGAGCGGCCCTTGGCCGTTCGATCGCGCACAAGGAGATAAGGCGTGGGTATTTTGCACTTTTCCCCTCGCCAAATTTTGTATTTCATTTCAGTCCATAAACTTTAAGCTGTAGTTTAAATATTTCTGTAATATTTGCAATTAGAACCCCGTAGTTTCCTTATTTGCACTTAGGTCCAATCCACGTCACCTCACGTGCCCGGTGCGCGTGAGGGGGCTGGGTATTTTGCAAGGACCCCCCTGGGGTTTGTTTATTTCGCTTTGGTCCATGAACTTTTTAATTAAGTTGTAATGTTTTGGAGAAATTGCATCTGAGCCCCTGGAACATTTTAATATTGCAAGAATACCCCTGCCAGGTCACGTGCCCAGTACGCGTGAGTTGGACATTTTGCAACGAACCCCCTCCGGGTTTGGGGTATTTGTTTTTAGTCCAGAAACTTGTATTTAACGTTATATATTTTTGTGGAAATTGCATATGTACCCCTGGAAGTTCTGATAATTGCACTTATACCCCTGCCAAGCTTGTTTAACTTTTGGATGCTTGTTGTAATTATTTAAATTATCATTTTAAGTTCAAAAATTCCACAAAAATAGGCTTAATCTCCTGTTAACTTGTACTTGCACGGCATGTTTTTGCATTGCTTTTTTATTGCATTTTCATATTTATTAAAAATCAAAAACATGCATCTATTTCACTGTTTGCATTAGAAAACCCATAAAAATTGTTAAAACACTTCGAAAAATTCCAAAAAAATTACCTAGCGTCTATTTTAACCTACTCTAGTGTCAGTCCAAAAATCACTAAAAATCTCAAAGGAAAAACACTAAAAATTTAGAAACACTCAAAAACTTCAAAAAAAATATATAAAATCAAGGAAAACTCAGAAAAAGATAAACTCAGTTCTTGTTTACTCTACATTTCATTCTCTTTATTTGAAAATTAGTGTGAAAAATTTTGGTTGCTGTTTGCTAATTTTAATTCCCATTCTACTCACAGCCAGCACAATTTTCACTGTTTTCCTTTATTTCAGTATTTAAAAATACCAAAAACAGTTTGAAAAATATCCAAAAATCACAAAAATAGTAAAAAATCCTAAAAATATCAAAAAAACATTTTATTTCTGAATTTTTGGTTATTTTTGCACATTTTTATACATATTTTATCTTGTCTTTTGTTACATTGTCTTTATTTTCCAATCTTGAAAAAGAAAAAAAAAATAAAATATAAAATATAAAAATCAGAAAATTAAAAATCAAAATACAAAATTAAAAATAAAAGATAAAAATTAAAAATTAAAACCCACAAAAATATTTGCATCTTGTAGGCATTGATCACAATCACATCACATTTTGCACTTAGCTTGATCTATCCTGCCTTTCTCCCTGTGTTCGAACTCTCTACATACTTACACAGATACATCTTGTTTATAGAGTTAAAAATAAATTTGACTCCACATTTATTTGTCATTTCTTGATTTCTTGATTGTGGGTTCATTGTTGATTAAATACGGGATTCCTTGAGGGTCATCACAGCGACACGGTTGTCTCCGCTTTGTGAGAGACAATAGACCCCTTGAATTCCGTGTTTATCAAATGGCGCCGTTGCCGGGGAGCAACAGCATATAGAGCATTCTTTTGTGATTGATTGTGGATATTTGCTTATCTTTTTATACATTTATTGAACTCTATTGTTGCTTGGTCTAATCACCTTTTTTATTGAATTTTTGTGCGAGGTACCGTCAAGCAAGGGAAGCGCTCTACTCAAGGCGCTTGGGCACCCACGTGGAAGCTCACTTAGCATCGAAAGAAATTTGGAGGGTTGAGAAGACCATCATTTTTATAGAATTTTTGTAGGCTAAAAACTCTTGTAAATTAAAGTGAGAGAGAGACTTTATTTGTAATAACTTAGACTCTCCAGAACACTCGGGCCTAATTTCCAAGTGTTTGTTCACTTGGGGGCTCACCGCGGTTTTGTGTTTTTCGCAGTTTTCTCGCCTTCATTTCTATTTGTTTCACGAGGATTTAGCCCTAGACATAGGAATTTTTGTTGACTGTGACGAACTAAGAAGCTAAGGCCCAATCCCTAAATATCTTGCCTGCACCTATAGAACGTAATTGGACTTGGCTAAAAATCAATTGAAAAAGCTATTTGACTTGGACTAGAGGCCACGTGCCGCGAGCCCACCCTGTTAAGCGCTACTCCTGAACTCGATGTGTCGAGAAGAGGAGGGGTGAGCCTAGACCGGACTCCGGACTCTTTTCTTTGTCATAGCTACTTGTTCTTCACGTTAATAGAAGTTGCTCATCTTAGGACGATTTCCTCGTGCATGCATATAGGTAGTTTAAATTATTGTCTTTAAATTATGCGCGGATCACTTTGCATGTAGAGTGCTGGCGACAAGGTACGCATTTCTATCCCTGCATGCATCATAGATTTTGACCGCGCATCGGCTTTTCCGCTTTCCTCCCCCAATTTTTTGGACTTTTTAATAACAAGGAAATTGGAAAATTCATTAGATGATGATTGCTCAAAAAATACATAAAAAGTGAAAACAATAAAAATTGGGACTGCTAATGCAAACTTGACCTTAAAACTCATCCCACCAAAAATTTTGTCTTGGGGAGAGTAACCCCCTCCTTGTTTGATTTATCTGCTGCGAGAGAGTGACTCGACACTAGGATAGAGCCACATCTGAAATTTTGGTTGACTATTGGTCGTGGTTAGTCGTTCTCCAGTGAGGATCTCTCCGGTAACCGGTAAAGCGGACCGCGATGTCCTTAACAGATTGAATTAGCGGGAACAACCGGGTTACGGTCCGCAATTCATACTGGCTGGGAAAGATCTGACGTGGATTGGGACAGTCGGCTAGGAAAGTAGGATACCTAACAGCTCGCTCTAACGCTCTGATAGATTGACTGATCACCTAATAAAAATTGACAAGATAACAGACCGAACTCTCACGGTCATCAGCTCAAGAGTTGTGTAGGTGAATTTGGGGGTTTTGATTTATCATCCTGTTTGCATTCCAGATCTCATCCGCCTTTCTCTAGATCAAGATGATGGAAGGAGATCCCTTAGGCCACATCTGGTGGCACCGCTATCGAGCACTCCTCCTTTTTCATCTAGGTCGGCTTCGGGGAGTCCAGACCCACTCTCCGAGCCTGAGTTTACATCCACCCTGTTCCCCCTCGACCACCCTTCCCATTCTCCTTCTCTCAGTCCAATCGTTTCAGAGTACAGTGCATCACAGAGTTCAGCTCATTCGACAGCACCTGAGATGGCCTCTTTTGCTTTTTCAGAAAATCCAGACATGGAAGACAGAGGCGAGCATGCAGATGATCATGAGCACCCTCCGTTCCTATTTGATCAGGCATCCATCAATAATTCCTTGTTAGCATCCCTGGAAACTATGCAGAGGCAGATTCGCGACCAGGGTACATTTATGGGTGATCTCATGAGAGAGACAGCTCAGATGAGAGAGAACCGAGCCGGCGGAGGTGGAGCAGGAGGAGGACCTGATGCAGGAGGAGGCGATACAGACGCTGAGAGACCACCACAGACCATCATGAGGGAATTGCACAACCCAGCTGCATCCCTCACTCATCGTTGGATCCGACTCCCACCCATTCACGGAGATTTCGAGCTTCGGCCCCACACCATTCAGCTTCTACCCAAGTTCCATGGGTTGCCGACCAAAGAGCCACACCTCCACCTCCAGGAATTCGAGATGATATGCAGCACCATCCATGATCGGTTGATGACGGAGGACACCATCAAGATGATCGCCTTCCCGTTCTCATTGGTTGATAGAGCCGCATATTGGCTCAAACACTTGGGGTGATTCATCGACACTTGGGCAGATCTCCGGACCGTATATTTGAAGAAGTATTATCCTCTCGGTCGAACCAATGCAGCTAGAGCCATGATCAGTAATTTTGTCATGATCCCGAATGAACAATTTCATGAAACATGGGATCGCTTTCGAGAGCTCATTGACCGGTGTCCACATCATGATATATCCAAGCCCAATCTGGTTCAAAGTTTTTTCTGTGGGCTGACACCGGAGCTGCAGGGGCTTGTCAACGCCTCCTGCAGTGGATCATATTTTTCCAAGGGTGAAGACGACGTCTGGGCCATCTATGAAGGCATGGCAGAAAATTCAACTATGATGACCCAAGCCAGAGTCTACACACAACAAAAACCACCTCAGGGAGGAGGATCATTCCAGAGGATCGCCCGCATCGATGCCGGTCCCAATACATCATCAGTAGCCGCAGCCCAAGCCAAATCAGCCGCAGCCGAGATGGGCATTATTAGTGAGAAGATGGATCGCATGGAGATCCTCGAGAAGAAGCAGAATCAAGGTCTTGCTCAGATGGACCTTCTCACCAAAACCATGAGTGACCTAAAAACTCAAATCCTATGCATTCAGGAGGCACAAGCTCACCCCCAACAGCCTCCCAGGTCACGGGCCGACGCCAACGGTAGCAGCTCCAACCAACCCTCTACCTCATACCGACAGGTGAATCATATCCAGGCAGAGCCGGTTCCACTGCTACAGTACTATCCAGCACAGCCACCATCTCCAGACACTCAGATGGTGGTGTATCAGCAGGAGCAGCCACTGGCAGTTCTTCCTCCACCCTCCTTTGAGCAGGAACCATTGATGGAAGTCAATGGGATTTGGTATGACCGGTACCCTCAGCCCGAGATTCGTCGTGATCACCCCGGATTCCGTTGGGGCAATGGTGGATCCTCATCCCAGCAGCAGCCTCCTACCCAAGGACATCAAAGCAGCCAGCAACAACCACAGCAACAGCCCCAGTATGCCCAGCAGCAGTATCAGAGTGGTCCTCATCCCGCCTATCAGGGACAGCAATGGAGGCAGCGACAGCAGCCTCAGCAATCTTATCCCCATCACCCCCAGTATCAACAGCAGCAGCAGCCCCATTTCCAGCAGGGACAACCATCCGATTCTCAGGGTCCCACTTTTGAGAACCCAGCATTAGATGATCTTGCCCGCTTGCTCTCCGAACAGCGAGCATCCTTCAGGCAAGAAATGGATGAATTCCGGCAGGAAATGAGAGAAATAATCAAAGGCAAGGCCGCCATACCCGCTCAAATTGAACCCAATCCGAACAATCTGAAAAGGAAGTCTGAGCATGTAGAGTTTACAGAGGATACCTCTCCTAGTGACTATTTGAGTGACATATCTTGTTCCTTTTATGATGTTGATTTTGTTACTACTAGAAGCGGTAGGATACCAGTCGGCGACGCCTCTTCTGAGCGACAACCAGATGCAGAACCAGGAGCTCCAGAGGAGCAGAGTAGCGGTGCTGATGCCGCTAATGATGATGTCAGAGACGGTGATGCTGAAGCCACCATTTTGGATGATGAACCAGAGCACGGTGTTGATGCCGCAAAGACCGGTGCTAGTGGTGGTGCTGAGGCCACCATATCTACTTTTGTTGAGCCACCATCTGTGATGTTACCACATTTTGTACCTAAGGACAATGGGAACAAACAGAAAAACAAAAATATGAATAAAGGAAAGATTTCTGTTCAAATTGCGGATCCATATGTGGTGAATGATGATTATTGTATGGAGTCTCCTTCTTCACAGGCACAGGGACCAATTCCTAGACCTCCATCTGTTGAGGCCCCTACCATTCCCTTCCCTGAGGCACACCGCCGAGCGAAGGGGAATAAACGAGAAAATCCCAAAAAAGAACAACAGGTAGAGTTCGGCAATCAGATGATAGACAGATTCCATATTCAGCTGACTCTACAAGAAGCACTTGAGCACATCCCCCTCTTCAAGAAGAACCTGAAAGAGAAGACTACCGTCCGCAGGAAGAGGAGGAACCACAGAGATCAAATCCATGTGCTCACTCATTCCACTTGCTGTACCATCCAGAACAAGCTGCCAGCTAAGCGACCAGATGCAGGAGCTCCCTATGTCAGATGTGAGATTCAGGAGCAGCAATTTGATCGTACTCTATTAGACAGCGGCTCTTCAATTAACCTTCTTCCGGCAGCCTTACTCGACCGACTCGAGTTTGGTCCTCTTCTTAGGACCAGGACAGTCCTTCAGTTTGCTGATAGGTCGACTAAGAGGCCGAAGGGGTTATTGAAAGACGTGGTCGTTACCATTCAGGGCATGAAATTCCCCGTGGACTTTGTTATGTTGGACATGGAGATCCCTGAGTCGGGAACTGATGCCCCCATCATTCTCGGACGTCCATTCTTGGCCACAGCCAAGGCGGTGACCGACCATGATTGTGGGAAGGTATGCTTTCGCGTAGAGGGCGAGACCATACAAATAGAGACGATCGAGGAAACCAGAGCCAGAGAGTTAGAATGCTCGGAGCAGTCCAGTGAAGCAGCGCATTTGACAGAGGAAGAGCTAGACATCCACCAGGTGTGTGATTTTGTGATGACTGATGATGAATCCAACTGGGTAGATCCTGTAGCACCGACCCTCGTCTTGCCTACAGATTCACTGTATCTACAGTTCATGGCAGTCGAGAGCCGGGAGAGCACACCCCTGGATGAGGAAATACCTGAGGCTGACAGTGTTGTGATGAGTGGTGCTGATAAGTTTCAATCATGTTCATCTTCTTCTGATCCCTCGGATTCAGAAATTGATTGGGATGATTTTGATGATTATGTGCCTTGTCTGATTCCTTCTGAGCCAACAGCCATGACAGAGTGCGAGCCAGTGCAGTTCGTTGATGATTCCGCAAACCGCCCTTTGTCAGAGATTCACGCAGAGCGAGAGTTCTCCCATGCAGACCTGGTCGCCTTCACACAGACATATCAGAAGCCAGATCTGCCGCCTCCCAGTTGTCCAGAACCGAAGCCTCTGCCGCAGTCGTTGAAGTACAGATTCCTTGCGGGTGAGCCAGATATGCACCCAGTCATTATCTTAGCAGGTTTGGCTGGAGAACAAGAATCTCGTCTGATGGAGGTTCTTGAAAGAAACTGCAAGGCGATAGGTTGGAGTATCGTTGATCTCCAGGGGATTAGTCCGGCTCTGTGCTCTCACCACATTTATCTTGAGGATGACGCTAGGCCGTCGCGTGAGTTCCAACGACGGCTGAACCCGAATCTTCGAGACGTAGTCATGAAAGAAATTTCCAAGTGGTGGAGCGCCGATTTTATCTACCCCATCTCCGACTCCAAATGGGTTAGTCCACTACATGTGGTACCCAAGAAGACGGGTATCACTACAGTTGTCAACGAGTCTGGAGAGGAGATCGCTGCCAGAGTACCAACTTCTTGGAGGGTCTGTGTGGACTACAGACGATTGAATGAGGCCACCAAGAAGGATCACTTCCCGCTACCCTTCATTGATCAGATTATCAAGCGGCTAGCCGGGAAGAGTCATTATTGTTTTCTTGATGGGTACTCTGGATACAATCAGGTGGCCATTGCGCCCGAAGACCAGGAGAAAATGATATTCACCTGTCCATTTGGGACGTATGCTTTCAGACGGATGCCCTTTGGTCTATGTAACGCTCCGGCGACATTCCAGAGGTGCATGTTGTCCATCTTCTCGGACATGGTGGGTGACTGTTTAGAGGTCTTCATGGATGACTTCTCGGTCTACGGCGACGGGTTCGATGCTTGTCTTGACTGCCTAGACCGTGTGCTTCAGCTCTGCATAGAGGTCAACCTTGTTTTATCTTGGGAGAAGAGCCACTTTATGGTGACTCAGGGGACGGTCCTTGGTCATATCGTCTCCAACAGGGGCATGGAGGTCGATCCGGCTAAGGTGGATATCATCAGAAAACTCAATCCACCGTCCAACTTGCGTCAGTTGAGGTCTTTTCTGGGGCATGTCGGTTTCTACCGACGGTTCATTCAGGACTTCAGTCGAATTGCCCGACCGCTTACTGACTTGCTGACGAAAGACACTGAGTTTATTGTCAATGATAAGTGTCTTGAGTCATTTGAGACTCTCAAAAATATGGTTGTTTCAGCTCCTGTCCTTCAGCCACCCGATTGGTCTCTCCCATTTGAGATAATGACGGATGCTTCAGATTTTGCCGTTGGAGATGTGCTTGGACAGAGGAGGGAGGGATTACCTTTTGCCATTCACTACGCCAGCCGGACTTTGGATGCCGCTCAGCGGAATTACACTGTGACTGAGAAAGAGATGCTGGCCGTAGTCTTCGCTCTTGATAAGTATCGATCGTATATTCTCGGATCTAGAGTGACAATCTACACTGATCACACCGCCATCCGGTACTTAATGACTAAGAAGGATGCCAAAGCACGTCTCACCAGATGGATCCTTCTACTCCAGGAATTTGACATTGAAATTAAGGATAAGCCTGGAGTCAAGAATGTTGTGGCGGATCATCTCTCCAGATTGGAGAATATTGAGGAATCTGAGCCCAGCGCACCTATCACTGAGACGTTTCAAGATGAGGCAATCTTGGCTGTCAACTCGCTCCCGTGGTACGCTGACATTGTGAACTATCTTGTTGCCAAGACGGTTCCACAAGGTTGGCCCAGGCAGAAACTCGAGACCTTCCTAGCGAAGGCCAAGTTTTACCATTAGGAGGATCCCGTCCTTTATCATGAAGGAGGGGATAGTATCTGGAGGAGGTGCATTCCTCAAGAAGAGCATCATAGCGTCCTCACATACTGCCACAAGCTTGAGGCAGGAGGACATCATTCAGGAAAAAGGACAGCACAGAAGGTGCTTCAATCCGGCCTATGGTGGCCTACTCTCTTCAAGGATTCTGATGAGTTCGTGAAGAGATGTACTGACTGTCAGAAAATGGGAACCTGCGGACATAGAGACATGATGCCCATGCAACCCATTCACTTCTGTGAGGTTTTTGATGCATGGGGGATTGATTTCATGGGCCCATTTCCTAAGAGTTAGGGATTCGAGCATATTTTGCTCGCTGTGGATTATGTCAGCCGATGGGTTGAGGCCATCCCCGCCCGAGCCGCAGATGCTAAAACCGTTTGCAAGTTCTTGAGGAAAAATATCATTTCACGGTTCGGGGTACCTAGAGTCTTGATTTCAGACGGGGGGTCTCACTTCATCAATGACAAGGTTAGGGCCCTTGCAGACGAGTTCGGCATCGACCATCGGGTTGCCACTCCATATCACCCTCAGACTAATGGTATTGCCTAAGTATCGAATCGAGAGATAAAGACAATCTTGCTGAAAGTTGTCCGCCCAGACCGAAAGGATTGGTCACAGCTTTTGGACTCGGTCTTGTGGGCTTATCGGACTTCTTTCAAGAATCCATTGGGGACATCTCCCTTTCGTCTCGTCTATGGCAAGCCGTGCCATTTGCCAGTGGAGATCAAGCACAAATCTTTTTGGGCAGTCACTGAGTTGCTTATAGATCCCGCGAGTATAGGAGAACAGAGAAGAGCAGAATTGGCAGCCCTGGAAGAACTGAGAGATACAGCCTTTTCCAACAGCCTACAGTACAAAGAGAAAGTGAAGACATGGCACGATTCGCATATCAGCCATAAATAGTTTGAGCCAGATCAGAGAGTATGGTTGTTTGATTCCAGGCTGAAATTATTCCCAGGAAAGTTGCAGAGCAAGTGGAAAGGTCCGTTTGTGGTCAGGAAGGTACATGACAATGGCAGCATCGACATATCCGAACCGTCATCCTCCTCTACCTTCCACGTCAATGGTCAACGCCTGAAGCTATATCTAGATCATGATCCTCCGACCATTGACGTTGCCCCCATTCTTCTGGTATGAGATGTGTCCTTTGACTTGACTCTAATCATCTGCATCTCATACATGGTGATCAATTCCATCTTCCGCTGTACAGATCCATCTGTTCATATCACTTTCATCTATTGATTTATTTTCTTCTTTTCTTCTTTTCTTCTTTTCCTGTCCTATTTTCTTCATCTATCAAAAAGGTGACGCCCCTTGCAGACAGTTTTCTATACTTAGGACGTACTTTGTCCTAAGTATAGGGGGGTTGGCACCCCGAATTTCTCTATTCTTTTCGATCCTCTCCATTGTCTCCTCTTCTTGTATATACTTAGGGATATTTTACCCTAAGTATAGGGGGAGACAATCTGAGTACGATCTGTTCATTAACACCCTTGACCCTCCCTGCATTGTGTACAGTCTTCTATACTTAGGATTACTTGATCCTAAGTATAGGGGGGACGGTCAACTTCTCATTCATTCATTCGTTTATTCATTCATTCTTTAGACTTGTCTATACTTAGTACGAGTTATGTCTTCTCTTTTCTCTCCGATCTATGAGGACATAGCTCAAGCTAAGTATAGGGGGTCGTATATACAGTGTATATACTTCAGGTCGTATATACTGTGTATATACTTTAGCCATAACTCGTACTTTCGTATTTTCTTAATAATATGGCTAATAATTCTTTAAAATTCATTAAAAATCTTTAATAAAAAGATGTGGTTATTCCTCAAATTCTTTTTGATTAATAAATCAGGTGAAAATGTTGTTTGAAAAAACAGTTTGAAAATCGTTGCGAACATATATTGAAAACTATTTTGAAAATATTTTGTTACATGTTTTCAACCTTTGTAAAAAGGTGTGATTTGTAAAAATTTCTTTTCTTTGTGTGAAATAAAATATTTGAAAAATGATTTGCAAATGGTTTGAAAAATGGGTGCAAAAATATTTTGAAAAACCTATATATACTGTTTTGAAAGCCTTTGCAAAATGATTTTCAAATGTGTGTACATGTTTGCAAAAATGTTTGTAAAAATTATTTTGGACTATAGTTTTCAAAAATTGTGTGAAAAGTTTGTGTCAAATAAGTTTGATGAATATATACATCACACCAAAATCCATCTTATATATATGTACTTATAAAATTGATCACTTACCCTGTAAATTCTTAAAATCCACTTCTTGTATATATAAGAAGCACTCCCATGTAAATATTTTAGCCTAGATTTCAGCCAAAACTTTATATTTCAAAAATTCCAAAAAAAACATTTGCAAAATTAAAATCCAAAAACATTTGAAAAAAAAATGCATATGCATCATGATCATGCTTTCAAAAATCATAAAAAGTTCAAAATCTTTGAAAATTGCATCACAAAAATATTTTCTGTATTGCATTCGCATTTTTCAAATTGAGTTTGATAGTTGAACAAGTCTAAGTAAAATCCGGAGATTGGAGCTTGATTGGACCTTGAAATCTACCTAATAACAGGGACCTTAAAGGAACTGGGTTTGAGGTACTTCAGGTCTAGTTGACTTAATTCTTTGAGGATCATGGGACTTGGTTCAATGGATTCTTGACTGCCTAAGTAGAGTATTTCAGAGCACACGCACGACTCTTGTTGATATGACCTAATTTGGACACCTGCACCTTTCACATAGCTCTCCACGGATGAGGTGGTGAGGAGGCAGTTTCCTTTGGCTTGGGGTAGCATATGAGGGTAGTACTTCTAGGCGGAACCTCTCTTCTTCTTCTAGTGAAGGAAGTGCACCTCAACTTGGTCTAGTGGTGATGAAGTCTAAAGACAGAAGCTGTGGGTTGCAATAAAGCTTCAAAAGAGGGATAGTCTACTGGCTCAAGAGGAAAATTTCTTGTATATATGCTGCACCATGTAGATATGTTGTACAGATGCAATTGAAAAAAAAAAGAGCAAAAACAACTCCAAAAAAAGTGGTGGGTCGGATTGAAAATTTAATAACCCCACCGGAGTGTATATAGTCCAATAAAGCAAAAGCTTATGGTATCCATGTTACATCTCATGAAGCTTGCAGCGGGAGACTTGGCTACACTGGCTGAGCTTCCAAAAGTCTATACTTCTTCCCCCTCTTCTTGAGCCGGTTGCACTTGAACTTAGAAGGGAATACCTCGCTTCTCGAGGAAAGAGTTGCTAGACCGAGGCATTAGAGTTACCAGATTGGGGGAGGTTGTTTCCTTGTTACTTCTGAGGTGGGGAGCTACATATCACTCACACTGTACGAGTCAGACTCATAGTCGTAAGAGTTTGCATATGAGTTGAAGTATTTCTGACCTGGCTATTGAGGAGACTTGGACAGAGTTTTGGGATTCTCAAGGACTGTTGGATTTCAAATTTAGTTCTCATTAAGGTTCCGATCGCACTAAAATTCCAAAGGTCCGACTTAAGCTCCAAACATTGATTTTGTGAAGACAAGTTTAATAATCAAATCAAATCCAAGTTCTTCTTTTTCTTTTCTTTCTTTTTCTTTTGCACTTATTGCATAAGTGTTTGCTAGGGACTAGCAAAGGTAAAGTATAGGGGGACGATGAATCCACATTCATCATCTTTATTCTATCATTTTGGCATCAAAAACCCAAGCAAATGCCTGTAAGTAACATTAAAATCATCATCTTAGCATTCATGCATGTGCATCTAGTTAGTGTATAAAATACTGTAATTAAAGCCAAAATTATAGAATAAATAAAGAAAAGAAAAAGAATAAAATATTGTAAATATTTTATGACCCAAAACCCCCGAGACCTAGGCATCTTGATGAATAGGTCGACAAGGAATAAAGTAGGGGGAGATAAGGTCAGAAATACAGATAAAATACATGTACATTTTATTCATTCTTTATTCAGTTTGAGACCTATTTTTGGTTCCACTTTTTATACATCAAATAAAGAAACTTTGTACATAAAAATTGTAGATAATTTTATAAAGAAAAATACAAAATTGATTTCACAGAAAAATAATGTACAGATAAAAAGTTATGGTCTGAATAAAAATCCAGAATCCCAACTTCCCAGACCCGTATCTTACAACTGACAACTCCAAATGCAGCATACTCACCTTTAATTGTATATAGAAGAAAATAATCTATTTAATGGCGGGGGTTTCGCATTTGGCGGAGCGACGGTTTGAAAGTTGAGTTTTGGACCCTCATTGTATAAGTGTACAGAATAAAATATTCATTTTATTATTTATTCATTAATTTTATATTTGATATTACTTATAATATATATGTGCATTAAAATTAGAAAAAAATGCAAAGAAAATACAAAATAGAAACACTTATATAAAGAACACATAGGTATACTGTCTATACCTACACCTATACAATACTTATTCATATTTTATTAATTGTACAAAATAAATCAGAAAAATAAAATAAAAATATATTTGTGTATATAAAAATATTTTATAATTTTATAAAATAATAAACAAAATAAATAGATTAAAAATACAAAAATAAAAATAAATACTCAAATATGTAGATAATATACCTATATAGGGGTATAAAAGCAACTTGTAAAAATATACTTCATAAAATAAATTAAAATCATAATAAAATACTACATAAAATTTTAAACATTTTTTTATTTTTTAACCAAAAATTAATTCGGCCTTTTTCTATTTTTAAATGAATTAATAAAATAATTTTTCAATCTTTTCCCTAGTTGGTCCACGTGGACCAACCAGGTGCGGTCTAAAGTTGACCTCGGTCAACTCCCTGACCGAGGCCTGCCATTTCTGACACCCAGATTTCTCCCCATGTTCCCCCAATTTTCGAGCTCGATCCGCTCGTCCTCACGCCTCGATTCCTTCTTGGGACTTCATCCCCGATCATCACTCTCCCACGCCATGTATTCGGATCCAGCCATATCCCCATCATTTGCGCGTGGATCTGGCTTGAAGGAGACGCCATCATCTTCTACTTAAACACCCTGCCACCTTCAATCCCAATTTTGAACCCTCCTTAGCCATTAATCCTCCTCCCTGTTGAGCTCTTCGTGTTGCTGGAGGTGACAGCTCCGCATCCCCACCCTCAGGCAAGTCGAGGAGGCTCTGTAGCGGCTCCGCTACCTCCGCCGACCACCGGCGTCGAGGTTCTTCCACCTCAGGTTATCCACCTTCGAGGTACACCCTTCTCCTTCTCGTTTTCGTTTCATTTTATTCCCCTTAGTTTCAGTATCAAAAATCCCAAAAAAAAAATCAGTTTCCCGTCGATCGATCCATCTCCCATACCTCATCGCCGGAGCGCACCTCCGGCTGAAGTTCTCTCGCCTTCCACCGATCAGTTCCGACCTCCACTACACCTCCGCGGGGTCCAGGCAGTTTGCCCTGGACCCTCTCACCCCTTTTTGCAGGTACCTGGAGCAGTACATTGCCTGGGGGCTCGGATTCAATCTCCGCCGGAGATACCTGGAGCTTCGAGCTCCGCCGCTTCTTGAGCTGCGCCTCAGAGCTTCTCCGACAATTTTGAGAGCCCCAGACGCCAGAGCATCATCGTAGGAGTCTCCTGGACCTTCTTGTTGCGGCCCAGACCACCGGAGGCACGTCAGCTCGTCGGAGGAACTTCGTCTCAGTGAAGTTCTTCCCTGTTCTTCCTCCGGGTGCCTCCACCGTCCGATACCAGGTCCGCCCCAGAGCACACCTCAGCCGTCAGATTTTGGCCACCTTCTGCCGTCGATCTCTTCGCCAGATCTGATCTCCACCGCTGGTCGCCGAACCGTCATCGCGCGTTGTGCGCGCGCCACGTGGATAAGTGAGCGGCCCTTGGCCGTTCGATCGCGCACGAGGAGATAAGGCGTGGGTATTTTGCACTTTTCCCCTCGCCAAATTTTGTATTTCATTTCAGTCCATAAACTTTAAGCTGTAGTTTAAATATTTTTGTAATATTTGCAATTAGAACCCCGTAGTTTCCTTATTTGCACTTAGGTCCAATCCACGTCACCTCACGTGCCCGGTGCGCGTGAGGGGGCTGGGTATTTTGCAAGGACCCCCTGGGGTTTGTTTATTTCGCTTAGGTCCATGAACTTTTTAATTAAGTTGTAATATTTTGGAGAAATTGCATCTGAACCCCTGGAACTTTGTAATATTGCAAGAATACCCCTGCCAAGTCACGTGCCCAGTACGCGTGAGTTGGACATTTTGCAACGAACCCCCTCCGGGTTTGGGGTATTTGTTTTTAGTCCAGAAACTTGTATTTAACGTTATATATTTTTGTGGAAATTGCATATGTGCCCCTGGAAGTTCTGATAATTGCACTTATACCCCTGCTAGGCTTATTTAACTTTTGGATGCTTGTTGTAATTATTTAAATTATCATTTTAAGTCAAAAAATTCCACAAAAATAGGCTTAAGCTCCTGTTAACTTGTACTTACACGGCATGTTTTTGCATTGCATTTTTATTACATTTTCATATTTATTAAAAATAAAAAACATGCATCTATTTCACTGTTTGCATTAGAAAACCCATAAAAATTGTTAAAACACTTCGAAAAATTCCAAAAACATTACCTAGCGTCTATTTTAACCTACTCTAGTGTCAGTCCAAAAATCACTAAAAATCTCAAAGGAAAAATACTAAAAATTTAGAAACACTCAAAAACTTCAAAAAAAATATATAAAATCAAGGAAAACTCAGAAAAAGATAAACTCAGTTCCTGTTTACTCTACATTTCATTCTCTTTATTTGAAAATTAGTGTGAAAAATTTTGGTTGCTGTTTGCTAATTTTAATTCCCATTCTACTCACAGCCAACACAATTTTCACTGTTTTTCCCTTATTTCAGTATTTAAAAATACCAGAAACAGTTTGAAAAATACCCAAAAATCACAAAAACAGTAAAAAATCCTACAAATATCAAAAACATTTTATTTCTGAATTTTTGGTTATTTTTGCACATTTTTATACATATTTTATCTTGTCTTTTGTTACATTGTCTTTATTTTCCAATCTTGAAAAAGAAACAAAAATATAAAATATAAAATATAAAAATTAGAAAATTAAAAATCAAAATACAAAATTACAAAATTAAAAATAAAAGATAAAAATTAAATAATAAAACCCACAAAAATATTTGCATCTTGTAGGCATTGATCACAATCACATCACATTTTGCACTTAGCTTGATCTATCCTGCCTTGCTCCCTGTGTTCGAACTCTCTACATACTTACACAGATACATCTTGTTTGTAGAGTTAAAAATAAATTTGACTCCACATTTATTTGTCATTGCTTGATTTCTTGATTGTGGGTTCATTGTTGATTAAATACGGGATTCCTTGAGGGTCATCACAGCGACACGGTTGTCTCCGCTTTGTGAGAGACATTAGACCCCTTGAATTCCGTGTTTATCAGAAATCTTATTTTATGGACTAAAAATAAATACGCAAACATATAGGGGGACTTATGCAATTTTACCATCTCACGTGGGACTACACGTGAGGTGACGTGGACTGGACCCAAGTGTATAATGAAAAACAATACAGGGGTTCCATGCAAAATTTCCACATTATTTACAATGTTATATTTTATTTACAATATTAAACATTAAATACACAAAAAGGCAGGGGCTGGATATGCAATTTACCCCTAAAAGGTGCGCTGGCGAACGGCTAGGATTACTTCACTTACCACGCGTCGCGCGTCCAACGGCCGATACCGCTTCGCCGATGAGCGGTGCGGATTAGATCTCGTTGGAGATCTGACGGTCTGAACGCTGCTCTATCGGACGGTTGTGATTGAAACTGGAACCTGCTCTTCATCCAACGGAAGAGACGACGGCTGGAAGAACGGGGAAGAACGCTCGCCTGGGCGAGCTTCCTCCGATGAGAACTCACGTCTCCGTCGACCTTCGCTGCTCCACAGTGTCCCAAAAGCTTCCTGGAGGTTGGCTCTCTCCGCTGGAGGTGGTAGGTCGGCCGGAGGTGCCCTGGAGCGGCGCCACGAGCTCGGTGAAGAAATGCGGCTCCAGGTACCTCCACCCGCGAGCGAATCGACTCCTGGTGCTCCTCAACGCACCTGACCTGCACAGGAACGAAGCTCGGCTCGAGGCGGTGCTCCTCGGCCCAAAACTGAAGCTGTTAGCATAGGAAATGGGTGAGGGCGGCGATGCTACGGCGATGCGGAGGAGATGAGCATCGATTCGCGGAGCCAAGTGCGAATCCGGTTGAACAAGGTGTCTGGAAGATGGAGAAGGCATAGGGTAACGAGATGAAGGTGAAATGGTGTCGAGGCACAGTCGGAAACAAGATGAAAAGCTCGCCGGAACGGAGCTCCGGCGAACTACGAAATCACTAAACTACGCTAAACTAAGATGCGAAATATGAAAGTAATTGCAGGAATGAAAGGCTGGAAGTAAAAGCTACCTAGAAAGATAAAATGCGCAGCTCTTATACCTGAGGGCCTCCAGGGAGCAGGGTGGCCGTCGGAGCGCCACCGCGACAAAATTTCCTCCTCCATGGACCGAATCGAGGTGCTGGGAAGCGCCTCCTGTCACGAGGGCTCCACCAGTAGCTGATTCAAGCTCATAAAGGGGGGTGAAATTGGCCAAATTCGGCCGAGGAGGAGGACGAGGTTATTTATAAACATTCAAAGGGACCCCCAGTGACCGGCGATTATTAAAGAATCTGTGGTATGTACAATGGATCTAAGATATCGACGAGAATCTTGGATGATCAGGGAAGATCTTTCATGAAGGGTTCGAGTGCGATGGGTGAACGAGACGACCATAAAAATGGGACGAAAATCGGGGAAATGATGGTCCTAGCGTGCCCTGTCCCAGATGGGACAATTGACCAGGGGTCAACTCGGGCCGCGCCCTGGTTGGTCCACGCCAGCCGCAAGAAGACAAAATAGGGGATTTTAGCCTAAATCGATTTATTTGCCTTAATAAATGATTTTATTTGAATTTTCTTCAAATATAAAAAATGTGTATTTTTTTCATGTAGTATTTATTCGTGGTTTTTGTTGAATTTTTCGAAGTGTTTTATTATGGTTTTAATTTAATAATGTGTATATGTATGTATTTACATGTATTTTTGTGTATTTTATTTTTAATTTGTTTATTTTCTTTTGTTATTTTATTGGCTTATTTTATATATTTATAATTTATTTTTGTGAGTATAAAGGTATTTTTATTTAGTTTTTAGGAGTTTATTTACATTTTTAAATAAATAGGTATATGTATATGTAAGTATACTTATAGGTATTTTACTTATATATTATATACATTTTATTTATTTAATGTATTTTATTTTGTTTTTATTTTGTATTTGTATTTTTTAATAAGTTATATGTAATATATGCATTGTTGTAAAAATATAAATGAATAAAGAACAAAAGAATAAAAATCCCCTTTTATCTATATACATTCTTAACATAGGTGTTTTGCCTATGTGATACATAGGCTTATTTTATTTCACAAATTTTTTTTAGTTTTCTTTTAGTTTCAATATGTACATGTATTATAAACATTATCTTACAAGATACTAAAAATATAAATTTATAAAAATAATGAATATTGAATAAATGGAATATTTTAATCAGGTATTATGTACAAGGGGGGCAAAAACCTAACTTCCACAGACGGACTCCAAAAATTATGAAACTAATTTTATTAAAGAGTTTAGGGAAAGATATATACAATCAAAGGTGAGTTTGGGTGATTTGGAGTTTTTATGTACAAGATATGGGTCTGTGAAGTTGAGATTTTGGCTTTTTATTCTGGGTATACAATGTACACTGAGTATCCTTTTTACACAAACTCAATTTTGTATTTTTATTTACATTATTATCTACAACTTTCATGAACAAAGTTTCTTTATTTGATGAATAAATAATTATGTACAAAATAGGTGTCAAAAATGCATAAATGAATGAATGAATAAATGAGATATATATTGTATAATTGGCCCTTATCTCCCCCTACTTTATTCCTTGTCGACCAATTCCATGCGGGCCTTGGTCTCGGGGTTCGGGTCATAAAATATTTGCAATATTTTATTCCTTTTTCTTTTCTTCCCTTTATTCTATAATTTTGGCATTAAAAACCTTATTTAATGTACAATAAATACAATAAAGAATAGATGCTATTATATACAAATTGATGCTATTTTCATGCATTTGCTGGGGTTTTTAAGGCAAAATGATAGAATAAAGGTGAGGAAATGGAGATTCGTCACTAATATCTCATGAGTGATCTCATGTATTCCGGTTCAGTAACTGAATCTGTATGTTCCCTTTGAGAGATTGTATTACTCATATTCCCTTATATGCACACCAGCGCGCCGGTGTATAGACCTTGGTTAGGTCATCAATCTATTGGTCTGCCAAATGTACATACTCAGATATATAGCAACACATCTGTCTCTGGTCAGAGGATGCGTGCATGTATCGTGACAGCATACGATATAGGACTTTGGTTATCTCGATCTCGTTAAGTCAACTCTTTGACCTAACTAATCTGACACCTCCGAATCTCTATTCCTATGTAGAGGACCTGCATCAAGAGGTCGGTCAGATATCAGCCTAAATGAGAAAGGATTGCCTTCTCCTACTCAGGCTGGACATCATCTCTTAACAATCATTTGACGGTGCTTGATGAGTCCTCAATATAACTCATTATATATTCATCCAAGCACCAGCATCTATGATTCCATAATTGAATCAACAGCTGTATGATTATTAAGATGGCCATGGTACATAACCCTATTTGTACTAAGGGACCTATTACGCAAATTATTTATTCTTCATTTCAGATCAGGAATGATATTTGCAATAACATTTATTGCATAATGGCTCACCGTGGGCTCGCATTTCTAACAATTACCCACCTTCCTAGCCTCGTTCCGTACACCTACATTGGCGACAACACCTGAGAGACGCCCAACGTCGAAGGAGGATCATCGGAGGAGAGTTCCATGGCAGCCAACTGCCTTGCATCGTCGCCTCACGTGCATGGAGCTCCGATAAAGATCGATCGTCGAGCAACAACCAGAGGTACTACACCTCAACTCCCCATATCATTCCTCCACCTTTCACCTTTTATTTCTCAAGTTTCGTGCCATGATTAGAAACATTAAGAGCGTAATTAGGATATCCAAGAATCTTCAATAGATGCCCTCCATTTGAGTATTTCATATCCGATTCCAATTCACTTAAATTCGATTTTCATTTGTCGCATGATATTCATTCTGCATTTTCTGGAAAGACTTCATTCCATCTGGAAATTCCTTAATTTGTTTGCCGATTTGCGTGCAAACTGAGCAAGATTGTGTTCATTGCAGATCAATCTTTCATCTGGAGCACAATAACCATCAATTAGAGTTGTAAAGATCAAAGAACAATTAGATAAAGAGATATTGTTCATCAGTTGCAAAACTTTACTGACCACCACCTTCGTCGACACCTAACTGCAGCCCACCGATGCCTTTAGAGCTGCTCAAGCGCAGGCGAGCTCGAGGGGTGAAGGAGTCACCCCTCTCACCCTACCGGAGGCCAAAGCATCCATGGATCGCTGAAGATAATTCGGAGAAGTCAGCCTCTTCGTCTACTGCGTAAGAACAACAAGAACAATCAAGAACGCTAGAAAGCACATGCTTCTGACACGTGGCACTAGGGATGCAAACGGTCGGATACGGATACAGATATAGGTATTACCATATCCTTATCCATTTTTTAATACGAATATGAATGCAGATACGGATATTGACAGATATTAAAACTGTCTTACCATATCCCTAAAAAACGGATACGGATGTAAAACGGATACTGATCGCACACGAGTAATGTTGGAAATACTCTATAGAATCGACTTAAATTTATAAGAACTAGATGGAAACCACATGATGTTAATTTACTATATGTGTTTGTATCATAAAAAATATATAAATATGGTGAAAGGAGGCAGGGAATTACGTTATATACGGTTAAAAATAAATCTATGACTATATTTATATACGAAAACGGATATACAGATACGGATACGGATATTTGCGGATATCAAAACAATATCCATATCCGTATCCATTTTAAAACAGATACGGATACAGATGCGAAAATCTTTATAAAACGGATACGGTGACGGATCAGATACGGATATATCCATTTCCGTTTGCATCCCTACGTAGCACCCATCGACAATCCAGATCGTGAGAAAGAATATAATTTCAGCCGTGAGATGAAGGGGTAGAAATTTTACATTCTAAATCCACCACAGTTCCAGAATTTCATAAGAGCTCCAAAGATTCTAGAAATTACACCTACGACCTCACGCGAAGACCTATATGTCACAAACTTTATTTTCTTTGTATTTCAGTCCCTGCAAGGGACCTTTTTGTAACAGAGCAAAAGAACTTTATTTTTGCAGTTATACCTCAGGCTTGTAGGGGTTTTTTGGACCTCGATGTTGTCATACTTTTCCGTGATTTTTTTAGGATAACTTCATAACTACCCAAGATACTTTTCTGGTATTTTTCTGTTATTTTTCATCTTTTTGTCCTATCGATTTGTTTTTTTTTGCAATCGTGCGTCAGTTTTGAGTCAATTTTTGAGTCTTTTTGTAAAATAAGGAATAAAGAGAGTACTTTTTAGATTTCTTTTGTATCAAAAGATGATATTTTAATATTCAGCCTCCTTGAGTTCGACCCAGGCATATTTACCTGGCAAAATAAATAGTGTGGACGAAAATAAGATAGAGAAGCCTATTCACTTTACTTCTCTCTTTCTCTCACCTTTTTTCGTTGATTTTTGTTTGATTAACGCGGATCCCTCTTTGCATTTTTCTACGCCGAAGTCATCATTAACCGCAGGTCAGACTAGCATTATCATGCTTGGATCTTCAACTCAGATTGCGGGAAGTATGCTTCTCATCCACACGCCCGCAAGTGCATCCATTGTCTAATGGGTCTTGAGATAGGAGGTCTCTTCACTTAAATATGTAAGTTATAGCAAACACACTTTGAAAGGTAATACTATTACTTGTTTTGTGTTCTTGATGAAATGATTTGAGAAGTGTTCTCATATCATTTGGTTTCATCTATTTTTTTTTTAATTTTACTACCATGAGCAACTAGTGATGGTTTGCATAAATTGACAGATCATGATTATATATCTAGGCAAAATATTTTTAGATGTCCATTCACATATTATTTTTATGGTGAAATAATATTTATAAATCATCCGAGACAAACACCAAAATATAATATAAACAAATCACACATATATATTATAGAAAGAGGGAAAATAAAATTATATCTAGAGTATTGAATTAGATCAAACAAGCCTACACATTGATCATCCAATTTGGCATTACAATTTCCATTGATATTTTGCTGGAAAGAAAAGGGGAAGGATGATAGTGCAAAATCTCCTCTCTTTAGATGGCATGCATAGAGCAACGTATAAAGACCTTACCCATGCATTCCGTCTTTACACTCTCTCCTCTTTTCCCACAAATTGTATCGGCCCATGCCATCCTTCCCCATGCAAAAAAAATAATTCCTCATGCATTAATAATGATATCTTGTCTTTATGTGCATGGCATGTTTCCCTTTATTGCAGGCAACTTTTATATATAAAATCCATGCACGACACATGAGGAGGACACCCCTTACCCCTGTCATCTCTCACTCAACCTCGCCTTACCCGATGTCCCTACTCTTCCTCAAGCTAGCCTATATGTCGCACGTAGCTAGCGGCTCCAGTTTTCACGACCAGGCCGAGGTCGCTACCTTTACTTCATGCAACAAGCAGCTGCGTCCTCCTACGCTCTTGTGCGCGGCCACCGCCTCCTCCTTGTCGCAGGTCAGCATGCAAGCAACCGACTACCTCCAGTATGCAAGTAGCCAACATCCTCCTCAACGCTCTCTTTGTGCAGCCAAGTAACTTCACAACCGGCTCCATCATCGTCGTCGTTGTCGTCGTATCCCATCTGGATTCCAAAAGCTTCAAGACAGAAGAATTCCTTTCCCATTTCTATATCTCAGCACATTTTATCACATTATTATTCTTGCTTGAGTTAAAATTGATGGAACTTTTATTTGATAATGTCTCTTGCTGGTTGTTGTTTTTCTTTAATACATGTAATACAACTCTCATTCCATTTTGAAAGATTGCAAATGACATCTCATTTCCTCCATCTTAAATTGCGATTCAACCCCTGTTTTCCTATTTAGTCGCACTCATACCCTCTGGCATTTATTTCAAGTATGTGCGCCAAAATGGAAATCAAGAAAAAAGAATAAGGACAAACAAGAAGAAAAGTATGTGCTTCCCCGAGCCACATCAAATGTCATTTCTCAATTCCTGCCCACGAAGAAGAAAGATCCAGGGGCACCCTTGGTTAAATGCACGATTGGTGAATTGACCTTCGAGCGCACCCTATTAGATAATGGTGCTTCAATCAATCTCCTCCCTACTGCCATCCTAGAGCACTTCGACGTAGGGAAATTGAAACTTGTTTCAATGATTTTACAAATGGTCGATCGTACGGTGAAGAGACCAATATGACTTCTTGAAGATGTTATAGTCACAGTACATAGACATAAATTTCCTGTGGACTTTGTTGTTGTCGATATGGATTCCCCCAACACACTGAGTGAAACACCCATCATTTTGAGAAGACCCTTCCTAGCTACCGTTAAAGCACATTTTGATTATGAGGGGGGCAAAATCGAATTCTCAGTTAATGGCAAAATCATCTCTATTGATCTTATCATACCCAATTCTATTGACTCCGAGACTGATGACTGTGGTTGGATAGAGAGATGTGATGTTCTCAACATACAAAATGACTTTGCTCCCATCCATCTCACCGAATATCCTTTAGAGGTTAGTCTGAACACCTCTAGATCCACTTACAAGAACACTTCTCATGAAATTGCCACATACAATCTGAATCTCGCATTGGAAGCTCCACCATGCCCTCTCTCCAGATAAGAAATTGATGAGCTTGATAATGCCTGGGACACATCAAACTCTGAACTCACATTGAACTCAGCCATGATCATGCCCATGATGGAACCACCATTTGAGACCATTTATTTGATAGATTCAGGAAACACTGCGTCTCGGAATCCAACGACAACCATTGTTGAATTGAAACCACTACCCCAAGATCTGAAGTATGATTTCATGGATGATGCACACACTCTACCAGTCATTATCAATGCCAACCTAAATCATATGCACAAGAGACAACTCATGGAGGATTTGAAAAAGAATTCCCAGGCCATTGGATGGAAGATAACGGATCTAAAGTAATAAGCCCAACATATTGTACACATCACATATATTTGGAAAATGATAGTAAACGCTCTCAAGAAATGCAAAGACGGATGAATTCCAATTTACGAGAGATTGTGAAAAATGAGATCTATAAATGGGCAAGTGTGTGTATTATTTATCCTATTGCTGATAACCCTTGGGTCAGTCCTCTCTATGTTGTCCCCAAGAAACCTGGATTAACAATTGTTCAAAAATGAAAAAAAGGAGAGGACACACCCACCAAAGTAGCCACATATTGGGGAGTCTATGTCAATTATAGGAAACTCAACAAGGCTACCCGAAAAGATCATTTCATGCTTCCATTCATTGACCAAATCATCGAGATGCTAGCCGAGAAAGAATTTTTCTGCTTTTTGGATGGATATTCTAGATATAACCAAGTAGATATAGAACCAGAGGATCAAGACAAAACCACCTTCACCTGTCCTTTTGGGACATGCATTTCAACGGATGCCTTTCAGATTATGTAATGCCCCAGCAACTTATCAAAGGTTACATGATGGGAATCTTTGCAGATATTATCGGAGATTTTATGGAGGTATTTATGGACAATTTTTCAAATTTTGGAGACTCTTTTGAGGAAACACTCAGATTTTTGGATAGAGTCCTACAGAAATGCATTGAAGTAAACCTGATATTATCCTGGGAGAAATCACAATTCATGGTGAAACAATGGGATTATGCTCGGTCATATTGCGTCAAAGAAAGGGATAGAAGTGGATCCATAAAAAATAGAGACCATCACTCACTTAGGTCCACCTATAAATGTAAAAGGAGTTCGATCCTTCCTAGGGCACGCTGGTTTTTACCGTTGATTTATCAAGGATTTCTCGAAAATTGCCCATCCACTCACCAAGCTACGTGAGGAAGACCAAGATTTTACGTTCACTGAGGAAGCATTTGAGTTCTTCACTCTCCTGAGAAAAATCATCACTGAAGCACCCATATTACAACCCCCAGATTGGAATCTTGAATTTGAAATCATGTGTGATGCTTCTCATTATTCTGTTGGGGCAGTATTGGGTCAAAGGAAAGATGGAAAATCATATGCCATCCACTATGATAGTAAAACCCTGGATGATGCCCAAAAGAAGTACACTGTGACTGAGAAAGAACTGCTGGCGGTGGTTTTTTCACTAGAGAAATTTCGGTCTTACATCTTAGGATCCCGCATCATAATATACACATACTACTCTGCTTTGAAATATCTATTTACAAAGACAGATGCTAAGCCTAGACTCATTAGGTGGGTATTACTCCTCCAAAAATTTTATTTAGAAATTCGAGATAAAGCCGGAGCAAAGAATGTCGTGGTCGACCACCTTTCGAGACTCGCTCCATCAATTACAGATACAATCCCAAATTCTGATAACTTCCTAGATGAAAGTATCATGTATGCCTCTCAACTCCCTTGGTACACATACATCGTCAATTACATCGTCACTTCCACATTTGCTGATGACTAGCCAAGGCATAAGAAAGACAAAACTAAATCCCAAGCCCCATACTACCACTGGGAAGACCCTTTGCTCTTCAAAGAGGGTATTGATTTGAAATAGAGATGATATATCCCTGAATCTGAAGTCAACGATGTCCTAACTCAGTGCCACACTTCTAGGTTTGGAGGACACCATTCAGGGAAGCACACAACCGCTAAGGCCTTACAATGTGTTTTCTATTGGCCTACACTCTTTTAGGATGCCTATCATTTTGCTCAATCTTGTCCTGCCTGTCAAACCAATGGAACAATGACTCAACGCAACATGATGCCCCTCCAACCCGTACAAATAATCAAAATCTTTGATACTTGGGGAATAGACTTCATGGGACCTTTTACCATCTCACGAGGCTATCAACACATTCTGCTCGCCGTTGACTAGGGGTCCCGTTGGGTTGAAGCCATTCCTACACGCGCTGATGATAGCATCACTGTTGTCAAAGTCCTGACCAACCTTTTCTCTCGATTTGGATTATCTAAAGTGGTCATTAGTGATGTTGGAACCCATTTTCTGAATGCTTCAGTTAAGAATTTACTTAAGAAAAATAGAATCGAACAATATGTCTCAACTGCCTATCACCCACAGACCAATGGAATCGCTGAGATGTCAAATCAAGAAATCAAGACCATCCTCCAGAAAGTTGTCCGCTCTAATCGTAAAGATTGGTCTCAACACTTACCTTTTGCTCTCTGGGCTTACCACACAGCTTTCGGTACACCTTTAGGAGTGAGCCCATATTGGTTAGTCTATGGAAAGCCTTGCCATCTACCATTGAGATCCACCACAAATCACTCTGAGCAATCAAGAAATACCATTTGGATTATAATGAGTTGGAAAGAGAACTATTGGATTTATCTGAACTGAAAGAATTGAGATCACAAGCCTATGACAACAACTTGTTGTATAAAGAGAAAATCAAAATATGGCATGATGCGAACATTTCGAGGAAAACATCTCAAGAGAATAAAAAATTATAGCTTTTCGATACAAAATTGAAACTATTTTCAGAAAAGTTGAGATCGAAGTGGAAAGGACCATACATTGTAACCAAAGTCTTTGATAACAGTGCAATAAAAATCTGTGGCCCACACACAAAAGCTACTTTTAGAGTCAATGGTCAAAGACTGAAACCTGTTGTTGAACAAACTGGTCCTATGCTTGTCTGCGCAACATACCATCTGCAGGAAAAGTGAACCACAACATCGCTAAGCTGAGGCATTAAATCATGCATTCTTATGAGTCTGCATTGCATTAGATAAGTTTGGTGGTACACTTCCACACTTCTTAAAAAAACAAAAAAATATTTCTCACATCACTCACTCCTTCTTTTGGTCCTCCTATTACACCTTGCCTTCTCCATGAGGACATGGTTTCTGATAAGCATGGGGTGTCTGCATAGTTTTCAAAATTGCATAATTTTCAAAAGAAATCTTCAAATAATTTTGCAAAAATTCCACTAAAAATATTTTCAAAAAGTAAGAAAACCACCAAAAATACGTCCTTCCTAGTTTTATCCTATTTTTTGAGAAATCAGATCTTCAATGCATAGATTATAGACTGAGGTTGAGTTGACCCTAATCCACTTAACTTCATCAGAATATCAATAGGCATGAGTTTTTAAGCTTTCTTCAGGTCCATATGGACTCTATTCTCTTAGTTCCACTAACTCTACTGGTGAATGAACTTCTGTATCTAACTAGATCACCTGAGATACTAGTAGCACTCTTAAACTCTTCAGTGGATATTAAGTAATTGCACATTACACTTAGCTTGATTGAGTTTATTTTATGAGATACAATTACAATCTAGTTGAGGTGAGGTGTTGTCCTATTGGTTGTGTCAATGCATGAACCTTGTCTATAGTCATTGAAGGAACTTGACTCAGGGGCAATATGATCTCTCTAGTCTAAGTATATCAGCAAATAAGCCAGTGTCGTGCATCCAAAGTCAATATTAAGATGATACTACCTTTGATGCCAAATCCAAAACAAAAACACCACAAAAAGGCATATCACAATACAAAGGAATGCCAAAAAACCATCAATCGTGCAAAGATGTGCGAAACAAAAGTAATGAAAGAAGACCATCAAATAACCCTTCTCCACCAACAAAGCCGTGGTAGCAGACCAATGATGCTACCTAATTTCTTAAAAGAGGCCCAAAGAGGTCCAAGGTCATGATCTGCAGAAGGAAAAATGAGAGCAACGGACCAAAGCGGTCTACGGAAAACCCCGAAAATTAAATCTCATTCTCCAATAAACTATATCTTACTTTTTAATGCTGACATACTTGGGTGAAAAGAGAATATGCTGGAATTCAGGTGAGGACTGAGGCTATATGTGTAGGTAATCATTTAGTACCTGGATAGATTGTGTTGTTAGCTTGTTCTCTTGACTTACGAAAGCTAAAACATCACTAACACCGTTTATATCCATTCAAGGTCAAAGAGAATACTTATTTCTTAGGGATGAGCTGACTTGATCGACCTTCTGAAACCATATCTGATTTTTGTTGGAACTGAGAGGCTGTTGAAACCATAAAAACTCAAGTCAAGTCGACAATTCGAACAAATCATTAATCCAAGGGTCGATGCTACTAAAGTTTGTGTATTTGTGTAGTTAGGATATGAAAACTTGAGACTTTGTGGGTATGTCTAATGCAAACCCTCACTTTGAAAGGTAATACTATTACTTGTTTGTGTTCTTGATGAAATGATTTGAGAAGTGTTCTTATATCATGTTGTTTCATCTATTTTATTTTTTTTTTCAATTCTGCTACCACGAGCAACTAGTGATGATTACATTATATACCGTTATAATATGATCAAATTATGTGAAGAACAGCCTTAGTATTTGATGTATATACTTCAATCTTGCATAATTTGCATTCTATTTATAAAACAGAGGAAACCATCATAATTACATAAAATCGATCAAACCATTGCATAAATCGACAGATTATGATTATATATCAAGGAAAAATATTTTTAGATGTCGATTCACGTATTATTTTCATGGTGAAAAAATATCTATAAATCATCCGAGACAAACACCAAAATATAAACTAAACAAATCACATATATATATATATACATATATTATAGAAAGAGGGAAAATAAAATTATATCTAGAGCATTGAATTAGATCAAACAAGCCTACACATTGATCATCCAATTTGGCATTACAATTTCCATTGACATTTTGCTGGAAAGAAAAGGGGAAGGATGATAGTGCAAAATCTACTCTCTTTAGATGGCATGCATAGAGCAACGTACAAAGACCTTCCCCATGCATTCCCTCTTTACACTCTCTCCTCTTTTCCCACAAATTGTATCCTCCCATGCCATCCTTCCCCATGCAAAAAAATTAAATTCCTCATGCATTAATAATGATATCTTGTCTTTATGTGCATGACATGTTTCCCTTTATTGTGGGCAACTTTTATATACAAAAGCCATGCACGACACATGAGGAGGACGCCCCTTACCCCTGTCATCTCTCACTCAACCTCACCTTACCTGACGTCTCTCCTCTTCCTCAAGCTAGCCTATATGTCGCACGTAGCTAGCGGCTCCAGTTTTAACGACCAGGCCGAGGTCGCTACCTTTACTTTACGCAGCAAGCAACTGCGTCCTCCTGCGCTCTTGTGCGTGGCCACCGTCTCCTCCTTGTCGCAGGTCAGCATGCAAGCAACCGGCCACCTCCAGTACGCAAGTAGCCAACCTCCTCCTCAACGCTCTCTTTGTGCAGCCAAGTAACTTCACAACCGGCTCCATCATCGTCGCCATTGTCGTTGTATCCCATCTGGATTCCAAAAGCTTCAAGAGAGAATTTCCCATTTCTATATCTCTCTCACATTTTATCACATTATTATTCTTGCTTGAGCTAAATTGATGGAACTTTTATTTGGTAGTGTCTCTTGCTGGTTGTAGTTTTTCTTTAATACATGTAATACAACTCTCATTCCATTTTGAAACATTGCAATGATATCTCATGTCCTCCATCTTAAATTGCGATTCAACCCCTGTTTTCTTATTTAGTCTCACTCATACCCTCTGGCATTTATTTCAAGTCCTAACAAACATTTTCACCGTAGACTACATCTTACCGTTAAAATATCCTTAACATAATTTTTGTTTCATCGTGATAGATTAGAATTTTAATCAAATTTGAAAAAAATAACAAAAAAAATTGTGAGTTTGCTTAGTCCCTGCGGATACGATCCTCAATTTGCACTATACATCTTTTATATTTTTCATCATGCTTATAGTTGTAATATTATTTGTTTGATCTCGATTCTCTGTGGTAACACAATGACTTGATAAAATCATCTTTTTAAACCGCAAAAAATCTTGTCAACAACTAGTATGACTAGTCATTCTTGATCGCATGTGATGTGGTTGTCACGTTTCGTAATGTTGAGGTCCAAAACCTTGCCTTCACTTCCACATGGTATCCGCACCACGTGAAGAATTGATGCGCCTACAAGCATTATTCACTAAACCATGCACCTTAGGTTAATACTGTTGTAAAACATCTAAAATAGGTTGGGAGGCTATAGTCTATGAAAAGAACACTTGTATAACAAATCCTTGAATCTCTCCCATGTATCGCAAAATGGCCCATTCAGCATTCGAGAGGAACTCGTGATGCGTAAGCACATCTGATTGGTCCTACTGAAAGGGTAGAACTTCAGAAAAAGGACCATGAAATGATTGTACGTAGTAACAACTACCCACAAGTTCGACATCCGATAATCTATCTTGTCTCCTAAGGTGAAATGTGGAAATTTGAGTCTTATATTATCTTGACTAACCCTATGATGTCTAAGGTTATCTCAAACAATTCAAAGTCTCTAAGAAACGTATATGGTTCCTCGTATGCATTCCCATTGAAATGTGGCAAGAAATTTAAGAACTACAACCTCAACTCGTATTCAACCTTAGGCTCATCTAGACTCAATGACATATGCACTATGTACTACCCTGGATTGTATGCCACATCCATCGGCTCATCTACTCCTAAATTTAGTTGAACTGCCTGTGCTCTTAATAATGCAACATTCTTCTCAGATGCTGCCAATCTAGCAAGAATCATCTGCGTCAAATCCTCACGCTCGTCACCCTCACTGTTCTATCTTTTTGGAGACATCTTATATGAATCTTCCTGAGTTCCTTCAGAAAATAGAGGTCTCGGGTAAGAAGAAGAAGTAATTACGATCCTAGACTCAATATGGTCATGATTCCAAGAAGATCCATAGAGGGGTTCCACGACCATTGGAAAACTGATCTTTTGGAGAGTTCACCAAATGGTTCGTAAAGTCTGAACAAGATCTCTCCACAATTATCCATCTTCGAAATCAAAAGGAGACAAATATGAACTCAATTGAAACAAGGATAACTAGTACTATGGTGCACTTGAGTGTGCAGAATCAACTCACACAATACAAATGCAATTCAAACTCATGATAAATTCACAAACTTCACTCGTGAAGGCCATAAGACTTCAGTCAATTTATCTTGTCAATTTTAAGTTAGTGATAGTCTAAATTTTCCAAGCATTATACATAAGGAGTCGCCTTATGCCAACAATGCTCTTGTATGCTTGTTAGCCATGTGAACCCTAGGAGAACCATTCTTAAAATAAATGTTATTTTAATATTTGACTTATCAATAAACGTTATGGATTCTTTCACTCCTTATCTGAGATTAAATGAATGAATGCACTATAAGGTCCCTCTGTACAATTAGAGTTATGTAACATGGCCATCTTAATGATCATACAAGTGTTTATTCAATAACCGAATCACAGAGACCGGTGCTTGGATGAATATCTAGGGAGTTAGATTGAGGACTCATTAACCACCGTTAAATGATTGTTAAGAGATGATCTCCATCTTGGTTAGGAGATGCCAACCCTCTTTCATTAAGTTGATACCTAATCGACCTCATGATGCAGGTCCTCTGCATGAGAATAATGATTCATAGGTGTCAGATTATTTAGGTCAAAGAGTTGACTTAACGAGATCGAGAAAACCAAAGTCCTATACAGCAGACTATCAAGATATAGGAGCACATCATCTGATCAGAGACAAATATGTTCCTATGTATATAAATGTGTACATTTGGCAGACTGATAGGTTGATGACCTAACCAAGGTCTATATTCTGACGAGCTGGTGTGCATATAAGGGCATACGAGTAATATGATCACTCAATGGGATCCTAGAGGTTCACTTGTGAACTAGAAGACACAAGCTCACTCATGAGGTACTTGGACCAATAAATTCCATGCATGGCCACATGCTTTGGAAGCATGACAAGAACTTGTAGGTATGATATATGCTTTTGGAAAGCATGTGATCGATACTAACTCCCAAAGACCATGATTGAGAAACTTGATGATGAAACCCTAAAGATGACAGTATACACTTGATCTATATCTTCAGGTTTATCATAGGTCTTCCAGTATGCAGGATGTACAAATATTAGGAATATCTTAGGGTGATGTGATCATAAACTATTGTATAGCCATGATGCTTCCATTCAGAGGGAGGGATGAAATAGGTCTGGATTTAGTGACTCCTCTCAGTAGAGAAATAATCTGATCTAGGTCAAAGTATTGGACATTGATGTGAATGAGATTCAGATGCAATAAGATGAATAGATTTACAACCTTGATTTAATCAAGCATCTATGAGAGGTCCATGATATTTGGATTTGAGATGTGATCTCAATGTCCAAGTCTCTATGCGTGGAACGTACAATCGCCCTATCCTTATCTCCAAGTATCTGCGGAGAAAGCACATTATTTTTGAAAGGGTTCAAGAATAATTCCATTGTTGAATTGTATCTAAGAATTGAGAAATCGACAACTAAATGTGATTTAATTATCATGAATAATGTGAATTTGATTCATATTATTTGATTGCATGAGAATGATAATCCAATATAATTAAATGTGATTTAATTATTATGGATATGAATAATGTGGATACCACTATCCAAATTATTCATATTTTTTTATAAATGTGATTTAAAATGTATTAGAGAGCCTATTAGGATTTATATTTGTTGATTAATTATTTATGTGAATTGGATTCACATTGGGCAATTAATTGAAAATATAAATCACTTTTTATTTTGTGTTGTGAATTTGATTCACATTTTTCCAATGACAGGATTACAATATTCACAAAATAATTATGAATTATTTCTGTAGAATAATTTACAACAAGTGTTGTTGTATATCATGAATATTTCAAAGGAATAATATAACCCATGGAGATTACATGAGATTGTAACCTTCCTTAGTGGAAGGGTGGACGGCCACCCAATCCCATTAGGAAAGGGTAGCCATCCACTCTATTCCATGGAAGGATATAATATTTATTTTATTAATCCATGTTCTATTTATTTCATTTTAAGATTAATTTATATTGACTCATCAATATATGTTAAATCTAAATTAAATTAATTTGTGTTTTTACAACAAAATCTTATCCATTGACGAAAGCACAAATCAATCTCATCCATTTATTTTGTGTAGACCATGGATTGTGATCCATGGACTCCTAAAGAACTATATAAGAAGAGAATCCCCTTGCTCTTCAAGTTAAAAAAACTCTTGCAACATCAAGCTCTCTCTCTCTCTCTCATTCTCGCGCCTACTCTCTCTCTCTCTCTTTGGGTGGCCCTCAATCCAAACCTTAGAGAGAAGACTGTCATCGTCATCAGATCACCATTGTGTCATTGCTTCGAGTGCCCTAGATTCTCCATCTTCTTTGGTATGCACATGAAGAAGATGTTCGATATAGTGTGATGAAATCATGTGTTCTTCTGCTTGGATCAATATTTGTATTGTGAGAAGAACTTGATTCAACTCCGGGCTTGCAAGCGTCTCCTCCGACAGATCAGACATTAGCTGGGAGGTCTCTTCTCTTAGAGACTCGATCAAAAATATGCTACACGAGATATTCCTTTATCTATTATGTGTTTTATATGAAATGATCTGAGAAACGTTCTTGGATCATGTGGTTTCCTCGTTTAAACTTTTGTAATTTCTGCTGGATCGAGCAACTAGTGCGACTAGTCGCTCTTGGTCGTTTATGATGCGATCCTCATGCTTCCGTGATGTGCTTAAGGATTCTCCCATACCCTTAAAGTGGTATTAGAGCCTTAGGTCAGATGGTTCAGATTCGATTCATAAACTTATGAAGACTTGGGCTCATTAGGGTTTGTGAAAATTTTATCGCATTTCACTCATGCAACCCTATTTTATGAATATTTTCTGCCATGTTTAAATTTTTTAAAAACAAAATTATTACTTATATTATGTCACCCATTAATTAAGGAACCTATGGAATTTGAGTTTATGTGATTTGGAATCTGATTGCTCATGTTATGATCATTGTAATAAACAAGTATCCATTATTTCAGAAATGGCAAATCTTGACACAATTAAAAAGTTAATTAGTGTTTTGAAACACCTAGGATGCATTCAAATTACTTGGATTCTGTTATAAATCAAATTACAAAGTTTGAAATTTATTTTGCATGCCTTGGATTTTAATTGATTGAGATATACTAATTTTAGTAAGTGAGGATCACTGCTAGAAATTACATTCCTAGTCAAAAATCTTGTGATTATCATTTATTCAATTAGTGAAATTAATCGTTAATTCTTGGAATAATTATTTCTGAATATTTTATGAAATATTTAATCCTGATTATTTCCTTAATGACATTACCTTAACTAATAATTGATTAGATATAATCTAAATCACAAATTGGTTACGTGATCTTGTTCCAACAAATAAACTTGTTTGAATAGGATTGGGAATTTGTTTAGAAAATTTCCATATACTAAAAATCAAAATTATTATTATATGGTATAACTTCGGTTGAAAAACCGATTATCATCTCAAGTACAAAGTAATGAATCAACATTATCCTAACCTGAGGTGGAAATGGTGTCTATTCAGTGAGCATTGGGGTAGTAGGTTTCTCCATGCGATCTATACCACTCCCGTTGGCACTGACCATGACAGCGGGTAGGGAAGGTATAATGCATGAGGGATCACGATGCATTTTTCTAATTATTAAAATTCAAATAATACTTTTTTTAGTAATACCATCTTTTCAAGTAATAATCAAGTTTGTTGATTGAATTAGATTGATATTTGATTTAATGTGATTAAATTAATTATATACAATAAAAAACACTCTATTTATGAGTAGATGTGCATTTCCCTTGGAAGAGTTAACTATATGGATGTGATTCATGATTATTAATTAGAATTTGAATATGAGCTAGAGGATCCAATTAGTGACGTCCATGGTCTCCCGTGAAGGCGAAGGGTTTTGTCACCAGGGATTGTGGAGACACATGTTCGAAGTGATGGCTCCTGCATACAAGTGCATATGAACTGCATACAAGTGCATCTGGATTGGGCACTTTGCTTCTCGAAAGAGTAAGGCCATATGCGTAGTGACACCAATATCAGGTCCTCATATTATTGAAGTGATATTAGATTGCGCATAATGAGTGTTAATATTGTTGACGGTTGGTTCAATTAACGACGGGTCAACATCACCTTAGTGGTGGCGGGCCCGGGTTTAAAGACCAAATTGACAAATGCAAGTTGGACTTGCAAGGAAGAATGCATTTCCGCTTCTTTTTATCTGAGTTACATGTTCTCATAATATTGGGATGTGACAAAGGTAAAAAGGAGATCCCAATCCTTGCTAGAGATATAGCGGTAAGTATATCTCTTGCTTTGAAAGTGATCAAGGGAATGGACTTTCAATGTTTTAAAAGTGAGACTAATTTGATTAAAAATTCATTTTTAATCAAAGCAATACAATTGAATATATTTTCATATTCAAATATAGTACAATCTTAAATTTATAAAATGAAGTCAATGAACCCACTTAGCAGGCTCCTGGAGGTCAATTAGTTGACCGGACCAATATTCAGATTGCATCTGAAATTTGCTCTTGGTCGTATATGATGCGATCCACTTGCTTCCATGATGTGCTTAAGGATTCTCCCATACCCTTAAAGTGGTAATAGAGCCTTAGGTCAGATGGTTCAGATTTGATTCATAAACTTATGAAGACTTGGGCTCATTAGGGTTTGTGAAAATTTTATCGCATTTCATTCATGCAGCCCTATTTTATGAATATATTCGACCATGTTTAAATTTTTTAAACACGAAATTATTACTTATATTATGTTACTTATTAAATAAGGTACCTATGGAATTTGAGTTTATGTGATTTGGAATCTGATTGCTCATGTTATGATCATTTTAATGAACAAGTATCTACTATTTCGGAAATGACGAATCTTGACACAATTAAAAAGTTAATTAGTGTTTTGAAACACCTAGAACGCATTCAAATTACTTGGATTCTATTATAAATCAAATTACAAAGTTTGAAATTTATTTTGCATGCCTTGGATTTAAATTGATTGAGATATACTAATTTTAGTAAGTGAGGGTCACTGCTGGAAATTACATTCCTAGTCAAAAATCTTGTGATAATCATTTAATCAATTAGTGAAATTAATGGTTAATTCTTGAAATAATTATTTCTGAATATTTTATGAAATATTTAATCCTGATTATTTCCTTAATGACATTACCTTAACTAATAATTGATTAGATATAATCTAGATCACAAATTGGTTACGTGATCTTGTTCCAACAAATAAACTTATTTGAATAGGATTGGGAATTTGTTTAGAAAATTTCCGTATACTAAAAATCAAAATTATTATTATATGGTATAACTTCGGTTGAGAAACCGATTATCATCTCAAGTACAAAGTAATGAATCAACATTATCCTAACCTGAGGTGGAAATGGTGTCTAGTCGGCGAGCATTGGGGTAGCAGGTTGCTCCATGAGCGATCTATCCCATTCCCGTCGGCACTGACCATGACAACGGGTAGGGAAGGTATAATGCATGAGGGATCACTATGTATTTTTCTATGTATTGAAATTCAAATAATACTTTTTTTAGTAATACCATCTTTTCAAGTAATAATCTAGTTTGTTGATTGAATTGGATTGATATTTGATTTAATGTGATTAAATTAATTATACACAATAAAAATCACTCTATTATGAGTAGATGTGCATTTCCCTTAGAAGAATTAACTATATGGATCTGATTCATGATAATTAATTAGAATTTGAATATGAGCTAGAGGATCACATTAGTGACATCCATGGTCTCCCGTGAAGGTGAAGGGTTTTGTCACCAGGGACTGTATGTAGGAGACGCATGTCTGAAGTGATGGCTCATGCATACAAGTGCATATGAACTGCATACAAGTGCATCTAGATTGGGCACTTTGCTTCTTGAAAGAGTAAGGCCATATGCGTAGTGACACCGATATCAGGTCCTCATATTATTGAAGTGATATTGGATTGTGCATAGTGAGTTCTAATATTGTTGATGGTTGGTTCAATTAATGATGGTTCAACATCACCTTAGGGGTGGTGGGCCTCGGTGTTAAAGACCAAATTGACAAATGCAAGTTGGACTTGCAAGGAAGAATGCATTTCCGCTTCTTTTTATCCGAGTTACATGTTCTCATATTATTGGGATGTGATAAAGGTAAAAAGGAGATCCCAATTCTTGCTAGAGATATAGCGGTAAGTATATCTCTTTCTTTGAAAATGATCAAGGGAACAGACTTTCAATGTTTTGAAAGTGAGACTAATTTGATTAAAAATTCCTTAATCAAAGCAATATATTTTTATATTCAAATATAGTACAATATTAATTTTATAAAATGAAGTCAATGAACCCACTTAGCAGTCTCCTGGAGGTCAATTAGTTGACCGGACCAATATTCAGATTGCATCTGAAATTTGGATCTTGTCCTCTCCGCCGAGTGTATCTCTTATGTGCTATCAAAGGATAAATACATAGACCCACACGCTCCAAAAGAAATTTCGTATAATGACAAATATGATGAAGATAAAAATTTGGCAAGATGTTACATTTTGGGTTCGTTATCCAATGTTCTTCAAAAGCAGCATGTGGAGATGAGCACTTGTCAAGAAGCCATGTTAAACAAGAAAGAAATGTTAGGTGACGTAAATCGCATGCAACGTTATAATGTGATGAAAGAACTTATTCGTTGCAAGATGCAGGAGGGGACCTTTATCATAGAACATGTACTCAAATTGTTTGGGTACCTCACTAAACTGGGAACCTCGGGAGACTTCATGGATTTGCATATGCAGGCTGACTTCATTATGCTTTCGCTCCCCAAGTCTTTCAACAACTTTGTGGTCATGTTCCACATGAGAAAATTTGATTATGCTAATGCTGGTCTATTGGATGCATTAAAGTCTGACGAAGATGTAATGAAGAAGAATGGACCCTCTGACAGTGTAATGGTTGCACAAGTCAGAGGAAAGCACAGTCGGAAGCAAATTTCTCGAAAGGGCCCGACCTAGAAGATAAAGAAGAAGAGTCAAGGTGTTGGCTTATCTTCTAATTCATCAACTTTGACAGCATCAACGAAAATTGACGTCTCTCACCACTACAAAAAGCCGGGGCACTACAAACGTAGATGCTCGGAATTCCTAAAGTCTGCCGACAAAGGTAAAGCTCCTGCATGTATGAAAATACTTTCATCATAGAAACTATTTTTCTTGTTGGAAGAGAAGGAAGTTTGGTTGTTGATTCCGGTGTTTCTGTTCAGGAAACTAAGAATCTCAATGAAGGTAAGATAATCATCCAGATGGGATCTGATGCAAGTGTTGCAGCATTCACCGTTAAGACCTATCGACTATTGTTATCAAGTGGAAGAGTCCTTATACTTAAAGAGTGTCTATATGTGCCACAAGTAAGAAGGAATCATATATCTATATCTAAGCTTGTTAGAAGCAGATATTTGTTCCTTTTCTGTAATAAACTAGTCATAAATCATTATCATAAGCATATTGTAGATGGTGTTTTGATTTCTAGTGGTGGACTCTATGAATTATGCATTGATGAACTTGTCATGAATATTACTACCACTGATAAATACCCTAAAAGATCTAGGGAGGATGGAAATCATTCGAAAGATACAACGATCAAAAGATTTGGCATCAAAGACTTGGTAATTTATCTGTTGATAGGATCAAGAGATTGATAAAGGATGGACCCTTAGATTTTGTTCAGGATAAATCTTTGCCTACCTGCAAATATTGTATTTGAGATAAATTGACTAGGACGGCTTTCTGTAATAAGGTTACAAGATGTGATACATACCGATGTTTGTAGTCCCATTAATACAATGATCTGAAATGGATATCGATATTATTTGATGCTTATTGATAACCATTTGGGATACGAGTTTATCTTCCTACTACGTCATAAATATGAAACCTTTGAAAAGTTCAAAGAGTTCATGGATTTGGTTGAGAACCAAACCAACAGGAAGATTAAACATATTCGATCAGACCGAGGTGGAGAGTACCTCTAAAATGAATTCAAGGAATACCTTAAAGAGAATGGAATTTTCTCCAATCTCACTCCTCACGGAACCCCCCAACATAATGGTGTTTATGAAAGATGCAACATGACCATCATGGATATGGTCTGTTTAATGATGAGTAAAGCACATTTACCACTTAGTTTCTAGGGATGTGTAGTAGAGACTGCAATATATATCCTGAATAATTTTCCTAACAAGTTTGTATCTAAGAATCCTCATGATATCTGGTATGAAACCAAACCTAGTGTTAATCACTTGAGTGTTTGGGGTTACTTGGTTCATACGAACAACGTCGATGCAAGTAAGCTAGAATCTCACTCTCGTGAGTGTTATTTCATTGGGTATGTTAAAGATGGTATTGGATACTAGCTTTATGACCCTGATACCCATAAGGATCTCTAAAGATGGGAGATTTCTAGAGATGGCTTCCTTAAAAGTCAAGACAAAAATGAAGTAGAGGAACTCATTGAGTCCCTGAGGAATCTGAGCTTCTTGAACCAAAAACTGAAGAAATAAATAAAGATGAAACACCCATACCTCTTTGAAGGAGTTCAAGGGCGGTTGCACCACTTGAAAGGTATGGATTCAATGTGTCAGGTGAAAATAACAATGATCCTTCTTCATTTGATGAAGCACTCACAAATCTTGACATTGATAGATGGATGGAGAATGAAGTCAGAGATTGACTCCATGCATAAGAAAATGGTGTATGACTCTAGAGGATCCACCTAAAGAGGTAAAACCCATTGGGTGTAAATGGATCTTCAAGAGAAAGAGGGGACTTGATGGTAAAGTAAAGACTTTAAAGGCACAACTTGTTGCCAAAGGATACACATAGAGAGTAGGTATCGACTACGATGAGACGTTCTCTCCTATGACTATGATTAAGTCCATCAGGACATTGTTAGCTATAGCTGCATCTCTTGACTACGGCATCTGGCAGATGGACACCAATACAACCTTCCTTAATGGATACCTCAAGGAGGATATCTATATGGAGCAGCTCCAAGGCTTCATAATCGTAGAAGGTAAAATATGTAAGCGGAAGAAATCCATCGTTGGGCTCAAACAAGCTTCTCATAGCTGGAACATCAGGTTCGAAGAAACCAGAAAGAGTTATGATTTTGTGCAGAATCCTGATGAACCTTGTGTGTACAAGAAGTTTAGTGGGAGTGCCAATGTTTTCATCGTACTTCATGTAGATGACATCCTTATCATTGAGAATGACACAGGGATGAGGACTAGCGTTAAGATTGGCTATCCCATAGCTTCGAGATAAATGATCTTGGAGAAGCATCCTACATTTTAGATTTAAAGCTGTTCAGAAACCGAGAAAAGAGGATATTGGGATTATCACAACATGGTTACATTAATAAAATTCTTGAACGTTTCCATATGGAGAGTTCAAAGAAAGATTTCCTCACCTTAAGACATGGTATCCACCTATCTAAAGGGATGGCTCCTCTAAGTTTTGACGAAAAGAAAGCCATGGCTAGATGCCCCTATGCATCAACTGTAGGAAGCTTAATGTATGCCCTGATGTGTACTAAGCCATATATATTTCATGCAGTGGGATGGTAAGTCGTTACTATTCCTACTACGGAGAACAACACTGCAATATAGTGAAGATAAATTTCAAGTATCTAAGACAAGTGCAAGATTATATCTTGGTCTATGGAGATGGTGATCTCCAAGTCTTCAGATACACAGATTCAGACTTCTCATCGGATATTGATAATTGAAAGTCGACAACAAGGTTGGTGTTCTTCTTAAATGATGGTGTTGTGAGCTGGAGAAGCAAGAAACAGAGCACTACAATAGATTAATCAACAGAAGTTGAATATATTGCCGCATCGGATTTTGTAGAGGAGTGGTGTGGTTGTGCAAGTTCATCATGGAACTTGGCGTAGTTTCCTCTGATAATCCCATACCGTTACTTTGCGATAATACAGAAACCATTGCCTTGGTGAAGAACCCAGATGGCGTCAAAAAGGCAAGCACGTGTAAAGGAAATAACTAATCATTCGGGAGATTCAAAAGTGTGGTGACATCATCAACAGTAAGGTGGCCTCTACCGACAACATTGTTGATCCTCTTACGAAACCTTTGACACAGAAGGTTTTCAACAAGCATGTAATGAGTATAGATTTAAGGATCGTACTTGAATGGTTCTAAGGGCTAGTGAGAGATTGTTAGCCATGTGATCTAGAGGCAAACCATTCTTACAGTAAATGTTACTGTAGTATTTGATTCGTAAATAAAAGTGATTGATTCTTTCACTCCCTATTTGAAATTAAATAAATGAATGAACTATCAGGTCTCTCTATATAATTAGAGTTATGTACCATGACCATCTTAATGATCATACAGCTGTTGATTCAACAAATAAATCATAGAGACTGGTTCTCGGATGAATATCTAAGGAGTTATATTTAGGACTCATCAATCAACGTAAAATGATTATTAAGAGATTATCTCCAGCTTGAGTTGGAGATGTCAATCCTTTCTCATTAGGTTGATATTTAACCGACCTCTTAATGTAGTTCCTATGCATGGGAATAGAGATTTGGAGGTGTCAGATTAGTTTGTCAAAGAGTTGACTTAATGAGATCGAGATAACCAAAGTCCTATATCGTAAACTGTCATGATATAGACACAAATCCTCTGACTAGAGATAGATGTGGTTATATATGTCTATGTGTGTACATTTGGCAGCCCGATAGGTGGATGACCTAACCAAGGTCAGTATACCAGCAAGCTGGTGTGCGTATGAGGTCATGTGAGTAATACAATATCTCAAAGGGATCATACAAGTTCCCTTGTGAACCGGAAGACACAAGTTCACTCATGAGGTATTTATACTGATAAAATTCCATGCATGGTCATCATGCTTTGTAAGCATGACAAGAATTTGTAGGTATGATATGTACTTTTGGAAAGCATATGATCGATACTGACTTCCAATGACCAAGATTGACAAAGTTGATGTTAAAACACTAAAGAAGACGGTGTAAAATTGATCTATATCTTCAAGTTTATCATAGGTCTTCTAGTATGCAGGTTGTACATGTATTACGAATATCAGAATGTGATGTGATCATAAACGATTGTATAACCATGACGCTTCCATTCAAAGGGAGTGATGAAATAGGTCTGTATTTTAGATACTCCTCTCAGTAGAGAAGTAATCCGATATTGGTTAAGTGTTGGACATTGATATGAATGAGATTCAGATGCAATATGAATATTAGATATACGACCTTGATTTAATCAAGCCTCTATGAGCGGTCCATGATATCTATTTGAGATGTGATCTTAATATCCAAGTTGCTAAACATGGAACATAGAAAGTGCATTATTCTTGAAAGGGTTCAAGAATAATTCCATTGTTGAATTGTATCCAAGCATTGAGAAATGGATAATTAAAGATGATTTAATTATCATGAATATTGTGAATTTTATTCATATTATTTAATTGCATGAAAATGATAATCCATTATCATTAAATGTGATTTAATAATTATGGATATGAATAATGTGGATAGCACTATCCAAATTATTCATAATTTTTTATAAATGTGATTTAAAATGTATTAGAGAGAACCTATTAAGATTTATATCTATTGATTAATTATCGGTGTGAATTGGATTCACATTAGGCAATTAATTGAAAATATAAATCACGAATTATTTTGGGCTGTGAATTTGATTGACATTTTTCCAACAGTAAGATTGCAATATTCACAAAATAATTATGAATTATTTTTGTAGAATAATTTACAACAAGTGTTGTTGTAAATCTTGGAGATTTTTAAGGAATAATGTAATCCATGGAGATTGCATGGGATTGCGCCCTTCCTTAATGGAAGGGTGGATGACCACCCAATCCCATTAGGAAAGGGTGGCCATCCACTCTATTCCATGGTAATATGTAATCTCCATTCCATTGTCTCCATGTTTGACCGATATAATTTTAGGACTAATTTATATTGATTTATAAATATATCTTTAATATAAATTAAATTAATTGTTGTTGTGCTTTTGCAACGAAATCTTGGCCATTGAAAGAAATACAAAGCAATCTCATCCATTGATTTTGTGTAGTCCATAGATTGTGCTCCATGTACTTCCAAAATACTATATATGAAGAGGCACCACTTGCTCTTCAAGTTACAACCAATCTTGCAACATCAATCTCTCTCTCTCTCTCATTCTCACACCTAATCTCTCTCTCTCTCTCTCTCTTTGGGTGGCCATCCATCCAAACCCTAAAGAGAAGACCATCACCATCGTCGTATCACCATTGAGTCATCGCTTCTTCTACCCTAGGTTCTCCGTCTTTTTTGGTGCACTTTTCTTACGAAGAAGATGTTCGATCTCATGTGATGAGATCATGAGTTCTTTTGCTTGGATCAACTATTTGGATTACGAGAAGAACACTATTCATCTCCACGCTCGCATGTGTCTCCTCCAACCAATCAGACCTAAGACGGGAGGTCTCTTCTCTTAGAGAGTCGGTCACAACCATGCTAGAAGAGGTATTGCTTTATATATTATGTGGTTTAGATGTGTAACTAGTTTTTCTTTATTGTATATGATGTGATCCTCACACTTTCGTGATGTACTTAAGGATTCTCCCATATCCTTTAATGATCTCAATCAATGAGGTGATCTGCTTTGTTTGCCAGGTTCAATATCACATTGATGAATCTCAGATTCATCCCTCTAAATCTCATTAACTAAGCTCAAATCCCTCAAAATCAATAGCATTTCTTCATTTATTCCGCATAATTAGCATTCATGCATGTCTTAATAAGATTGCATTTTAGCACGCATTTCTGCATAAAATAGGAAGCCAAAATTGTCCTGTAAATAACCTACTTCCCTGATTTTTAACTAATTCGTGCTAACTCCAGATGACCCAATACCACCTCCAATATGTACATATCCCTAACAAGAATAAATGAAAAATAGAAAAAAATCACTAACCCAAATAAGTAGACCAAAAACCCAAACCATATTTCTAGAATTTCTGGACTAAAACCCCCATATCTTCCTCATCCAGTTTAGTTTTGATCCTACTTACTTTTGAACTAATGTAAATTCATTTACCTTCAAAACAAGACCAAGTTAAAGTGAATCGGAGCTCGTATGTAAAAGTTGGGTTTTGGGCCTCTTTTGTATATTTTGTATTTTAGCGGTTTTTGACCTATTATTTTATGTACATAATTAACCTGTTTTAATTCTTTTTCACTTGTCTTCTTTGATTAAAGTTTTATTAAAATTTGCAAAAATCCAAATCCAAACTGAGCTTGAAATCAAAGACACAAATTGAGTCCAAGTCTTCACTAACTGACTATACAAAATTGGTCATTTTCGTGTTTTATTTTATTTCTTCTTTTTCGAAATTAATAAAAATACAAAAAAATATATTAATGTGTAAATATTTATCTTTGAGTTTACCATATTTTTTCAGATTTTTATCTTGTTTAAAAATGACAAAAAATATAAAATCCAAAAATTCAGGTATTCGATGTTCATGGGATACCCCAAAAATATCACATTGTGTAATTGATTAATTTTGGTTTTGGTATCTTCATGAAAGTTGTAGATCTCATTGAGACGAACAATTTTTGTGAAGAAACTTTGTCGATCAGAGGTTGTTTGCTATTTATTTTGGATTTTTCAAAGTTTTTATTTGTTAAATTTTGTGGTGCTAACACGTGGCCGCTCCGGGAGCCGCCACGTGTCAGCCTTTTTTCGAGTTTTTATTATTCATTTTTATAAAAAAACATAAAAAGACCCCGCACGTGCGTCGCACATGCTGCCCAGGTACGCGCCATGTACGTGTCCTGCCCCTCCTACCACCACGTGGCCCCATCTGGGCCATCCGACCTTCGGTCACGGATGGCTCAAGTACCTCCCCGTTCCTCCATCATCTATCGCCTTTCCCAAAATAATGCCACCACCCTCCTCCCCGATTTCTACGCCACGTATGTCACCGATGCATCTCCTCACTCTTCATCGAATCCTCGTCCGATCACCTCTTCCTCGTCAAATCCATCAATCACTGACGAACCACAGAATGACCTACCCTTTTAATGTCGTCTAATAGACGAGTGCGTTGTAGTCGGATAGATCCGCGTCGATCAAAAATAACCGCACAACTCGATTAATCGTCTAATGAAATTAAGCGCGGTTTTATGTTTATTTAGCATGGGCAAGCCCCGGGGTCGACTCAAGGAGGCAAAGGAACAACTCGAGATCAAGTTAGATGGATTAGATTGCGATTTTCCAAGTGTGATATTTTTTTTAGTATTTTTTTATGCAATAAAAAATGCCAAATGCAAGAGACGAATTGGATAAAGTTAATATGAAAAGAACCGACTTAGCCAAATTTAATTTTAATATGAAATTAATCTAAATCAGCCAAGTGATATTTTTCCGCAGAACCTAATCCAATACTGAATGTAAAATGTATTTTTTTGGAATATTTGGATTTTAATTGCACAAATGAAAAATACAAACTTTTTTGAGGTTTTTATGCAATTTTCCGTGCAAATGATATGCAAAATTTATGAAAAATTTAGTGGAAGTTAAACATGATGAAATGAAGCTACATTAATATTTTTGGAATTTTCTGATACTATATGATTTTTTTTATGATTTTTTTACTGAAAATATAGCGACTGTAGGTATTTAATTTCTAATAAATCCACGAAGTTAAATTTTCCAGAGATTGATTTATCTCAAATAGACATTTCAATAAGAAATACAGGAGAGTTGAAATTTCTCAAAAATAATATTCGTGGAATTAATTAAAAACCAATTACAGAAATCGCTAAAGAATTTATTTTATGCACAAGACAATTCCTAATTGGACGAAATTTGAACTGTAATTAAAGCACACTAAGAGGCATCATCTACAATTTTTTCGTAATTTTTGGAGCAATAAATATGACTGTGAGAATTTAAGAGCTTAAATGAGTAAAATATCTGTGATTTTTAATCTCTGATTTTTAATAAATAAATGATGCTAAAAAAAACGTAAATAAATAGCCAAAAAGTCAAGCATTAGTTGCTCTACAACATGCTAATTTTCATTGAATAAAATGATGTTATTTTGAAGTCCAAATTAATGCTTAAATTCAGGGGTGTTAATGCAATACTGAAATTGAAAGAAATCAACTCAAAATGTGCACAAGGGCACTTCTGCAATGATAACAACTTGCAAGAATGAAAATACAAATTTCACAAATATAAAAATGAGATGAGGACCTTTCCTTAGCCGCTAGGGCACAAGGCAACGGGGCGGCGGCCAAGGACATCACGCGAGGAGGCGGGGCGGCGCGGGAGGCGCGGGCGGCGCTCTGCGGCGGTGGAGCTCGATGGGGATGGCGGTCGGTGGAGCACGGCTGTGGGGCGGGCGCGGGGAGGCGCGCGTTGAGGGGCTGCGCCGCTACGCGTGGTTGGCGGCCGTGCGCGCGGCGTTGGAGACGCTTGGCGGCGGCGGCTGTACGGCGCAAGGTGGCGGCACCGCTGGGTTGACGAGGAGGGGTGCGCGCTGGTGCGACGGCATGAGGGGGAAGCTTCGAGGGCGGCGCGCGCAGGGCAGCGGTGGCTTCGTGCGAGCTCGCGCGCAGGGGCGCGGAAGGCGGCGGCGAGTGGTGGAGTCGCGGGCGGCGCCCAGCTGCGGCAGAGGCGTGGGGGGGGGGGGGGGCGCTACGTGCTGGGCGCACAGACTGCTGGAGCAGAGATCGGGGCGGCGCGCCTGGGCGGCGCTCGACGACGGGCGGAGAGACCGCGCGGCGGCTGAGGACGGGAGCCGCGTGGCGCGCGGAGGTCCTGGCAGCCACCGTGACGCGGGCCGCTGGGCGACGCGCCTGTGGCACGGTGGCCCTGCGGGGACGGCGACCATGGCGGGCGGTGCGGTTGAGGGAGGTTGGAGGTTGGTGCCGCACGCGTGTTGGATGGCCGCGCGGCGTCTGCGGTGGTGTTGTACGGCCTGTGGCGGCGGCGAGGTGGGAGCAGTGGCCGCTGCGCGCGACGCCGGTGAAGGTTTGGAGCTTGGCGGCCACGCCCGGGGAGGCAGGGGGATGGCAGCAGCTCCTCCTCCTTCCTTTTTTTATTTTCTTTTGTAAATTTTTTTGTTATTTTCTTTGCAATCAGAAAATATAAAATGCAATGGATGAGTGGTGGTTGTGTGTGATTTTTGTGATTTGGATGTGGTGAAAACAATGAAGATGGTGATTGTGATTGTGGTAGTGTTTGATGAATGTAGGCACTATAATAATGGTGATAGATGGTTTTTGTGTGGTGGTTTGTGGATGCTGGTTGAGGTGGTGATGATTTTGAAGAAAAAGATAGATGGATTTTTTTGATAAACAAAATAAACAAACAACGTTAGATAAAAAAATGAGATGACAAGGGAATGATAGAGAGTCTTACCAGCGGTTCGCCGGATTGTGGAGCCGCGTCGTGCGGCTTTCGATTGTCGTCGCCTCGATTCGATTCGATGAAAAATCGAAGAAGCTCAGTTGTGATCTGAAGTGATGCACAACGACACGAGGTGGAGTCCTCGTGGATCTCGGCTTGAAAACCGTCGTTGCTCAATCGAAAAATGCTGAAGCTGTCACCAACAACACTCGGGGGCTGGTGGTCTCTTCCTCTCAATTGAAGAAATGACGGATGATGAACAATGGAGAAGATGAGGTGAATATAAAGAGGAGGGGGGAAGTTAGAAAATAGGTGGAGAAAATGGAGAAGATGGGGAGTTATTGGCTTGGAGTGGGGAGTAAGAAAAGGGAGAAGAAGTAAAAGGGGGATATAATAATAATAAAATCATAATATAAAATAAGTAGGCTACTAAAAATAACAATAATTAAAATAATAATAATAATAAAATAATAAAATCCGAAAATAATAAAAAAATAAATTCGAAAATCAAAAATTGGGGTGACATGTGGCGGCTCCAAGAGCTGCCACATGTCGCTCCCCGAAAATTCAAAGATTAAATGTAAAGAAAATAAAAAATAAATAACAAAAGGGATTAAATCAAAAAGTGGTCAACATAAAAGTTGCTCGTCTCGACAAAATCTACAACTTTTGTGAAGGGTCGAAAATCAAATGAAATCATCTGTACAAAATGTATTTTTGGGTGGCACCTTATATGTATAAAATACCACATTTTTGTCTTTTTCGTTTTTTTGTCAATTTTAAATGAGAAAAAATAAAATAAAGTTAGATAAAATATGAAAAGAATATTTATAACTTAATCTAAGTTTTTTGGATTTTTTAATAACAGAGAAAATAAAAGGATGAAATGAGGGGCAAAACGGTCAATATGTACAATATACAAAAGGGGCAAAAACTCAAGTTTTGCGTACGAGCTCCGATTTTAATGAAATTGGTCTTGTTTCGAAGGTCTTTAAATGTATATTACTTTAAAAGTGAGTAGACCTAATTCGGAGATCGTATGAGAGAGATATGCACATTTTAAGTTTCATGGTTTCAGACTTGAGTTGGGGTTTTATTGGTCGATTTTGCAAGTTAGTATTTTTTGGATATTTTTCTTTAATTAGTGTTAGTAATATATACACAATGGAGTTCGTTTTATTGGATTTGGAGTTAGTATAAAATATATACAAATAGGGTATTTTAGCTAATATATAGGTGAATATTTACAAGTGAAATTGGCTTCTTATTTAATGCAAATATGAGTGCTAAAATGCAGATATTATACTTGCATGCCTGAATGTTAATTATGCAAGATAAGGGGAAATATGCTACTATTTACTCGGGAACAAAGCTCTATTTTCAACTTTTAGAGTGATGAATCACAGATTCATCAATAACCAATCTCATCTCCACCGCCTTCCCTCCTTGAATCGATCCCCGATCGACCCCACAAATCTCGCTCTGCCGCCTCCCCAAATCCCTGACGAATCCCAAATCGAATTGCTAACAGCCCCCTTCCTTCTCTGGCCAAATCGCCTCCTCCTATTTAAGCCCCACCGACCCTCCATCGCACTCCATCCATCGATCCATCATCCAAGGAGCCCCTCCCCTCCAGTCGTGACAACCGTGAGATCCTCCCGCCGGCATGATCCGAGGGTTTCAAGCCTCACCGCAGCATTGCCCTAGGCCGCTGCTTTACTTCAGCGTGCTTGCCGTCGAGCCCTAACCTCCCAAGTATCCTCCATTCATCTGCCGCATCTCTCTCTTTCGTGATCATCATCCCCACTCACCATCTCCTCCAACAACGATCGATTCCATCAACACCCCTTCGACGTTCTTTGTCAACTTCGACCTCCTGGAGTTTCGTTGCTCCATCGCTGACAACAACCCAGCGACGCCTCCGTCTTCTCCGAGCCAACAACCCTATCTTCATCAACATCACGAGCGCCATCAACTTCATCGTCTGCAGTGTCAAAGCTCAGGACCGACCTTCTCCAGCCGGCAGCCACACATCATCGACCAGCCTGCATCACCGGAGCTTCACCACTCCGCCTCTCTGCCGATGGCCGCTGGTCGTGTGGCGACCTAACATATCTGTTCGATCAAGCCCGAGACCAATCGTAATCGTCCAAGGCCCTCTACCTCAGATGTTGTATCCATCTTCATCAACGGTCCAGCTTCGCTCCGAGCCTAGATTCGAGCACACGTCCACGCTAGGAGCCTCAAGCGAGCCAAAGCACATTGTTGCGATACTTGGAGGCTCGTGCAAACCTCCAACCGAACCTGTCACCACACGTGAGCATCACGCGATCGACTGAGAAATATCAAGGAGGCCCTCCAGTTCTGTCAGCACTACAACTCAGTCCACAGGTCACGTGCCTCGCACGTTACCTAGTGCACAATTGCAAACGAGCCCCCAGCACACTTCCTAATTGCATCTCAGTCCCGCCGCCCACAGGGTGCATTCCATGCACGTGCCCCTCCAGGATTTTTGCAAAAGACCCGCAGTACTTATTTGTATTTGCATTATCACCCTCCTTTGCATTCTGTTTTATTTATAATTATTTAAACGTTGCAAATATACCCATGTGTTTCACCCGTTGTTCTGGACATCTACATTGCACTTTTTTATTATTCAAAAATATCATTTTGTTTGTCACTTAAGTCTCTACATCTTGACATATTGTGGACATTTTTGTGATCATTGGTGGATTCATAATTAATCATTTTATAGAAAATTACGAAATTTACCCATTTTGTGCTCTAATTTTTACTCTACAAATTTCCGAAAAATCACGGTTTGTAGAATTAATTGTGTTTAACATTGTGCCTAAAAAATAATTGCGATTGCGCATAGTTTTCCATATAAAAATCATTTTTCATATTTCAGTGTTTGACTTTTAATAAGTATTGAAACTGGTATTTTCAAGGTTTAGGATTTTTCTGAGATCCATCACCTAGTGATAGAACTTAGATAATTTTATCCCTTGAAAATAATTAGTTTAATATTTATTATAATTAAATATTGAAATTCCCTTTTTTTGCATTTAAAAATTTATAAAAAATCATCTAGAATCCAAAAATTCAAAAAAAAATAAAGTATATCCATTCCATAATCTTCATCTTGGCCAAGTTTCATATTTTTTGGATATTTTTTGATCGATAATTGCATTTTAATCTCTAAAATAGGCCGAAATTGCATTTTGCATCCTTAATTACGTAAAAAATTACAAAAAAAAGACTATCTTGAAAACTGCGCATGAACTTTGATAGACATAATTCTAGCTTGTTCCTTTGCCTCCTTGCGTTTGACTTTGGGACTTGCCCAAGTAAAATGAACATAAAATCACACGATTAAAATTGACTAAATAATGGTGGTTATTCTCTTGACCGATTCCAATTGCAACCTACAATGAAACGACACATTACATTTTTAGCGAATGATAATTAACACATGCAATTAAGGACTCGTCAGATGGCGTCATTGCCGTGAAGGATGTGGAAATTATCCTTAAGCGCATCACGGAAGCGTGATCGTCATATCGTATACGACGAAGAACGACTAGTCGTACTAGTTGTTCGTTGCAGCGGAATTTAAAAATTTTTATTCGATGAAACCACATGATCCGAGAACCATTCTCAGATCGTTTCATCTATAACCACAACAAGTATACTGCAATACCTCTTGAAGCGTGGTTGATCGAGTCTTTAAGAGAAGAAACCTCCTGTCTCAAGTCCGATCGTCAGCGAGACCGCTTGCGAGCGCGGGGATGAACTGCGTTGTCCTCGCAATCAAAGAAGATGATCCAAGCATGGTTGCTCCTGATCTCGTCACACGAGATCGAACGTCTCCTTCGTGGGCGTAGCACACCAAGAAGACGGAGAACCGAAGAACGTCGAAGAAGTGGCATGGTGGCGATGGCGTTGACGGTTGTCTCCTCTAGGGTTTGGTGGACGGCCACCAATTAGAGGGAGAGAGGGCTGACGTGTGTAGAGAAGAAAGAGAGAGAGAGAGAGCCTCCATTTCACATGTGTAGAGAGAACATGGTATGCCTCTCTATTTATAGGGTTTTGGGATCCATGGATCTCAATCCATGGTACACATAAAATCAATGGGTGAGATTGATTTATGTTAATCCAATGGTCAAGATTGTTGTTGGTAAAACCAACAAATTTAGGTTAAAATATATTTGACAAAATGAAATATAAATTAGTCCTAAATCACACCAAATAAATAAGGAGAGAATATACATGAAGATTACATCTCCATGTACATTCCATATGGACGGCCACCCATTCCTATTTGGAATTGGGTGCCGCCCAAGCTTTCCATGAGGAGAGCAATCTCATGACATGTCATGAGATTGCATATCTTCATGGAAATCTATTTATTTATTTTCCAACAACTTTTGTTGTCTTTTATTCTTCAAAAAATAATTCACAATTATATTTGAGAATATTGCAATCTTGCCATGGAAAAATTGTGAATCATTTTCACAACCCAAAACAAAATATAATTTACATTGTCAATTAATTACACAATGTGTATCCAATACGTACAATAATTAATCAACACATATAAATTATAATTGGCTCTCTCTAATACATTATAAATCACATTTATAATATATTATGAATAATTGGATATTTCTATCCACATTATTCTTATCCATAATAATTAAATCACATTTAATTACATTGGATAATTTCTTCACACATCAATATGATTAAATCACATTTAATCATCATTTCTTCATTGCTTAGATCTTATGGAATTATTCTCGAACCATTCAAGAATAATGCAATCTCTCTGCAGATACTTGGAGATAAGGACAGGGCGATTGTATTGTTCCACGTATAGTGACATGGATATTGAGATCATATCTCAAATCCAGATCGCGGGCCTCCCATAGATGCTTGATTAAATCAAGACCGTAAATCTAATCTTCTCATTGTATCTGAATCACATTCAGATCAATGTCCAACACTTGGACCAAGATCAGATCACTTCTCTACTGAGAGGAGTCACTAAAATCCAGACCCGTTTCATCACTCCCTGGGAATGGAAGCGTCATGGTTATACAACCGTTTATGATCAAATCACCCTCAGGTATTCCCAATACATGTACATCCTGCATACTGGAATACTCTGATTAAACCCGAAGTATTGGATCAACTTTATACTGTCTACTTCATGGTTTTATCAGTAAGTTTCTCATTTGATCATTGAGAGTTGGTATCGATCATACAATTTCCAAAAGTGTATATCATACCTAGGTCTTGATCATATACTAAAATTATATATCAAACCTACAAATTCAGTCAAGCTTCCAAAGCGAGACGACCATGCGCATGGAATTTGATTCTTCCCAATATCTCATGAGTGAGATCATGTCTTCCAATTGAGTAACTGAACCTGTATGATCCCTTTGAGAGATCGTATTACTCATATGCCCTTATATGCACACCAGCGCGCCGGTGTATAGACCTTGATTAGGTCATCAACCTATTGGTCTGCCAAATGTACATACTTAGACATATAGCAACACATGTGTCTCCAGTCAGAGGATGAGTGCCTATATCATGACAGCATACGATATGAGACTTTGGTTATCTCGATCTCGTTAAGTCAACTCTTTGACCTAACTAATCTGACACCTCCGAATCTCTATTCCTATGTAGAGGACCTGCATCAAGAGGTCGGTCAGATATCATCCTTCAGAGATAAGGATTGCCATTTCCTACTCAGGCTGGAGATCATCTCTTAACAATCATTTGACAGTGCTTGATGAGTCCTCAATCTAACTCTTTAGATATTCATCCAAGCACCAGCCTCTATGATTCAATAGTTGAATCAATAGCTGTATGAGTATTAAGATGGCCATGGTACATAACCCTATCTGTACTAAGGGACCTATTATGTAAATTATTTATTCTTCATTTCAGATCAGGGAATGATATTTGCAATAACATTTATTGCATAATGGCTCGTCGTGGGCTCGTATTTCCAACAATCTCCCACTAGCCCAAAGGGCCATTAATGGGCTAATCATTTAAACCCGCACTCATGTGACAATCATAGGCTATTTAGAAAATATCTTGGTAAGCTTATCAGTCACTTTGTTCCTACGATACTACGTCAAGTCCTTTTACGGCACATGCATATCCCCAGTAACATTGCTCGCATCTAATGCGAATGTTGCATCTTATGCAATCAATACTCAATCTTGTTGGTTATAGTGTCATTGACACTACAACTTAACAATTATTTTAACCAGTATTCCCATAATCCTTATCAGAATACCCTTATTCCTAGAGATATCTATCTCCTAAGGTATCTACAGTAAAAGACCTTTTAGATCACTTTCTATAAAGTCTTAAACTTTTGAAGAGAAGACTTTGAGATCACTATCTAAAAAACCTTGTCATCTATGAAGATTTTGTTATTACTGCAACCAAGTGTTTTATTTCCATAGTAGGATTAGTAACAGTTTACTACTCCCACTGCATGGCAGCCATCTGGCTTTTGTACACATCTAGCACACACCTGGCTTCTCAGAACTGATGCCCAAGGGCAAGTAGTTCTAGCATTCACTTCCTCAACTCTTTGAGGTGCTATCCCTTTAGATAGGTCAGTACCATATCTTAAGGTATAAAAGCCTTTCTTGGAATTTCTATGAATAGAATATGCCCAAGGTGTACTACAAATGTGACAGTCCCAATATCCTCTTCTCTTTGCTTCTGAACAACTTCAGAACTAAATCCAAGAAGTAACCTTGAGATCATATCTCAAGTTATGGAACAACCGGATAATAAAACACTTATTATTATCCTTATATCATTCTAAATGATTAGGATAGTATCTACATTTAGCATGATGAACACAATGGCACTCCCACTAAGCTTCACAAGGTTCATTAAGATTTTATCTGAAATCACAACATTTATAATTTCATCAAATCTTATGGTCCAACTTCAAGAAGCTTATGTGAGTCCATAGATGGATTCCTTAGCTTTCACATCTTGCTTTTCTCAACCATGAAGCCCTGGGGCTACTTCATGTGAATATCCTCAGAGAGGTATTCATAGAGGAATGCAATATTGACTTACATCTTGAAGATGCAATAATCAAGTTGTGTAGCTAAGGTTAGCAATATTCTGATGGTTTTAAGCATGGTCACCGAAGAGCAAGTCTCATCACAAGCAATGTCTTCTCTTCCAGTGTGTGGCTCATGGCTACGAACCGTGCTTTGAAGGTCTCTACCTTCTCATCAGGTTCCCTTTCTCTTGAAGATCCATTTACACCTTTACAGGTCTTACCCATATAGGTGGATCCTCGAGGGTCCATATACAACACTTGTATATGAAGTCTACTTTAGACTTTTATTGCTAACATCCATCTTTCCATGTTATGATCCTCAAGAATTTCATCACATGAAATCCGATCATTGTCAGATTTCTCTGACACATGGAATCCATCCTCAAACTCATTTGAAGAGGTATTAGTGTTTCATCTTTAACTGTCCCTTTAGTTTCCAATTTCAGGAGCCTCATTATCTTCTCAAGATTAAATGAGTTCCTATACTTCATTTTATCTTGATTCTCAAGAGTCTCAACCTCTAAGAATCACATTCTCAGAGATGACATACTTTAAGAATCTCAAGGTCATAAAGTAGGTATCCAATACCATCCTTTATTTTCCTAATGAAGCAGCACTCTCAAGTGCTAGATTTCATCTTGTATGGAACCTTATTAAGGATATACATTGTAGTCTCCACTACATACATATATACCTGGAAACTAAGGAATAATTATGCTAAAAAATTCATCATTGATAAGATCATGTCACACATGATCCAATTGTATCTCCCTATAACTCTATTGAGTTATGGTATGTTAGGAGGATAGAGATAGAAATGATATTCATATCTCCATAATGTATCCTTTGAATTCATCTAACATGTACATGCTACCTAGATTAGATCAAATTCATTTTATCTTCTTTCAATCTTTGGTTGTAAACCAAAATTATGTGAAATCTTTGAACATTTCAAAGGTTACTAAGTGAAGAGAAGAAATCTCATATCATACATAATCATCAGTAGATATCACATATCCATAATGATTACTATGATATAGATGATCCGCATACATCAATATGTATGAGATCCTGAATACCTTGACATCTTACACCTTTCCCAAGGAAGGGTGTATTGGACATTTTTCTTTTGAATACAATATTCATAAGTATGCAAGTTCTGAAATTTTAGACATTCTAAAGTTTCATCTCTTACTAGTCTATCTATCAAATCAATAGACAAATGTCCAAGGCTTGATGCTCGATCATTGTCAAATGATCTTCATCCTCCTATTGATCTTGAGGTTTAATTTCAGTATTTAGAAATCTTAATGAACCATTCATTAATTTTCTAATTTTGTGGAGTCCACTAGATTTTAGATTACTATCTGAAATATCTTCATCATAACTCTTTATGATAGTTCTATCTCAGAATTCATGTTTATTTCCAACATTTAGAAACAAACAATGAGTGTATTCTTATATCTAGGTCATAGAGACATTCTCTAAGACTAAGGGCTCTCCCACTGAAATTAACAAGTCTATCAATCCAGCAGAGATTGTTGCAACAACTGCATCAATATCCATGTGGATAACTATAGACCTTAAGATCAAATTTTCTGGTCTTCTAAAACATATGCAACCTATTGCAAATGTCATCAGAAGATTGAGACAAAATTATTAGACTCTATCTTAGCAAATAAGAAATTCAATTTCAATGATTTATGTAGATTATTTTGATGCTCTATCCGAGTCCTTCTCTAAGGATTCTAGACAGACTTGATAGTCGTACTATCAACACATCAATTTGTTGCAGTATTGGCATTCATTCAACTATTTGGATGTCATATGGAAGTCACAGAGGTATAGTCAACTCTTTGACTATACTTCTTACTTGGGTCCAACCCATGCTTCCACTGCGCTCCCTTTATCTATGAGCAACCATTGCTTAAGACTAAGGATCTCTTACAATAAATTCAAAAGAATTCAAAGTAAGAGTATTTCAACATTTATTTATGCTTCATTAAATTCACACAATATGAATACTATGAAGCTTCATGAATGACTAGAGTATAGACAGTAGAATGATGACATTCATCATCTACATCCATTTAAACTCTTAAAACATTGGTTCAGGTAGGTATTCAAACATTTTGAATACATCATCTCTTATAGAGCTACCATTCTACATGATGCAGAGAACCATGTCACTCATGATTAAATGTCAAGAGCACATATGCATGCCAGAATATCTTCATTGATTTTATAAGGATTATTTGACAATTGCGATCATCATCGACATGTTACTTCCAAAGTACATTCGATGAGATCAAGACTATAGAGACATACAAACCCTAGGGTTGTAGTCCTATTATCTATTTAATTGTCATTCCTCATTATTATGAGGAAACTTGCACATTGCAACCACATACATTATGTATTCAATTGCAAGTACAATATCTGGATCATGAGTCCAATCCAAGATATTTAATGAAGGATTATCTGAAATAAGAAATTTGCATAAATTTATACAAATATATATATATATATATATACACACACACACACTTTTTACTTTGATTTAGGAATTTTTGTATCAAAGTTGTCTTGCCTTGTCAACATTGAAAGTCCATTCCTTAGTCACTTTCAATGTAAGAGATATACTTACCATTATATCTCAAGCAAGATCTGGGATCTCCTTCCTTATCTTTGTTGCATCCCAATAATATGAGAACCTACAACTCGGATAAAAAGAAGAGGGAACACATTCCGCCTTGCAAGTCCAACTTGCATCTCCCAATTCGGTCTTTAACACCCGGGCCCACCACCCCTAAGGCGATGTTGACCCGTCATTAATTGAACCAACCGTCAACAGGAATACAACTCGCTATGCGCAATCCAATATCGCCCCAATAATATGAGGACCCGATATTGGGGTCACTACGCATACGTCCTTACTCTTTCGAGAAGCGAAGAGCCCGATCCAGATGCGCTTGCATACAGGAGCTGTCACTTCGGACAGGCGTCTCCTACATACAATTCCTGGCGACGGAACCCTTCGCCTTGACGGGAGATCATGGATGTCACTTATGTGATCCTCCATATCATATTCAAATTTTAATTAATTACTATGAATCATATTCATTATGATTAATTCTTCCAAGGGAAATAACATCTCTATTCATAATAGAGTGTTTTAATTTTAATTGGATTTCAATTAATCTAATCATATTAAATTAATGATCCAATTAATATCCAACAAACATTTTAATAGTTACTTGAAATATGGTATTATCTCAAATACGTATTATTTCGAATTTTAATAATTAGAAATACATCATGATTTCTTAAGCATTATACTAACCCTACCCGCTGTCATGGCCAGTACCGACGAGAGTTGGACGGACCACATACGTTGCAACCCGCAACCCCAATGCTCTCCGACTAGACACCATATCCACCTCGGGAATGGATAATGCAAAATAAATCATTTTGTACTTGAGATGATCATCGGTTCTTCAACCGAAATTATACCATATAATAATAATCAAAACAATTTTTGATTAACATTATAATGAGATTTGCTAAACAAATCCCAAGTCCTATTCAAGCAACATGTTTGTTGGAATGTTGATCATGTAACCAATTAATGATCTAGATCACATCTAATCAATTATTGGTTAAGGCAATGTCATTTAAGTGAATAATTATCATCAAATATTTCACAAATATCTATGTACAATTATTCTAGGAAATTAAACAATTTAATTTCACTAAATGATTAAATGACAATCACCAATCAAACATCAAGTTTGATGATTGTGTTTCCAATTAAGATTTAGATCAAATCTAATCAATTAATTGGTTGAGGCCATGTCAATTATGTAAATAATCAACTTCCAATATTTCACAAATATTTTTCATGATTATTTCACGAAATTAACAAATTAATTTCACTAATTGACAATCACTTGGTTCTAGATTAGGACTGTAATTTCAGCAGTGACCCCTACTTACTAAAATTAGCATATCTCAATCATATTAAATCCAAAGTAGACAAAATCAATTTTCATAGATTGCTAATTTGATTTAGGACAGAAATCAAGTGGGGTTACACGTATTTCGAGGCAATTCTAAACAGTAATTAACATTTTAATCACGTTCAGATCTACAGTTCCCGCAACAGTGCATACATGTTCATTAAAATAACCATATCTAGAGCATACGAAATCCGATTTACGTAAACTCAGATCCTATGGTTTCCTTATTTAATGGGAAACAAAATAAAAGTATTAAATTCGTGTTTAAATAATTTAAAAAGTTTCGAATTTATTTACTAAATAGATCTGCGAAATCAGATGCGATAAAAACTTTCGCGATCTTAACGAACCCAAGTCGTCCTCGGTTTTTCGAATCATATTCGAAACCGTCGACCTAAGGCTCTGATACCACTTGAGGATATGGAAATTATCCTTAAGCGCATCACGGAAGCGTGATCGTCGTATCGTATACGACGAAGAACGACTAGTCGTACTAGTTGTTCGGTGCAGTGGAATTTAAAAATTTTTATGCGATGAAACCACATGATCCAAGAACCATTCTCAGATCGTTTCATCTATAACCACAACAAGTATAATGCAATACCTCTTGAAGCGTGGTTGATCGAGTCTCTAAGAGAAGAGACCTCCTGTCTCAAGTCCGATCGTCGGCGAGACTGCTTGCGAGCGCGGGGATGAACCGCGTTATCCTCGCAATCCAAGAAGATGATCCAAGCATGGTTGCTCCTGATCTCGTCACACGAGATCGAATATCTCCTTCGTGGGCGTAGCACACCAAGAAGACGGAGAACCGAAGAACGTTGAAGCAGTGGCGCGGTGGCGATGGCGTCAATGGTTGTCTCCTCTAGGGTTTGGTGGACGGCCACCAATTAGAGGGAGAGAGGGCTGACGTGTGTAGAGAATAAAGAGAGAGAGAAAGCCTCCATTTCACATGTGTAGAGAGAGCATGGTATGCCTCTCTATTTATAGGGTTTTGGGATCCATGGATCTCAATCCATGGGACACATAAAATCAATGGGTGAGATTGATTTATGTTAATCCAATGGTCAAGATTGTTGTTGGTAAAACCAACAAATTTAGGTTAAAATATATTTGACAAAATCAAATATAAATTAGTCCTAAATCACACCAAATAAATAAGGAGAGAATATACATGGAGATTACATCTCCATGTACATTCCATATGGACGGCCACCCATTCCTATTTGGAATTGGGTGCCGCCCAAGCTTTCCATGAGGAGCAATCTCATGACATGTCATGAGATTGCATATCTTCATGGAAATCTCTTTATTTATTTTCCAACAACTTTTGTTGGGCTTTTATTCTTCAAAAAATAATTCACAATTATATTTGAGAATATTGCAATCTTGCCATGGAAAAATTGTGAATCATATTCACAACCCAAAACAACATATAATTTACATTGTCAATTACTTACACAATGTGTATCCAATACACACAATAATTAATCAACGCATATAAATTAATTGGCTCTCTATAATACATTATAAATCACATTTATAATATATTATGAATAATTGGATATTTCTATCCACATTATTCTTATCCATAATAATTAAATCACATTTAATTACATTGGATAATTTCTTCACACATCAATATGATTAAATCACATTTAATCATCATTTATTCATTGCTTAGATCTTATGGAATTATTCTCGAACCGTTCAAGAATAATGCAATCTCTCCGCAGATACTTGGAGATAAGGACAGGGCGATTGTATTGTTCCACGTATAGTGACATGGATATTGAGATCATATATCAAATCCAGATCGCGGGCCTCCCATAGATGCTTGATTAAATCAAGACCGTAAATCTAATCTTCTCATTGTATCTGAATCACATTCAGATCAATGTCCAACACTTGGACCAAGATCAGATCAGTTCTCTACCGAGAGGAGTCACTAAAATCCAGACCCGTTTCATCACTCCCTAGGAATGGAAGCGTCATGGTTATACAACCGTTTATGATCAAATCACCCTCAGGTATTCCCAATACCTGTACATACTGCATACTGGAATACTCTGATTAAACCCAAAGTATTGGATCAACTTGATACTGTCTACTTCATGGTTTTATCAGTAAGTTTCTCATTCGATCATTGGGAGTTGGTATCGATCATACACTTTCCAAAAGTGTATATCATACCTAGGTCTTAATCATATACTAAAAGTATATATCAAACCTACAAATTCAGTCAAGCTTCCGAAGCGAGACGACCATGCGCATGGAATTTGATTCTTCCCAATATCTCATGAGTGAGCTCATGTCTTCCGGTTCAGTAACTGAACCTGTATGATACCTTTGAGAGATCGTATTACTCATATGCCCTTATATGCACACCAGTGCGGCGGTGTATAGACCTTGATTAGGTCGTCAACCTATTGGACTGCCAAATGTACATACTTAGACATATAGCAACACATCTGTCTCCGGTCAGAGGATGTGTGCCTATATCATGACAGCATACGATATAGGACTTTGGTTATCTCGATCTCATTAAGTCAACTCTTTGACCTAACTAATCTGACACCTCCGAATCTCTATTCCTATGCAGAGGACCTGCATCAAGAGGTCGGTCAGATATCAGCCTTCAAAGATAAGGATTGCCATTTCCTACTCAGGCTGGAGATCATCTCTTAACAATCATTTGACGGTGCTTGATGAGTCCTCAATCTAACTCTTTAGATATTCATCCAAGCACCAGCCTCTATGATTCAATAGTTGAATCAACATCTGTATGATTATTAAGATGGCTATGGTACATAACCCTATTTGTACTAAGGGACCTATTATGCAAATTAATTATTCTTCATTTTAGATCAGGGAATGATATTTGCAATAAATTTATTGCATAATGGCTCGCCGTGGGCTCGCATTTCCAACATGCCGGGGAGGCAAACGGCTTAGTTTTTTGTCTGAAATTTTTTATTCGATTTTTCGCATTCGAGTAGTCTGACCCCCGAATTTTCCATTGTAAATTCCATTATTTTCCTTCATTTATTTTCAACATTTATTTTCTTATTTATTTTTGAGTCACACTCTTACACGATCTCTCTTATTTTTCTTACGAAGTACCCGGCGACGTGGAGCGATTTTCCCAAGAACCGACGCATCTTCACCGACATCCAAAAGTCACATTACAAATTAAGATCGAGTCAAGTTGTGAGAGATCATAGAGTCTAGAATTTGATTTCCTGCCATTTTAATTTCTATAATTAATTGTTCGTTTATAGTGGTGCCCGTTTGGACTCTTGCGTGTGTAAAAAAGACCTTGAACTTTTTCTGCGGTGTGTCGTGGCCTGTTTTACTCTCCAGTTAGAATGGGGCCCAACTTGAGTGGCACTTAAGATAGACCTGCTGGCGCTTAAGATAGACCTGCACTTATGGCTCTTAAAGTATTTTTAAATGTTGATTGTACTCATATAATCGAAGGCCACACTTCACTTTAATTGAGACACACATTAGATCGTTCAATTTAGACAAATTCAACTCAATTCTTCCCCACTAATAGAACTTTCTGCTAGGTGTGGTTTTTCATCAGCCTGCATTCATTTAGAATAATCTTTCAATTCTGTATTGCATCCCACATGGAGATTATGAGGATTCACTATAAGTCTTCTAACTGAGCATACATCATAGTTTTTTGTGTGCATCGACTTTTCCCGAATTTCTCCCTCTTATATTATCACATATTTTAAAAGAAAATTGGAACTGGACGGTAGACCTTTATTTGTGCTCACTTAATTCTTCAGTGACCGCCTAACTAAAATTGGGACAACTAAATATAGTCGATTTCAATAACCCATAAAAGTAAGAACACTTGCAGGAGAGAAACCGCGACATTGTATGCTTTTATCTTGCAGCGAGGAGAGAGATGCACACTAGGATAGAGACAAACCAGGATTGTCATATTGACTACTGATTCTACCAAAAACAATTAGCTACGTCTCAGTGAGGATCTAACGGGTAGCCGGTAAACGATCCGGATTTCCTTAGCAGAGTGGGTGGTTTAGAGTACACTACATAAGGCTCCATCCTCAAGTAACACGAGTAGCCATTTTACGATCTGTACTTACTCTCATACTGGCTGAAAGTAGGTGCAACTAGTCGTAAGAATTTGGGACAGTCGGTAGGGAAATACATGCACCTAACAACTCATTTAAACAGTTTGTAATATTTGAATTTTCATCAATTAAAAATTGACAAGATAACTGGTCAAACCCTCACGGCCTTCACTGAGTGAGTTGGTGAAACAAATCTTTGTATTGTGTTTGATTTGTGCGTAGAAACTAGTTAATCATCGAATACCACGCACTTGTGTCTAGATCATGAACCATAAACCTCTTGTTGATATTTTGAAATCGAGAATGGAAGATTGTGGTAATTCTTGTTCTGACTCCGCGAACCCCTCTCTGACCGCCACAAATTTTCCAATCTCAAAGGTTTGGAGGCACTCTTACTTGGGACCTCCTTGGGCTCTGGGACACCTTTCCATGAACCTTCTTCCTATAATTCCTTCTTCTTTCTGGAGGGAGGGACAAACCCACATTGTTTCTCTTTCGCCAAAACACATCGAGGAAAACTCCTATCTCGATGATGATTGTTTGAATTCTTTCCACTCTATTAACTCAAATCCATTATATTCTTGAGGTGAAGAAGAAGAAAAGAACTCACAAAATATGCCTCCCAAGATGTCCTCTAAGAAAGATCATGAAGATGAACCCAATGAAGATCCAATGCAGATGATTGTTGGGAGATTAGCTGCATCAGAGCAGCAACAACTTTTACTGAGGGAGCAACTAGAGCAGTTAAATACTGGGGGAGAATCGCTAATGGAAGCAGCATACAATCCTGGATAGTACAGAGTCAGGAATTATTTACAACCACCTCAACCAGAGATCAACTATGAACTAAAACCACATTTTCTGAGTCAATTACCACAATTCCATGGTAATGCGATTGAAGAACCATATGAATTCTTGTGAGACTTGGAGCTGATATGTTCTAATATGAGGCACCCACAAGTCAGTCACGGCTACATTCGTCACACTGCACTACCTTTCGCCCTGAAAGGGAACGTAGATTACTAGGTGAATAATTTAGGAGTGACGGTGACACCTATGATAGGTTCAAAAACCTATTCTCGAAAAAATTCTATCCTTTAAGTCAGACCAACCATATGAGGACATGCATCACCAGTTTCTTTCAGATGCCTAATGAACCACTCTCTGATGCTTGGGATAGATTTAAAGATCTACTACAGAAATGTCCATGCCATGACCTGGATAACAACGTCCTAGTTCAGTCACTTTACTGTGGCCTCAGCTACGAGACTCAAGGGTTGGTGAGCACTGCTTGCGGTGGTAACTACACATCACGAGGGGATGAAACCGTCTGGAAAGTACTAGAGCAAATGTCTGAGACAAGCCGCTCACAGATCGCCAGTAGAGCATACACTGATTCCCTGAATACATCTCAACGAGAGGAGGAAAGCAAATTGTTGCAGAGATAGCAGAGGATTTGATTCCGAACATGAACATCATTGCTGTTAAATTGACAGTTGAGGATCAAATTCACAAGAGGATGAACGACATCGACAGCAGGATCTCCCAATTTCCGAAGCAAATGGAGGAGCTAACTGAGGTGGTATCCAAGATGGGGATACCCACTGCACCTACAATCCCGATCTATCGTGTACATCATATCCAGGAGCATCCAGGATTTGGACAACAACAATCATGAATTCAGGATCAATCTTATGCCCAACCTTCCCAGCAGTCTCCTCCACCAACCGAGAGTATTGAAGAAGCCCCGCCTCTGACGTTCAAAGTGAACAGCATTTGGTACACTCAGGACACTACGAGACAGGGTAATATGAGGGACCGTCAGCCTTACCAATGTCCTCCCACTTTCTATAATGCTACATTTCCACCAGCTCTGCAGCACACTTGGAACACTGCATCATTCCAGCATCGGAAGCACTAACAACTATACAACCACCAGAACCACCCTCAACAATACCGTCAACAATATCAAGCTCCACCAAGTCACACCGCAAAACAACCATCTCAACCATTCAACTCTCAAGAAGAACCCGTAGATATCCAAAGACAGATGCTCGAGGAGATTCGCAACTTCCGAAATGAATTGTACCATCTATGAGTTGATGTTAATCGCTTGTCATGTTGGAGAGATGAACTGACAGCCCTAGCAACAACCATTCTCGCCCAAGTTCAAGCTAACCCTAATAACTTGAACAAATCTCAATCTTCCCAACACAATGGCCAGGTACATAATTCAGATTTTTCCACATCAAAACATGAGATCCTTTCGTTTGACAATATCAATGCTATGTCACTTAGAAGAGGAAGGGTCGTGGATGTACCTGACCATGCACGGGAGTTGGATCATGAAGACTCGGAAGATCAACCAGAGGATGCTTCTAAGAATGAAGAAGGACACCTGAACTCAGAGCCTGTGAAGATCCCATAATGCGAGAAAGGAAAAGCATCTATGGAGTCTACATAGGATCTTGCACCTCTAGTTGTTGCAAAAATATCTTTGTCACCTTTTCAGCAACATGATTTTGATTATTATCAGAAAACCAATGATTGTAATAAAAACTCCACATTTAATAAGGATGCTCTTATTTATGACTCTGGTTCTCTATCTCCTGTCTCAAATACTTCCATTCCCTTCTCCCATGCTCTTAAGAAGGGAAAACCAAAGAAAAACATTCAAGATGACCCAGAAATGGAACGTTCTTCCAGGAAAATATCACAGTCAAAGTACCCTTTGAGCAATATGTGGCCAGCAATCCAGCATTTCAGAAGTACTTGAAAGTAAAATGCACTCCCACCAGGACTCGTACGAAGAAACCAAGTCGATTTGTTGAGACTCATATAATGACAGTTGCCACAACCAAATGTGTCAGAAATTAGCATTTACCAAGAAAGAAAAGGGATCTGGGTGCTCATTATGTGGAGAGTCGCATTGGCAGCATTGCGTTAGCACGCACACTTCTCGACAATGGTTCTTCCATCAATCTTCTCCCCTTAGCCTTATATTACATATTGGAGTTAGGTCCTCTCAAGAAATCATTATCTCTACTCCAATTTGCTGATAAATCCACTAAGAGACCTAAGGGAGAAGTGGAAAACGTAATCATCTTGATTGAGGGCACGAAATACGAAGTGGACTTCACTATCTTTGATATGGAAACCCTGAACCATGGGAAGGAATCCCAAATCATTCTTGTAAGACCATTCTTATGAACCAATAAAGCCCTATTCGATACGGTATATGAATGATGAAATTCTGCTCTCAAGGCGGAGAGGTAGACTTGGAGATGAAGCAAACAAAGTGGCAAAGACCAGGCTCTGAATCCACTACTGAATACTCAGAAACATCAGAATGCAATCTCATCAGCACTACTGGGTCGTGGATGAACATCCGAACATTCAGAGTGAAAGCACTTCAGGAGAAGAAGAAACCGTGTATAATGCAGTTTACGAGATGTTGCCAAACCTATCTAGACACCTAGATACCTATAACCTTGATGACACAGAAATCTTTTTGGATTTGTCAGTCTCATCTTCTTCGGGACAGTCAAGAAATATCGATGACGAGTCGGACGTGGCTTTGGCCAAATTACCATACTACTTTTACGATCCGACTCACCTTTCTTCGGAATTGGTAGCCAGCACATCACAGAGTGAATCCCCACCAACCAACATGGAGCCAGATTCAAAAATCATTCAACCAGACTTAATTGATGATTCAGATTTGCCAGAGCTGCAACCACTCCCTCCCACACTCAAGTATGCATTTCTTACTGGACCCAAAGAGAAATTTACTATGATCATTAGATCATCATTGACCATAGATCAAGAATATAGATTACTCAAAGTCCTTGAACGAAATCGAAAAGCCATCAGTTGGATGTGTCGGATCTTGTAGGAATCAATCCCGCTCTCTGCTTGCACCAAATTTATGTTGAGGATAATGCAAGGCCTTCCCTCTAATTTCAGAGAAGATTAAACCCCAATCTTCTATAAGTAGTTAAGAAAGAGATAGAGAAATGGTGCAAAGCATGATTTATATAACACATTTCTGACTCCAAGTGGGTAGCCCCCCTTCATGTCGTCCCGAAGAAGTCGGGAATTCAGATGGTCAGTAATGAGAAGGGGGTTGAGATCAAGACCTGAGTACCTACGTCGTAGTGCGTCTGTGTCGATTACAGGTGCCTGAATGCTGCGATCTAGAAAGATTACTTTCCAATGCCATTTATAGATCAAATCTTGGAGAGACTTGTAGGGAAAACATTCTTTTGTTTTCTTGATGGGTACTCTGATTACAATCAAGTAGCTATCGTTCCTGAGGATCAGGAAAAGACCACATTTACATGTCCCTTCGGCACCTACGCGTTCAAGCACATGCCATTCGGGCTTTGTAATGCCCCATGCACATTTCAGCGGTGCGTGATTGCCGTATTTGCTGAAATGGTTGTTTATTTCCTGGAAGTCTCCATGGATGACTTCTCCGTCCATGGTGATTCATTTGATACATGTTAAGCGCACTTGGATCGAGTCCTCCAGAGATGCATGGATGTTAATTTAGTACTCTCCTGGGAGAAAAGTCACTTATGGTGACAGAGGGTATCGTGTTGGGGCACGTCATCTCCAAAAAGGGAATGGAGGTCGACCCTGTCAAGGTGGATGTGATCAAGAAACTTGATCCACCAACCAACTTCAAGTCAGTGAGGTCTTTCCTAGGGCATGTTGGATTTTATCGAAGGTTTATCCCTGATTTTTCAAAGATCGGCCGCCCACTGACTGAGCTCTTAGGAAAAGACATCGAGTTTATTGTGAATCACAAGTGTCTAGAGGCCTTCGAGCTCCTGAAAAAGAAAATATGTAAATCGCCAATATTACAATATCCTGACTGGTCTCTTCCCTTTGAGATCATGACTGATGCATCAGATTTTGTTGTCAGAGCTATGCTTGGACAAAGACGAGATGGAATTCCTTTTGTGATTCACTACGCGAGCAAAGTATTGGATCATGCACAGAGAAATTTTACACTAACTGAAAAGGAAATGCTCGCGGTAGTTTGGACCCTTGAAAAATTCAGATCGTACATATTGGGCTCCAAGGTGACAATTTTACTGACCATACGGTAATAAGATATCTTATGGATAAGAAGGATGCCAAAGCACGGCTTTTGAGGTGGATCTTATTAATCCAGGAATTTAATTTGGAGATCAGGGATAAAGCTGGAATAAAAAATGTTGTTGTTGATAACCTTTCTTGAATTAAGCAAAATGATTACCCTGACACTGAACCAATTAAGGAGACTTTTCCAGACGAATCAGTTTGCGTTACTGATTTAATCCTATGGTATTCCAAAATCGTGAACTAACTTGTCTCTATGAAGGTTCCCTTTCATTGGACCAAGACAATGATTGATCGATTGAAGTCGGATTCAAGAAAATACCATTGGGACGATCCTTTCCTTTTTATGAGGGAACGGATTGCGTCTGGCAAAGATGTATTCCTCAGGAGGAAACCAGAGTGTCCTCACGCATTGTCATTCTCTCGATGCTGGAGGACACCATTCATGAAAGAGAACCGCGCACAAGGTACTCCAATGTGGATTTTTCTAACGGACGTTATTTCGAGATGCTAATGGTTTTGTACGGTCATGCCCGATTTGTCGAAGAATGGGAGGGACTGTTGGTTATAGAGATGAAATGCCCATGCAACCAATGATTTTCTGTGATGTTTTCAATGCATGGGGGATTAATTTTATGGGTCCTTTTCCCAATAGCAACGGATTTGAGCACATCTTGTTAGCGGTTGATTTTTTTATCAAGATTGGTGGAGGCCATTCCAATCCGAACCGCAGATAGCAAAGTCATCTGTAAATTCATCAAGGATAATATCATTGCAAGGTTCGGGTACCAAAAGTCTTGATTTCGGATGAAGGTAGCCACTTTGTGAATAAGGAAATGAGATCTTTGGCTAAGGAATGTAAATTTGAGCATAAAATAGCCAACCCATATCACCCACAATCTAATGGCATGATAGATGTTTCTAATAGATAGGTGAAGGGTATTCTTCAGAAGTTGGTTCGTCCAGATAGGAAGAACTAGTCAAAACTGTTAGATCATGTTTTGTGGGCCTATAGGACCAACCTACAAGACTCCACTCGATACTTCACCTTTTAAGATGATCTATGGCAAGCCATGCCATTTACCCGCAGAGTTAATTCACAAATCAGAATGGGTGATCAAAAAGCTGAATTGGAGTTGTCACCTTGGGAAATTATGCCGAGATTTAAATCTGAATGGGCTAATTGAAATCCGAAACCGGGCATATGAAAACAGTGTAATTTATAAGGACAAGGTCAAGAGATGGAATGACAGACACATTCGAGATAAAACCTTTGTCCCTGGGTAGAAAGTGTGGTTTTTTAATACTCGATTGAATATTTTTCACGGGAAGCTAAAATCAAAAGGGACGGGTCCCTACATTGTCATCGATTGCATACCAATGGAAGTGTGGATATTGCTGAACTCAAAGATGATGCACAACCTTTCTTAGTGAATGGACAATTACTGAAGCCATATACAGAAGCATCCAAAGAGCAGACAGTTCAAGTTCTCAGGTCATCTACTTCATGCACAGCGAGCACATTGAAGATTCATCAGATCATTCCTCCTGCCGACCTCATCGATCTCCTTGTACAGCTTCTTCCTCTACTTAGGCCAAGGCCTAAGTATAGGGTGGGACCAATGCCATATGTATATATCTTCCTTCTCATCTCACAGTCACTCCATTTCTACCCTTCTTCTATACTTAGGCTGACCAGAACCTAAGTATAGGGGGAACCGATGCCCATATGTATATACTCTCCTCATTCACATATCCCGGCCACCTCATCTTCACTTTTCTTTTATACTTAGTCGGTTCTCATCCTATGTATAGGGGGGCGGACCGCCCTTTCTTTTTCTCTTACACTCTCTTAGGCTTAGTCCAAGCTATGTCTTCTTTACGCTTCTTGTGCTCTGAGGACACAACACTCGCTAAGTATAGGGGGTGTGTATATATACTTTGTATATATTTTACCCATATCTCGTACTTTCGCGTAAGTCTATATGTATTTACAGGGTGGGTAACACAAAAAAACAAAAAGAAAAAAAGAGTTTTGTTGTTGACTGTATCCAACCCAAAATTTTTGAAAAAATGGCTTCTTATTCATGTTTGGATAAAAAACTTGTCAAAACAAATCCCTTGCATAATCAAAATCACAAAATAAAAAAAATATAATAATAATATGTATGCATTTCACACACCTTCACTTCATCCAGCATCACATTCATTTGCATCTGTGAAAAATCTTTGTGTTCTGAACTGAGTTATGAGCCGAGAGTGGTTTAGACTTGACCTTAATCCACCTAATTTTCAGATGAACTTCAACAAGAAACAAGATTTTAGAAGCTTCAGGTCTCTGATTTAATTCTTTAAGTTCAACATGACAATGTGCAGCATTTGACTCTTAGTGTTTAATCTGGTATCTTCATTTTGGGTACAACTCTATAATAGGGAATTAATTTGTACTCTCGCACTATGCACTTATCTCAACTCAGATGGGATGTTGGAAGACTGTGTGAGTTTCTTTTCTGGTAGCATGGAGATCTAAAGACTAGAGTACGGGTTGAAATAAGCTTCGGAAAAGGGATGGACGACTGAGAACAATTTTTTTCTAAGACCCCAAAAATTGTACATAAACAAAAGATTCTATATCCGTAGGGGCGCAACATGATCCTAACAGAACCATCAAAAAATCCAAATACAATGAAGCCACTACGAAATAAATATCTTACCAAAAAGGTCCAAGCTTCAAGAAAACCTGCAGATCTTGGTGGACTCGGCTACACTAGCCAGCTTCACAAGGAGAGGTGACTACACTGGCCACCCTCCAATTCTTTTATCCTTCTTCTAACTACTCCCTACAATTCGATTGTGAACACAGCGCGACAAACCTTAGAAGGAAATACCTGATTCCCCGAGGATGAGTTATTAAAGAGGAGATGAGAATGGTATTCCGGCATTCTGTATGGGAAGAGCTAAAACCTTTCACATACATGAGTCGTTTGTTCAATGTTCATAGGGTATGCTTTGGGAAGAGGATTGATCTAAGATGATTTCTGAGCCGAAACTGTGACAATGATGTGTAGAACTTGAAGGCTGTTGATTTTGAAATTCTAAGTCTCATAGAAGTTCCTCCAAACCAATAATCCAAAGGTCGAGTCTAGTTTCATTTTCACCTTCAGCTCATGGTCTTGGTATGGAACCCAATCTCATTTCACCTCATGGCATTTCTTTTTTATGCTCATGGGATGAGCATGGTTTAAGTATAGGGGGATGATGAATCTCAGATTCACCACTCTAAATCTCATTAATTAAGCTCAAATCCCTCAAAATCATCAGCATTTCTTCATTTATTCCATATAATTAGCATTCATGCATGTTTTAATAAGAATTGCATTTTAGCACGCATTTCTGAACAAAATAAGAAGCCAAAATTGACCAGTAAATAGCCTAACTTCCCCGATTTTTAACTAATTCATGCTAACTCCTAATGACCGAAAACTACCTCCACTATTTACATATCACTAACAAGAATAAATGAAAATACAAAAAATCACAACCCAAATAAGTGGACCAAAAACCTACACCCTAGTTCTAGGATTTCCGGACTAAAACCCTCATATCTTTCTCATCCAGTGTCTATTTTGATCCTTCTAACTTTTAAACTAATGTACATTCATTTACCTTCAAAACAATACCAATTCAAGTGAATTGAAGCTCGTATGTAAAAGTTGGGTTTCGAGCCTCTTTTGTACATTTTGTATTTTAGTGGTTTTTGACCTATTATTTTATGTACATAACTAACCTATTTTATTTTATTTCTTTTTCATTTGTCTTCTTTGCTTAAAGTTTATTAAAATGCGCAAAATTCCAAATCCAAACTGAGCTTGAAATCAAAGAAACAAATTGAGTCCAAGTCTTCTCGAACTGACTGTACAAAATTGGTCTTTTCCGTGTTTTATTTTATTTATTATTTTTATTTATTATTAAAAATCCAAAAAATAGATTAATGTGTAAATATTTATCTTTGAGTTTACCATATTTTTTCTGGATTTTTATTTGGTTTAAAAATGATAAAATAATATAAAATCCAAAAATCAACGTATTCAATGTACATGGGATACCCCAAAAATATCACTTTGTGGAATTGATCGATTTTGGTTTTGATGTCTTTATAAAAGTTGTAGATCTCATCGAGAATAACAATTTTTGTGAAGAAAGTTTATCGATCTGAAGTCATTTGCTATTTATTTTTTATTTTTCAAAGTTTTTATTTTTTGAATTTTGTGGTGCTAACACGTGGTATCTCCTGAAGCCGCCATGTATTAGCCTTTTTTCGAGTCTTTATTATTTGTTTTTATAAATAAAAATAAATAAATAAAAGACCCTGCACATGCATTGCACGTGCTGCCCAGGCACGCGCCATGTACGTGTCCTACCCCCTCATGCCACCACGTGGCCCCATCTGGGCCATCCGATCTTCAGACGACTGGACGGCACAGGGACCTCCTCCTTCCTCTATCATCTGCAGCCTTTCCCAAAATAAAGTCGTCGCCCTCCTCCCTGATTTCTCCACCGCGTATCTCGCTGGTGCATCTCCTCACTCTTCATTGAATCCTCGTCCGATCGCCTCCTTCCTCGTCGAATCCATCAATCACTTATCTCATCTCCACCGCCTTCCCTATTTGAATCGATCCCCGATCGACCCCACAAATCTTGCTCCGCCGCCTCCCCAAATCCGTGACGAATCCCAAATTGAATCGCTAACAACCCCCTTCCTTCTTTGGCTGAATGGCCTCCTCCTATTTAAGCCCCACTGGCCCTCCATCGCACTCCATCTGCCGATCCATCATCCAAGGAGCCCATCCCCTCCGGTTGTGACAACCGTGAGATCCTCCCACCGACGTGATCTGAGGGTTTCAAGCCTCGCCGCAGCATCGCCCCAAGCCGCTGCTCTGCTCCGACGTGGTTGCCGTCGAGCCCTAACCTCCCAGGTATACTCCATTCATTTACCGTATCTCTCTCTTTCCTAATCATCATCCCCACTCGCCATCTCCTCTGACAATGATCGATTCCATCAATACCCCTCCGATGTTCTTCGTCAACTTCGACCTCTGGAGTTTCGTCGCTCCATCGTCGATAAAAACCCACCGCCGCCTCTATATTCTCCGACCATCGTTGCATATAACCCCATCTTCATCAACATCGTGAGCGTCATCAACATCATCCTCCGCAACATCAAAGCTTAGGACCGACCTTCTTCAGCCGGCAGCCACACGTCATCGACCAGCCTGCATTACTGGAGCTTCACCGCTCCGCCTCTCCACCGATGGCCGACGACCGTGTGTCGGCCAAGCACATCCGTTTGATCAAGCTCGGGACCAATCGTAACCGTGCCAGGCCCTCCACTCAGGCGTTGGATCCATCTTCATCGACGGTCCAGCTTTGCTCCGAGACTAGATCCGAGACCCCGTCTACGCCAGGAGCATCGGTTGAGCCAAAGCACACCATTGTGACACTTGGAGGCTCGCACCAAACCTCCAAGAAAACTTGCTGCCGCTTGTGAGCGTCACGTAATCGACTGAGAAATATTAAGGAGGCCTTCCAGTTCTATCAGTACTACAACTCAGTCCACAGGTCACGTGCCTCGCACGTGACATGGTGAACAATTGCAGACGAGCCCCCAACACTCCTCCTAATTGCATCTCAATCCAGCCGCCTAGAGGGCGCGTGCCATGCACGTGCCCCTTTGGGATTTTGCAGAAGACCCCTAGTACGTATGGGTCATTGCATTATTACCCTCCTTTGCAGTATGTTTTATTTCTAGTTATTTAAACATTGCAAATATACCCCTGTGTTTCACCCATTATTCTGAACATCTACACTGCACTATTTTATTATTCAAAAATAGAATTTTGTTTCTCACTTAACTCTCTACATCTTGATATAGACATTCTTGTGATCATTGATTGATTAATAATTAATCATTTTATGGAAAATTGCGAACTTTGCCCATTTTGTGCTCTAATTTTTATCATTGATTAACCGTTGCTCTAAAAATTCCTGAAACATCACGATTTGTAGAATTAATTATGTTTAATATTGTGCCTAAAAAGGAATTGCATTTTCATGCACAGTTTTCTATATAAAAATCATTTTGCATATTTCAGTGTTTGATTTTTAATAAGTATTGAAACTGGTATTTTCAAGGTTTAGGATTTTTATGAGATCTATCACCTAGTGATAGAACTTATATAATTTAATCCCTTAAAAATAATTCGGTTTAATATTTTTATAATTAAATATTGAAATTATCTTTGTTTGCATTTAAAAATTCATAAAAAGATAAATCTTGCATCCAAAAATTCCAAAAAAAATTATAGTGCATTCATTTCATCATAATCTTCTTGTTGGCCAAGTTTCATATTTATTGGACATTGTTTGGTCGATAATTGCATTTTAGTCCCTAAAATAGGTCGAAATTGTATTTTACATCCTTAATTTCATAAAAATTACAAAAAAAGACCATCTCGAAAACCGTGCACGAACTTTGATAAACATAATTCTAGGTTGTTCCTTTACCTCCTTGTGTTCGACATTGGGACTTGCCCAAGTAAAATAAACATGAAATCATGCGATCAAAAATTTACTAAATAATTGTGGTTATTCTCTTTACTGATTCCGATTGCAACCTACAACGAAATGACACAAAACATTTTTAGCGAACGATAATTAATAATGTGGGATTTACTAGCCCTTAGTACATGGTTGTTTTTATTTAAAGTTAATTTTTTAATCACTTTGCATAATCCAGTACCAATTTTAGAGTTCAGTTATCATTAAATTAATGTGACCGTATTAGAATATGCCTAACGTTCAATCCCTTTTTAATTTCACCTTATGTTGTAAAATAAGAGGAAGGAGTCAGAAAATGGAATTTTGGCAAAAATCCATGATGCATGCAGTCGTTTAGAAAAAGTTATAACGATTACCAACCCTCTCCATATGGATGCTAGATGTAATTTGAAAAAATCAACATTATATGATGCAAGTCGAAAACTGCGCCCTAAAGAGCAGTTCTATTAGCGAGAATGAAGTCAATTTATGTTTGTCTAAGTTGAATATATTACAGGGCCTATATTAATTAATCTTAAAATATAAAGTATCTTAATATTTAAAATTGTGTGGCCTAATTTCATGATTCAAAGCAAGGCAAAAGGACCAAAATTTTGTCTATTGAATCGTATGTGCATAAACTTAATTACGCGACTCAAGTTGAGAACCATTATGGAACAATCATAAATTTAAAAAAATAAAGGCATTCTTTACATTCACGAGTTATCAATTGAGAATCTCTATAAATGAGCTATTAGCTACAGTTATTACAATAAATTACAGCACAATGAAAATGACCAAATTATCAAACTAAAATGACTCTATATAAGTTATTTTTCGTACTCCTTAACACAAGCTTCAATATCATAGCCTCCACATCACTTCGCTCTCCGTCGACTCTATAGACCCTACCATTAAACAACTAAGGATCAAATAGTTCAAGAGTTAAGCACATATCTAAAAAAATATTCAACAAAACAAATAAAAATCACAAAACAAGTCAACAAACTACAGATAAAGACTATACAAAATACATTTAACCTAAATTACACTAGGTAACCAAAATTAAGTCAACTATTGATGTCGTATCCTCGACAACAATACCATTTGACTAATTACTAAATGGTTTTTTTAATAATGCTTAATTGTAATTCGACCGAGTAACTATTTATTAGATTCGAATTAGATGATCTCAATGAAGAGGTCTCTATTTAATTTATCCTGGATAAGTCCTAGGCCGAACACAATGACATAAAAATTAATCGATTTAACCTAGGTTTTAAATATCTAATTGAATGAATAATGAGTGTGATCTAGATCAAGAAAATGCAAACTTAATGAATGTTTTTTGTAATGATGCTACTTACAAATGTGAAAGACAATCAAATATAAGTTCACAACGATAGTTAATCAACACAACTGCTACTTATTTAGTCAATTAAACATGATCGTCTGAGTATTTCTAAAGTCCTAAACCTTGCATAATTATAGAAATCTAATTTATCAAATTCAATTCATTTAAGTAGAGTCTCGACTAAACGATCAGTGCAAACAGACACACACAATTATCTTCTCAAATGTTTCTATTCATGCAAATTAGAATAGATCCTAGTTATACTATTTATAATCAAGAGAAATCATTGTGAAATTCATGTATTAAATCAAACAATGGTCAATTTTTAGCAATTTCATAAGGGTTAAAAATCAATTTGACTCCCTGAATTTTATTACGTGATATATATATATATATATATTATAGTTGAAACCTAATTTCACTAAATCACAGGGAATTAAAATCTCTTTAAAAAAGGATTGATTTCATTAAAATTAGACTTATGGTTCAAGAGTTATTCAGTAATCAATACAAGGGCATTTTTGTAATAAAAAAATTATTTAAAACTCACATGACACTTACAATTTGGTTAAAATAGGGGTACAAGTACAATTAATAAGGTCATTAGGGTTAAATACATAAAATGCACGTACAGATGAGTATATGTAATTAGAAAGAATCGTCGGGGTTCTATGTAAAATCTCTACTCCTACGTGCTTCGCACGCGTTCTGTTGCAAAATTTCCCACTTTGCACGCTTGGTGCGTGCAATGAGTCTCGTGTAGAGGCGTACGGTTCAACGTGCACCACGAGGGAGACTCCCGCACCTCAAAGTAGGGTCGGAGGTGATGGTTCAGGTCATTCTTCGATCGTCGGTCAAGGCCATTGGATTAGATGCAAAGATCTAATTGACTGGCATCTACTATCCATTATGACATTCTTCCTCCTCCATGAGAGGTTGTGCAAGCCTTGGCTCTGACAGCATGCTCTTTCCTCCTTTGTGCTCCTCTAACGAATATGAAGTTATGGTGACCTTTGCCAAGTCCTGGCAAAGGTGGAACTAACTCAAGTGTGCTCTTGCTATGGCTGAGATGATGTGTCGGCGGAGGGTTGTAAGAGTACAATCGGGAGAACGGAGTAACTTCACAATTTCCGTTCAATGAGACCATGCAACTATTCAGCAACAAAGCCAAGGCAAAAGCAAAGGATCTGGGGTGGATTTGGAGTGGAATAGAGGCTCAATAAAAATGGGGGCAAGCACAAATGGGTCCTTCTCCTTTATGAGAAGAAGGAAAGTCCATGATGGAAACACACATGGAGAAGCGGAAATGGAGATTGATGTATTGCGTGAAACTAGGGTGTGATAATGAAGGGTTAGAGTAATCATTTTCATGGAACGATGTTTGAATCAATTAGAAATAAATCAATAAAATGGAATGACTAACACCAGGATGTACCTGGGAGGATGAAGAAGACAAATCGAGGATGGACGGAGGCCTGGGTGTGGAGTTATAGGACTCCTTGGTCTTCTGTCAACACGATGGCTAATCGTACAACTCGAACGTGCTTATTAGTATTGTGACACGACCCATTTTTGGTCAAGGATTACATGAGATTCTTACTCGATCTTTGCAGCAACCAACTCTCACTGACTAGAATTCAAGGAGAGGAGGAGCTCGGAGAAGGATCACACAAAAGTCAGATAGTTTGGACGGTTGACCAGAGAGGAATTTTGGGGTGGTGGAGCTTACACAGTTCGACGATTCCTGGAGGTGGTTTCAACTACTTTAAGAGGAGGCACATAAGGTGAAAGATGAAGACTAGAAGTTAGAAAAGGAGAGGGAAGAACATGAAAAAGATTGGCAGTGAGAATGGATAGTTTAGGCACATGAGTAAGTTGGAAAACTAAGAATATGGCGATTGGTTTTGCAGTTGGGAGAGGACTGGGACGAGGAGGCACACGGTTGAGAAAGATACAGGGATTGTTGGAACACGTTATCCAATAACCCTAATCACATCGTAGGTGATATGACATCTGATCGACATGATCATATGGCTAAGAATAAGGTGGGCTAGAATTAATATGAACCGTATGATCCTAAGATGGCTCAAAATTAAGGCTCGTATTAAAGAGGGAGAGACTATGAGGCATGATGAGATTGGATCACGTGGCCCAATCAGAAAATTCAGAAATGAATACAATTTGTAAACTAAAAAAGAAATAATGAATGATGTTAAAATAAATAATGTCCTTCATGAAAATTGTGTAGAATTAATCTCTCCAACTTTGATGAAGGAACCTTAATCAAAGATGCTATATGTACATATATATATTGTGAGTACCTTATAGGTATAAAATTATTCATTTATTTCTTTTCTTATTTTTTGTTATTTAAAATAATAAATAATGTTCAAATCATTATTTACAAATCTATGTCATTTTTTTGGGATTTTAATGATAAGAAAAATGCATAAAATAATAGATATAGTGTAAGTTATATGTACAACATATAGAAATGTTATTTAAAAACAATAATTAATATTAATTAGTTACAAGATTTTAATTATTTACTAGAGTTAATTAATGGTTAATGTATTGGATTTGTTTAAGCTAGAAGGATAGTAAACATAAAATAAAATGATAAATCATGGATTTATTAGCTTATGATTGGACGACAGCTAGGACCTCACCAAAAACAAGGAAGAACTTCATTCTTCCCTTACTTTGATATACTCTTCCTTTTATCTTCTGGCTACCTCTTGGACTATTGTTGAGATCAAAACATTGTTAGGATTCCTCCGAAGCTGCATGTGGGGTCATATGGGTCCAAACCTCGTCAGAGGATGACGGAGGCCAGTTCATCACCATCGACATGTATATCCAGCTCAACTCTATTCAAGTGCTAGGTGGCTTCTCTAAAGCTCTAACCTACACAAAAACCTTCATGGCTCAAGGTAAAACATCCTAGAATAGTTGCAAAGCTAAAATAGTTTGAGGGGTGAAGGTGTTGGATATACGAGCCCATGGCGAGCCATTATCCAATAAATGTTATTGCGAATATCATTCCCTAATTTGAAATGAAGAATAAATAATTCACATAATAGGTCCCCTAGTACAATTAGGGTTATGTACCATGGCCATCTTAATAATCATACAACTGTTGATTCAATAATTGAATCATAGATGCTGGTGCTTGGATGACTATCTAAAGAGTTAGATTGAGGACTCATCAAGCACCGTCAAATGATTGTTAAGAGATGATCTCTAACCTGAGTAGGAGATGGAAATCCTTTCTCAGTTTGGCTGATATCTGACCGACCTATTGATGCAGGTCCTCTACATAGGAATAGAAATTCGGAGGTGTCAGATTAGTTAGGTCAAAGAGTTGACTTAACGAGCTCGAGATAACCAAAGTCCTATATCGTATGCTGTCATGATACAAGCACGCATCCTCTGACCGGAGACAAGTGTTACTATATGTCTGAGTATGTACATTTGGCAGACCAATAGGTTGATGACCTAACCAAGGTCTATAAACTGACGCGCTGGTGTGCATGTAAGCATATGAGTACTACGATCTCTCAAATTGATCATACAAGTTCAGTTACTGAACCAGAAGACATGAGCTCACTCATGAGATATTGGGAAGAATCAAATTCCGTGCACGGTTATCATGCTTTGGAAGCTTGACTGAATTTGTAGGTTGATATATACTTTTGGAAAGTATATGATCAAGACCTAGGTATGATATATGCTTTTGGAAAGTATATGATCGATGCCAACTCCCACTGATCGAATGAGAAACTACTGATAAAAAACTTGATGTAGATAGTATAAAGTTGATCTAATACTTCGGGTTTATTCTGAGTCTTCAAGTATGCAGGATGTACAGGTATTGGGAATACATGAGGGTGATGTGATCATAAACGATTTTATAACCATGACGCTTCCATTCCTAGGGAGTGATGAAACGGGTTTGGATTTTAGTGACTTCTCTCAATAGAGAAGTAATCTGATCTTGGTCTGAATGTTGGACATTGATCTGAATGTGATTCAGATGCAATGAAAAGATTAGATTTGCGGTCTTGATTTCATCAAGCATCAATGGGAGGCTCGCGATCTGGATTTGAGATATGATCTCAATATCCAAGTCACTATACGTGGAACAATACAATCGCCATGTCCTTATCTCCAAGTATCCACGGAGAAAGCGCATTATCCTTGAAAGAGTTCAGGATAATTTCATTGTTAATATGTGAATCCGAGCATTGAGAAAATTGATAATTAAATCTGATTAATTATCATGAATAATATGAATTTGATTCATATTATAAGGAGAGTTATCTAAGATAACTAAATGTGATTTAATTATCAAAGATGTGAATAATGTGAATGCGATGCATATTATTTGGGCATACGAGAATAGATATCCAAGATAATTAAATGTGATTTAATTATCATGTATATGAATAATGTGAATAGCAATATCGATATTAGTCATATATATTACAAATGTGATTTATAATATATAAGAGAGAGCTATTTGTAATTTACATTTGTTAATTAAATGTTGATGTGAATTGGATTCACATTAGACAATTAATTGAGAATGTAATTTACATTTTATTTTTGGTTGTAAATGTGATTCACAATTTTCCAATGACAAGATTGCAATATTCACAAAATAATTATGAGTTATTTTTGTAGAATAATTTACAACAAGTGTTGCTGTAAATTTTGGAGATTTCCATGGAATAATGCAATCTCATGAGATCTCATGAGATTGCAAGAGATTGTCACCAAATCCAATATTATGGAAGGAGGCAATCTTCATTCCATAATCTCCATGATTCATTGATTAAATTTGGGATTGATTTATATTGATTTATCAATATATATTTAATCTAAATTAAATTAATTGTTGTTGGTTTTTACCAACACAAATCTTAGCCATTAAAAGAAACACAAATCAATGAGAGCCATTGGATCTATGTTGCCCGTGGATTGAGATCCATGGATCCCAAAATATTATAAAAGGAGATGCACCCCATTGCTCTTCTTTATACAATGAGAACATAAGTCTCTCTCTACACGTCTACTCTCTCTCTCTCTCTCCTTCTCATATGGCCATCCACCATGGATGTCCTAGAGAGGTTCTCCATCGTCGCAGCGTCGTCATTATGCTGTCTGATCGTTTGCTCATGGATCTATGTCTCCTTCGGTGTGCCTCGCTCATGAAGAAGACGTCGGATCTCGTGTGTTGAGATCAGGAGATCCGCCACTTGGATCATCAACATGGATTGCGAGAAGCACGTGTTTTATCAACACGCTCGCAAGCGTCTCCTCCGTCGGATCGAATTTGAGACAGAAGGTCTCTTCATTTAGAGACTCGATCGCAACCACGCTTCAAGAGGTAATCCTATTACTTGTTTGTGGTTTAGACGAAATGATCCGAGAAATGATTTTTTTTAATTTCCGCTGCATAGAACAACTAGTCTGACTAGTCGTTCTTCGTCGTATTCGATACGATGCTCACGCTTCCATGATGCGCTTGAGGATCTAACCATATCCTTCAATTTTGTCATATCCTTAGGTCGGAAGGTCTTGGATGCGATCCATGAACCGAGGACGACTTGGGTTCGTTAGGGTTTGCGAAAATTTCCCCGCATTTCATTTTCGCATATCTGTTTTGAGATTAATTTCGGCACTGTTTAAATTGTTAAAACACGAAAATAATAATTGTATTTTGTTCCCCATTAAATAAGGAAACCTTAGTATCGGAGTTTACGTAATTTGGATTCCGTATGCTCGAGATATGATCATTTTAGTGAACATGCATCCATAGTTTCGGGGACTGCAAATCTCAACGTAATTAAAGAGTTAATTGCGGATTTGAAACCCCTTGAAATGCATGCAAATCATTTAGGTTCTGTTGTAAATCAAATTAACAAACTTTAAGAACTTACTTTGCTTAATTTGGATTTAAATTGATTGAGATATGGTATTTTAAGTAAGTGAGGGTCAGTGCTGGAAATACTTTCCTAATCAAGAACCTAGTGATTGTCATATAATCAATTAGTAAAATTAAATTGTTTAATTTCCTATATTAAATATGCATAAATATTTATAAAATATTTGGTGATAATTATTTCCTTAAATGACATTTTCCTAACCAATATTTGATTTGACGTGATCTGGATCACTAATTGGTTACATGATCTACATGATCTACATTTCAACAAACATGTGTTTGAATAGGATTTGAGATTTGTTTAGAAAATCTTATTTTAATGTTAATCAAAATTATTTTGATTATTATTATATGGTATATTTTTGGTTGAAGAACCGATGATCATCTCAAGTACAAAGTGATCTATTTTGCATTATCCTTTCCCGAGGTGGATATGGTGTCTAGTCAGGGAACGTTGGGGTAGCAGGTTGCACCGTGTGCGGTCTGTCCCACTCCTGTCGGTACTGGTCATGACAGCGGGTAGGTTTAGTATAATACTTAAGAAATTATGATGTATTTCTAATTATTAAAATTCAAAATAATACATATTTGAGATAATATCATAATTCAAGTAACAATTACGAATGTTTGTTGGATATTAATTGGATTGTTAATTTAATATGATTAGATTAATTGGAATCCAATTAATTTAAGATACTCTATTATAAATAGATGTGTTATTTCCCTTGTAAGAATTAATCATAATTAATATGATTCATAATGATTAATTAATTTTGAATATGATATGGAGGATCACATAAGTGACATCCATGGTCTCCGTCAAGGAGAAGGGTTTCGTCGCCAGGGATTGTATGTAGGAAACACCTGTCCGAAGTGACAGTCCTGTATGCAAGCGCATCTGGATCGAGCTCTTTGCTTCTCGAAAGAGTAAGATCGTATGCGTAGTGACCCCAATATCGGATCCTCATATTATTGGGGCGATATTGGATTGCGCATAGCAAGTACTATTCCTGTTGATGGTTGGTTCAATTAATGACAGTTCAATATCACCTTAGGGGTGGTGGGCCCGAGTGTTAAAGACCAAATTGGGAGATGCAAGTTGGACTTGCAAGGTAGAATGTGTTCCCGCTTCTTTTTATCCGAGTTGCAGATTCTCATATTATTGGGATGCAACAAAGATAAGGAAGGAGGTCCCAGATCTTGCTGAGATATGATGGTAAGTATAACTCTTACATTGAAAGTGATTAAGGGAATGAACTTTCAGTGTTGACAAGGCAAGACAACTTTGATATGAAAATTTCTAAATCAAAGTAAAATATATATTTATATATTTATGCAAATTTCTTATTTCAGATAATCCTTCATTAAACCCACTCAATAATATACTCAATAATAACAAGTAAAATATCATGGATTGGACCCATGATTCAGATATTGTACTTACAGTTGGACACATAATGTATGTGGTTGCAATGTGCAAGTTTCCTCATAATAATGAGGAATGACAATTAAATAGATAACAGCACTACAGCCCTAGGGTTTGTATGTCTCTATAGTCTTGATATCATCAAATGTACTTTGGAAGTGACATGTTGATGATGATCATAATTGTCAACTAATCCTTATAAAGATCTAAGAGATATTCTGGCATACATATGTGCTTTTGACATTTAACATGAATGACATGGTTCACCGCACCATGCAGAATGGTAGCTCTATAAGATATGATGTATTCAAAATGTTTGAATACCTACCTAAACCAATGTTTTAAGAGTCTATATAGTTGTAGACATGATGAGTGTCATCATTCTACTGTCTATACTCTAGTCATTCATGAAGCTTCATAATATTTTGTATGAACTTAATGAAGCATGTATAAATGTTGAAATGCTCTTACATTGAATTCTTATGAAGTTAACATAAGAGTTACCTTAGTCTTAAGAAATGGTTGTTTATAGATAAAGGGAGTGCAGTGGAAGCATGGGTCAGACACAAGATGAGAAGGATAGTCAAGGAGTTGACCGTACTTCTATGACTTCCATATGACATCCAAATAGTTGGATAAATGCCAGTACTACAAAAAGCTGATGTGTTGATAGTACGACTATCAAGTCTATCTAGACTCCTTAGAGAAGGACTCAGATAGTGCATCATAATAATCTATATCTAAATTTGATCATTGATTGACTTGCTTATTTGATAAGATAAAGTCGAATAATTGTATCTCAATCTTCTAATGACACTTGCAATTGGTTGCATATATATTAGAAGATTAGAAATTTGATCTTAAGATTTAATGGCCATCCATGTTGGAATTGATGCAATTGTTGCAGCAATTTCCATTGGATCAATAGACTTCTTAATTTCAGTGGGAGAGCCCTTGGTCTTAGAGAATGTCTCTATGACTTAGACATTAGAATACACTCAATGTTTGTTTCTAAATGTTGGAAATAAACATGAATTCTTGAATGGACCTATCATAAAGAGTTATGATGGATATATTTCAGAAAGTAATCTAACATCCAAAGGACTCTACTGAATTAGAAAATTAGTGAATGGTTCATTAACATTTCTAATAATGAAATCAAACCTTTAAAGATCAATAGGAGGATAAAGATCATTTTACAATGATCTAGCATCAAGCTTTGGACGTTTGCCTGCTGATTTGATCAATAGACAAGTAAGAATGAAACTTTAGAATGTCTAAAATTTCAAAACTTAAATAGTTATGAATATTGTATTCAAAAGTAAAATATGTCCAATACACCTTCTTTGGAAAGGTGTAAGATGTCAAGGTATTCAGGATCTCATACATATTGATGTATGTGGACCATCTATATCATAATGAACATTATGGATATGTGATATCTATTGATGATTATGTATGATATGAGATTTCTTCTATTCACCTAAGAAATTGAAATGTCCAAAGATTTCACAAATTTGGTTTAGAACCAAAGATTGATGGAAGATTAAATGATGTTGATCTATCCTAGATAACAAGTACCTATTAGATGAATTCATGGAATACCTTATGGAGATATGAATGCCATTTCTATCTCACTCCTCCTAACACACCTTAACTCAGTAGAGTTGTAGGGAGATACAATTGGATCATGTGTGACATGATTTGATCAATGATGAATTTTTAGCATAATTTCCTCTTAGTTTCCTGGTATATATGTAGTAGAGACTACATTATATATCCTTAATAAGATTCCATGCAAATAAGCTGGAATTGAGCACTAGAGAGTGCTACTTCATTAGGAAAATAAAGGATGGTATTGAATACCCACTTTATGACCTTGAGATTCTTAAAAGATCTCATTTCTGAGAATGTGATTCTTAGAAGATGACTCTCTTGAGAATAAATATGATAATGAAGTAAAGGAACTCATTTAACCTTGAGATGATAATGAGACTCCTGAAATCGGAAACTAAAAGGACAATTAAAGATGAAACACGGATACCTCTTCAAATGAGTTTGAGGATGTATTCCACGTGTCAATTAAGTCTGACAACGATCTGATTTCATATGATGAAGTCTCTGAGGATCATGACATGGAAGGATGGATGTTAGCAATAAAGTCTAAAGTAGACTTCATATACAAGTGTTGTATATGGACCCTCGAGGATCCACCTATAGGGTAAAACCATAAAGTGTTAAATGGATCTTCAAGTGAAAGGGAACCTGATGATAAGGTAGAGACCTTCAAAGCACGGTTCGTAGCCATGAGCTACACATCGGAAGAGAAGACATTGCTTGCGATGAGACTTGCTCTTCGGTGACCATGCTTAAAAACCATTAGAATATTGCTAACTATAGCTACACAACTTGACTTTTACATCTTCATGATGGAAGTCAAGATTGCATCTCTGTATTAATACCTCTTTGAGGATATTCACATGAAGTAGCCTCAGGGCTTCATGGTTGAGTAAAGCAATGTGTGAAAGCTAGAGAGCTCCATCTATGGACTCAAATAAGCTTCTTGAAGTTGGACCATAATATTTGATAAAATTATAAATGTTATGATTTCAAATAGAATCCTGATGAGCCATGCGAAGCTTAGTGGGAGTGCCTTTGTGTTCATCGTGCTAAATGTAGATGATATCCTAATTATTTAAAATGATATAAGGATAATAATGTGTCTATAATCTGGTTGTTCAATAACTTGAGATATGATTTCAAGGATATCTCTTAGATCTTAGTTCTGAAGTTTTTCAGAAGCAAAGAGAAGAGGATATTGGGACTGTCACATTTGTAGTACACCTTGGACATATTCCATTCTTGGAAATTCTAAGAAAGACTTCCATCCCTTAAGATATGGTATTGACCTATCTAAATGGATAACACCTCAAAGAGTTGAGGAAGTGAATGCTAAAACTGCTTGCAGTTGTGCATCAGTTACGAGAAGCTGAGTCTATGCTAGATGTGTACAAAAGCCAGATATCTGCCATGCAGTGGGAGTAGTAAAGTGTTGCTAATCATACTATGGAGAAAAAACACTTGATTGCAGTAATAACAAAATCTTCATTAATGACGAGATTTTTTGAGATAGTGATCTCAAAGTTTTATCTTCAAAAACTTAAGACTTTATAGATAGAGATCTAAAAGGTCTTAACTGTGGATACCTTAAGAGATAGTGATCTCCAGGAATAAGGGTATTCTGATAAGGATTATAGAAATACTGGTTATGATAATTATTAAGCTGTAGTGTCAAGGACACTCTAACTAACAATATTTAGTATTGGTTGCATAAGATGCAACATTCGTATTAGATGCGAGCACTGTTACTGGGGATATGTAAGTGCCATAAAAGGACTTGGCGTAGTCTCGCGGGAACAGAGTGCTTGATCATCTTACCTAGCTATTTTCTGAATAGCCTATGATTGTCACATAAGTGCAGGTTTAAATGATTAGCCCCTTAATGTCTCTTTGGGCTAGTGGGAGATTGTTGGACATGGGAGCCAACGACAAGCCATTATGCAATAAATGTTATTGTGAATATCATTCCCTGATCTGAAATGAAGAATACATAATTTACATAATAGGTCCCTTAGTACAATTAGGGTTATGTACCATGGCCATTTTAATAATCATACTGTTGTTGATTAAATTATTGAATCATAGAGTATGGTGCTTAGATGAATATCTAAAGAGTTAGATTGAGGACTCATCAAGCACCGTCAAATTATTTTTAAGAGATGATCTCCAGCCTGAGTAGGAGATGGCAATCCTTTCTCAGTTAGGCTGATATCTGACCGACCTCTTGATGCAGGTCCTCTACATAGGAATAGAGATTCAGAGGTGTCAGATTAGTTAGGTCAAAGAGTTGACTTAACCATATCGAGATAGCCAAAGTCCTATATCATATGCTGTCACGATACAGGCGTGCATCCTCTGACCGGAGACAGATGTGTTACTATATTTCTGAGTATGTACATTTGGCAGACCAATATGTTGATGACCTAACCAAGGTCTATACACCGGCGCTCTTCTGTGCATGTAAGGGCATATGAGTAATACGATCTCTCAAAGGGATCATACAGGTTCAGTTACTGAACCGGAATACATGAGCTCACTCATGATATATTGGGGAGAGTCAAATTCCGTGCGCGGTCGTCTCGCTTTGGAAGCTTGACTGAATTTGTAGGTTGAAGATATACTTTTGGAAAGGATATGATCAAGACCTAGGTATGATATATTCTTTTGGAAAGTATATGATCGATACCAACTCCCAATGATCGAATGAGAAACTTACTGATAAAAACCTTGATGTAGACAGTATAAAGTTGATCTAATACTTCGGGTTTATTCTGAGTCTTCAAGTATGCGGGATGTACAGGTATTGGGAATACTTGAGGGTGATGTGATCATAAACGATTGCATAACTATGACGCTTCCATTCCTAGGGAGTGATGAAACGGGTATAGATTTTAGTGACTCCTCTCAGTAGAGAAGTAATCTGATCTTGGTCCAAATGTTGGACATTGATCTGAATGTGATTCAGATGCAATGAAAAGATTAGATTTACGGTCTTGATTTCATCAAGCATCTATGGGAGGCCCGCGATCTGGATTTGAGATAGGATCTCAATATCCAAGTCACTATACATGGAACAATACAATCGCCCTGTCCTTATCTCCAAGTATCCGCGGAGAAAGCGCATTATCCTTGAAAGAGTTCAGGGTCATTTCATTGTTAATATGTGTATACGAGCATTGTGAAAATTGATAATTAAATGTGATTTTAATTATCATGAATAATATGAATTTGATTCATATTACAAGGAGAGTTATCTAAGATAACTAAATGTGATTTAATTATCAAATATGTGCATAATGTGAATGTGATTCATATTATTTGGGCATAGGAAAATAGAGATCCAAGATGATTAAATGTGATTTAATTATCATGTATATGAATAATGTGGATAGCAATATACATATTAGTCATACATATTATAAATGTGATTTATAATATATAAGAGAGAGCTATTTGTAATTTACATTTATTAATTAAATGTTGATGTGAATTGGATTCACATAGGACAATTAATTGAGAATGTAATTCACATTTTATTTTGGGTTGTGAATGTGATTCACATTTTTCCAATGGCAAGATTGCAATATTCACAAAATAATTGTGAATTATTTTTGTAGAATATTACAAAAAGTGATGTTGTAAATCTTGGAGATTTCCATGAAATAATGTAATCTCATGAGATCTCATGAGATTGCATGAGATTGCCACCAAATCCAATATTATGGAAGGAGGCAATCTTCATTCCATAATCTCCATGATTGATTGATTAAATTTGGGATTGATTTATATTGATTTATCAATATAGATTTAATCTAAATTAAATTAATTGTTGTTGGTTTTTACCAACACAAATCTTAGCCATTAAAAGAAACATAAATAAATGAGAGCCATTGGATTTGTGTTGCCCATGGATTGAGATCCATGGATCCCAAAATATTATAAAAGGAGAGGCACCTCATTGCTCTTCTTTACACAATGAGAACATAAGTCTCTCTCTTTCTCTCTCTACACTTCTACTCTCTCTCTCTCCCTCTCATGTGGCCGTCCACCATGGATGTCCTAGAGAGGTTCCCCATCGCCGCAGTGTCGCCGTTATGCTTTCCGATCATTTGCTCGTGGATCTCTGTCTCGTTCGGTGCGCCTCGCTCGTGAAGAAGACGTCAGATCTCGTGTGTTGAGATCGGGAGATCCACCACTTGGATCATCAACATGGATTGCGAGAAGAACGTGTTTCATCAACATGCTCGCAAGCGTCTCCTCCGTCGGATCAGACTTGAGACAGGAGGTCTCTTCGTTTAGAGACTCGATCACAACCACGCTTCAAGAGGTAATCATATTACTTGTTTGTGGTTTAGACGAAATGATCAAAGAAGTGTTTTTGGATCATGTGGTTTCCTCTTATGAAAAAAAAATTTAATTTCCGCTGCATAGAACAACTAGTCCGACTAGTCGTTCTTCGTCGTATTCGATACGATGCTCACACTTCCGTGATGCGCTTCAGGATCTAACCATATCCTTCAGAAGGGGTGGAGGGTCTTTGTCGAGTGGTAGAGTTAGAGACTGGATTTCTAGATATGAGCAAGACCAATGTTGATTTGGGGCTCCACATGATGTTAAAGTGATGGGGGAAGATCATAGAGTTGTGAGAGGAGTTGGAACATGGTCAGATTGAAGGATACATGAAAATCCTTAAGCACATCATGGAAGAATGGAGATGGCATCATAAGCAAGGGGAGTGACTAGTTGTACTATTTGCTCAGGGCTATGGAATTTAAAAATTTAAAATGATGAAACCACATGATCTAATAACACTTCTTGGATTGTTTCATCTAAACCACAATTAGGTATTAAGGTTACCTCTTGAAGCGTGGTTGCGATCGAGTCTCCAAAGGAAGAGACCTCCGGTCTCAGTTCGATCTGACAGAGGAGATGCTTGCAAGCGCGTTGATGAAACGGGTGCTCCTCGCAATCCATGTTGACAATCCAAACGATGAATCTCTTGATCTCGTCTCATGAGATTCGGTGTCTTCTTCACAAGTGTGATACAACAAAAGAGATGGATATCCACGTGTAGTCGAAGCGACAACACAACGACATGGAAATGATGACGGTGACTCTCTCTAGGGCACCAAGGTGGATGACCAAAATGAGAGAGATAAAGAGACGTGGTAGGTAGAGAGGGAGAGGAGGAGAGAGCATGTTATGTGTGTTTAATGGAGAGATAGGGTTATTGCTTCTTTTATAATATTCTGGGAGTCCATGGATCTTAATTCATGGACAAGACAAAATCAATGGATGAAATTGTTTTGTGTTTCTTTAAATGGCCATGATGTTGTTGTTAAAATACAACAACAATTAATTTAATTGAATTAAATATATCAACTAATAATAAATGTAAATTAATTCTAATTAAATAAATTATCCATGGAGATAATAGGAAGGAGTCAAGCCTCCTTCTATAACGGGGGGGGGGGGGGGACAACCAATCCAATTACGACTATGGTGGCCATCCACACTCTTAATAAGGAAGGTGGCTTTCTCTTCTTTATTTCATGGGATTACATGATCCCATATATTTCTCCAAAAAAAAAATTACAAGAACGTTTGTTGTAGATAATTACACAAAAGTAATTCATATTTATAATGTGAAATATCAATCATCCTATTGGAAACTTGTGAATCACATTCACAACCTAAAATAAAATATTAAATTACATTTTCAGTTAATTGTCCAATGTGAATCCAATTCACATAAACGATTATTATGTATAAGATCTTGAATACCTCAGCATCTAACACCATTCCTAGAGAAGGGTGCATTGGACATTTTTGTTTTGAATACAATATTCACAAGTATGTAAAATTTGAAATTTTTAGATAGTATAAAGTGTCATCTCTTACTAGTCTATTGATCTCATCAACGTACATATATTCGAGGCTTGACGATAGATAATTGTCAAATGATCTTCACCATTCTATTGATCTTTTAAAGTTAATTTCCAGTATTTAGAAATATTAACGAAGTATTCATTAATATTCTAATTTAGTAAAGTCTACTATGTGTTAGATTACTATATGAAATATATGAAGGATATGGTAAGATCCTTAAGCGCAACATGGAAGCATGAAGATCACATCGTATGTGATCGGGAGCAACTAATCGTACTAGTAGCTCGAGGGAGTGAATTTTAAAAATTTTAATGCGATGAAACCACATGATCCAAGAACACTTCTCGGATCATCTCATCTAAATCACAAACAAGTATTAGGTTTACCTCTTCAAGCGTGGTTGCGATCGAGTCTCTAAACAAAGAAACCTCTTGTCTCAAGTCCGATCCAACAGAGGAGACTCTTGCGAGTGCATTGGCGTGTGCTCTTCGTAATCCATGTTGATAATCCAAACGGTGAATCTCTAGATCTTGATGCACAAGATTTGTCATCTTATTCATGAGCAAGGCCATCGAAGGAGACAGAGATCCATGAGCAAACAATTCGGGAGCATACCAACGATGCTGCAGCGATGGCAACTCTCTCCAGGGCACCATGGTGGATGACCATAATGTGAGAGAGAGAGAGGGAGAGAGACTTGATGTGTAGAGAGAGAGAGGGAGAGAGCAATTTTCTATGTTACTTGAATATCAAGGGGTGCCTCTCCGTGTATAGTATTTTGGGAGCCATGGATCCCAATCCATGTGCACACAAATCCAATGGATGAGATTGATTTGCGTTGCTTTCAATGGCCATGATGTTGTTGTAGAAACACAACAATAATTAATTTAATTTAAATTAATAGATATCATAAATCAATATAATTAATTTCAAATCAAATTAATTAATCAATATTGGAGAATATGAGAACATTGACCATATCCCCTAAAGGGGGGGGGGGACAACCATTCAATCCCAATGGATGTCGGTGGTCGTCCATCCTCTTAAGGTGGAATGTGTCAATTATCTCATGACATCTCACTATCTCATGAGATCTCATTATCTCATGATATCTCCAAAATTTACAACAACACTTATTGTAAATTACCTCACAAAAATAACTCATAATTATAGTGTGAATATTGCAATCATGCTAGAGGAAAGAATGTGAATCACACACACATGCCAAAACAAAATGTAAATTATATTTTCAATTAATCATCCAATGTGAATCCACATCACATCAATATTTAATTAACAAATACAAATCACAATGGGCTCTCTCTTATATATTATTTATAATATATATGATTAATATGGATAGTGTTATCTGCATTATTCATATCCCAGATAATTAAATCACATTTATTCATATTGCATCTCTATTCTCATGTGTCCAAATAACATAATCACATTCAAATTATTCACATTTTTGATAATTAAATTACATTTAATTATCTCATATAACTCTCCTTATAATATGAATCAAATTCATATTATTCATGATAATTAAATCACATTTTGTTATCCATTTTTCTCAATGCTGGGATACATATATCAACAGTGAAATTATCCATGAACTCTTTCAAGTATAAAGCTATTTCTCTGCAGATACTTGGATATAAGGACAAGGCAATTGTATTGCTCCACATATAGTGACTTGGATATTGATATTACATCTCAAATCCATATCTTGCAGACCTCTAAATCAAGATCGCAAATCTAAACTTCTCATTGCATTTGAATCACATTCAGATAATGTCTAATGTTTGGACCAAAATCAGATCACTTCATTACTAAGAGGGCTCACTAACATCCAGACCTTTTTCATCGCTCCCTAGGAATGGAAGCGTAATAGTTATACAATTGTTTATCATCACATCACCCTCAGGTATTCCTAATACATGTACATTCTGCATACTGGAAGACCAAGCATAAACCCGAAGTATTAGATCAATATTACAGTATCTACTTCATGGTTTTATCATTTAGTTTCTCATTTGATCATTGGGATTCTGTATCGATCATATACTTTCCAAAAGCATATATCATACTAGTCGTTGATTATATACTTTCCAAAAACTTATATCAAACCTACAAATTCAGTCAAGCTTCCAAAGCGAGATGACCATGCATGGAATTTTATTCTTCCCAATATCTCATAAGTGAGATGATGTATTTTGGTTCAACACTGAATCTGTGTGATCGCCTTCAAAGATGGTATTACTCATATGCCCTTCCATGCACATCAGCGCTCTAGTGTATAGACCTTGGTTAGGTTATAAACCTATTAGTCTATGAAATGTAAATACTTAGACATATAGTAACACTTCTGTCTCCGGTGAGAGGTTCCATACCTATACCGTGACAACACACGACATATGTCTTTGGTTATTTCGATCGCGTTAAGTCAACTCTTTGACCTAACTTATCTAACACCTCCGAATCTCTATTCCTATGCAGATGACATGCATCAAGAGGTCGGTTAGATATGATCCTTCATAGAAAGTATTGTTGTATTCTTCTCAAACAGGAGATCCTCTCTTAATAATCATTTGATCGTGCTTGATGAGTCCTAAATATAACTATTTAGATATTCATCTAAGAACCAACCTCTATGATTCAATAATCGAATCAATAGTTGTGTGATCATTAAGATGGCCATGGTACAATACCCTAATTGTACTAAGGGGCCTATCATGCAAATTAGTTGTTCTTCATTTCCGATCAGGGAATGATATTTGAAATAACATTTATTGCATAATGGCTCGTCGTGGGCTCGCATGTTCAACAATCTCCCACTAGCCCAAACAACCATTAAATGCTAATATTTAAACCCACACTTATGTGACAATCATAGGATATTTAGAAAAAAAACTATGTAAGTTGATCACTCACTCTATTCCCAAGAGACTACGCCAAGTCATTTTAGGGCACTTGCATATCTCCTAGTAACAATGCTTGTATCTAATGCGAATGTTGCTTCTTATGTAACCAATGCTCAATTTTTTCAGTTATAGTGTCCTCTACACAAAAGATGAATAATTATTATAACCAATATTTCCATAATCTTTATCATAATACCCTTATTTCTGGAGACCTCTATCTCCAAAGGACTCTGTAGTTAAGACCTTTTAGATCACTATCTATAAAGTCTTAAGTTATTGAAGATAAGACTTTGAGATCACTATCTCAAAAAGCCTTATCATCTTTGAATATATTTTTATTACTAAAATCAAGTGTTTTATTTCCATAGTAGGATTAGTAACAGTTTACTTCTCCCACTACATGGCAGACATCTGACTTTTGTACAAATCTAGCATACACTTGGCTTCTAGTAACTGATGCACACGGGCAAGCAGTTCTAGAATTCACTTCTTCAACTCCTTGAGGTGCTATCCCTTTAGATAGGTCAGTACCATATCTCAAGGGATGGAAGCCTTTTATGGAATTTTCCAGAAAATAGAACATGTCCAAGGTGTACCACTAATGAGATGGTCCCAATATTCTCTTCTTTTTGCTTCTGAACATCTTCAGAACTAAGATCTAAGAGGTATCCTTGAGATCATATCTCAATGTATGGAATATCCAATCTAAAAAACACTTATTATTATCCTTATATCATTCCAAATGATTAGAATATCATCTACATTTAGCACGATGAACACAATGTCACTCCCGTTAAACTTCATATAATTCATCAAGATGTATCTAGAATCATAACTTTTACAATTTCATTAAAGTTGATGTTCCAACTACAAGAATCTTATAAGAGTCCATATATGGAGTTCCTTTACCTTGCACATCTTGCCTTCCTCAACTATGAATCCCTGGGGCTACTTCATATGAATAAACCTAGGAGCGGTATTCATAGAGTCTAGGGGTATGCGAAGGAGGATGGCCCGCTTCAAAGTCAGGAGACAGCTACTCGCACATCTACCGGGTGGCGTCAGTCTATATATTATTGAAAACTGCATGCCGGGTCTAGTCTAGTCCACTTTGATTTGATATAGTTGAAGTCGGCATCTCGCTCCCGCTAACCTCTGGCCCCTGACGCCCTCCCTTTCTTCCCATCCATCCAACTAGATCCCATAAGCGGGAATGCAATATTGACTTCCATCTTGAAGATGTCAAAGTCAAGTTGTGCAACTATAGTTAGCAATATTCTGATGGATTTAAGAATGGTCACTAAAGAGCAAGTCTCATCGCAAGCGATGTCTTCTTTTCGATGTATATCTTATGGATACGAATCGGGCTGTGAATGTCTGTACGTTCTCATCAGGTTTCCTCTTTCTCTTGAAGATCCATTTACACCTTAACGGGTCTTTCACTTACAGGTGGATCCTCGAGGGTCCATATACAAAACTTATATATGAATTCTACTTTAGACTTTTATTGGTAACATCAATCTTTCCATGACATGATCTTCAGAAGCTTTACCACTTGAAGTAAGATCATTGTCTTACTTAACTGAAACATGGAATCCATCCTCAAACTCGTTTGAAGAGGTATTAGTGTTTCATCTTTAATTGTCCTTTTAGTTTCAGATTTCATGAGCTTCATTATTTTCTCAATATTAAATGAGTTCCCTCACTTCATTTTCATCTTGATTCTCGAGAGAGTCATCCTCTAAGAATCATATCGTTGGATATGGGATCTTTTAAGGATCTCAAGGTCATAAAGTAGGTATCCAATACCATCCTTTATTTTTCTAATGAAGTAGTACTTTCTGGTGCTAGATTCCATCTTACTTGCATGGAACCTAATTAAGGATATATATATTGTAGTCTCTGCTACATATATACCTTGGAAATTAAGAGATAATTATGCTAAAATTCATCGTTGATCAAATCATTGAAGGATATTGTTGAATCCTTAAGCGCATCACGGAAGCGTGTTGATCACATCGTAGGCAATCGGAGCAACTAGTCGTACTAGATGCTAGATGCAGCGGAAATTAAAATTAGTAACTTTAAAGACGAAACCACATGATCACAAGAACACTTCTCGGATCGTTTCATCAAAACACAAAGTATAAGGAATACCTCATGAAGCGTGGTTGTGATCGCGAGATCCAAAAGTAGAGATCCTCCTATCTTAAGTCCGACCCACGGAGAAGGCGCTTGCGGGCACGATGATGAGTCGCGTCCTTCCCGCAATCCTTTGACGAAGATCCAAGCGTCGAGGCATAGCAAAATGATCTCCTTCCTAATACACAAGGTGGACGACCACTTGAATATTAGGGAGATCCCACGAGAGAGAGAGAGAGAGAGTAGAGTTCTTCAACTCTAGATGATAATGTAACTGGGAAGGGCTACCCTAGACCTCCTTTTATACTAGTTTAGGATCCAATGGATCTCAATCCATGGGACACATGGATCCAATGGCTATGCTTGGTCCATGCTAAATCAATGGTCATGATTATTGTTGGTTAAAACCAACAACATTAATTTAAATTAAAATATGTTGCAACATTATCAACATAATTTAATTTATCATTAACTAATTAAGAGATAATGTGATAAATAAAATGGAGTCAACCAACCTCCCCTAAAATTGGGGGCATCACCCATGAACAATTCATGGGTGACGTCACCTATTAATGGTGGTTATTTGGCTCTCTTTTATTTATCTTATTATTCCTTAGTTAATTTAGTAATCAAAAAAATATTCACTAAATTAATTCCCAATTAGTTTGTGAATATTTCAATCATGCCATTGAATATTATGGAATCATATTCACAACCCAAACTAATTGGTAAATTGCATTTCCAATTAATTAATAAATGTGAATTCAATCCACATTATTAATTAACAAATGCTATTTACATTGATTCTCTCTCTTATACATGTATATTATAAATCATATTTATAATACACATATATCATGGATAGTGTTATCCACATTCTCTTAATTCTTGATAATTAAATCCCATTTAATTATCTTAGATAATCATTTTCACAATATGAATTATATTCATATTAAGCTTGATAATTAAATCACATTTAATCATCAAGTCCTTGCTTGGATATTTCATCAAAAGAATTATTCTTGATCCCTTTCATGAATAATGTGCTTTCTCCGCAGATACTTGGAGATAAGGACAGGGCGATTGTATTATTCCATGTATAGTGACATGGATATTGAGGTATTATCTCAAATCCAGATCGAACGAACCTCCCATAGATGCTTGATTAAATCAAGACCGCAAATCTAATCTTCATTGAATCTGAATCTCATTCAGACCAATGCCCAACACTTGGACTAAGATCAGATTGCTTCTCTACTGGAAGAAGTCACTAAAATCCAGACCTGTTTCATCATTCCCTCGGAATGGAAGCGTCATGGATATACAATCGTTTATGATCACATCACCCTTCAGGTATTCCCAATACCTGTACATCCTGCATACTGGAAGACCCATGATCAACCCGAAGATCAAGATCATTTTTATACTGTCTTCTTCAGGGTTTAATCATTAAGTTTCTCAATCTTGGTCATTGGGAGTTGGTATCGATGATATGCTTTCCCAATGCATATATGATACCTTCAAATTTATGTCATGCTTCCAAAGCACGACGACCATGCATGGAATTTGATCAGTCCCAATACCTCATGAGTGAGCTCATGTCTTCCGATTCACAAGTGAACCTGTATGATCCCTTTGAGAGATCATATTGCTCATATACCCTTATATGCACACCAGCTCGCCGGTGTATAGACCTTGGTTAGGTCATCAACCTATTGGTCTGCCAAATGTACATACTCAGATATATAGCAATACATCTGTCTCCGATCAGAGGATGCATGCCTATGCTGTGACAACATTCAACATAGGACTTAAGTTATCTCGATCCCGTTAAGTCAACCCATTGACTTAACTAATCTGACACCTCCGAATCACTATTCCCATGCAGAGGACCTGCATCGAGAGGTCGGTCAGATATCAGCCTATGTGAGAAAGGATTGCCATCTCCTACTCAGGTTGGAGATCTTCACTTGACAATCATTTGACGGTGCTTGATGAGTCATCTATCTAACTCCTTAGATATTCATCCAAACACCAGCCTCCATGATTCATTTAATGAATCAACAGCTATATGATCATCAAGCTGGCCATGGTACATAGCCCTAATTGTACAGAGGGACCTTATAGTGCATTCATTCATATAATTTCAGAAAGGGAGTGAAACATCAATAACTTTTATTGATAAACATAAACATTACAATAACATTTATTGTAAGAATGGTTCGCCCAGGGCTCACAAGTCTAACAATCTCCCACTAGCCCTCATAACCATTCAGGTACAATCTGTAAACCCATACTCATTACATGCTGGTCAAAAACCTTCTGTGTCAGAGGTTTGGTAAGAGGATCAGCAATGTTGTCGGCAGAGGCCACCTTGGTGATGATGATATCACCACGCTTTTGAATCTCCCGAATGATGTGGTATTTCCTTTCCACGTGCTTGCTTTTCTGATGGCACCTGGGTTCCTTTACTTGGGCAATGGCTCCAGTGTTATCGCAGAGTAACGGGACGGGAGTATCAGAGTAAACTACGCCAAGCTCCAAGATGAACTTGCGCAACCACACCGCCTCCTTTGCAGCATCCGATGCGGCAATGTATTCGGCTTCTGTTGTTGAATTCGTCGTAGTGTCCTGCTTCTTGCTTCTCCAGCTCACAACACCACCGTTCAACAGGAATACAAACCTTGGTGTCGACTTTCGATCATCAATATCTGACTGGAAGTCTGAATCTGTATATCCCAAGACTTGGAGATCACCATCCCCATAGACCAAGATATAATCTTGCGACCGTCTTAGATATTTGAATATGTTCTTTACTACATTCTAGTGTTTCTCTCCATAGCAGGATTGGTAACGACTTACCACTCCCAGTGCATGGCAGATGTCTGGCCTAGTACACATCATGGCATACATCAAGCTTCCTACGGCTGATGCATAAGGGCATCCAGCCATGGCCTTCTTTTCCTCAACACTTTGAGGAGCCATTCCTTTGGACAGATGGATACCATGTCCTAAGGGGAGGAATCCTATCTTCGAACTATCCATGCGGAATCGTTCAAGAATCTTCTTGATGTATCCATGTTGTGATAATCCCAATATTCTCTTTTCTCGGTTTCTGAACAACTTCAGGCCTAAGATGTAAGAGGCTTCTCCAAGATCCTTCATCTCGAAGGTATGGGATAGCCAAATCTTCACACTGGTCATCATTCCTGTATCATTCCCAATGATAAGGATATCATCTACGTAAAGCACGATGAACACAACGACGCTCCCACTAAGCTTCTTGTACACACAAGGTTCATCAGGGTTTTGCACAAAATCATAACTCTTTATGGTTTCGTCAAATCTGATGTTCCAGCTACGAGAAGCTTGTTTGAGCCCATAGATGGATTTCTTCAGCTTGCATACTTTACCGTCCTCAGCTATGAAGCCCTGGGGCTGCTCCATATAGATATCCTCCTCGAGGTATCCATTGAGGAAAGCCGTCTTGACGTCTGCCAGATGTCGTAGTCAAGATATGCAACTATAGCTAGTAGTATCCTGATGGACTTAAGCATGGCCACAGGAGAGAATGTCTCATCGTAGTAGATGCCTTTTCTCTGTGTGTAGCCCTTGGCCACGAGCCGTGCCTTGAAAGTCTCTACTTTCCCATCAGGTCCCCTCTTTTTCTTAAAGATCCATTTACATCCAATGGGTTTTACCCCTCTAGGTGGATCCTCTAGGGTCCATACACCATTCTTATGCATGGAGTCAATCTCTGACTTCATTGCTAGCATCCATCTATCCATGTCATGATCCGCAAGTGCTTCATCATATGAAGAAGGATCATTGTCAGTCTCACCTGACACATGGAATCCATACCTTTCAGGTGGTGCAACCACCCTCGAACTCCTTCGAAGAGGTATGGGTGTTTCATCTTCATTTATCTCTTTAGTTTTTGGTTCAGGATCTCAGAATCCTCAACGGATTCAATGAGCTCCTCTACTTCATTCTTGTCTTGACCTTTAAGGAAATCATCCTCCACAAATTTCACATCCCTAGAGACAAAAACCTTTTGGGTCTCAGGGTCATAAAGCTGGTATCCAATACCATCTTTAACATATCCAATGAAGTAGCACTCACGAGTGCGAGATTCTAGCTTACTTGCGTCCACGTTCTTTGCATGAACCAAGCATCCCCAAACCCTCAAGTGTTTAACACTAGGCTTGGTACCATACCAGAGCTCGTGAGGAGTTTTTGGTATAGACTTGCTAGGAATCTTTTTTAGGATATATATTGCAGTCTCTACTGCATATCCCCAGAAACTAAGAGGTAAATGTGCTTTACTCATCATTGAACGGACCATGTCCATGATGGTCCTATTGCGTCTTTCAACAATACCATTAAGTTGGGGAGTTCCAGGAGGAGTGAGATTGGAGACAATTCCATTCTCTTTGAGATATTCCTTGAATTCATCTGAGAGGTACTCACCACCTCGGTTAGATCGAATCCGTTTGATCTTCCTGTCGGCTTGGTTCTCAACCAAAACCTTAAACTCTTTGAACTTTTCAAAGGTTTCAGATTTATGACGTAACAGGAAGACAAACCCGTATCGTGAATGGTCATCGATAAATGTCAAATAGTATCGATATCCATTTCTAGTCGCGGTACTGAAGGGACCACACACATCAGTTTGTATTAGGTCAAGAATACCTTCACATCGCGTAACCTTGTTACGGAAAGGCATCCTGGTCATTTTACTTCGAATGCAATGTTCACAGGTAGGTAAAGTTTGAACCTATAGAAAATCTAAAGGTCCATCCTTTATCAATCTATTGATCCTATCAACAGATAAATGACCGAGCCTTTGATGCCAAATCATATTCGAATGATTTCCATTCTCCCTGGATCTCTTAGGGTTTTTATTATCAGTGGTAGTGACATTTATGACACATTCATCAATGCACAATTCATAGAGTCCACCAGAAGTCAGAACACCTTCCGCAACAAATTTATCATATTGATTAATGACTAATTTATTACAGAACAGGAATGAGTACCCATATCTAACAAGCTTAGACACAGATATCAGATTCCTCCTGACCTCAGGTACATAAAGACACTCTTTAAGTACTAGGACTCGACCACTAGATGACGACAGTCTGCATGTCCCGATGGCGACTGCTGCAACACTTGCATCAGATCCCATCTGGATAACTATCTCCCCTTGCTCCAGATTCCTAGTTTCCTGAAACAAATGCAACGAATTGCATACGTGAACAGAAGCACCAGAATCTATAACCCAACTTCCTTCTCGTCCAACGAGAAAGCTAGTTTCAATGATGAAAGTAGATTTCATACCTGCTAAGGCTTTACCTTTGTCAGTGGACTTCAGGTAATCTGGGCAGTTACGCCGCCAGTGCCCCGACTTCTTGCAGTGGTGACAGACATCGGTCTTTTTCGATGTCATCAGTGTGGAAGCACTAGAAGATGAACCAACTCCTTGATTCTTCTTCTTTCTCTTCGAGGTTGGGCCCTTCTGAGAACCTTGCTTCCGCCCGCGCATTCCTCTTACTTGTGCAACCATTGCACTGGCAGAGGGGTCGTCCTTCTTCAAGACGTCTTCTGCAGACTTCAATGCAGCTAACAGCCCAACGTTTTGTGAAGTCACCTTTGTTCATGTGATAAGACACAACAAAGTTGTTGAAAGACATAGGGAGTGATAGGAGAATGAAATCATCTTGCATTTCAGAATCCAAATAGGCCCCTAGGGTTTCCAGCTCAGAGAGGTACCCAAACATTTTGAGTACATGTTCTCTGACAGAGGTCCCTTCCTGCATCTTGCAGCGAATAAGCTCTTTCATCACATTATAACGTTGTATGCGGTTTATATCACCGAACATTTCTTTCAGATTCAGCATAATCTCTTGGCAATTGTTCATTTCCACATGTTGCTTCTGAAGCACATTGGACAATGACCCAAGGATGTAACACCTTGCCAGATTATGGTCTTCATCATATTTATCATTATATGATTTATCTTCATCAGTCACAGGGTTTGCCATCTTGTCCTTGCTAAGCACGTAGGAGATGCGCTCTGCAGAGAGAACAAGATCCAAATTTCGGATCCAATCCGAATAATTTGGTCTGGTCAACTGGTTGACCTCTAGAAGCCTGCTAAGTGGGTTCATGGACTTCATTTTCTGATATTAAGAATGCACTATATTAGAATAATTATATATTCATTTTAAGAATAATTTGATTAAGGCATTTTAAATCAAAATTGTCTTGCTAGGTCAACTTTGAAAGATTATTCCCTATTTTTCCTTCAAAGTAAGAGTTACACTTACCGCTGTATCTCAAGCAAGAACTAGGATCTCCTTTCCTATCTTTGTCACATCCCAATAATATGAGAACTTGCGACTCCGATAAAAAGAAGCGGGAACTCATTCCGCCTTTTGCAAGTCCAACTTGCATTCCTAATTTGGTCTTTAACACCCGGGCCCACCGCCTTTAATTGAACCAACCGTCAACAGGCTTAATACTCGCTATACACAATCCAATATCGCTCCAATAATATGAGGACTAGATATTGGGGTCACTACGTATACGGCCTTACTCTTTCGAGAAGCAAAGAACCAGATCCAATTAAATCATGCACAAGATATGTCACTTCGGACAGGCGTCTCCTATACACAACAACTGGCGACGAAATCCTTTGCCTTGACGGGAGACCATGGATGTCACTTATGTGATCTTCCACCTCATATTCAAATTTTATAATTAATTATCGTGAATCATATTCACATAATTAATTCTTCCAAGGGAAATACACATCTATTCAAAATAGAGTGTTTATTGGATATAATTAATTTAATCATACTAAATTAATCATTAATCCAATCATCAATCAACAAACATGTCTTTTACTTGAATAGTAGGTATATACTCAGAGTACGTATTATTCGAATTTTAATAATTAGAAAAATACACATTGTCTGTCTCCGGTATTATACAGTCCCTACCCGCTGTCATGGCCAGTACCGACGAGAGTGGGACGGACCACAAACATTGCAACCCGCTATCCCAATGCTCTCCGACTAGGCACCACATCCGCCTCGGGAAAGGATAATACCAGATAGACCATCATGTACTTTGAGATGTTCATCGGTTTTTCAACCGGAATTATACCATATAATATAAATCAAAAAATTTTTGATTATAAGGAGATTTGCTAGACAAATCCCCAATCCTATTCAAGCAAAAGGGTTTTTCATGTAAAAGTTGTCCTACAACTATTGTAGGATAAACTATAGTTTTCATGAAGGCAATGTTTGTTGATGAACCAATGATCAAGATCTAATATCTCATCATTGTGGTTTAGGTAAATGTCATTCAATGAAATAATTATTTCTTTAAATATTTCACAAATATTTATCACTAATTATTCCAGAAAATTAACAATTAATTTTATCATGATAATTGAATGACATATCACAAGGTTTAAGATCAAAAATTGTTAATTTCCGGCAGTGACCCCCAATCACTAAAATTAACTTGATCAATTTAAATCCAAAAAATGCAAACTCTGTTTCCAAAGATTGCCTATTTGATTTATTAAAGAACCAAATTGATAATTTACGCATTTCAAGTCGAATTAAAACCGTAATTATCTCATTAATCACGTTCAAATCCGCAGTTCCCGCAACAGTGAATATAGTCATATTCAAAAAACCATATCTTGAGCAAATGAAGTCCAAATTTAGTAAACTCAAGTCCTATGGTTTCCTTAATTAATGGGGAACAAAATCCAATTGAAATTTTCGCATTTAAGCATTTTAAACAGTACAGAAAAAAATCAATTAGATAGAGGTGCGAAAATTGAAATGCAGTAAAAATTTCACAACCCTTTCAAGAACAAAATCGTCTAAGGTATATGAATCATATCCAAAACCTTATTCAACCTGGCTCTGATACCACTTGAAGGATAATGTTGAATCCTTAAGCGCATCACGAAAGCGTGTCGATCACATCGTATGCAATCGGAGCAACTAGTCGTAGTAGATGCTAGATGCAGCGGAAATTAAAATTTTTAACTTTAAGATGAAACCACATGATCACGAGAACACTTCTCGGATCGTTTCATCAAACCAAAAAGTATAAGGAATACCTCTTGAAGCGTGGTTGTGATCGTGAGATCCCAAAGTAGAGATCCTCCTATCTTAAGTCCGACCCACGGAGAAGGCACTTGCGGGCACGATGATGAGTCGCGTCCTTCCCGCAATCCTTTGACGAAGATCCAAGCGTCGAGGCGTAGAAAAATGATCTCCTTCCTAATACACAAGGTGGACGACCACTTGAATATTAGGGAGATCCCACGAGAACGAGAGAGAGAGAGAGAGAGAGAGAGAGAGAGAGTAGAGTTCTTCAACTCTAGATGATAATGTAACTTGGAAGGGCTACCCTTGCCCTCCTTTTATACTAGTTTAGGATCCAATGGATCTCAATCCATGGGACACATGGATCCAATGGCTATGCTTGGTCCATGCTAAATCAATGGTCATGATTGTTGTTGGTCAAAACCAACAACATTAATTTAAATTAAAATATGTTGCAACATTATCAACATAATTTAATTTATCATTAACTAATTAAGAGATAATGTGATAAATAAAATGGAGTCAACCAACCTCCCCTAAAATTGGGGGGCGTCACCCATGAACAATTCATGGGTGACGCCACCTATTAATGGTGGTTATTTGGCTCTCTTTTATTTATCTTATTATTCCTTAATTAATTTAGTAATCAAAAAAATATTCACTAAATTAATTCCCAATTAATTTGTGAATATTTCAATCATACCATTGAATATTATGTGAATCATATTCACAACCCAAACTAATTGGTAAATTGCATTTCCAATTAATTAATAAATGTGAATCCAATACACATTATTAATTAACAAATGCTATTTACATTGATTCTCTCTCTTATACATGTATACTATAAATCATATTTATAATACACATATATCATGGATAGTGTTATCCACATTCTCTTAATCCTTGATAATTAAATCCCGTTTAATTATCTTAGATAATCATTTTCACAATATGAATTATATTCATATTAAGCTTGATAATTAAATCTCATTTAATCATCAAGTCCTTGCTTGGATATTTCATCAAAAGAATTATTCTTGAACCCTTTCATGAATAATGTGCTTTCTCCGGAGATACTTGGAGATAAGGACAGGGCGATTGTATTATTCCATGTATAGTGACTTGGATATTGAGGCATTATCTCAAATCCAAATCGAACGAACCTCCCATAGATGCTTGATTAAATCAAGACCGCAAATTCTAATCTTCATTGAATCTGAATCTCATTCAGACCAATGTCCAACACTTGGACTAAGATCAGATTGCTTCTCTACTGGAAGGAGTTACTAAAATCCAGACCTGTTTCATCACTCCCTCGGAATGGAAGCGTCATGGATATACAATCATTTATGATCACATCACCCTTCAGGTATTCCCAATACCTGTACATCCTGCATACTGGAAGAACCATGATCAACCCGAAGATCAAGATCATTTTTATACTATCTTCTTCAGGGTTTAATCATTAAGTTTCTCAATCTTGGTCATTGGGAGTTGGTATCGATCATATGCTTTCCCAAAGCATATATCATACCTTCAAATTCATGTCATGCTTCCAAAGCACGACGATCATGCATGGAATTTGATCGGTCCCAATACCTCATGAGTGAGCTCATGCCTTCCGGTTCACAAGTGAACCTGTATGATCCCTTTGAGAGATCATATTGCTCATATACCCTTATATGCACACCAGCTCGCCGGTGTATAGACCTTGGTTAGGTCATCAACCTATTGGTCTGCCAAATGTACATACTCAGATATATAGCAATACATCTGTCTCCGGTCAGAGGATGCATGCCTATGCTGTGACAGCATTCAACATAGGACTTAAGTTATCTCGATCCCGTTAAATCAACCCATTGACTTAACTAATCTGACACCTCCGAATCACTATTCCCATGCAGAGGACCTGCATCGAGAGGTCGGTCAGATATCAGCCTATGTGAGAAAGGATTGCCATCTCCTACTCAGGTTGGAGATATTCACTTGACAATCATTTGACGGTGCTTGATGAGTCCTCTATCTAACTCCTTAGATATTCATCCAAACACCAGCCTCTATGATTCATTTAATGAATCAACAGCTATATGATCATCAAGCTGGCCATGGTACATAGCCCTAATTGTACAGAGGGACCTTATAGTGCATTTATTCATATAATTTGAGAAAGGGAGTGAAACATCAATAACTTTTATTGATAAACATAAACATTACAGTAACATTTATTGTAAGAATGGTTCGCCCAGGGCTCACAAGTCTAACAATCATGTCACACGTGATCAATTGTATCTCACTACGATTCTATTGAGTTCAGGTGTATCAGGAGGAGTGAGATAACAATGATATTCCTTTCTCCATAAGGTATTCGTTGAATTCATCTAAAAAGTACTGACTACCTAGATTAGATCAAATTCATTTTCATCTTCCTTCAAACTTTGGTTCTAACCAAAATTGTGAAATCTTTGAACATTTCAAAGGTTTCTAAGGTGGAGGGAAGAAATCTCATATCACAAATAATCATCAAATGATATTACATATCGTCAATGTTTATTATGATACAAATGATCCACATACATCAATATGTATGAGATCTTGAATACCTTGACATCTTACACCATTCTTAGATAATGGTGTATTGGACATTGTATTATATACAATATTCACAAGTATGTAAGATTTGAAATTCAAACAATCTAAAGCTTCATCTCTTACTAGCCCATTGATGTCATCAATAGACAAACGTTCAAGGCTTGATGCTAGATCATTGTCAAATGATCTTCTTCCTCTTATTGATCTTTAAAGGTTTAATTTTCAGTATAAAAATGTTAATGAACCATTCATTCATTTTCTAATTTAGTAGAGTCCTCCAGATGTTAGACTACAATCTGAAATATATCCATCATAACTCTTTATGATATGTCTATGCCAGAACTCATATTTATTTGCAACATTTAGAAATAAACAATGAGCTTATATCTGGATCATAGAGATATTCTTTAAGACTGAGGGTTCTCCCATTGAAAATATGAAGTCTATTTATCCAATAGAGGTTTTTGCAACAATTGCATCAACATCAATGGATGCCTATTAAACCTTAAGATCAAAATTTCTAGTCTTCTAAAAACATATGCAACCAATTACAAATGTCATTAGAAGAATGAGATACAATTATCAGACTTTGATCTTATCAAATAAGAAAGTCAATATCAATGATTGTGTGTAGATTATTCTGATGTACTATCTGAGTCCTTCTCTAGGTATCCTAGACAGACTAGATAGTTACACTATCAATACATCAGCTTATTGCAACATTGACATTCATCCAACTCTTTGGATGTCATATGTATGGAAACTATAGAAGTACAATCAACTCTTTGACTTTTCTTCTTAGGTTCGACCCATACTTCCACTATGCACCTTTCATCTATAAACAACCATTACTTAAGACTAAGGATCTCTTATATTGAATTCAAAATATTTCAATATAAGATCACTTCAACATCTATACATGCTTCATTCAATATGAATATTATGAAGCTTCATGAATAAATTGAGTATAGATAGTAGAATGATGACACTCATCATATCTACATACATCTAAACTCTAAAAAACTTCGGTTCAGGGGGTACTCAAACATTTCGAATACATCATCTTTGATAGAGCCACAATTCTGTATGATGCAGTGAACCATGTCATTCATGATTAAATGTCAAGAGAACATATGTATGCCAAAATATCTTCTTAGATTTTACAAGGATAATTTGACAATTACGATCATCATCAACATGTAACTTCCAAAGTACATCAATGAGAGATCGATTACAGAGACATATAAACCCTAGGTTTGTAGACCTATTGTCTATTTAATTATCATTCCTCATTCTTATGAGGAAACTTGCACATTGCAACGGCATACATTATGTGTTCAACTGCGAGTACAATGTCTTGATCATGGATCCAATCCATGATATTATACTGATTATTATTGAGTATATATTGGGTGGGTTTAATGAAGGATTATTTGAAATAAGATAAATTGCATAAATAAATAAATAAATATATATATATTACTTTGATTTAGGAATTTTTATATCAAAGCTGTCTTACTTTGTCAACATTGAAAGCTCATTCCCTTAATCACTTCCAATGCAAGAGATATACTATGAGAACTTGCATCTCGGATAAAAAGAAGAAGGAACACATTCCGCTTTGCAAGTCCAACATGCACTCCCAATTCAGTCTTTAACAACCAATCCTACCACCCCTATGGTGGTGTTGACCCGACTTTAATTGAACCAACTGTCAACATGATTAGAACTCGATATGCACAATCCAATATCATCCCAATAAATATGAGGACCCAAAGAGTCTGATCCAGATACGCTTGTATACAAGAGCTGTCACTTCGAACATGCATCTCCTACATACAATCCATGTCAACAGAACCCTTTACCTTGACGAGAGACCATGGATGTCACTTATGTGATCCTTTGCCTCATATTCTAATTGTAATTATTCATTATGAATCATATTCACTACGATTAATTCTTTCAAGAGAAATACAACTCTATTAATAGAGTGTTTTAATTTTAATTGGGCTCCAAACAATCTATTCACATTAAATCAATGATCTAATTAATATCCAACATACATTCTTTATTGTCAATTGAAATATGGTATTATCTCAAATACTTATTATTTCAAATTTTATTAATTAGAGAAAATACATCATGATCTCTTAAGCATTATCCCTTCCCTACCCATTGTCATGGCCAATACTGACGGGATTGGGATGGACCTCTCAAGGAGCTACCTGCTACTCCAACGCTCCCTCAATAGACACCATATCCGCCTCGGGCAAGGATAATGCCAAATTGATCACTTTGCACTTGAGATGATAATCAGGTTTTAAACCAAAGGTATTTCGTATAATAACTATCAAAATCATTTTGATTATAAGGAAATTTGCTCAACAAATTCCCAATCCTATTCAGGCAAGTTTGTTTGTTGGAGAGTAGATTCAGTAACCAATTGTGATCAAGATCATATCTAACCAATTACTGGTTAAAGCAATGCCATTTAAGGAAATAATTAACACAAAATATTATCAAATATTTATCCATAATTGTTCTAAGAAATTAAAAGCAATGTCATTTAAGGAAATAATTAACATGAAATATTATCAAATATTTATCCATAATTATTCCAAGAAATTAACCATTAGTTTCAAAAATTTATTAAATGATAATTAGAAGATTCTTGATTGGGAATGTCATTTCCAGCCGTGACCCTCACTCACTAAAATTATCATATCTCAATCAATTTAAATCCAAATCAATCAAAATAAGTTTCCAAAGTATTCTAATTTGATTTATAACATAATACAATGATTAGAATGCATTTTCAACTATTTTAAAATAGTAACTAACTCGTTAATTACATAAAGATTTGCCATCCCCAAAATAGTGGATATATGTTCATTAAAATGATTATATCTTGAGCAATCGGATTCCAAATCACACAAACTTAAATACCACGATTTCATTAATTAATGGGGAACATTATACAAGTAATAATTTTTTAAACAATTTAAACAAGGATGAAAATAATCACAAAACATGGCTGCGAGAATAAAATGCGATAAAATTTTCACAAACCCTTATGAGCCCAAGTTTTCCTATGTTTTTTAGATTGCATCTAAAACCTCCAACCTAGCTCTGATATCACTTGATGTATATGGTAATATCCATAAGTGCATTATGGAAGCGTGAGGATCATATTGTATGCGATCAGGAGTGACTAGACGTACTAGTTGCTTGAGGTAGCGGAATTTAAATATTTTAATACGATGAAACGAGATGATCCAAGAACACTTCTTCGATCATTTCATCTAAAATACAAACAAGTATTGGGTTTATCTCTTGAAGCATGGTTGTGATCGAGTCTCTAAAAGAAGAGACCTCCTATTTCATGTCTGATTCAACAGAGCAGACGCTTGCGAGCACGTTGATGAGACGCATGTTCCTCGCAATCCATGTTAATGATCTAAGAAACGATTCTCCTCATCTCATCACACGAGATCCGCCATCTTCTTCACGATCAAGACACACCAAAGGAGATAGAGATCCACGAGAAGACAATCCGGCAACATAAACGACGATGCTACGACAATGGCGACTCTAACATGGATATATGACTCACATTTGGGTGCTTATGTATAATAGAGATCAAGCGATGGCATTTCACAAGGACGGTTTGGATTAGAAGAATAAAGATATATCTTAATCGCTTGTTGGATAGAATATAATGGATACTTCTCTTCACGAAGAACGTTGATGGATGTCGTTGCTAGTGAGCTTTGATTGACTCGATCTCCTTCTCTACAGATCAGATCAACCTCAAATCAGTTCTAGCAGCTTGGTTTAATGAATCCAAGTCGAATGAGCTTCTAATCGAGCTTGGATATTAAGGAATGTTTGATCTATTGGTTTAATTCCTAGATGTGTAGATGGAGCTCATATTATTTTCCAATCGGTCTGATCTTTGGTATATTTTTATGAATTTGTGGAATTTAAATAGAATTAGGAATATAAATAGTGAATTAGAAAACAAGTGTATTTTTATTTTATATTTACAAATAGTATGCAATACGTAAAAATAAGATTTCTATTTTTATTATGTAGAGAATTTTAATACCCTTAAAGTAATACACAACATGTATTTTAGTATTTTTTTCTAAAACTCTAATGTTATTTTTATATGTTTTGAGGATTATTTGAAGTCTTAGGCTTTTATTATTTTTTACTTGGTTTTTTAATATATTTATTATGTAATAAAATATATTATATATACATTCCTTGGAATTTTTAGGTAATACTTGAATTTTTAAACTCAAAAGTTACTTTTTATTTTTGTTAGTAGTTTATAATAAGTATAAAATGAATATATTTTAAAAGCTGCATTCATATGATAAACATACTACACTAATAAGTATTTAATAGTATTCTATTTGATTTTTATTACACATATTTAATGTAATTCAGAATAATTAGGGATTAATTATATAATTTGCAAACTACATATCTAACTTCATTTTGACTAAATTGTCCAAATGATTATGAGTTTAAAGAAGTATAAGGTAGAAATATTAATAGTCAGAAAGTATCTACGTGGTCCAACCCATCTATAACACAGGAAGGACTAAAATGTAAAATTGGAAAGTGGTTGGGGATGAACCTACAATTAGTTCCAGTTACTTTACAACTCACATGATAGTTCTGAGCAATGTTTTCAATAGGGATATTTACACCCATAACCCTGAGTAACTTCGTAATTACCCCGGATACCCTCTATAATCACGAATTACACCCAGATCCCCAAATAATGCTTGACCTTTACATGTCATAACCCTGTGTCAAGTTCTGTCATAATTATCCGTTAACTTTGACGGAAAAAAATTTTTGTTGACAATTTTGCCCTTCAAAACACATCAAATTTATAACATGATGCCATTATGCAGATGAAAGAAAATGAAACCCCAACCACCCCTCCCCCGCACGACCTCCGATTGGAGCTTCCTCTGCGTGCACCTCCACCCGCAAGCTTACCCCTCCCGCCGCTCGCTCCAGCACCATGTCATTAACATCGTCGTCACATTGAACCGCGATGCTCTCGGTTTCCAAGAGCATGAACACACCGTCCGACTGGTAATATGTTCATTTAGTTGCCTCACATTGACTGTAAACAGACGAATATCGTGCTTCTACTTGGATATGTACCGCATGGTTGGAATCCCTTGATGAGATTCTTGTCGATTTTTACATAATGACTGCCACTAACCATCCATCAGAAGCAGTGTTGACTTTTTTAAAAAAAATGATGGCATGAACATCCAACAGAGGCCCATCCAGCAGTGTTGACTACATAAACGAGGAACACCCCCCTCCCCCCGCGCACCTCCGACTGCAGACCCATCCCACACTCCCGCAACCCGACCCCCTGCCCCCTCCTCTGCCCAACAGCCCCACCCCCTGACCCGCGCACCTCATGGCTGCAAGCCCTGCCCCGCGCGCGTTTCAAGCACCCCCTCCCTGCCCCCTATCCCTCGGAACCACTCCTGCCACTCACCTGCAAGCTCCCCCACTCCACCGCACGCCTCCGCCGATCCCTGCCCCCCGTGCACCTGTGCCCCCTCCCACCCCGCAACCTTCAGCCGCCACTCGCCTGCATACCCCACCCCCCGCAACATCCAGTCCATTTCTGTTGCTCTACTGCAAGCTTCCCTCCCCCCACTCACCCCCCCCCCCCCCCCCCGTCCGAGCCCGCAAACCCCCTTCCCCTCCGAGCCTGCAACATCCGGCAGCTCCAACCCTTTCCTCGCGCCGCTCGCCCCCAAGCTCCAACAGCTCCCTTGTCAGTCGCTCCAGGCTCCGCTCTAAACCAAGTCCCAGGTCGTACCTCTGTTGAAAGCTCCAGCACTCAAACCCACCTCCTTTTATCCTTCCTTCCTTTTTTCAATTAATCTCCGTCGTTGATCATTGATTGAGTTAGATTAACTCAGCCATCTGGTTGAGTTACTGGACTAAAGTAACGGAAGGTTATGAATGTAAAACAGAGTGATTATTCAGGGTCTTGGATATAATTCGTGATTATAGAGGGTATCCGGGGTAATTATGAAGTTACTCAGGGTTATGGGTGTAAATATCCCTTTTCGAAATTGGATAGGTGTTGCTACGTGATCTCGAGGATTGAAAATTAATAATGGATATGGTCGTTGTTATCCCCAAAAATCCTAGATCAAATAAACAAATTTTTTTCTTCTCAAGCCGCAAGATTAACTAAAAGCGAATAATAAAGTAAGAGAATTTTTTGCTACTTATTTATCTGTATAGCGGACAGGATCGAACTCAAGGAGGCTACAATTCCTTGGTGGAGGGCCCTGCTGGCCAGAGTGGAAAGTTCGTTGCTGCTGGTGCTGCTGAGGCTGGTACCCTTGTCCGTGTCGGGACTTTACGAAGCGCGGTGCGGGGACGGAGCTGGTTTCTTGGTAAGCTAGGGAAGGTCGGTGAGACTGACCTTCCCCATCCCCGCCTGTCTGCCGACAAGGTCATGGCTGTACCACAGCCCGTTGATCTCAAACACCTGCGGAGGCTCCTCGTATCATGTTTCCACTTGTGGGGGTGCGTGCTTCTCCTACTGAGTGTAAGTCTGCTCTTCTCACCAGCTACTCTGAGGCCCTGGTGCTTGTTCCTATACAAGATGAACTCGATGTATAGATACATGTGGTGCAAAAGGGGTAGGTAGCCTTATCTTGGCTACCCTCTCAGTAAGTTCCTCCACTTGTTTCGACAATCATGAGAGTGACTCAAGGTCAGTGACCCTCTTGTGAATCAGCTCAACCATGGTTAACTTGTCAGCTATCATCCCTATGCTGGGAATGAGGTCCTCTGTCAGATCCGCTACAGTCCTCTTAGTTGTCTCGTTGGATAGGATCAAGGGAGACAACTGATAGGCCCTGGTGGCCTGTGACCTGCCTGTTTCTGCCATCTTCTCCAACATCTTCCATACAACATTTTCATTTTTATTCAGATAGGTTCCTACACATGCGTCTCTTAGTAACCCCTGCATCTCCGGGGTCTTGCCACAGAACAAGGTCTGGACTAAGATCGCCTTTGAAATACCATGGCAAGGGCACTTCTGAATGAGGTCATTAATCCTATCCTAGGCTTCATGGAATGGTTCATTGAGTCCTTGGGAAAAACTTGCGATCTTCGTTCTAATTTGATTAGTCCTACTGAGTGCGTATAACTTCTTCAAGAACAAATCTTTGAACAACATCCAGGTTGTACATATCAGCCCGAGATTTTCAACCAATGAGCAGCCTTATCTCCTAAGGCAAATGGGGTGGCCTTCAGCCTGAAGTAGTCTTGCCCAACCCTAGGTTGAATAAGGTTGTTGCAAACCAGCTCGAAGTCTCTAAGGAAGGCATATGGTTCTTCGTTTGCATTTCCATTAAACTTCGGTAGCATGCTCAGAAAGTGGGGCTTTAGCTCAAACGCTTCAGGAGGAATCATAGGTGCCAGTCAACTATGCATCTCATTTTCTGCTGGGTTATATGCATCTACCATTGATCGATCAGTTCCTCCTGCCGTAATGATCTATCCTATCCTTACCGTAAGATATGCATTCTGTTATTCGACGATGGCGAGGCAAGCAAGGATTTGTTGTATCAGGTCATCTCTTGGTTCCTCTTCATCCGAGGGTCTCTTAGGTGGCATCTTGTCCTCTATCCCTGGGAATAACAAATGGTCTAGGTTAGAGGACAAATCAAGGAAGGGATTCTTACTAAGACACTGGTCTTCCTCGGTGAAATCAGAGGAGAGAAAAGGGTTGGTTTGAGTGCAACCCACCTGAGGTTGAGGGATCCAGAACTCAAGAGGGTCATGAGCTCAAGTTGGCCCAAGTTGCGCTTGGTCCGATGATGATGAGCATCGTGGGGGGGCTCAGAAAAAGATTGGCAAATCGGGAGTAGATATCCCACAGTCATCTTGGTTGGCGAGAAGAAGATTCGAGAGTTTAAGATAGGATTTTACTTCTACCTGAGACAAGCAAGTGAATCGAAACCCTGATTTTAACACTCACATGGTGAAGGACTCAAAAACGAGTCCAATTAATCTTGTTGCTTTTAAGTTTGATTTTCAAGCAAATAGCAAACGTTACGTGGCCTATAGGGAAGTCGTCTCAAAGCCAGATGCATCTTCCCTGTTTAACCTGTCGCCTAAGATACTTGCACCCTTCCTTTCTTCGCTCTTATCCCAAGTTGATGGGTTCAAAGACCTGCCCTTATCTACCTGCAAGCAGACATAGGTTACTTGGTGCTAGTTAGTGAACCTGAGAAAATTCAACTCGTCATATATGCTACGATCAGTTGGTACGTGATATGGAAGGCGGGGATTTGGTCTCTGACTTAAGGTGTACATACACACACTCAAGTACCCTCACTCAGCCTGAAAACAAGGTCTGGGTTAATCTCCCGCAATCAAAATTTCCAATTTTATTGATTTTTTTGGTCAATTTTATTTAGCACTCCCGTTTCTAAGTTAGATGACCACTAAGTTAATCCAACCACAAAGCACGCCTATCATCCAGTCACAATTTCCTTTTTGCCTAGGTTTGAAAAACCAAGAGAAAGAAGTCGAGAAAAGTCGATGCACGATAAAACAATGTTGGTATGCTGAGTTGAGAAGACTTACAGTGATCCCTTTGCTTTTATGCAGGATGCAGAACAGAATTGAAAGATTTACACTATATGCAAATGCAGACGATAAAATCCTCTCCTAGACTGGCAGTTCTATCTCCAGTCTAAGTGTGTCTTTTATGTGTGATGTGCGGTCCTAAAATATTACGGGCACAAGCAAGTCCTAAAGTGGATCTAGGAGCCACTAGTGCAAGCCTAATCTAAGAAGCAATCCACATAGCACACAGGGACACGTTTTCACTATTTTTACACACGCGAGAACCCAAACGGGAACCGCTGAAAAGAATGCAAAAATAATAAAAAATGACACATTTACAAGTCCTCACAATCACTCAAAAATGTTCAAATACAAGCTTCTCGAAGCACCTTCGAGTCCTCGTGTTCCTCGCAAAAAAACAAATTGAGGTCAAATAAAGGACGACACAAAATGCTCAAAATTGAATGACAGGAACATATTAACAAGAAAATCGGGAATCAGACTACCTGAGGATGGAAAATCGAATCCTCAAAATTATTTCAAAACTTAACCTAAGCTGTGCCTCCCCGGCAACGGCGCCATATTGACGTTACTCAGACTACCCTTGCTAATTCGATCAAATTAATGGTCAAATTAAGTTTTATGTTCGTTGTAGTCGGATAATCAAGGCTATGTCAAAAATACAACTTTTAATTAATTGTAGGTTAATTATGAGTTGTAGATTTATTTTACTTGGGCAAGCCCAAGGTCGAACTCAAGGAGGCAACTGTCTCCTTAGGTACATTTCCAGTTAATTCCGAGGTCTAATTTTTATAAGAATATTTTTGGTATTTTTAGGAATTTTTATGCAATAAAGGAAAAGACAAATGCAATTTCAGGGTAGTTTCACAAGTTATATCAAAATTATGATCAACCGAAGTCCAAAAATTATGAAACTTGGCCAGAGTCTGAAATGCAATGAATATAAGGTACGCTATTTTTTTTTGGAATTTTCAGACACTTTATGAATTTACTATGAATAAAATATGAATGAAAGATGATTTTTAATTAATTTAGTAAATACCAAAACAATTATCTCCAGGTATAAAAATTATCCTAGATAGATCTAAGTGTAATGAATCTAGGAAAATTAATAAACTTAAAATTCTATGTGAATTGAACCTATTAAAAATCAATTAGGGAAATAGCTAATTAATTTATTCAGGCCTCATGATGCGTACAAATGCAATGATTTTTGGGCTCAATGTAAACTAAAGTATCATAAGTCTAATGTGAATTTATGGTAAGTTTAGCAGCAACAAGGAATTTAATATAAATTAAAAGGCACACAGTGGGAAAAATATGGAATATTTCTCCAATGTAATAATATTAAATTCCAAAGGTGTCATAAAAATGAAACACGTGTCACATAAGATTAAGGACAAGTTGGGATACATCATGCAATTTTTAGAATTGAAAAATAATGCCAAATGGACACCTAAATAAACGTGCAAAAACAAAGACCAAATTGCAAATACAGAACATAAAATTACTGAAATAAAACGTGCTGACAGGGACTTAAATGCAATTACCTATAATGCGATGGAGGTGGATGCAATTTTCCCACAGAGTCACGTACACCTTGCGTGACACGTCTGGCAGGGACCAAACTGTAATTTCCAAAATTTCCAGGGGTCTCTATGCAAAATACCCAGCCCCTACATGGAGAGCACGTGAGGAACCAGGCTCAGTCGTCGTTCGAGCTCGGGGGGAGGCTCGGATCAACTTTGGGAGTGCTTCGGGAGCTCCGAGCCTAGGTCGGGGAAGAGGCTCGGGGCTTGCAACGTGGCGCGATCTAGATCGCTAGATCACAACATATCTAACGGTTGCTGATGACATCGATGTAGCATGACATAGAGCGTCAGATCCTCACGAGATCGGATGGTTGCTGGAGCTCTAAGGAGATGGCGACGTGGCTTGAACAGGATTGTCCCATCAAGGGAATCAGACGGTTCCTGTGCTTCTTGTTCCTCCGGTTATCCGCCTCCTACGGCAAACTTGGCGGGGCTCCAATGAAGAGGGCCTTACTCTGCCACACTCCTTCGTGGCCGGTAAACGTTGCATGCAACTCCTGAATAACTGGAAGTGGTCGTAGGTGCGTCAAGGTGTCACCGGTGCGTCTGAGGGAGACAGAGGTGGTCCGTAGGTCGAAGGGGCTGAAGCTCGAGGGACCTCCAGTGATGAGTCCGACCAGTGATGAGGAGTGTACTTGCAGGGTTAGGTCGTGCCAAAGAGCAAGTTCTCGTGCTCGTGGAAGTGCGAGTAGTGCAATGAAAGGCAATGAGAGGCCTGGGAGCGAAGCAATGGGTGGCTGATGTTCCTCCTCCGTCGTGGCGGCGGAGCGTTGGTCAGAAGGACGTGTGAGGTGTTGTCGGAGTGAATGGAGTAGCGTACGAAGGTAGGAGCTCCAAGGCGGAGCTCAGTGAATGGTCAGAGAAGCGTGAATATGCGAGGAAAAACAATAAATTTCGAGAAAATCGAAGGGGGAGAAGATGGAGATTGGAGATGAAAATGGAGGATGCTACCTGGGGGTAGAAGCTCAGAGAGGAGCTCCTGGTCTTCGCTCAAGGGCTGCCAACTCGCCCGAGCTCATGCAGCTTGTCGGAGGAGCTCCGGCATTGTAGGGATACCGTGGATCTCGTCGGAGAAGATAGGGTCGTCGTTGCTTGATTTCTCTCCTAATTGCTGTCATCAAAAGTAGGATATGAGCTCAGGGTATCTCTCTACAGGGGCGGATGGGGTCGAAGGTGATTGAAGGTGGAGTATTTATAAGAAGGAGGTGAGGGTGCTGGTGACGGGGAGACGAGGTTCGTGGAGGTTGTGGAGTGACGTGGGCGATGTTCATGGTGGTTGTGGGCTTTGGCGAGGATGAGGGATGTCGGGGCTACATCGTGGGATGCCCCGTGGGTGGAGATGGTGGTTGATAGGGTGACGATAATAGAAAGGGGGCGGCGAGCGCACGAGGTGGGCGACGTGCGCGAGAGATGCGGCTCAAGGTAGACGACGGTCTCTGGACCGTTGGATCAAGTTATCCAACAGCCAGGACAAGGGTACGAGAGGAGGGTCTGGATTTGATCGAAGTGGTGAGATCAAAGGGCTAAGGAGGCGACATGTGGCATGCTGAGGGCGAGGTGATAACAGATGGCCAAGATTTGATCTGGGGAAGATCGGATGGTTGAGATCAGATGCGGGATAAACGATGGCGATGAGGAGAGAAGGGGGGCCATAGGACGATGGAGAAAAGGGTTGCGTGGCGTGAGGTGAGCGGGCCGCGTGGCGCAATTAGAGGGTGCCACATGGCCTGATTTGAATGGATGAGAAAAGATGTGAAATAAGAGAGAGAAGATGGCCGAATTTGGAAAAACTCAAAACATGAAAGTTGTAGATCTTGATGAGATCTACAAATTTCATTTTAACCAAAAATGAAGATGAGGTAAATTAAGATACAAAAATACAAAGGTACAAATGTACATACATATGGTATACAATGGGGCCCAAAACCCAAGTTTGGCATACGAGCGCTGATTCAAACGAATTTGGTCTTATTTTGAAGATCTCTGCATATGTATTAATCTGAAAGTGAGTAAACCAAAATCGAATGTTGTATGAGATAGATATGTGCATTTTAAGGTCTAAGGTCTCTAACTGGGCTTGGGGTTTTATGAGGTATTTTTACAAGTTAGGAAATTTTGGCCTTTTCCTTATATTATTAGTTAGTAGTATATACAATATAGTGTTAGTTTTATTATCTTTGAAGTGAGTACATAATACAAATAAATAGGTGAATAATTACAAGTGAAATGGGCTTCTTATTTTATGTAAATATGCATGCTATAATGCATATATTATGCATGCATGCATGAATGCTAATTATGCAAGATAAGGGGAAATATGCAACTAATTACTCGGGAACAAGACTCTATTTTAAACTTTTAGAGTGATGAATTACATATTCATCAACGTGCTTGTATGCAGGAGCTGTCACTTCGGGCAGGCATCTCCTACATACAATCCCCAACGATGGAACTCTTTGTCTTGATGGGAGACTATGGATGTCATTTATATGATCCTCCATATCCTATTCAAACTATAATTAATCAGCATGAATCATATTCACATAATTAATTCTTCAAGGTAAATAACATCTCTAATCACAGTAGTGTGTTTTAATTTTAATTGGATTCCAATCAATCTAATTACATTAAATCAATGATCCAATTAATATCCAACAAACATTCTTTATTGTTACTTGAAATATGGTTATCTCAAATACATATTATTTTGAATTTGAATAATTAGAAAAATACATCATGATCTCCATAGAATTATCCCTTCCCTGCCTGTTGTCATGGTCACTACCGACAGGAGTGGGACAGACCGCACACAATGCAACCTGCTACCCCAACACTCCCCGATTAGACACCATATCTGCCTCGGGAAAGGATAATACCGAATTGATCAATTTGTACTTGAGATGATAATCGGTTTTCCAATCGAAGTTATACTATATAATAATAATCAAAACATTTTCATTCATATTATAAGGAAATTTGGTAAATAAATTCCCAATCCTATTCAAGCAACTATGTTTATTCGAAAGTAGATTAGGTAACCAATTTGTGATCTAGATTATATCTAATAAATTATTGGTTAAGGAATTGTCATTTAAGGAAATAATTATTATCAAATATTTAACAAATATTTATCAATAATTATTCCAGGAAATTAACCATTAATTTCACTAATTAATTAAATGACAATCACAAGGTTCTTGATTATGAATGCAATTTCCAGCAGTGACCCTCACTTACTAAAATTAGCACATCTCAACCAATTTAAAACCAAATCATGCAAATAAAGTTTCCAAATTTTACTAACTAGATTTACAATAGAACACAAGTGATTAGAACACATTTTAGGAATTTTAGAACCGAAATTAACTCCTTAATTATGTCAAGAATCACAATCCCCGAGACAGTGGATATATGTTCACTAAAATGATCATAACTAGAGCAAACATATTCCAAATCACACAAACTAAAATCCTACAATTTCCCTATTTAATGCAGAAGATAATTCAAATTATAATTTTATCTTTAAGTAATTTAAACATAAAGTAAAAATCACACAAAATATGGTTGCGTCAATGAAATGCGATTAAATTTTGACAAATCCTAATGAAACCAAGTCATCTTAGGTTTTTGGATCGTATATGAAACCTCAGACCTAAGGATCTGATACCACTTTAAGGATATGGTTAGATCCTTAAGCACATTATAGAAGCGTGAGGATCGCATCGTATGTGACTAGGAGCGACTAGTTGCACTAGTTGCTCGAGGCAGCAGAATTGAAAAAAAAATCATGCGACGAAACCACATGATCAAAGAACACTTCTCAGATCGTTTCATATAAACCACAAACAAGTATTAAGGTTACCTCTTTAAGCGTGGTTGCGATCGAGTCTCTAAACAAAGAGACCTCATATCTCAAGTCCGCTCTGAAGGAGGAGACACTTGCGAGCGTGTTGTTGAGACGCATGTTTCTCGAAATCCATGTTGATGATCCAATCGATGAATCTACTGATCTTGTCACATGAGATCCGACATCTTCTTCACAAGCGAGGAACACCTAAGGAGACAGAGATCCACGAGCAAATGATCCGGCAGCATAACGACGACGCTGGAATGATGGGGACTCTCTCTAGGGCATCAAGGTGGATGACCACGACAGAGAGAGGGAGAGATTGCGTGTAGAGAAAGGAGAGAGAGAGAGGGAGATATGGCATGTAGAGAAAGGACAGAGAGAGCTTTTGTTGTTGTAATTGTTGTAACTTGAAGAGTAAGTGGTGCCTCTTCTTATATAGTATTTTGGGACTCATGGATCTCAATCCATAGACAGCACAAATCCAATGGCTCACATTGATTTGTGTTTCTTTTAATGGCCAAGATTTTGTTGTAAAAACACAACAATAATTAATTTAATTTAGATTAAATATATATTGATAAAGGGAAAAATGGGGCTGCCCCCTAGGGGTAGCCAACATGGCTGCCCCCATCCCATTTTTCACAAAAGTTTTTTATTTTTTGGAAACATATCACCATGTATGTTCATCCCTATATCCCTTCTATATGTCATTCGAATTTCGTCAGAAACAGAGACTCCTACGGTCTCCATCTAGACGTCATTTTTTTAACGGTCGCAGGATTTTTTAAATCGACCCTGTCTGGATGGAGGCCGTAGGAGTCTCTGTTTCTGACGAAATTCAAATGACATATAAGAGGGATATAGGGATAAATATACATGACGATATTTTTCAAAAAAAATAAAAAAATTTCCCCAAAATGGGGCGAGGCAGCCATGTCGGCTGCCCCCGGGGGGCAGCCCCATCAACCCCATTGATAAATCAATATAAATTAATCCCAAATCAAATCAATCAAGCTTGGAGATTTTGGAATGGAGATTACATCACCCTTTCCTAATGGGAGTTGGTGGGAATCTTATGCAATCTCATGAGATTACATTATTCCATGAAACTCTCCAATATTTACAACTACACATGTTGTAAATTATTCTACAAAAATAATACATAATTAATTTGTGAACATTGTAATCTTACCATTGGAAAATTGTGAATCACATTCACAACCCAAAATAAAATGTAAATTACATTTTCAATGAATTATCCAATGTGAATCCAATTCATATCAACATTTAATTAACAAATGTAAATCATAATATGCTCTCTCTTATATATTATAAATCACATTTATAATAAACATGATTGATATGGATAGATGAGGAATCTAGGATTCGTCATCTTTATTCATTTATTTTAGCTTAAAATCCCTTATAAAACACCTGTATATAATACTAACTCCATATTCTTACTAACTTGAATCTGTGTGTAAATATTGTATATTTGTATATTTTTTAACCTAAAATAAATAAATAAAAGAAAAATAAAGAAAATAAAATAGAAAAGGAAGATTGTATATATATATATGTAATAGATACAGGCTGAACCGAACCCCGAGAGAAGGTCAAGACTTGACGTGATCGACCATGAATAAAGTAGGGGGAGATAGGGTCCTCAATTAAAAAATAAAAAAAAATTTTGTGTTCTGTGTATAATTATGTATTACACTACTTTATTTGTACATTAATTGACCTCAAATCAAATAACTTTCAAAATCAAAGTTGTAAATAAAATGTGTCCTAATTAATAAAATAATTGCACAATTAAATCATGTACAGAATAAAAACAACCACACTTGGAAAAAGCCACTAAGCACTAATTGAAAGACCGATTCCGACCAAGTATCGCCATATCGCGATATATCGTCGATATATCGGCGATATATCGGTATCGACAGTTCACCGATATATCGCCGATATGGACGATATCGGATATCGACAGGAGAAAATGCCTTGGTGGATACCGGGTTTCGGCGATATGCGTCGATATATCGCCGATATATCGGCGATATATCGGTATCGACATTGTATCGAAACGATATCGATACCGATATTTCCTTCCTTGAAATTTCCGGCTCCATATTAAATCAAATTGAACCAATCTCACTTCCATTGGATTCTAAATTAAGTTATCCATAATCGCCTAACGCCATCCAGATCCGCACCTATCTCCTGAGTTGCAGATCTCCACCATCTGCGACCAGCGCCGCACGTGCCCCCCTTTGGTTTTTTTTGAATTTGAACATAGGAAAAGAAGAGACAAATTGGAAGCCCTAATTTTGGGCAAATTACAGAAAATGCCCCCAAAGTTTTGCAAATTACAATAAAGCCCAACGTCCAGATTCAAACATGTGAAGGGAACGCTTCTCCTGGGTAATTTTCACTTTCTACTCGCACGTTTATTTTTGTTATATTTTAAATGCAAAAACATTGAAAACTTTTGTTTCAGTCCCTATTCCCAGACATTAAATTTGCATGATCTTTTAATGGAATAAACAATTTTTATTGCCCAAAAATTCCGAGAAAATCGTGCTATGCTCCCAATGTGTGTATCTATCTAGCATAAAAATTCCATTGTATTTCATTATCATTTACTATTTTTAAAATTAAAAAAAATATCATTTTTCGCTTTCTAAAATTCAAAAATTCATAAAAATTCGAATATTGCTCCAAAAGTTCCAAAAAAACTAGGGTATTTCTATTTTGTTGTCTTTTAATTTCTGTGCAAATTTCGTGCTTTAATTATTTATAAAATCCAAAAAATTGAAAATACCAAAAGTCTTATCAAAATCATAGAAAATTCTACAAAATCCAAAAATAGTGATTTCAGTTCCTGCTTGTAGATATTTGCATATAGTTTGTTATAAAAATAATTGCCAAGAGTTTTGGGCAATTAAAATATTTTAAGTTGCAAATTACTCCAAGCTCTGCACAATTTCATATTTTTCCCATTTTTTGAATTTTTACAAAAAAATACAAAAATATATGAAAATTCCATAAAAATTCCCAAGAACATTTCAAAACTTTTAAAACTCAAAAATATTTTCTCTGAATTTTTCTGATCATTTTTTATAAATTGAAAATTTACAAAAAGAGTTGTGCGTATTTCATATCTTGTGTACATTGCTCCATTATTTTTGAAAAATATTTTTTTTACAAAATCAAAATTATGAAAAAAATTAAAAACCCGATAATACAAAAAATTAGAAATAAAAAAATTTTAAAAAAATATAGAAAATCACAAAAACCAAGGACAGTTATCCTTTGAGATTCCTGTTTTCTCTTAATTAATTCTTGATTAATTGAATAACCCTCAGGATTTGTAGCCTCCCTAAGTTCGACCATGTCCGCTATACAGGTTAATAAGTAGCAAAAAAATGTTTGTTTGTCACAGGATTTTTCTGGATAGCAACAACATTTCATACGTTTAATTTCCGTCCTCGACAATTTGTGCACAACAATAATGTTATCCAAATTATTCATATCCATGATAATTAATACACAATTAATCATCTTGGATCTCTATTCTCATATGCCCAAATAATATGAATAACATTCACATTATTTACATATTTGATAATTAAATCACATATATTTATGTAAGATAACTCTCCTAATAATATGAATCAAATTCATATTATTCATGATCATTAAATCGTATTTAATCATCAATTTTCTTAATTCTTAGATACAATTCAATAATTGTATTATTCTTGAAATCTTTCAAGAATAATGTGCTTTCTCCATGGATACTTGGAGATAAGGATAGGGCGATTGTATTGTTCCACATATAGTGACGTGGATATTGAGATCACACCTCAAATCTAGATTTCACAGACCTCTCATAGATGATTGATTAAATCAAGACTGTAAATCTAATCTTCTCATTTCATCTGAATCACATTCAGACAATGTCCAACATTTTGACCAAGATCAGATCTCTTGTGTACTGAGAGGAGTCACTAAATCCAGACCCTTTAAATCACTCCCTAAGAATGGAAGCGTCATTTTGATACAATCATTTATGATCACATCACCCTCCGGTATTCCTAATACATGTACATCCTGTATATTGGAATACCAAGAACATACCAGAAGTTTTAGATCAATTTTACATTGTCTGTTTCAGGGTTTTATCATTAAGTTTCTCATCTGACTATTGGGAGTTGGTATGGATCATACACTTTCGAAAAGCATATATCAAAATCAAGTGTTGATCATATAATTTCCAAAATCATATATCAAACCTACAATTTCAATCAAGCTTCCAAAGTGAGACGATCGTGCAGAAAATTTGATTCTTCCCAATATCTCATGAGTGGGCTTATGTCTTTCGGTTTAGTAAATGAACCTGTATAATCCCTTTGAGAGATCATATTACTCATATGCCCTTGCATGCACACCACCGCGCTAGTGTAAAGGCCTTGATTAGGTCATCAACCTATTGGTCTACCAAATGTACATAATTAGACATATAGTACACATATTTCTCCGGCCAGAGGATGCGTGCCTATATCGTGACATCATATGACATAGGACTTTGGTTATCTCTATCTGATTAAGTCAACTCTTTGACCTAACTTATACAACACCTCTAAATCTCTATTCCAATGCGGTGGACTAGCATCAAGAGGTCGGTCAGATATCAGCCTATAGAGAAAGGATTACCATCTCCTTCTTAGGCTGAAGATCATCTCTTAATAATCATTTGACGGTGCTGAAAAACGAATAGATGGGAGTCGCTAAATAATGGCCTAACAATTCACGCTCACAGTCCCTCTCGTTAGTCAACAATGAACCCACACAAATAATTAAGCAATTAAGAGCAGGGATTAAAATTATTTACCCTACTAAATTTGCATTGTGGCAAGCAAGAAGGAGTCGATCACAGGAAGCAAATGGGCAAAGCAGGAAAGATATAAGTTAAGCACCCAATATCCTTTCAATCACTTAACCAAGTTGCAAAGTTTTGTGGGTTTTTCATTTTTTATTTTTCATTTTTTTTGATTTTATATTTTTTATATTTTGATTTTTTATTTTTTGATTTTATATTTCTTTTTATCTTGTATGTTTTTTATATTTTCTTTTTCTTTTAAAAAGGATATAAATCTATATAGAGTATTAATATAAAAGGGAAGTAGGAGAGAGATAAATTTAAGTAAAAATGTTTAAAGTTCAGATAATAAAACGTTTTTATGGTTTTTATAGTTTTCTAATGTTTTTTTGTGATTTTTCTATAATTTTGTTGATTACTTTGATATTTTTAAAGTCGAAAAATACTTAAAACAGGGAAGGAGGTACATATTTGAAATTAAAATGGAGAAAGGAAATATAAAATTGAGACAAAAATCATCCAAATTAATTTTAAAATAAAGATAACATAATAGAGAAAATTCAGAGATAGGAAATAGATTTTTAGGATTTTTTCTTGATTTTATATATTTCTCTAAATATTTTATGGCTTTTCATATTTTTATGAGTTTTCCTTTGTATTTTTTAATGATTTTCGTTCTGAAGGTTACAAACACAAAAATATACAAAAAATATTTTTTGGGAATTTTTCAAGATGTTTATATAATTTTTATGGATTTTATAATGTAAACAAGGGTGAAAATGACAATTTTTAATTTTTTACAAATACTAGAAAGTTTCAAAAATGATAAATAAAAATATGGCGTTATCTTATAATGCAACAAGATGTTATACCTATTTTTTGGGTTTTATAGATGCATGCAATAAATACTAGAAACAAAGAGAAAATATACACTATGAGGGGTATTTTTGTAAATATGCAAACATCTAGGGTTCTAAGTGTAAATTTTCCACAAAATTTATAACGCAATGAAATCTTTTATGGACCAATATAAATATACAAAGGTGGGAGGTTAGATCATCAAAATTTCCAATATCATGTGTCTATACATGTGTGCACCTGACAAGGACTAAATAGTTATTAACAAATACCCGGAGGCTGATTTATAAAATATCCCCCAAAGTTATAACTTAAGATTTCAAAATTCTGACGAAATGATAAATACCAAAACATGCATGGGCCTGGATGCAAAAATCACATGGTTTGTCGGCTGATCTTGGCAAGGACTATCATGCAATTAAAATAAATACGGTCACCTTTTTGCAAATATTACAAAAAATAAGTGAACGACAGAGGAAAGCTTGAGTACTAGTTCTTAAATACAAAAACCGCTCAGGTAAAGATGCAAATTACCCAAGCTTAGGTGTGAGTGGACGACAGATCTTCAATCACTTGGACACACGTCGCTCCTTGGACAACCGATGACGGTTCACGATCAACGGCCTCGATTAGAACGTCGATGAAGATCTGATGGCACATGCTCGCCTGATCCAACGCTAGTTGCGAGCTCTGGAAGAACGACGAAATCGACGATGGAGAAGCCCCCAGGTAGAATAGAGACGAACTGGCGCTGGGGCGATCTTCTCCAGGCAAAATCCGGCGACTCCGATGATCGTGGATACTCCAAAATGGCCCGCCTGCTCCTGCGAGTGCCCCTCTATCGCCTGGAGGAAATAAAAACTGTCGGAGTCCACTAGTCTTCACGCACAGGTGATGAATCCATGATTCATTAACATTTCTATCGCATTTTGTATTAAAACCCTTAGCAAATACATGTAAATATTCATTATATTCCACTTTTTAACAAAATTTCATTCATAAATAAAAATGCACTTTTATGCATCAAAAACATGTAAATAATAAAAGAATAAAAATAAAGTAAAAAAGAAGGCAGATTGTAAATTTGTTTATATGTACAATATGACTCAGAAAATATAAATATAGCTGTAAGATATATTTATATAGCTAAACCCTTGAGACAAAGTCAGCATGGATTGGTCGACAAACAACCAAGTAGGGGGAGATAAGGAAAGAAAGCCATAAAAATAATTAAAGTACACTCCACACACTCTTCATTATATATCAAATAAATATCAATCTTCATTTATTTTTAATGTACTGATATGAACATATTTCTCACCAAACTATTTTCCTAATTATTTCTAAAAATGTACATAAAATATAAAAATAAGCTAAAAATATTATCTTGTATATATGCCAAGAAATCCAACTTTTAAATTGCCAAATTCTCAACTTCCGAACATCGTAACTTCCTCATACGAACTCTAATTTCAGTTTACTCACTTTTTAAGTTCATAAAATAATATTCTCTAATTAATGGAGTAGTTTCATTGAAATCATGGTCCGTTTGCAAAAAGTCGGTTTTGGGACCTAATGACAAAGGGGTTTCTCGGCGATTTATTTTATTTAGAAAACAATATTTATAGTTTTATTAATTTTATACTTTTTAATTATTTTTTTGATCTTGTATTTTCACCAATATTTATTTCAGAATTTTTAGAGCTTATTTATTATTGTAATCAAATCCAAAACCCTAATTTGTATATAAAATTGAACTATATGACTTATACCTGTATTTATTAATATATCTAACCTAAGTTATTAAAATCCACAAAAATTGACAAAGGTCTTACTTATTATTATAATAAATAAGAAAATATGTAATTAATATTTAATTAATTATTTACTAAATTAAAAATTCAAAACCTATTTACTAAGTATTATTTATACATATTTATTAATATAATATTTATATTTCGAATAATATTTATTATCTACAAAAATTAATTATACCATAATTTAGATAATTTAATTATATATATTTTTCGTTTTATTACATATTTAAAATAATGTTATTTATTATTTCTTTACATAATTTACAAGTATTTTAAACATCTGGCCAACCAGGTGCTCACACGTGTCAGCACTGGTTCTTCTCCTCCAAGAAGCCGATGCAGACTCTGTTCACCGGCCAGTCTTCAACCAATTCTCCCGCTCCACTTCTAACTTCCTTGATAAATCTAAACCCTTCATCCTCTTTCCCTAACCACCTTCATTCATGCTAACCATTCGATCCACCTAACAAACTCTTCGATTCACCTATAGATTCACCTAAATCTGGCGCATTCGTGCAGACTTTTCCAACTACTAGAACTCTCTAGTTTCACTACCGACCCGCCTTCTTCCAAGCCTCACGCCGGCCGACTACGGTGGTGATAGCGCTTATCTGTCGCCCCGCGTGGAAGACAATTGTCGTAGTTGAAGCTCCAAGGTGAATCCTCGCCTTGCATCGTCGCTCAACGTCGCATCAAGCTCCGGGAAGATCGACCGTCGAGCTGCTATATGAGGTAAATACACCTCTCTAGTCCCAGATCTAATCCTCCATCTTCACTATTTTCTTTCTAGAGTTTCGTGCTGTGATTAGGGAAGGTAATTACGTAATTAGATTCATTAGTCAACCTTCTTAGACGCGTCCTTAATTCACACCTCAACTTTGTTTCGAATCAATCAAATTTGTGTTGCAATTTTTGTTACTTTTCATGACCTTCTTCATCCATTCTTGAAACACCATATTTAATCTTGCAAACCTTACAATTGCTGGCTGATTTCTCTATGAATCGAGCACCCAAACTACTATTTGCAGTTTTAGCATTCATTGGGCGCAACCAACAAGTTCATCTGGAGCAAGAAATCCATCACAATTCTCATTCAAAGCAGTTGTAACCTCATTATCATCTTCCAGGATCAGTCGGACCACCAACTTCATCAACGGAGCACCGCTGTCTTCCGCCACCTACGGAGGAGCATTACCGTGGGCGAGCTCGAAGGGTGAAGGTGTCAGCCCTCTGGCTCACTGGAGGCTCAAGGATCGCGTCATTCGCTGGAGAAAACTTGGAGAAGAAGACCTATTCATCAGTCGCTCGCCGAAGTTCAAGAACAAGAGGAATAGCCAGACATCACAGTCGTGCGACATGTGGTACGGACGTACGGCTAAGATCGCGTCCCAACTTTTAATCCGAGCCGTTCAAGAGTGAAACGATGGAAGAATTGCACATTAAACCTTGAGAGTTCTTGATATTGAGAAGCGTTTCAGCAAGTTTCCAGAAATTGCATTTAGGTCCCCGTATAGGGACCTAAATGTAATTCTTTTAGTTTTCTTTTCATTTCAATCCCCACAGGGACCTTTCTTTAATGATAACAATAAACTTTTCTTTGTAGTTATGCCCCTGGCTTGTAGGGGTTGTTTGGGCCTCGAATTTTCCGTATGTTTCCCCGATTTTTTAGGGTAGCATGAATACTACCTAAGACATTTTTCGAGTATTTTTCCCGTATTTTTTGTCTCTTCATTGTATCGTTTTGAATTTCGCCATTCCAAGTTAGTTTTGAGCCAGATTTGTTTTCAATTTCATTCCTTGTAAAATTATGAATAAAGGACTTTTCTAGAATTTCTTCCTTGTTTCAAAAATCACAGTTTTAGTATTCTGCCTCCTTGAGTTCGACCCTTGTACACTCACCTGGTAAAATAATCAGTGAACCATAAAATAGGAGAAAAAGTAGCTTCTCTCTCTCCCCCCTATTTTATCGTAATTTTTGTTTGATCAATGTAGTTTCCTCTATACGGTTTTTCTCTCTCTACACTGCAATTATGAACCGTAGTCGGAATCGTGTTATCAAAATGGTGCCGTTGCCGGGGAGGCATTATTTTGATGACGATTTTTGACCCGATTTTCTCTCATATTCTTGATTTTACAAATTTTGTTTCCTTTCAGTTTTTTATTTTCGACTTTTTCTTTAGTTTTTACGATTTTTCGTGTTCTTTGAAATTTTTGGTAACGGTTTTTTTATATTTTTTTTCTTTCTTAACTAATCTTTGCAGGGCCTGCAGGTTCAGTCATCTTCCTCGGAAGCCGAAGTAGTTGAAAGTGTAGAGACCGAGATTTTCGGTTGTTGAGGGCAGGAATAGTTAGGGTTTATGTTGTATTTTCTTCTTTTATTTTTGTAAAAAATGGCACTTTCTCGTGTTTTTGTTCTCTTTAGAAAGGGGCCCAATATGGGTATCCCGACTTGTACCTCCCCTTCTAGTTTTTTTCGGGGTCTGATTTGCCGAGTGCCGTGCATTTTGGGGATCAGGGCACTCACTACGGTTTTTCTCGCATCACCAGTTTTTCGTGGCTTTTCACGAGGCCTGGTTCATGCTTAGGAGTTTTCATTTTTTTCTATCTGATTGCACCCTCGTAGTTAGTCTTAGGACCCGCAACTTAGGTGCATGATTTTAGGATTTATATAAAAAAGTTACTCATTAGATGCTTGTCTGTAAAAGATCCAAAAAAGTATAAAACAAAGATAAAATCGGGACTGCTTAAGTATCTGACCTAAAATAAACGTAAGGATCAATTGATTTGGGAGAGTAATCCCCGCATTACAGATATTTCTCAGAGTTTGCGAGTGAGAGATGACCCTTAAGGATAGAACCATAGTCCAAACACCTAATCACTGTTTTTCAGTAGGTACACTCGGGTAGCCGGAAACGGTCTGAGTTTTCTTAACAGAGTGGGTTGTTTAGAGGACACTACATAAGGCTTCATCCTCAAGTAACACGGGGTAGCCGGAAATGATCCGTACTTACTCCCATACTGGCTGAGAACAAGTGGTTTTCTGTAAGGACTCGGGACAATATTGCAGGGAAATTTTGGGCACCTATCAGTTCGCAATAATCGGAGAATACACTTGTATGCTAATATAATCCTAAAACTGGCAAGATAAACGGTCGAACTCTTATGGTCATCATCGGGTTGTGTTGATGAGTACGGGGTTTTCTTTGTGTTTTCTTGCAGGACGTGAGTTACCGTGACTTTTACGCATTTCCCATCTCTCTTGAATCAATAATCGTGCTCTCCCAATTAATCTCTTGCTCGAAGATGACGACTCGACGGCTATTTTTCTCAGACTCCACGAGCCCTCGATCTTTCACCGTCCGTCGTACCTCTTCACAAACACGGGATGAACATCTTCCCCAGTTGGTACCCTCTGATCTTGAGGAGAGTTAGACCCAGACTCCCTCGCCTCGCCGTCAGTCTTTTGAGGCAGACCCTTGCCTCAATTTAACATCACTTTCTCCAGATGATTTTTCGTTGAGTTCTTATGAGAAGTTCTCTTTCACAAAAGATTTGAAGCACATGGCTCATGGAAAAGGATCAGCAGAGGAGAGGCCAGCTGAGGAGCACCATACTGATGGAATATCGGATCCAGCCGTAGACATCACAACCGGGATTCTCGACACATCACAACATATGAACATGCATATCCGAGAACAACTCAGAACTCAGAATGAATTGCGAGTTGAGAAAGTCATGATGAGAGTAGGAGCCAGGAATCATTTACCGCCTGCCGTGGTTCCCTCCACATTATGAGATGAGTATGACCCGAAAGCTAGGATACTACACCATTGGATTCGGCTACCTTCGAATCAAGGGCCATACGAGCTGAGACCGTCCTTCATCTCTTTGCTTCCCAAGTTCTACGGGAATGCAATTATCGAATGAATCCTTCCATGAGGCATGGAATTGATTCATGGATCTTACGGAGAGATGCCCACATCATGGGATACCGATGAAGGTACTTGTGCAAAATTATTTTGGAGGACTCCAGCCAGACATTCAGGGTCTTGTAAGTGCCGCATGTGGCGGCAGATATCTGAATAAGGATGTCGAGTCAGTCTGGTCCATCTTCAAAGGGATGGTAGAGAACTCGAGAGTCGTTGACTGTACTCGGGCATTCCAGAAAGCCCTTCAGCCACCATATCACCGAGAGCATCGTAGGGTGGCGAATATTTCGGATTCTGAATCCAATACCAACATAGGTTTTATTAGCAAAAAACTAACATTGGTAGATGTTATTCAAAAGAAAGTTCAGGACTTGCAGCCACTACGAGAGTTAGAGAAACTCTCATCTCTACCTCAGCAGCTGAGTGATCTTACGAAGAAGGTAAAAGAGCTACAACTTCAGTATCAGGATCAAGCTTCTTTGACTCCACAACCTGCATGGAGGTCTTTACCCGCTCCACCCACTCAACAGATACATTTCGTCCTGAGTGAGCTAGAGAATACGCAAATTGCTTGGCATGAGGACCAGTCTCATGCCAATGTTAGTCAGATCATCAGTTCTGTGGACACAGATGTTGAGCCTCAAGTTCCTCTTGATATCAATGGAATATGGTACACTCCGATTCAGCAACCGAGTGTACCTCATTAGCAGCAGCAGCAACAACAATATAGTCAGCTGCAACATGGACGTCCATACTTTCAGCACTGACAGCCTTACACGCAGCAACAGTCTCACCAACATGCATATCAGAGATCACATTCTTATCAGTATCATATTGTACATTCGCAGACACATCATTACTAGCAACAACAACAGTCTTCCTTCACACCTCAGAGATCTCCTCTGACGTACACTTTACAGCAACACATGCCAAGGCAGGAGAGAATAGAAATCCAGGGTCACCACACAGAGTTTGAGATGTCTTCACATGCCCTGGCACTGAATCAAATCATGGATATGTTGAGCACGCTTCAGATGGCACATAGAATAGAGATGGAGCAGGTTAATCGTCATCTAGATGAGTTAACTACGCCTAAGACCACTCTCCCAGCTCAGCCTCAGATGAATCCGAACAATAAAAGGAGTCACTTAGATCAGGTAGAATCACTACAGGTATGATCTCTTTTACTGAATTTTTATCTAACTTCATTCGTCTTAGGAGCGGTAGATCACTACAAGCATCTGATCGAGTAGAGGAGAGGGAACTTGATGAGGTGCGATAGTCAAACCATGATCAGACACATTCTGATGATGAGGAGGAGAACTGACACACTGATGAAGACGACCATGATGATCAGAGAGAAGGGAGCGATGCTGAAACAATTGACATGGACACAGGAGAATCAGATGATGATATCACGCCAGGCCATGCAAATACTCCCGATAAAAAATTTTCTTCCCCTATCTTAGAGAGTTTTCTACATAATTCTGAAACTCTCGATGTACACACTGTTTCTGATATGAATTAAAAGTTTGATTTTGACATTCATGATATTGTTCCTTTTCCTGATGCCTTGTTCAGAAAAGGAAAGAAAAACACCAAAAAGAATGTTGTTACTCCAGAGACCGAACGATTATTAAAAGATCACATCTTTTTGAAGATCCCACACTCCGATGCCTTGGATCACTTTCCTACTCTCAAAAATCAGTTGAAGAATTGATGTACCACACTTAGGAAATTGAGATCACGTACAGAAAAACACGTTTTGACCAAGGCCACATCATGTGCTATACAAAACAAATTACCTAAGAAGAAGGACTCAGGATCACATTACGTCAGATGCGAGATTGCCCAGGCAACATTCGATCGTACTCTATTAGACAACGGTTCCTCAATCAATTTGATACCATTTTGTTTACTCGATAAGCTCGAGTTAGGTCCTCTTTATAAATCCCATGCGATCCTTCAGTTTGCCGATAGATCTATAAAGAGACCTAGGGGCATATTGAGGAATGTTATCATGATCGTGCAGGGCTTGCAGTTCCCAGTGGACTTTACTGTCCTGGACACGGACTACCCTACACAGTTGCACCTTACCCCGATCATTCATAGGAGGCCTTTCTTAGGGACCGCGAAGTCTCTCTTCGATTATGATACAGGGAAGGTATCTTTTCACGTTGAGGGAGAGAAGGTACATATAGAGATGGAGAGAGAATCACACACATCCAGTGACGCATCTACAACTTGTTTAGATATATTGAGTTCTTTAGCCACCTGTGATTACATGGATGAGGTTTGCCTTGATGACCTTGAGAGGAATCAAGTAGAGACACAGAATTTCCTAACAGAGGATGGGTCTGAGACTACGGGTGGCAGTTCTTCTGATGGTACTTTATATTTCAGTATGGATGATGAGAAGAAGATGGATCAGATTTCCGAAGATTTTATTGCAGATATTCCAGATGGTTTACACAATTCCTCCACTTCAGATGATCTAGAGATTGAGTTTCATTTAGCTGATTTATTTTCCTCTAGTCATTCGAAAGATGAGCATAGTAGCGAGTCAGATGATGTTTTAGACATATTATGTAGTCCGACTCTAAAGCATATTGAGATGGTGGATAACCATATTGTAGATACATCTACCACTGATACTGATCCCATTAAACATATAGAAGAGGTTACAACAGAGACAGATTCTACTTTACTAGAGCTGAAGATATTACCACCAAACATGAAATACACTTTCCTTGCAGGTCCACATCGACAGTTTCCAGTCATTATCAACTCATCTTTGACAGAAGAGCAAGTATCTCATCTGATGGAGATTCTTGAAAGAAACCGCAAGGCTATTTGGTGGACTATATCCAATTTCTATGGGATCAATCCATATATATCCAATTTCCATTACATGTTGTCTCGAATAAGTCAGGAATTCAAATGATTAAGAATAATAGTGGAGAGGAGATTCCAAAGAGAGTAACCACATTGTGGCGGGTGTGCCTTTATTAAAGGAAGTTGAACGTCATGACGAAGAAGGATCACTTCCCTTTGCCTTTTATAGATCAGGTCATAGAGAGGTTGGCAGGGAAGGAATACTTCTGTTTCCTTGACGGTTACTCCGATGTAACCAGGTCACTATTGCTCCTGAAGACTAGGAGAAGACCACCTTCACATGTCCTTTTGGCACTCATACCTTTAGAAGGATGCCCTTTGGATTGTGCAATGCCCCTGTTACTTTCCAGAGGTGTATGCTTGCGATTTTTGCAGACATGGTGGGTGATTTTATAGAGGTCTTTATGGATGATTTTTTGGTCTATAGTGAGTCCTTTGATGATTGTTTAGCGTACCTAGACCATGTTCTTCAGAAATGTTGTGAGGTAGATCTCGTTTTGTCTTGAGAAAGGAGCCTTTTTATGGTTACACACGGGATCATGTTGGGGCATGTCATCTCCCAGCAAGGCATAGAGGTTGACCCTGCCATGGTGGACGTCATCAAGCATCTCGAACCACCATCCAACATTAAGAAGTTACGATCTTTTTTGGGGCATGTTGGCTTTTACAGACGATTTATTCAGTATTTTTGTAAGATTGCCCAACCGTTAACTGGATTATTAAGCAAAGACATTGAGTTTTTGTTAGATGACAAATGCCTTAATGCCTTCCTCACATTGAAAGAGATGATCATCAGTACTCCTGTCCTACAGCTAACCGATTGGTCTCTTCCCTTTGAGATCATGACAGATGCTTTAGATTTTGCGGTCAGGGTTGTATTAGGACAGAGGAGGAATGGACTTCCTGTTGCTATCTACTATGCTAGCCGAACTTTAGATGATGCTCAGCGTAATTACACAGTGACAGAAAAAGGAGATGTTGGTAGTGGTATTCGCATTAGACAAATTCATATCTTATCTTCTTGAATCCAAGATCATAGTTTACACAGATCATTCAGATATCGATTTTTGATGGAGAAGAAGGATGCCAAGGCACGCCTTCTTAGATGTATTCTCTTACTTCAGGAGTTTGATTTGGATATTAGAGACCAACCTGGAGTAAAGAATGTGGTAGCTGGCCACCTCTCCCGATTTTAGATAGAGTAGCCTTCAGATGAGTACACGTCAGAGATTGCAGAGAGATTTCCAGACTAGGGTATCTTTGCAGTTACCGAGCTTCCATGGTATGCAGATATAGTGAATTTTCTGGTTACACAGAAAATTCCATAGGGTTGGTCGAAGGACCGAGTTAATATACTAGTTTCCGAGGTACAGTACTACCATTAGGAGGATCCAATTCTTTTTCGTGAGGGACCGGATTGTATTTATAAGCGATGTATTCCTCAGGAGGAATATAATAGTGTCCTCACTCTGTGTCATTCCTTAGAGGCAGAGAGACATCATTCAAGGAAGAGTACATTGCAGAAGGTACTTTAGAGTGGATTGTGGTGGCCGACTCTTACTAGAGATGCTTGTACATTCGTGAAGAGTTGCCTGGATTGTCAGAGAGCAGTAGGGACAGTAAGTGCTAGAGGTGCGATGCCTATGTGACCTGTTATTATTTGCGATATCTTTAATGCACAGGCATAGATTTATGGGACCGTTCCCTTCCTGCAGTGGCCTTAAGTACATTCTTCTCGCTATAGACTATGTTAGTAGATGGGTGGAGGCTATACCCACACAAACCGCAGAAAGTAAAATAGTGTGCAAGTTCCAAAAGGAACATATTATTTCACAGTTCGGTATTCCACATATTCTTATTTCAGATGGGGGTAGCCATTTCATTAATAAGGAGGTAAACAAGCCAGTGAAGAAATATGGCATTGATCACAGAGTAGCTTCTCCTTACCACCCACAGACGAACGGCATCGCTGAAGTTTAAAATAGGGAGGTGAAATCAATTGTTAAGAAATTAGTACGACCGAATAGGACGAACTGGTCACAACTTCTAGATCAGGTTCTTTGGGCCGATCGTACTGCGTAAAAGACTCCCTTAGGTACTTCACCCTTCAAACTCGTTTATGGGAAGCCATGCCATTTGCCCATAGAGATCATGCACAAATCTGAATGGGCTATACGAGAAATTTCACTTGATATGCAGAAATCAAGAGCCAAGAGGAAGATGGATCTCAATGAGCTAGTAGAGATTCGAAATCAGGCATACAAGAACACCTTCATTTATAAGAACAAAGTGAAGAAATGGCACGATAGACATATTCGTCACAAGATCTTTATTCCTGGGAAAAAAGTATGGTTGTTCAATGCATGATTGAGAATTTTTCCTGGCAAATTAAAGAGCAAATGGGAAGGATCTTACATAGTCAAAATGGTGCACGATAATGGAAGTATAGCTATATCAGATGTGTCACATGGTGCAGAGCCGTTCGTGGTGAATGGGCAGATGTTGAAGCACTTCGTAGAGACTATTGATCATCTGGCCCGTGTTGAAGTGATCTATTTTGTACAGGACTCATGACTACTCTTCCTCTTTATCACATCATGTGCGAAGACATTTGAGCCATCCAATTTTTGGAGTTCACAACATTTATACATTCTTCATAGACCACAATCGTCCCCATTTTGCTCGTCTTTTATGCTTAGGATACTAGATACTAAGTATAGGGGGGACTGATTGCTCGATGATTAGCGTTTTTCGATTTTGTTTTTTCCTTTTCCTTTGTATATCCTTTCATTTTCACAAATCACTGGTCCCCAATTTTCGGTCACATTCTTTTCTATACTTAGGATACCTTATCCTAAGTATAGGGGGGATGTAGTGATTTCGTTGATCTCATTTTCTCTAATTATTTTGTTCCTTCGTTGTATATTCTTTTCCCTCGGTCACCTCATTTTTTTCTCTCTCTCTAATTATACTTGCGATGATGAGATCGTAAGTATAGGGGGTTCGACTGACTTTTAGTCTTTTATTCTTTTTCACCCACTTTTGCTTAGCAGGAGTTATGTCCTCCTTTTTCTCTTTTGATGCTACGAGTACATAGCACAAGCTAAGTATAGAGGATGTGTATATATGGTATATACACTTTTGTCCATAACTCGTACTTTTCTGTATTTTCTATATCTATAAAATACATGAAAAGTGGGTGAGGGTTAACTTAAAATCCATTTAACTATTTATTATTTATAAAATCCTTGTAAATAAGTAAAATATGTCTAAAATCTTTATTTAAAATACTTACTTTAAAATATCTATTTTATGTAATTAAAATCTGTATAATACTTACTTAAAATCCTATCTATTAAAATATGTGTAAAAATCATTTAATCCTTGTAAAATTCTCTGTATAAAAAATTTGTAAAATACATTAGATTTTAAATTCAAATAAAATATATCTTGTAAAATTATTATACAAATACTTGTTTACAGAAATCAGAAAATCCATAAAAAATACAGAGTCCTAAAATCAGTAAAATTACAAAAGCCTTAAAATCCACAAAAATGAGTAAAATTCAGAAAATGTACTTCATAAAAACATTGTTGCATTTGCATTCACATTTTTCAGAATAAGTTTTATTTCTAGAACTAAGGATTGAGTCTAGTCTGAAGGATGCAGCTTGATTATAGCCTTTAACTTTCATTTAATGAGTCTAGTTAGGATCTGGAATTTAGACTCTTCAGGTCTTTGACTTAAATCTTTGGGTTCCATATGACCACATTTGGGAAATCAACTCATATGTGCTTAAGTAGAACACTTGGTGTCATCCGTACAACTCTGCATCAGTGAACCAATCTTGGTGTCATCTGTACAACTCTGCACTTAGCTCGACTTGTATGGAGTTGCGAAGGGCAGTACATCTTTGTAGTGCGTTTCTATCCCTGTCTTTGCAGCATTGACGTCTAAAGACGGAAGAGATTGGAGTTGCGATAGTCGCTTCGGATGAGGGAAGGATCTGCTGACACAATTTTTCTAAGACCTCAAAAAGGGACGGAACAAAAGATTCTATATCCGTTGAGGCACAAAAAGATGAATGCAGTGCAAGCAAATTACAAAGCCAATTCAAAGAAGAAGCCACCAAATATAAATACAACCACAATGGTCCAAAGCTTCCACCAAAAATGCCTTCACATCTTAGTGGAAACTTAGTTACACCGGTTGAGCTTCACAAGGAGATGCGTCTACACTGGTCACACTCCAATTCTCTTCTCATTCTTCTACTTTTTCTCTGTATTCGATTGTGGACATAACATGAACTGACCTCAGAAGGGAATACCTCCCTCCCCGAGGAAAGAGTAGTTGGATGAGGAACCAATGGAAGTGTATAGTTGGGATGGACGGTTTCTTCGCTTCTTTAAGCAGGAAGAGCTAAATAAATCCACACACTGTACAAATTGACTTCAAGGTTGATAGAGTTTGCGATATGAATAAGTGAGTCTGAATTAGTTGATGAGGTGAACTTAAATAAGGATTTGTGGAACTTGAGGACAGTTGAGTATAAAATCTTAATCCTAGTTAAGGCTCTGACAAAATGCTTGTTTTAGGCTTGATTGAGCTATGTCCTTTGTCTGTTCTCATGAATTGGTTTTGGAAAACAAATTCATTCTAACTTTCTTTCTTTTTCACTTACTTTTCAAATAAGTATTTATTAAGGGACTAGCAAAGTTTAAGTATAGGGGTTTGATGAATCCATGATTCATTAACATTTCTGTCGCATTTTGTCGTAAAACACTTAACAAATAAATGTAAATATTCATTAATTTACACTTTTTAACAAAATATCATTCATAAATAAAAATGCACTTTTATGCATCAAAAACATGTAAATAAATAAAAGAATAAAAATAAAGAAAAGAAGTCAGATTGAAAATATGTATATATGTACAATATGACTAAGAAAATATAAATATAGCTGTAAGATATATTTATATAGCCAAACCCTCGAGACCAAGTCAGCATGGATTGGTCGACAAACAACCAAGTAGGGGGAGATAAGGAAAGAAAACCATAAAAATAATTAAAGTACACTCCACGCACTCTTCATTATTTATCAAATAAATATCAAATCTTCAAAATTTTTTAATTATCTCATATGAACATATTTCTCACCAAACTCTTTTCACTAATTATTTCTAATAATATATATAAAAATATAAAAATAAGCTAAAAATATTAGATTGTATATATGCCAAGAAATCCAACTTTTAAATTGCCAAATTCTCAACTTCCGAACATCGTAGCTTCCACATACGAACTCCAATTTCACTCTACTCACCACTAAAGTTCCTAAAAAATATTATCTAATTAAAGAAGTGGTTTCATTGAAATCGGGGTCCGTTTGCAAAAAGTTGATTTTGGAACTTAATGACAAAGGGGTTTCTGGGCTATTTATTTTATTTAGAACACATTATTTATACTTTTATTAATTTTATAATTTCTAATTATTTTCTTGATCATGTATTTTAACCATGATTTATTTCAGAATTTTTTGAGCTTATTTATTATTTTAATAAAATCCAAAACCCTAAATTATAGATAAAATTGAGCAATATGAATTATACATGTATTTATTAATATATCTAAATTAAGTTATTAAAATCAACAAAAAATCACAAAGGTCTTATTTACTATTAGAATAGATAAAAAATATAAAATCAATATATAATTAATTATTTATTGAATTAAAAATTTAAAACCTATTTATTAAGTATTATTTATACCTATTTATTAATATAATATTTATATTTCAAATAATATTTATTATCTACAAAATTAATTATACCATAATTTAGATAACTTAATTATCTATATTTTTCGTTTTTATACCTATTTAAAATAATTTCATTTATTATTTCTTATATAATTTACAAGTATTTTAAACATCTGGCCAACCAGGTGCTTACACGTGTCAGCACCTGGTTCTTCTTCGCCAAGAAGCCGGTGCAGACTCTATTCCACCGACCAGTCTTCATCCAATTCTCCCACTCCACTTCTAACTTCCTTGATCAATCTAAACCCTTTATCCTCTTCCCCTAACCACCTTCATTCACGTCGACCATTCGATCCACCTAACAACCTCTTCGATTCACCTATAAATTCACCTAAATCTTGCGCATTCCTGCAGACTTTTCCAACTACCAAAACTCTCCAGTTCCAGTATCGACCCGCCTTCTTCCAAGCCTCCGGCCGGCCGACTATGGTGGTGACAACGCCTATCCACCGCCCCATGTAGAAGATGATCGTCGGAGGATAAGCACCAAGGTGAATCCTCGCCTTGCATCGCCGCTCATCTCCGCGCCAAGCTCCGGGAAGATCGACCGCCGAGCTGCTATCTGAGGTAAATACACCTCTCTAGTCCCAGATCTAATCCTCCATCTTCGCTATTTTCTTTCTAGAGTTTCGTGTCGTGATTACGAAAGATAATTACGTAATTAGATTCATTAGTCAACCTTCTTAGATGTGTCCTTAATTCTCACCTCAACTTTGTTTCGAATCAATCAAACTCGCGTTGCAATTTTTGTTACTTTTCACAACCTTGTTCATCCATTCTGGAAACACCATCTTTGATCTTGCAAACCATACAATTGCTGGTTGATTTCTACATGAGTCGAGCACCCAAACTACTATTTGCAGGTTTAGATTTCATTGGGTGCGGCCAACAAGTTCATCTAGAGCAAGAAATCCATCGCAATTCTCGTTCGAAGAAGTTGCAACCTCATTATCATATTCCAAGATCAGTCAGACCACCAACTTCATCGACGGGGCACCACCGCCTTCCGCCACCTACAAAGGAGCACCACCGCGGACGAGCTTGAGGGGTGAAGGTGTCACCACTCTGGCCCTGCCGGAGACCCAAGGATCGCATCATTTGGCCGAGAAAAGTCGGAGAAGAAGACCTATTCGTCAGCCGCCCGTCAAAGTTGAAGAATAGGAGGAACAACCAGACGTTACAATTGTGCGACACGTAGCACATACGTACATATAAGATTGCGTCCCAACTTCTAATCCGAGCCGTTCAAGAGTGAAACGGTGGAAGAATTGCACATTAAACCCAACAAGTTCCTGATATTTAGAAGCACCCCAGCAAGTTTCCAGAACTTACATTTCGGTCCCTACACAGGGACCTAAATGTAATCCTTTTAGTTTTCTTTTCATTTCAGTCCCCGCAGGGACCTTTCTACAATAAAAACAATAAACTTTTCTTTGCAGTTATGCCCCTATCTTGTAGGGATCGTTTGGACCTCGAATTTTCCGTATTTTTCTGCAATTTTTTTAGTGTAGCCTAACAACTACCCAAAACATTTTTCGAGTATTTTCCCTTATTTTTCGTCGCTTCATTGTGTCGTTTTGAATTTTGCCATTTCAAGTTAGTTTTGAGCCAGATTTGTTTTCAATTTCTTTCCTTGTAAAAACAAGAATAAAAAAGGAATTTTCCAGAATTTCTTCCTTGTTTCAAAAACCGTAGATTTAATATTTTGCCTCCTTGAGTTTGACCCAAGCACACTCACCTGGTAAAATAATCAGTGAACGATAAAATAGGAGAAAAAGCTGCTTCTTTCTCTATCTCCTATTTTATCGTAATTTTTGTTTGATCAACGCGATTCCCTCTCTTTGGTTTTTCTCTCTCTAATCGACATTCTTACCGCATGTCAGAATCGTGTTCTCAACAGGTACGACGGAGCTAAGAGTCTCCAAGATCCTCCTATGTTGCAAAAAATCGCCGTCGAAAGGTGCCCTTTGGCCTCCAGACCCTGTAGGGGGTTAGTAAAGAAAGACAAAGAGGATTGGAGTCCTTATTAGCGGTGGTGGGTGAGCGACAATGGTGATCGACGTTGGTCGGTAGAACCTGAAGCTCGGCCGGACATAGATCGAGGTGATTTCAAAATGTTTTGGATGAAATCGATGATCGAGATTTACAAGGTTTGACTACTAATATCATAAGGAACTCAAGGGACACAAAAGAAAAGAGAAAAACTCACCGAGGTGGTACCAACTGCTTGCTTCGATGACACAACTACGGCTAGCTGGATAAGCTCGATTCGACGCCTTCGCGGCCTCTCAAAGGATCGATATGTTCTTATTGTCACCAGGAAGAATACCAAGCTTCAAGGTCTGAGGATGGAAGGTGTTAGAGTGATTAAAGGTCAAAGGAAATTCAGGGATTATTCTTATTCATGTTGACGAGTAGCTCCTAAGAACAATGCGTATCTCTCGATGCAGCGTTGAAAAGACCCAAAAAACGCTTGGGCATGTAAGATCAATAACCGAGGAAGAAAAGCTAAGAAGGAGTCGGCATGAAAGGGTGAGAGGAGACACCTTGAAAAATCCGCAAAAACGGACAAAAACGAGATCTGACAAAATGGCATACCTCGATCAGGGAGTTGACCGAGGTCAACCAACGAGTGAATCTAGTTGGTCCACATGGACCAACCAGAAAAATCGTTGGAAATAACTTAAAAATTTGATTAAAAATAAGAAATGATTTTATTATTTTTAGGTTATAAAACAAAAAATAGTCATTATTTTATGAAGTATTTTATTAAGATTTTTATTTATTTTTTAGAGGTTAAGAATTACAAGTTCCCTTTTATGGGCTACATAGGTATATTAATTAATATATTTTAATGTTTTATTTTTATTTTGTATTTTTAATTTTATTAATTCTGTTTATTATTTTATATGTTTATAACTTATTTTTATAACCTTAAATATATTTTTATTTTATTTTTCTGAAGTATTTTGTATAATTAAATAAATAAATAGGTGATCTCTATAGGTATAGATATATGTATTATACCTATATGCTTTATGCAAGTATTTTATTTTTGTGTTTTATTTAGATTTTATTCATATTTTAATATATACATATATTATAAATACTATTTACAAAATTATAAAAATATAAAATTACAATAATAATGAATAATAAATAAAACAGACATTTTAATTTGTACAATAGGGGTCCAAAACTTAACTTTCAAATCGTAACTCCAAAAAATATGAAACCAAGAGTTATATACAATTAAAGTGATTTTGATATGTTTTTAGTTTGTATTTGAGAGATAGGGGTCTAGGAATTTGGGGTTCTCAAAACTTATTCAGATCATAACTTCTAATTTGTACATTATTTTCGTATGAAATCAATTTTGTATTTTTCTATATTTAATTATATACAACTTTCATGTTAAAAGTTTCTTTGTTAGAAGTATAAAAAGTGGAACTAAAAATAGGTCCAAAAGTGATAAAGAATAAATTTAATAAAAAGTATTTTTATTGTATTTTGTCCCTTATCTCCTCCTACTTTATTCCTTATCGACCTAGTCATCAAGATGCCTAGGTATCGAGGTTTTGGGTCTTAAAATATTTGAAATATTTTATTCTTTTTCTTTTCTTTTCTTTATTCTATAATTTTGGCTTTAAAACCTATATTTTATACACTATTTACACAATAATGCATGAATGCTAAAATGCCTAAATTAAGCCTATTTATACGCATTTACTAGGGTTTTTAAGGCCAAAATGAAAGAATAAGGATGATGAATTCCCTATACTTGCCTTTGCTAGTCCCTAGCAAACACTTATGCAATAAGTGCAGAAATAGAAAAATAAAGAAAAGAAAAAGAAGAAAAGATGGATTGAATTTAATTATAAAACTTGTCTTCACAAAATCAAAGTTTGGAGCTTAAGTCGGACCTTTGGAATTTTAGTGCAGGCGGAACCTTAATGGGAATCGGATTTGAAATCCAACAGTCTTCGAGAATCCCAAAACTCTGCTCAAGTCTCCTCAATAGCCAGGTCAGAATACTTCAACTCATATGCAAACCCTTATGACTATGAATCTAACACGTATAGTGTAAGTGATGGTGGCTCTCCCCAACTGAAATGACAAAGAGATTGACTTCTCCACTATGACAACACAATGATTCCCCAATCCAATAATTCATTCCTTGAGGAGCGGGACATTCCCTTCTAAGTTCAAGTGACAACCAACTCAAGAGGAGGAGGTCAAGAGAAGAATGGAAGTAGCTAGTGTAGCTACCTATCCAAGGATGCAAGACCAGTGTAATCAAGTCATCCAGCTGCTGGTTCACTTGATTTGACTTTGAAGCTCAAGCTTGCTTATTGATTATACAAATATGTACACTCCGGCAAGCATTCTACTTTTGTACAGGCCTGTCCACTTTTTTGGAGTTTTTTTGTTCTTTTTTTTAAATACTATTCACGACAACATTTACATAAGGAGTTTTTCCTCTTGATCCAGTAGACTATCCCTCTTTTGAAGCTTTATTGCAACCCACAATCTCCTATCCTCAAAACTCATCATCACCAGATGGGTTGGGGTGCACTTCCCTCCCTAGAGGAGGACAAATGCTTCCACATGTGTGCATCTCATACCAGCAAATCCAACCCCCTCTCCACTCCAACTGAGTTGAGCCAAGTCAAAGGTGCAGGTGTCCAAGTTAGGTCATTATTGACAAGAGTCGTACGTGTGCTCCAAAATACTCTACTTAGGCAGTCAAGAATCTATTGAACCAGGTCTCGTGATCCTCAAATAATTACTCAACTAGACCTGAAGTACCTTAATTCCAGTTCCTATAAGGTTCCTTTTACTAGATAGATTTTAAGGTCTGACCACGCTCCAATATTAGGATTTTACTTAGATGTGTTCAACTATCAAACTCAATTCGAAAAATGCTAATGCCGTGCGAATGCTATGCAGAATGCAGAAAATATTTTTGTGATGCAACTTTTAAAGACTTTGAACTTTTTATGGATTTTTGAAAAGATGATGCATATGCATTTTTTGGGGTTTTTCAAATGTTTTTGGTATTTTTAATGTTGCAAATGTTTTTGGGAGTTTTTGAAAATAAAAAGTTTTGGCTAAAAACTAGCTACAAATATTTACATAGAGATGCTTCTATATTTACAAGAATTAAGTTTTAAGAATTTATAAAGGGTAAGTGGTCAGTTTTATAGATATATATAAAGAATTTTAGTGAAATGTACATATTCCTCAAACTTATCTGAAAAGGTTTTACAAACAATTTTGAAAACTATAGTCCAAAATATTTTTTACAAACATTTTTGCAAACATGTACACACGTTTGAAAATTATTTTGTAAAGGTTTTTCAAATAGTATATATAGATTTTTAAAATATTTTTTCAACCATTTGCAAATAGTTTTTCAAACATTTTTATTTCAAACGAAGAAAATAAATTTTACAAATAAAAATTCTTTACAAAGGCTTAAAATATTGAACAAAACATTTTCCAAATAGTTTTCAAAAGATTTTTCAAAAGGATTTTCAAACTTTTTTCAAACATTTTGCAATAAATATTTTCTCCTAATTTATTAATCAATAATTATAAAAAGAATTTGAGGAATCATAACATCTTTTTATTAAGTATTTTTAATGAATTTAATTGTATTTTTATACATATAAAAATATGGAAGTACGAGTTACGGCTAAAGTATATACGCAGTATATACGACCCCCTATACTTAGCTTGAGTTGTGTCCTCATAGATCAGAGAGGAAAAGAGAAGACATAAATCGTACTGAGTATAGAAAAGTTTAAAGAATAACGAACGAATGAAGGAATGAACGAATGAGAAGTTGATCGTCCCCACTATACTTAAGATCTAATAATCCTAAGTATAGCAGACTGTACACTAAGCAAAGAGGGTCAAGGGTGGGAATGAACAGATCATACTCAGACTATCTCCCCCTATGCTTAGGTTAAGATATCCCTAAGTATGAATAAGAAGAGGAGAGGATCAAAGAATAGGAGAGCTCGGGGTGCACACCCCCTATACTTAGGACAAAGTACGTCCCAAGTACAGAAGACTGACAAAAAGGGGCGACACCTTTTTGATAGATAAAGAAAATAGAAAAGGAACAGGAGAAAAGAAGAAGAGAGATAGAAGAATAAATATGAACAACTCGGAATGCGCACCCCCCTACACTTAGGATAAAGTAAATCCTAAGTATAGCAATGATGAAGGGGGTGACATCTTCTCGGTAGAACAAGAAAGGAGAGAAGGAAAAGAAGAAAAGAAGAAAAGTCATCCAAAAATGCTTTGCTCTGCTTTGTCTTCTACTGCCACTTCGGAAGTATTAAGTTCATCCTCATAGATCACTTGAATGGAGTCAACAACAGTCATAAACGTATCATGTTCAAGGTAAGGCTTCAGAAGTTGTCCATCGACTACAAATGACTGTGTGTCAGCTGACAAACTTGATATCAGTACGATCCCATTGTCACATACATGCCTTACTAGAAATGGCCCAATCCATTTGCTCTTCAATTTACCTGGAAAGATCTTTAATTTCGCATCAAACAACCACACCTTCTGACCTGGCTTGAAGGATTTGCGACGGATATGCTTGTCATGCCATGTTTGATCTTTTCCTTATACATTAGGTTGTTGTCATATGCATAGTCTATGTATTCCAATAATCTGTTCAGATCCACTTTTTGGTTCTTCACGTCTTTCTCGGAATCCAAATTACTAATGTTGATGGCTCATAAAGATTTGTGAATTATCTCAACAGACAGATGACATGGCTTTCCATACACAAGGCAGTAGGGAGACGTTCCCAAGGGTGACTTGTACGCGGTCCAATAAGCCCAAAGAACTGAATCAAGCGGCTGGGACCAATTCTTGCGATCCGTACGTACAAGATTTTGTAAAATTGTCTTGATCTCCCTGTTTGAACACTCAGCTAAGCCATTGGACAGAGGGCGTTAAGGTGAAGCAACACGATGTTCTGTACATAATTCTTGAGTTAACCTCTTCACCTCTCTGTTTATGAAATGACTACCCCCGTCAGATATTAGAATCTTGGGAATCCTGAACCGTGAAATGGTGTGATCTCTCAAAAATTAGCAGACAGTCCGACTGTCGGTGGTTTGGGTGGGAATAGCCTCCACCCAGCGACTCACAAAGTCGACAACAAGAAAAATGTATTCAAATCCCTGGTTGTTGGGAAATGGTCCCATAAAGTCGATGCCCCACGCGTCAAAGACGTCTGATATTTGAATGAATTTCAAAGGCATCGTATCTCTCATTCCTATGGTTCCACCCATCTTCTGATACTTAGTGTAGCACTTGACATAATCTTCTGCATCCTTAAATAATGTTGGTCACCAAAGGCCACTCTAAAGAACTTTTATTGTCGTTCGTCTGCCTGAATGATGTCCTCTGGAGTCGTGATCATGGCACAAGGAGAGGACATTTGGACCTTCCTCCTGAGTAATGCACCTCCTCCAGATATAGTCTGCCCCCTCACGAAATAAATATGGATCCTGACACTGGTGGAAATGGATTTTAGACAAGAATTTGTCTATTTTAAACTTCGGCCAATCCTGTGGGATTCTCTTAGTCAATAGATAATTCACAATATCCGTATACCATGAAAGTGAGGTGACTGACATAATTGCCTCGTCTGGAAAGGTCTTTGTGATTTGCTGCAAGCTCAGCTCAAGAGATTCTGGTTCAGGAAGTCTAGATAAATTGTCGGCCGCCACATTCTTTACACCAGTTTTATCTCTGATTTCAAGATCAAATTCCTGGAGGAGAAGGATCCATCAGATAAGATGTGGTTTGGCGTCCTTCTTCTGCTACAAATACCGGATGACCGAGTGATCTGCGTAAATGATCACTTTGGATCCAAGGAGATAGGATCTGAACTTTTCCAAGGCAAAGACTACCACTAGCATCTCCTTTTCGGTGACTGTGTAGTTTCGTTGGGCCTCATCAAGCGTTCGACTAGCGTAGTGAATTGCAAATGGTACATTATCATTCCTCTGTCTGAGTACATCACCAATGGTATAATCTAATGCATCAGTCATTATCTGAAAAGGTAGAGTCCAGATCGGTGGCTGCAAGACAGGGGCCTGAGTGATAAGTTCTTTTAGCTGATTAAAGGCAAGGAGCAGATGGTCATGTACAATGAAATCATTCTCCTTGCCTAGCAACTAAGTCAAAGGTCTGGCCAATTTACTGAAATCTTTGATGAATCGTTGGTAAAAATTGACATGGCCCCAGAATGACCTGACTTGCTTCATTGTTGTAGGTGGCTCCAGTTTAGAAATCACCTCCATCTTGGCTGGGTCAACCTCCATGCCACGTTTAGAATCCACGTGACCCAAAACAATTCCTTCGGTCACCATGAAGTTGCTCTTTTCCCACAAGAGCACTAGATTTACTTCGTAGAACCTCCGCAAAACACGATCTAAATAATCGAGACATTGATCGAAGGAGTCCTCATAGATCGAAAAATCATCCATGAAGACCTCAAGGAAATTGCCCACCGTATTAACGAAGACTGCGAGCATACACCTTTGAAATATGTGTGGGTTGTTGCAAAGCCTGAATGACATCTGTCTAAAGGCATACGTACCAAAAGGACATGTTAATGTGGTCTTCTCTTGGTCGTCAAGAGAGACAGTAACTTGATTATACCCAGAGTATTCATCCAAGATGAAGAAGTTTTCCTTTGCGGCCAATCTCTCCAGAATCTGGTCGATGAAGGGTAAAGGGAAGTGATCCTTCTTGGTGACGAGATTAAATATTCTGTAATCTACACACACTCGTCAAGAAGTGGTTACTATGTTTGTGATCTCCTCTCCTTTATCGTTCTTCACAATGGTGATCCCTAATTTCTTTGGCACCACATGCAGAGGGCTCACCCATTTGCTGTCGAAGATGGGATAAATAAATCCCGCATCATACCATTTTTGAATTTCCTCCATAACAACCTCCCACAAATTTGTATTGAGTCTTCTATGAAACTCTTGGGAGGGCTTGCCATTTTCTTCAAGGAAAATGTGATGCGAGCGCAATGATGGATTGATCCCATGGAGATCCGAAGTTTTCCATCCTATTGCCTTGCGGTTGCATTCAGAACCTCCATCAGATGAGATTCCTGGTCTACGATCAGATGGGCATTGTTAATGACCAGGTACATGTTAGGTTCTTTTGCAAGGAAGGCATACTTCATATTGGAGGGCAATTGCTTCAACTAAGGTGGGCTAGGAGCTGCTTCAATGCATCTACTATTTCTGGTGGTTGATCTTTCGTCAGTTTGGCATCCACCATGCTCTATTCTGCCTCCTCATTCAATGTTTTACAGAATGTTTCAATGATTTTCTCCTCATTGCAGAACTCTTTAATGAGTCAAATTCCTATGTAGTACCTGGGAATTACTTAAATACCCAGGTTCTACATGTTTTTTATTCAAAAACTACAGTGGTGTCGCATGTTCAACATGCGACACCCTTTACGTTTTTTTTACCCAGAAAATACATATGTGTCGCATTTTGGATATGCTCTATAGATAACGCATATTCAATATGCGATATTGAGCCTAAATAAGGCTTGTGCCCAGCGGCCTTGCCATTTCCCAGCCCCTTCGTTCTCCTGCACCCGTGCCGCCCCCGACGCCCACTTCGCCACCCGCATGTTGTGCTCTCCTCCTCTCTCAGAAACGCCCGTTTTGGTCACTTCTAGCCCCGCGGAACACTCCTTTTCCGTGGTTTCACTGATTGGCACCGTCCTAGCCGTCCCCGCGTCTCATTAGGGCTAATCCCTTGTTGATCACAATTGGACTTGGTAAAACGTTTCTTTAGTTATTGTTTGTATCATATGCATATTATTTTCATTTCTCGAATGTATGACGTTTGCTTGTACGTTGTGTCACGTATTAGGTTAGAATGGAGCAGTTGTATTGTATGTGTCATTTGAGTAGTACACTCATGTGCGGATCGTCAACCAACGTAAGGGGGTTTGTGTTGACTGCTAATATGACGTTCGATGAGATGTTGAACTTGGTTTACCGTAAGTTCAACTTGGATGTTGACAGTCAAAAAATCCGATTATTACATCGCATCCCTCGAGGCCCAGGGGAGGAACCGTCATTTTCATCTATTGTCGATGATGATGATGTGCAGGCAGTTCTTGTGTACGCTCGGACCATTGGGAAATCAATGCCTACCGATATTTATGTTGAAGATGTATCTGTGAGCGAAGTCCCCACTGTTACAGGGATGCTTTTGACATGCAATCACCCGACCAGGTAATTTTACATTCATAAATTTTTCCTATATCAACAAAAGAAATACTAATCGTAATACAATTTTCGCACTCAGGTATTTTGGACTCCCTATACCGATGAGATCCGCACCCATCTCCCATCCAACTCTCTGGGAGGCGAACGCATTTATATAGTGGAAGTGCCATTGATATACTTCCACATTGTGGAGTATTACTACCCAAATCGTTTCATGAGACAATTTGGGGGACTTCAAGATATTCCAAGGCGTTGCTCCACCTTTCAAGAACTCCATGCAATCGATTTGAGGGGGAAAGTGCATGTAGATTGGAGGGCAAAACACAGCTTGCACATTGCCCATTGGGATGAGCGGGAAGTTAGAATTGTTCGCATCGATCGGTCGAGAGGGATATTCGCGACGGCCCGCATACGAGCAATGGTATCAGACCATAACTCGAAGATTTGTCGGACGTTTAGGTGCAACTCTGGCAAGCAACGTAAGTACTCAAACTAGAAGTTTGTGGTAAATTAATTAAGAAAACTGCTTCAAATTTACATCTACGTTTTTTCCTTGGATGCAGCTCGCTTTGCGGAGCCGTGTGTATGACATTGGACACGAGGAATGCCGCGAGATTGCGGCACAAGCGAAGGCGGAAATGACGGAGTGGCTGTCATTACAATTTGCGATGCGGTCATGTTACATGACGAGCGTGCTGATGTAGCTAGGGAGGAGGCAAGGCGAGGAAGGGCAAGAGGACGGGGAAGAGGAAGAGGTCGAGGTAGGGCGCGTGAACAAGTGGCGGAACCCATGGACTATGAAGAAGCCGCTGCGGAAGATCATAACATTGCGCAAGGAGACTTCTTCACACCTGCCACCGAGCGACCACGGGAAGACTTGCCAATGCCTCAGGCACCGTTGAGGCATGGATTGGACGCCATCCAGACACGACCAACTTACTGCACACTAACGCCGCCGTCGATGCCAACCTTCGAGGAAGATGTCCCAGGGCCCTCTCAAATCCACATGATAGACGAAGCGAACCGTCTATTACCGTTCCATCCTCCGGATTCTACGATTACATACCAGCGGAGGAAAAAGCGTTGACTTGTAATCATTGTAATTTTTAATATGACGCAAAAATGTAATGTATATTCGTGAACAAGTCTACTAATATTAAATGTTTGGAATGTCTTTTTTGGATCATACATCTTTGAATGCGTGAATGCGATGTCTATACATCTTTGAATGCGTGAATGCGATGTCTATACATCTTTGAATGCGTGAATGCGATGTCTATTTACATTAGAAAAATGCAATTGGCATGCTTTTTCAAGGGTTTTTAGAAACATGAAATTCCATAGCCCAGACCTGCCCAGTCATTTTTGAGGGAAATTCCCTGGAAAGATGTCGCATATTCAATATGCGTTACCTGTACTCGCCTTATTTTTAAGGGAAATTCCCTGGAAGGATGTCGCATATGCAACATGCGTTATCTGCTCAGAACATTTCGAGACAGTCATTTTCGAGGGGACTTCCCTGTAAATATGTCGCATTTTAAATATGTGTTATCGATAGCGCATATCCAAAATGCGACACATACCTAGTTTTTGAGTAAAAAAACATTAAGGGGTGTCGCATGTTCAACATGCGACACCACTGTAGCTTTTGAGTAAAAAAACATTATGTAGAACCTGGGTATTTCAGTAATTCCCAGGTACTACTTAGGAATTTGACTCCTCTTTAATAATCTACTCTTGGTATTGAAGGTGCATCACCCCCACGGAAATCTCATTCAACGTGTCAGCAAGTACCTCATCCTGATCGATAATGGGAAATTCGATTGCATTCTCTGATCCCTCCTCGAGGAAGAGTTCATGGATCTCATTGTTATACAAAAATAAGTTGGTGTCTTGAATTTCTGCCAAAAAGTCATAGTCTTCAAAATAATCAATTACCCTTGAACATGATGCAGATGTTCCTTTTGGCGGTCTTGCATCGGACATGGTCTCTATTTTGATCGTTTCGCTACCAGAGCCAAAAGTAATTTCCCTAATCCCACAATTCACCACTACGTTCAACGTCTGCAAGAATGGTTGTCCAAGTATGATTTGGGATAGGAGCAGTTGAGCCAGGACATCCATTTCTAGTACAACAAAATCGGTCGGGAACTGCTTCTCCTAAATCGTGACTATTACATCCTCCAACAGGCCCCTAGGATGCTTGACTGATTTGTCTGCGAACTGCAGAATCATCTTTGTGGGTTTGAGCGGTCCTAGCCTAAATTCTGTGAGCAGTGAGTCTAGCATCAACTTGACTGATGAATCTATGATTCATCACTCCAAAAGTTGAATATAGAACCTTGATCCTGAGTAATTAGAGGCATATTTCCACCTATATTGCACAACTACCATTCATGCATGCAGTGATAACATCTGCATTTTAGCATTTACGTCTGCATTAAAAAAGAAGGAAAATTCACTTGTCAAAATCACTCATTTGTATATATTTTAAACTAATTCCAAATTCCATAAATTCAGCTCTATAGTGTACATATTGCTAACACTAATACAAGAAAAATACCAAAAAATAGGCTAACTTGTAAATTGACCAATAAAACCCCAATCCATGTTTGAGACCATGGAACTTAAAATACGCATATCTCTCTGTTATAGCCTCTAATCTAGGTCTACTCACTTTTAAAATAATATACATTCAGAGACCTTCAAAATGAGACTAATTTCATTAAAATCGGAGCTCGTAAGCAAAACATGGGTTTTAGGCCCCATTTGTATATTGTATGTACTTGTATTTATACCCTTTAATTTTATCACTTCATTTGACCTCGTTTTCATTTTTTTGGTCAACATGACTACAACTTTCATGTCTTGAATTTTTCCAAATTCGCCATTTCCCCCTCTTATTTCACCTTCTTCCTTGAACAACTATGATTGGGCCGTGTGGCGTACTCTAGTTGCACTACAGGACCCACTCATCCGCTCGCCATGCACCCCCTTTTTATAGTCTTCAGATCACCTCCTTCCTATTCAGATCTTTGTCGTTTATTTCTGTCTCAATTTTTAACCTTGAATCAAGGCCCAGATCACATCTAGGTCGATCGCTTCTGCCTTAACCTCAGCACGACAGCGTCACCTCCCATAGATGCTCGATTGGGGCCTTGATGCTCTCATACCATCCATTGATCTCCTCTGATATCCACAACTGCTTGATCGACAATCCCCTCTCATCTCCACTGTTCGCCAGTGCCGTACCCACATCCCGCCAGTAGAGCGTCCATCGCCCTTCGATGGCACTGGTGTGATTTAATCCTACCTGCTCCTTAACACCCCTCTCTGACCCATTGGATCACTAGATCCAACGGTCCAGAGCTCGTCTCCTACCTCCGAGAATGCCTCGCCCACGTCGTCACCACCTCGCCAACTCATCTCCCCCTTTCTATTTTTGTCACCATATCCGCCACCTTCTCCACATGTTGGTCGCACCATGATGAAGACTCGACATCACTCACCCCCGCGGGAGTCTACTATTGCCCTGACCCCCTCTCCCTCGCTCCATACACCCCATGCAAACCACTTCCTCCATCGCCCAGACCACCACCTTCCCTCTATAAATACGCTGCATCCGGCCATCGTCTTCCCCATCCTCCCTTGCACGAGAAACCCTAGAGCTCCCCTCTACTGATTTGTGATAGGGATTAGACGTGAACATTAGAGAAGACAGTGGTCCATCTCCGGTGAGATCCATGGCGAGCTTCGTCGTGCAACAGCTCTTCCTTCGAGCTGCACGAGCTTGGGCTTTTACCAACCCTCGAGCGACAATCAGAGACCCAACCTCGATCCTCCATTCCCAGGTAGCACCCTCCATCTTTTCTCCGATCTCCATCTTGTCCCCCTCCTATTTTCTTCTATTTTTCCCGACCTCCTCGCTCGACATCACCTACCACCGCCCATGGGTCGAGCTCCTCCTTGGAGCTCCCATCTTCACGCATCATTCCGTTTGCCTTCACGACTCATCGAAGCACTTCCGACAACTGCTCTGACCCTCCTGGCAGAGGAGCAAGCTGCCCATGCCACCTTTTTACGCCTTAAGGCCTCATGCACTCACTGCATTCCACGTGAGCACCTGCATGCCTCAGCTACATTCACCAACGTTGCAATAGTTGTTTTCTTCATTGGTCGGAATTGTCACCGGAGATGCTTCAAGCTTCGTCTCCTTCGGCCTACATACTCACCTCGCTTCTTACAGAACCCCCGGCATCTCTGCCAAGCTTTTGCGGTGGTACCCAGATACTCAAGAGTCCTCGAAGATCAGCCCCGAGCAAGAATCAAGGAGGCAGAGCCAGGAGGGCTTCGTCGGAGCCTAGCCAAGTCCGTCGTAGGAGGCAGTAGCGAGGAGGAGCACGAAGCACAGCTACCATCCGATCGTCTTGATCGGACGGTCCTCATCGAGCCACGTTAGCCCGCTCCAAGAGTCATTACCCCGTTGGATCTATCTTGATCTGACAGACCCAAGGAAGAGGAGCAGCACCACCATCACCATCACCAGCAGAATAAGAGGATTTTCAAGACCTCAAAGAAGAATGAGACAAGCACCAGCAATGGATCAAGAAAAACCGATGAGGAGCCCGCAGCTCCATCTAAGGAGGATGTCATGAAGTCGCGGAAGATGCATCACCTGTTTTGCCACAAGAATTTCTTTTTCATCCGAGTCAAAGTCAGTGTCAAAGTCAGATTCCTGTACAGAACTCAGCTTCTCGTCTTAATGAAAATCTTTCAGTTTCAGAATCTGAGTTGTCTCAATAATCCCTGTCCATCATGCCCTTAAGGGTGGAAAGAAGAAAACCAAGAAAATCCAAAAAGAAGACCCTGAGATGGCAGAGTTCTGCAACAAGTACATCAACGTCACAATCCCCTTTGATAAGTATGTGGACATGACACCTGCATTCCAGATGTACCTTAAGGTGATCTGCACAACTACTAGGGTCAGCAGAAAGACCAAAAGCCATGTTGAAAGGCACGTTTTGTCATTGGCCACTACTTGCACCATTAAGAATGTGTTTCCAAGGAAACGGAGGGACATGGGTGCCCATTATGTGATGAGTCATGTCGATGACACTGCATTTGCACACACTCTCCTAGATAATGGATCCTCAATTAATCTGATGCCCATGACCCTCTATGAGCGGCTAAATCTAGGACCTCTTAGGAAATCCAGAGCCTTACTTGTTTGATTATAAGATTGAAAATATTCAGTTCCAAACTCCCGTCGAAGATGAGGAACATGAGATGAACCAGATAAGATGGAAGAGGCCATATTCAGAATTCAACACCGAGTACTCTTCGTTAGAAGCATATTGTGTTCATGTAGACACCGTTGGGCCATGGATACAGAACCCAACTAGCACCGGTGAGTCCCTCTCCCTTGGAGAAGATCTTGTGCATGAGACAGTTTGCGAGAACCTTATGAACGAGTACTGCATAGAAAATGCATCCCCCTACATCTTCGATGACATAGAGACCCAGCTAGGCTTGTCAGTCCTTCCCTCTCTAGGACGATCAGAAGATGAGGATGATGAGTCGAACGTGGCTTTTGTTGATTGCTTGAAGAGTTTTGACGATCCGACTCCATAGCTGAATGAGTTGGCGGCTATTACTTCATGGATAGATCCAGCCACTACCAGCACAAAGCCAGAATTGATTGAGCCAGACTTCCTTGATGATCAAACCATACATGAGCTCAAGACACTACCCACAACCCTAAATATGCCTTCCTTGCTGGTCAAGAGAGGAAGTATCCGGTCATCATCAGTTCACGATTGACCGAGCAGCAGGAATCTCGCTTGCTAGAGATCCTGGAGGAAAACCGCAAGGCGATAGGCTGGAGCGTCTCCAATATCCACGGGATAAATCCCGCTCTGTGTTCACACCATATCTACTTAGATAATGAAGCTAACCCCTCTTGGGAATTCCAACACAGGTTGAATCCAAGTCGTGAAGAAGGAGATTGAGAAAAGGTGTGACGTGAGTTTCATTTACCCCATCTCCGAATCCAAGTGGGTGGCACCTATCCATGTTGTACCGAAAAAGTTGGGAATTCAGACGACCACCAATGAGGATGGAGAGGAGATCGTCACACGAGTACCCACGTCGTGGTGCACCTGTGTGGATTACAGATGCCTGAATGCTGCGAAAAAGAAGGAACAATTTCCCCTATCATTCATTGGTCAGATCTTAGAAAGATTAGAGGGAAAAGAATTCTTTTTCTTTTTAGATGGTTTATCTAGCTACAATCAATTAGCAATTGCTCCTGAGGACCAGGAGAAAACCACGTTCATATGCCCTTTCGGTACCTCTGCTTTCAGGCGCATGCTCTTTGGGTTATGCAATGCTCCCGGTACATTTCAAAGGTGCATGATTGCAGTATTCGTCAAGATGGTTGGTCAATTCCTGGAAGTCTTCATGGATGACTTCCCGATCCACGGCGATTCCTTCGATTCTTGTCTTAAGAATCTGGATCAGGTCCTCAAAAGATGTTGTGAGGTTAATCTGGTGCTCTCCTAGGAGAAAAGTCTCTTCATGGTGATGGAGGGTATTGTGTTGGGGCATGTCATCTCCAAGAGAGGAATGGAGGATGACCCTTCCAAGGTGGATATGATCAGATGACTCCAGCCTCCAACAAATTTCAAATAGTTGCGGTAATTCCTCGGGCATGTCGAATTTTATCGGAGATTTATCAAAGATTTTTCAAAGATTGCCCGATAGTTAACTGAGCTTTTAGGCAAAGACATGGAGTTTATTCTTGATCATAAATGTCTTGAGGTCTTTGAGGAATTGCATGGGATGATCATGGATGCCCTGATCCTACAAGCCCCAGATTGATCTCTTACTTTTGAGATCATGACAGATGCCTAAGATTTTGCTGTTGGGGATGTGTTAGGATAGAGGCGGGATGTCGTACTGTTTGCCATACACTATGCAAGCAAAGTTCTTGATACCGCTCAGCATAACTATATAGTTACCGAAAAGGAGATGCCTGCGGTAGTGTTTGACTTGTATAGGTTCGGATCTCATCTAATTAGATCTAAGGTGATTGTGTTTATAGACCATACATCACTACGATACTTAATGGAATAGAAGGACGCGAAGGTGCATCTTCTTAGGTGGATTTTGCACATCCAGGAATTTGATTTAGGCATTAGAGACAAACTTGGAAAGAAAAACGTAGTGGCTGATCACCTCTCCCATCTCAAAAATATTGATATTTCTAATGATACGCCTGTTCTAGACTCCTTCCATGACGAGTCGATTTTTGTTATCGACTCATTACCATGGTATGCCAAAATAGTGAACTATCTTTTCTCCAATAAAGTTCCCGAAAATTGGCCCAAGAGGCACATTGACTGACTTAAGTTGGATGTGAGGCATTACCATTGGGTGGATCCGATCCTTTTCTTTGAAGGGTCGGACTGTGTCTGGAGGAGGGGTATTCCTCAGGAGGAATATCATAGTGTCCTTAGTTTATGCCATAGTCTGGAGGCAGGAGGACACCACTCCGGAAGAGGACCGCATGGAAGGTACATCAATGTGGCTTATACTGGCCGACTTTATTTCGCGATGCTCTCACCTTTGCGAAGGTGTGCCCAGTATGCCAGCGAATGGGAGGAACCGTTGGTTCCAAGGATGAGATGCCAATGCAGTCGGTCATCATTTGCGATGTCTTTGACGCTTGGGGCATCGACTTCATGGGCCCATTCCTGGTTAGCCATGTACTTGAATATATCCTTCATGTGGTAGACTATCTGTCAAGGTGGGTGGAGGCTATCTCGACCCGAGCTGCAGACAGCAGGACCGTCTGTAAATTCATTAGAGATCGCGTCATCTCTACGTTCGAGATCCCCAAAGTGTTGATATCTGATGGGGGTAGCCATTTTGTGAACAGATATGTAAAGAAACTCTTAAAGGATTATGACATGGAACACCGTATCGCTAGTCCTTACCAACAACAGACCAATGGCATGGCAGAGGTGTCAAATAGGGAGGTGAAGACCATATTACAAAAGCTCATCTGCCTAGATAGGAAGGACTGGTCTTAGATTTTGGATCAGGTCCTTTGGGCTTACAGGACAACTTACAAAACACCACTAGGAACCTCCCCATTCAGGATGGTATTTGGGAAGTTATGCCATTTGCCTGCAAAATTAGTGTACAAATCCGAATGGGAAATCAAGAAGGTCAAGTGGAACACACATCTAGGGTAGAAAAAGAGAAAGATGGATCTGAATGAACTTGTGGAAGTCGGAAACCAAGCATATGACAACAGTTTGGTGTACAAGGACAAGGTAAAGCATTGGCATGACTGATATATCAGACAAAAGACCTTTGTTCCTGGACAGAAGGTATGGTTGTTCAATGCAAGGCTGAAGGTTTTCCAACGTAAGCTAAAATCCAAGTGGATGGGTCCAAGGCTGAAGGTTTTCCAACTTAAGCTAAAATCCAAGTGGATGGGTCCGTTCATAGTCCGTGTTGTGCATGATAGTGGATGTGGAGAGATCTCAGATCTTACAGATGGAGCACAGACAACCCTAGTAAATGGACAACTTCTGAAACACTTTGTCGAACCCAATGAACAGTTAGTCCATGCTGAGGAGATTGTTTTCATGCGTGAGGCAGACTCAGTAGACACACATAGAGCTGCGCATGAGACCTTGCAATAGTAAGCTCTCTCCATCAATTGCATCAAAAAGATTCATATCACGATCTTTGTATATACTCGCCCTTCCTGTACATATTTTCTTTCCCTCCCTCCCTAGTGATCTGAATCACTCACCCCGGCTCCCTATCTTTTCATTTATACTTAGGATGACTAGATCCTAAGTATAGGTGGGAAAGTGATCCATGTCTTTTAATCATTCGATGTACATCCTCCAGATCCCATCAGTTCCCACACTTACTCATGTCCTATACTTAGGCTGACCAAAGCCTAAGTATAGGGGGGACCGATGCCCGCTCTGTATATACTCATCCATTTCCCCTCTTGGCTTCACCCACCCCATTTTTTATATTCTTCTACACTTAGGCTGCCAGAGCCTAAGTATAGGGGGGCATGACGACTTCTGTACATTTTTCTTTTTGCTCTCCTACGCTTAGAACAAACTATGTCTTTTCATTGCTTTTCATGCTCTGAGGACATAGCACACGCTAAGTATAGGGGGCATGTATATATTACATATATACTTTACCCATAGCTCGTACTTTCACATATTTTTTCACGTATTTTTTTATATATTATGCAATAATTACATGTGGGTAAAAATTACAAAAATATAGGCTTCGTATTTACTCTTGCATATAATCCATGCATTCAAATGAAAGAAAAAAAGAGTCTTGCACTTCATTCATCTACATATCATGTCATCTACATCTCATCTGCATATCTGGCATATGTAAAGTGAAAAGTTAGTGGGTTCTGAACCAAGTTTTGAATAGATATCGAGGATGGATTTTATTTAACCTTAATCTACCTAATTTCAGATGAATCTTATAGGAACTGGAATTAAGATGTTTTAGGTCAAGTGACTTAATACATTGAGTCCGCAAGTTTATGTTCACATGTCATCTTGATTAGTCTAAGTAGAATATCTCATACACAAGCATAATTCTTTTAGACAGTGACCTAACTTGGACAAGCACCATGTACGTAGTTCTTCATTGATGAGGTGGTGAGGTAGAATCCGTTAGCTTAGAGTAGCACACGGGTTGAAACATTTGTCCTCCTCTAAGGAAGGAAGTGTATCTCAACCTAGTCTAGTGGTTTTGACATCTAAGGACATGATGTTGTGGGTTGCAATAATGCTTCAAAAGAGGGATAGTCTGCTGGCTCAAGAGGAAAAACTCCTTATGTACATGATGCACCTTGTATATAGTTAAAAGAAATGCAAGAACTCCAAAGCAAATTAGACAGACCTGAGTGAAAATAAAATGACTGACGGAGTATGTATATCAGTAAGAAGTCTGCAGCTGGATGACTTGGCTACAATGGTCAAGCATCCTGGGATAGGTAGCTATACTGGCTACCGTCCATTCTTCTCTCCACCCGCTCCTCTTGAATTGGTCGCACTTGAACTTAGAAGGGAATACCTCGCTCCTCGAGGAAAGAGTTACTGGATCAGGGATTAGAGTTACCTTGTTAGAGGAGGCCAATTCTTAGCCAATTCTGATGTGGAGAATTACATTTCACTTACACCATACAAGTAAGAATCATAGTCATCAGAAGTTTACGTATTGGGATTTGTTCTAACCTGATTGTTGAGGCATCTTGAATAGAAGACTTGTGGAACTTAAAGTCTGTTAGGTCTTAAATTTAGATCCCAATAAGGCTCTGCCACACAATTAACCCAAAGGACGAGACAAGCTCCATTTTCAACTTTTATTCATGACCTTGGTATGGAACCCAAAATCATTTCACTCTTGCATTTCATTTTAGTTTCTCGGGGACGAGAAAGGTTTAAGTATAGGGGGTTGATGAATCTATGATTCATCACTCTAAAAGTTGAAAATAGAGCCCTTTTCCCGAGTAATTAGAGGCATATTTCCACCTACATTGCACAATTAGCATTCATGCATGCACTGATAACATCTGCATTTTAGCCTTTACGTCTGCATTAAATAAGAAGCCAAATTCACTTTTCAAAATCACGCATTTGATATATTTTACACTAATTCCAAATTCCATAAATTCAGCTCTATAGTGTACATATTACTAACACTAAAAATACCAAAAGAAGCTAACTTGTAAAATTGACCAATAAAACCCCAATCCAAGTTTGAGACCATGGATCTTAAAATACACATATCTCTCTCTTATAGCCTCCAATCTAGGTCTTCTCACTTTCAAAATAATATGCAATCAGAGACCTTTAAAATGAGACCAATTTCATTAAAATCAGAGCTCGTATGCAAAACTTCGGTTTACTTCGGTTTTGGGGCCCCCTTTGTATATTGTATGTACTTGTATTTATACCCTTATATTTTATCACTTCATTTGACCTCGTTTTCGTTTTTGGTCAATATGAAACTTGTGGAACTCATTGAGATCGACAACTTTCATGTTTGAGTTTTTCCAAATTCGACCATTTTCCCCATCTTATTTCACCTTCTTCCCGATTACTCTGATTGGGCCACGTGGTGCCCTCTGGTTGCGCCACATAGCCCACTCATCCGCTTGCCACGTGCCCCATTTTTTTGGCTGTCATATCGCCCCCTTCCTCTTTAGATCTCCGTCGTTCATTCCCGCCTCAATTTCGACCCTTGGATCAAGGCTCAGATCGCATCTGGGCCAATCGCTTCTGCCTTAACCTCAGCACACCACGCGTCACCTCCCACAGCCCACACCACGCGTCACCTCCCACAGCCGCTCGATCGGGGCCTTAATGCTCTCATCCCAGCCGCTTATCTCCTCTGATATCTACAACCGCTTCATCGACAATCTCCTCTCATCTCCACCGTTCTCCAGCTCCGCACCCACATCCTACCACGTGGTGGTTCCATCGCCCTTCGATGGCACTGTTGTGATTTAATCCTACCCGTTCCTTAATGCCCCGCTCTGAACCATTGGATCACTAGATCCAACAGTCCAGAGCTCGTCTCCTACCTCCAAGAATGCCTCGCCCACATCGTCACCACCTCGCCAACTCACTACCCCCTTTCTATTTTCTCGCCATATCTGCCACCTTCTCCACCCGTTGATCTCCCCACGATGAAGACCCGACGTCCCTCACCCTCACAGGAGTCCACTATCGCCATGACCCCCTCTCCCTCGCTCCATACACCCCACGTAAACCACTTCCTCCACCGCCCAGACCACCACCTTCCCTCTATAAATATGACACCTCCGGTCATCGTCTTCCCCATCCGCCCTTGTACGAGAAACCCTAGAGCTCCCCTCTACCAATCTATGATAGGTATTAGACGTAACTAGAGCAAAGACAATGGTCCATCTCCGGCGAGATCAATGACGAACGTCGTCGTGTAGTAGCTCCTCCTTCGAGCTGCACAAGCTCGGGCTTCTACCGACCCTCGAGCGATGATCGAAGACTCGCCCTAGAGCCTCCATTCACAGGTAGCACCCTCCATCTTCTTCTCCGATATCCATTTTGTCCCCCTCCGATTTTCTTCTATTTTTTCCGACCTCCTCTTTTGACATCACCTCCACCGCCCATCAGTTGAGCTCTGCCTTGGAGCTCCCATCTTCACGCATCATTTCGTTTTCCTTCATGACTCATCGAATCACTTCCGACCACCGCCCTGCCCTCTTGGCAGAGGAGCACGTCGACCATGCCACCTCTTCATGCCTTAAGGTCTCAAGCACTCACTGCATTCCACGCGAGCACCTGCACGCCTCGGCTACATTCACTAACATTGTAGGAGTAGCTTTCTTCATTGGTTGGAATCGTTGCCGGAGCTGCTTCGAGCTTCGTCTCCTCCGGCCTACGTACCACCCTCTCCTCTTCCAGAACCTCTGGCAGCTCCGCTAAGCTTCTGCGATGGTGTCCATATACTCAGAAATCCTTGGAGATCAGCTCTGAGCAAGAATCAAGGAGGCGGAGCTAGGAGGGCTTTATCGGAGCCCAGCCAAGTCTGTCGCAGGAGGTGACGTAAAGGAGGAGCATGAAGCACAGCTACCATCCGATCGTCTTGATCGGACGGCCCTCATCGAGCCATGTTAGCCTGCTCTAATAGTAATTACCACCATTGGATCTATCTTGATCTGACGGACCCAAGGCATGCCACATTTCCAGCTTCAGCAGTCGTTTGATCATCTCGATCAAACGGTCTATATAGAGCCATGTTGTTTCTCCGAACTTTTTCCCTGCCCCGTAGGCTCGGAGCTCCTGATCCAATCCTGAAGCACGTCTGAGCCTGTAGAGCACCCGAGCCACAGTCTGAGCCTCCGTCACCATCCAAGCCTAGTACCTCACATAGTCCTCATGTGCGGTCTAGGTATTTTACATCGAGGCCCCTAGAAGTTTTCAGAATTGCATTTCAATCCCTACCATGCATGTCACGTGAGGTGCACGTGTTCCATGAAAAATTTGCATACATACCCCTAACATTATAGGTAATTGCATTTTAGTCCATGTACGCATGTTTTGATTTAATCAATCTTAATTCATGTTTGCATTTTAGTCCATGTGTCTGCACATTTATTTAGGCATTCATTTAGCCTATTCCAAAAATTACAGTTGTAGAGAAACTTGTGCTTAATCATTGTGGATACTTGTTATATTTTTGTGAGCTTCGAGAAATTTAATATTATTATTTTTATGAAAATTGACATACTTTGCCTATTGTGTGCTTTAAATTCCATATTAAGTTATTTTTTTCTCCAAAAATAACCAAAAAATCATAATAGGTATATTTTAAGTTGTTATACTTTGTGCCCAAAATTCACACCATTTGCACGCATAACGATGCCTTAAGAAATTAATTAGTCTTTTGCTTAATTGATTTTTAATAAGTCCAAGATTGGTCATTTTTAAGGTTTAATAGTTTTCTTGGAATCCTCTTACATAGAAGTATTTAGGATAATTTATGTATCTGAAATGATTTGATTTGGTATTTATTAAAATTAATTTTGCAAAAACTACCCTGCATTCATATTTAATTCATCTAGAGTCGAAAAATTATAAAAATTGTAATAGCTTAGTTACATTGCATTTCATATTCTGGCCAAGTTTCATCATTATTGAACTTAATTTGACCATCTTTCAAATTTAACCTTAAAATTTGGCTTGAATTGCATCATACTTTTCTTAATTGCATGAGAAAATACAAAAATATTCCTCTGAAAATCTAACATCGAAATTGACTCCAAATCAACCTAAGGAAAAAGCTGCCTCTCTGAGTTCGACCTTGGACTTGCCTTAGAAAAATAAAAAATTGCCGCTTGCATTTAATTCAACATTAATCTAAGTGGTTTTTGATCAGTCTTGATTTATCCGACTACAACGAATGCATATTAAATTTGATCGTTAATCCGGTTGAATTAGGTAGGGTAGTCGATGGCTTTTCATTGACAGAAGACTTGTTGTCTAGCAATGTGCTTTTAAACTCTGATTGAATATCTGACAATGCACAAGAGGTGCTCCCATATCTGGCTTCTTATCTGGAAGGTTGATGATAGAATTAACTGTGGCCATTGTGAGAATATGCTTTTAGGATTTTCCACCCTTACTTCTGGCATTATGAGGATGAGGGTGCACCTAGTTGTACATGCATCTTTCAATCCTTTCTTCACAACGGGCATGTACTCAAGAGCTTTCATCAATGGCATGTTTAAGACCAAATTGTGAATAATCTCAATGACAATAGGGTCAGACAAAGCATTTTTAAACATTTTCATTTTTTTGTGTTTTTTCATTGCTTCTGGAAAAGGAATATTTACAGAATCTCTAATAATGTCATTCAAAGATGTGTTCATATTGTTTTCTACAGGTAGATGGCTAAAAGTAATGGAATCATCTACAATGTGTGGACCAAAAACTACAGGCCCGGCTTCTGGTGCTTGTATTGGACTCGCTGCAGGTGCAAAATTCTTCATGTCAGGCGCTGGTTCTGGGGCATGTGTAGGCGTCTCCAATGTTGGCCTATCTCCACAGAGGCTACTGCTTTCTTTGTGTATATTGTTGTTTTCTTCATTTTTTGTGATTTTCTGGTTGTTGATGCTGCTCCAAAAATACTTTTTGGCCCTTGCGTTGGTTGGACTGACAATTCCCCATCAAATGCAATATGATTTCCCTTCGTCGTCGTTGATGGTTGGAGTGTCCTACTGCTCCTGAGAGTAACAACATTAGATAAGAAGCAATTTAATTCACATGAATCTGGTTTGAAACTACCGGCTACCTTCTCCTTACATCAGAAATTGTTCGGGGTGGCTTCGACTTGAACAGGGATGTTCTTTTTGCATCCGTCAAGTCATCTATCTTCTGGTTCATTTCAGCCATGTTTTTCATTAACTATTAAAGGCAAGCAAGGGTTGGGTTAATTGGCACACTCTCATAAGAGTCCCCCTGATGGGGCATCAGATATAGATATGATGGGTGAGACTGTAGCTGGTATTCCTATGAAAACTAGTGGGGAGGAGGGTTGGAGAAGTAGTGTGAGTTATGCGTATGAAACTGGGCAGCCGGTTGTTGATGATATCCCTGACCGCAATATCCGGACTGTTGAGGACCGTTCTGATAGTTCTGCCTCCAGATGTTACCCTGAGATGGAGGTTGATGCTGATATGAGGGTTGGAAGGGTCTCCCACCCTGATGCTACTGGTGGTAGGGCTTGCTGCCCATGTGAAGGATATTGAGAATCCTTAAGCGTATCACGGAAGCGTGTTGATCGTATCGTATACGATCGGAGCAACTAGTCGTACTAGATGCTAGATGCAGCGGAAATTAAAATTTTTTAACATAACGATGAAACCACATGATCACGAGAACACTTCTCGGATCGTTTCATCAAACCACCAAGTATAAGGAATACCTCTTGAAACGTGGTTGTGATCGCGAGATCCCAAAGTAGAGATCCTCCTATCTTAAGTCTGACCCACGGAGAATGCGCTTGCGGGCACGATGATGAGTCACGTCCTTCCCGCAATCCTTGACGAAGATCCAAGCGTCGAAGGCGAAGCAAGATGCTCTCCTCTTCAATATGCAAAGTGGACGGCCACTTGGATATTTAGAGAGAGACCACACGAGAATTAGAGAGAGAGAGAGAGTAGTAGTCTTCTACAACTCTAGATGATGTACCATGGAGAGGCTACCCTAGCCCTCCTTTTATACTAGTTTAGGATCCAATGGATCTCAATCCATGGGACACATGGATCCAAGGGCTATGCTTGGTCCATGATAAATCAATGGCTAGGATTTGTTGTTCAATAACAACAATTTAAAATTAATTAATCAAGAGATAACATGATAAATGAGATGGAGTTAACCACCCTCCTAAAAAGGGGGGGGCGTCACCCATGAACAATTCATGGGTGATGCCACCCATGGAGGTGGTTATTCTCTATTTTATTTATCATATTATTCATTAATTAATCCCAATAAATATTCACCAAATTAATTCCAAATTAATTTTGTGAATATTTCAATCTTGCCATTGAATATTGTGTGAATCATATTCACAACCCAAACTAGTTAGTAAATTGCATTTCCAATTAATTAACAAATGTGAATCCAATTCACATTATTAATTAACAAATGCTATTTACATAAATTCTCTCTCTTATATATGTATATTATAAATCATATTTATAACATGCATATATCATGGATAGTGTTATCCACATTCTCTTAATCCTTGATAATTAAATCTCATTTAATTATCTTAGATAATCATTTTCACAATATGAATCATATTCATATTTAAGCTTGATAATTAAATCACATTTAATCATCAAGTCCTTGCTTGGATATTTCATCAAAAGAATTATTCTTGAACCCTTTCAAGAATAATGTGCTTTCTCCGCAGATACTTGGAGATAAGGACAGGGCGATTGTATTATTCCACGTATAGTGACTTGGATGTTGAGATCTCATCTCAAATCCAAATCTTACGGACCTCTCACAGATGCTTGATTAAATCAAGACCGCAAATCCAATCTTCTCATTGAGTCTGAATCCCATTCAGACCAATGTCCAACACTTGGACTAAGATCGGATTGCTTCTCTACTGAAAGGAGTCACTAAAATCCAGACCTGTTTCATCACTCCCTCGGAATGGAAGCGTCATGGATATACAATCGTTTATGATCACATCACCCTTCAGGTATTCCCAATACCTGTACATCCTGCATACTGGAAGACCCATGATCAACCTGAAGATCAAGATCATTTTATACTGTCTTCTTCAGGGTTTAATCATTAAGTTTCTCAATCTTGGTCATTGGGATTTGGTATCGATCATATGCTTTCCCAAAGCATATATCATACCTTCAAATTCATGTCATGCTTCCAAAGCATGACGACCATGCATGGAATTTGATCGGTCCCAATACCTCATGAGTGAGCTCATGTCTTCTGGTTCACAAGTGAACCTGTATGATCCCTTTGAGAGATCATATTGCTCATATACCCTTATATGCACACCAGCTCGCCGGTGTATAGACCTTGGTTAGGTCATCAACCTATTGGTCTGCCAAATGTACATACTTAGATATATAGCAATATATCTGTCTCCGGTCAGAGGATGCATGCCTATGCTGTGACAGCATTCAACATAGGACTTAGGTTATCTCGATCTCGTTAGGTCAACCCATTGACCTAACTAATCTGACACCTCCGAATCACTATTCCCATGCAGAGGACCTGCATCAACAGGTCGGTCAGATATCAGCCTATGTGAGAAAGGATTGCCATCTCCTACTCAGGCTGGAGATCTCCACTTGACAATCATTTGACGGTGCTTGATGAGTCCTCTATCTAACTCTTCAGATATTCATCCAAACACCAGCCTCTATGATTCATTTAATGAATCAACAGCTATATGATCATCGAGCTGGCCATGGTACATAACCCTAATTGTACAGAGGGACCTTATAGTGCATTCATTCATATAATTTCAGAAGGGAGTGAAATATCAATAAATTTTATTGATAAACTTAAATATTACAATAACATTTATTGTAAGAATGGTTCGCCCAGGGCTCACAAGTCTAACAATCTCCCACTAGCCCTCAGAACCATTCAGGTACAATCCGTAAACCCATACTCATTACATGTTGGTCAAAAACCTTCTGTGTCAGAGGTTTGGTAAGAGGATCAGCAATGTTGTCGGCAGAGGCCACCTTTGTGATGATGATATCACCACGCTTTTGAATCTCCCGAATGATGTGGTATTTCCTTTCCACGTGCTTGCTCTTCTGATGGCACCTGGGCTCCTTTGCTTGGGCAATGGCTCCAGTGTTATCGCAGAGTAACGAGACGGGAGTATCAGAGGAAACTACGCCAAGCTCTAAGATGAACTTGCGCAACCACACCGCCTCCTTTGCAGCATCCGATGCGGCAATGTATTCGGCTTCTGTTGTTGAATCCGCCGTAGTGTCCTGCTTCTTGCCTCTCCAGCTCACAGCACCACCGTTCAACAGGAATACAAACCCTGATGTCGACTTTCGATCATCAATATCTGACTGGAAGTCTGAATCTGTATATCCCAAGACTTGGAGATCACCATCCCCATAGACCAAGATGTAATCTTGCGTCCGTCTTAGATATTTGAATATGTTCTTTACTGCATTCCAGTGTTTTTCTCCATAGCAGGAATGGTAACGACTTACCACTCCCACTGCATGGCAGATGTCTGGCCTAGTACACATCATGGCATACATCAAGCTTCCTACGGCTGATGCATAAGGGCATCCAGCCATGGCCTTCTTTTCCTCAACACTTTGAGGAGCCATCCCTTTGGACAGATGGATACCATGTCCTAAGGGGAGGAATCCTTTCTTCGAACTATCCATACAGAATCGTTCAAGAATCTTCTTGATGTATCCATGTTGTGATAATCCCAATATTCTCTCTTCTCGGTTTCTGAACAACTTCAGGCTTAAGATGTAAGAGGCTTCTCCAAGATCTTTCATCTCGAAGGTATGGGATAGCCAAATCTTCACACTGGTCATCATTCCTGTATCATTCACAATGATAAGGATATCATCTACATAAAGCACGATGAACACAATGGCTCTCCCACTAAGCTTCTTGTACACACAAGGTTCATCAGGGTTTTGCACAAAATCATAACTCTTTATGGTTTCGTCAAATCTGATGTTCCGACTACGAGAAGCTTGTTTGAGCCCATATATGGATTTCTTCAGCTTGCATATTTTACCGTCCTCAGCTATGAAGCCCTGGGGCTGCTCCATATAGATATCCTCCTCGAGGTATCCATTGAGGAAAGCCGTCTTGACGTCCATCTGCCAGATGTCGTAGTCAAGAGATGCAGCTATAGCCAGCAGTGTCCTGATGGACTTAAGCATGGCCACAGGAGAGAATGTCTCATCATAGTCGATGCCTTCTCTCTGTGTGTAGCCCTTGGCTACGAGCCGTGCCTTGAAAGTCTCTACTTTCCCATCAGGTCCCCTCTTTCTCTTGAAGATCCATTTACACCCAATGGGTTTTACCCCTTTAGGTGGATCCTCTAGGGTCCATACACCATTCTTATGCATGGAGTCAATCTCTGACTTCATTGCTAGCATCCATCTATCCATGTCATGATCCGCAAGTGCTTCATCATATGAAGAAGGATCATTGTCATTCTCTCCTGACACATGGAATCCATACCTTTCAGGTGGTGCAACCACCCTCGAACTCCTTCGAAGAGGTATGGGTGTTTCATCTTCATTTATCTCTTCAGTTTCTGGTTCAGGAATCTCAGAATCCTCAGGGGATTCAATGAGCTCCTCTACTTCATTCTTGTCTTGACCTTTAAGGAAATCATCCTCCAGAAATTTCACATCCCTAGAGACAAAAACCTTTTGGGTCTCAGGGTCATAAAGCTGGTATCCAATACCGTCTTTAACATACCCAATGAAGTAGCACTCACGAGTGCGAGATTCTAGCTTACTTGCGTCCACGTTCTTCGCATGAACCAAGCATCCCCAAACCCTCAAGTGATTGACACTAGGTTTGGTTCCATACCAGAGCTCGTGAGGAGTCTTTGGTATAGACTTGCTAGGAATCTTGTTTAGGATATATATTGCAGTCTCTACTACATATCCCCAGAAACTAAGAGGTAAATGTGCTTTACTCATCATTGATCGGACCATGTCCATGATGGTCCTGTTGCGTCTTTCAGCAACACCATTAAGTTGGGGAGTTCCAGGAGGAGTGAGATTGGAGACAATTCCACTCTCTTTAAGGTATTCCTTGAATTCATCTGAGAGGTACTCACCACCTCGGTCAGATCGAATCCGTTTAATCTTCCTGTCGGCTTGGTTCTCAACCAAAGCCTTAAACTCTTTGAACTTTTCAAAGGTTTCAGATTTATGACGGAGCAGGAAGATAAACCCATATCGCGAATGGTCATCGATAAACGTCAAATAATATCGATATCCATTTCTAGTCGCGGTATTGAAGGGACCACATACATCAGTATGTATTAGGTCGAGAATACCCTCGCATCTCGTAACCTTGTTACGGAAAGGCATCCTGGTCATTTTACCTCGAATACAATGTTCACAGGTAGGTAAAGTTTGAACCTGTAGAAAATCTAAACGTCCATCCTTTATCAATCTATTGATCCTATCAACAGATAAATGACCGAGCCTTTGATGCCAAATCATATTCGAATGATTTCCATTCTCCCTGGATCTCTTGGGGTTTTTATTATCAGTGGTAGTGACATTTATGACACATTCATTAATGCACAATTCATAGAGTCCACCAGAAGTCAGAACACCTTCCGCAATAAATTTATCATATTGATTAATGACTAATTTATTACAGAACAGGAAGGAGTACCCATATCTAACAAGCTTAGACACAGATATCAAGTTCCTCCTGACCTCAGGTACATAAAGACACTCTTTAAGTAATAGGACTCGACCACTAGATAACGACAGTCTGCATGTCCCGATGGCGACTGCTGCAACACTTGCATCAGATCCCATCTGAATAACTATCTCCCCATGCTCCAGATTCCTAGTTTCCTGAAACAAATGCAATGAATTGCATACGTGAACAGAAGCACCAGAATCTATAACCCAACTTCCTTCTCGTCCAACGAGAAAGCTAGTTTCAATGATGAAAGTAGATTTCATACCTGCTGGGGCTTTACCTTTGTCAGTGGACTTCAGGTAGTCTGGGCAGTTACGCCGCCAGTGCCCCGGCTTCTTGCAGTGGTGACAGACATCGGTCTTTTTCGATGTCATCAGTGTGGAAGCACTAGAAGATGAACCAACTCCTTGATTCTTCTTCTTTCTCTTCGAGGCTGGGCCCTTCTGAGAACCTTGCTTCCGCCCGCGCTTTCCTCTCACCTGTGCAACCATTGCACTAGCAGAGGGGCCGTCCTTCTTCATGACGTCTTCTACAGACTTCAATGCAGCTAACAGCCCAGCGTTTGTGAAGTCACCTTTGTTCATGTGGTAAGACACAACAAAGTTGTTGAAAGACTTAGGGAGCGAAAGGAGAATGAAATCAGCTTGCATTTCAGAATCCAAGTAGGCTCCCAGGGTTTCCAGCTCAGAGAGGTACCCAAACATTTTGAGTACATGTTCTCTGACAGAGGTTCCTTCCTGCATCTTGCAGCGAATAAGCTCTTTCATCACATTATAACGCTGTGTGCGGTTTATGTCACCGAACATTTCTCTCAGATTCAGCATAATCTCTTGGCAATTGTTCATTTCCACATGTTGCTTCTGAAGCACATTGGACAATGACCCAAGGATGTAACATCTTGCCAGATTATGGTCTTCATCATATTTATCATTATATGATTTATCTTCATCAGTCACAGGGTTTGCTATCTTGTCCTTTCTAAGCACGTAGGAGATGCGCTCTGCAGAGAGAACAAGATCCAAATTTCGGATCCAATCCGAATAATTTGGTCCGGTCAACTGGTTGACCTCTAGAAGCCTGCTAAGTGGGTTCATGGACTTCATTTTCTGAAATTAAGAATGCACTATATTAGAATAATTATATATTCATTTTAAGAATAATTTGATTAAGGCATTTTAAATCAAATTTGTCTTGCTAGGTCAACTTTGAAAGATTATTCCCTTAATTTTTCTTTCAAAGTAAGAGATATACTTACTGCTATATCTCAAGAAAGATCTGGGATCTCCTCTCTATCCTTATCACATCCCAATAATATGAGAACCTGTGACTCGAATAAGAGAAGCGGGAACACATTCCGCCTTGGAAGTCCAACTTGCATTTCCCAATTCGGTCTTTAACACCCGGGCCCACCACCCCTAAGATGATGTTGACCCGTTGTTAATTGAACCAACCGTCAACAGGCTTAATACTCGCTATACGCAATCCAATATCGCCCCAATAATATGAGGACCCGATATTGGGGTCACTACGTATACGGCCTTACTCTTTCGAGAAGCAAAGAACCCGATCCAATTAAATCATGCACATGATCTGTCACTTCGGACAGGCGTCTCCCATACACAACAACTGGCGACGAAATCCTTTGCCTTGACGGGAGACCATGGATGTCACTTATGTGATCCTCCACCTCATATTCAAATTTTATAATTAATTATCGTGAATCACATTCACATAATTAATTCTTCCAAGGGAAATACACATCTATTCAAAATAGAGTGTTTATTGGATATAATTAATTTAATCACATTAAATTAATCATTAATCCAATCATCAACAAACATGTCTTTTACTTGAATAGTAGGTATAATCTCAAAATACGTATTATTCGAATTTTAATAATTAGAAAAATACATATTGTCTGTCTCCGGTATTATACAATCCCTACCCGCTGTCATGGCCAGTACCGACGAGAGTGGGACGGGCCACATACGTTGCAACCCGCGACCCCAATGCTCTCCGACTAGGCACCACATCCGCCTCGGGAAAGGATAATACCAGATAGATCATCATGTACTTTGAGATGTTCATCGGTTTTTCAACCGAAAATTATACCATATAATATAAATCAAAACATTTTTGATTATAAGGAGATTTGCTAGACAAATCCCCAATCCTATTCAAGCAAAAGGGTTTTTCATGTAAAAGTTGTCCTACAACTATTGTAGGATAAACTATAGTTTTCATGAAAGTAATGTTTGTTGATGAAACAATGATCAAGATCTAATATCTCATCATTGTAGTTTAGGCAAGTGTCATTCAATGAAATAATTATTTCTTTAAATATTTCACAAATATTTATCACTAATTATTCCAGAAAATTAACAATTAATTTTCATCATTATAATTGAATGACATATCACAAGGTTCAAGATCAAAATTGTTAATTTCCAGCAGTGACCCCCAATCACTAAAATTAACTTATCTTGATCAATTTAAATCCAAAAAATGCAAACTCAGTTTCCAAAGATTGCCTATTTGATTTATTAAAGAACCCAAGTGATAATTCACGCATTTCAAGGCGGATTAAAACCGTAATCATCTCATTAATTACGTTCAAATCCGCAGTTCCCGCAACAGTGAATATAGTCATATTCAAAAAGCCATATCTTGAGCAAATAAAGTCCAAATTTAGTAAACTCAAGTCCTATGGTTTTCTTGTTTAATGGGGAACATAATCCAATTGAAAATTTCGTGTTTAAACGTTTTAAACAGTACAGAAAAATTCAATTAGACAGAGGTGCGAAAATTGAAATGCAGTAAAAAATTTCGCAACCCTTTCAAGAACCAAATCGTCTAAGGTGTATGGATTATATCCAAAACCTTATTCAACCTGGCTCTGATACCACTTGAAGGATATTGAGAATCCTTAAGAGCATCACGGAAGCGTGTTGACCGTATCGTATACGATCGGAGCAACTAGTCGTACTAGATGCTAGATGCAGCGGAAATTAAAATTTTTTAACATAACGATGAAACCACATGATCACGAGAACACTTCTCGGATCGTTTCATCAAACCACCAAGTATAAGGAATACCTCTTGAAGCATGGTTGTGATCGCGAGATCCCAAAGTAGAGATCCTCCTATCTTAAGTCTGACCCACAGAGAATGCGCTTGCGGGAACGATGATGAGTCGCGTCCTTCCCGCAATCCTTGACGAAGATCCAAGCGTCGAAGGCGAAGCAAGATGCTCTCCTCTTCAATATGCAAAGTGGACGGCCACTTGGATATTTAGAGAGAGACCACACGAGAATTAGAGAGAGAGAGAGAGTAGTAGTCTTCTACAACTCTAGATGATGTACCATGGAGAGGCTACCCTAGCCCTCCTTTTATACTAGTTTAGGATCCAATGGATCTCAATCCATGGGATACATGGATCCAAGGGCTATGCTTGGTCCATGATAAATCAATGGCTAGGATTTGTTGTTCAATAACAACAATTTAAAATTAATTAATCAAGAGATAACATGATAAATGAGATGGAGTTAACCACCCTCCTAAAAAGGGGGGGGCGTCACCCATGAACAATTCATGGGTGACGCCACCCATGGAGGTGGTTATTCTCTATTTTATTTATCATATTATTCATTAATTAATCCCAATAAATATTCACCAAATTAATTCCAAATTAATTTTGTGAATATTTCAATCTTGCCATTGAATATTGTGTGAATCATATTCACAACCCAAACTAGTTAGTAAATTGCATTTCCAATTAATTAACAAATGTGAATCCAGTTCACATTATTAATTAACAAATGCTATTTACATAAATTCTCTCTCTTATATATGTATATTATAAATCATATTTATAACATGCATATATCATGGATAGTGTTATCCACATTCTCTTAATCCTTGATAATTAAATCTCATTTAATTATCTTAGATAATCATTTTCACAATATGAATCATATTCATATTTAAGCTTGATAATTAAATCACATTTAATCATCAAGTCCTTGCTTGGATATTTCATCAAAAGAATTATTCTTGAACCCTTTCAAGAATAATGTGCTTTCTCCGCAGATACTTGGAGATAAGGACAGGGCGATTGTATTATTCCACGTATAGTGACTTGGATGTTGAGATCTCATCTCAAATCCAGATCTTACGGACCTCTCACAGATGCTTGATTAAATCAAGACCGCAAATCCAATCTTCTCATTGAGTCTGAATCCCATTCAGACCAATGTCCAACACTTGGACTAAGATCGGATTGCTTCTCTACTGAAAGGAGTCACTAAAATCCAGACCTGTTTCATCACTCCCTCGGAATGGAAGCGTCATGGATATACAATCGTTTATGATCACATCACCCTTCAGGTATTCCCAATACCTGTACATCCTGCATACTGGAAGCCCCATGATCAACCTGAAGATCAAGATCATTTTATACTGTCTTCTTCAGGGTTTAATCATTAAGTTTCTCAATCTTGGTCATTGGGATTTGGTATCGATCATATGCTTTCCCAAAGCATATATCATACCTTCAAATTCATGTCATGCTTCCAAAGCATGACGACCATGCATGGAATTTGATCGGTCCCAATACCTCATGAGTGAGCTCATGTCTTCTGGTTCACAAGTGAACCTGTATGATCCCTTTGAGAGATCATATTGCTCATATACCCTTATATGCACACCAGCTCGCCGGTGTATAGACCTTGGTTAGGTCATCAACCTATTGGTCTGCCAAATGTACATACTTAGATATATAGCAATATATCTGTCTCCGGTCAGAGGATGCATGCCTATGCTGTGACAGCATTCAACATAGGACTTAGGTTATCTCGATCTCGTTAGGTCAACCCATTGACCTAACTAATCTGACACCTCCGAATCACTATTCCCATGCAGAGGACCTGCATCAACAGGTCGGTCAGATATCAGCCTATGTGAGAAAGGATTGCCATCTCCTACTCCGGCTGGAGATCTCCACTTGACAATCATTTGACGGTGCTTGATGAGTCCTCTATCTAACTCTTCAGATATTCATCCAAACACCAGCCTCTATGATTCATTTAATGAATCAACAGCTATATGATCATCAAGCTGGCCATGGTACATAACCCTAATTGTACAGAGGGACCTTATAGTGCATTCATTCATATAATTTCAGAAGGGAGTGAAATATCAATAACTTTTATTGATAAACTTAAATATTACAATAACATTTATTGTAAGAATGGTTCGCCCAGGGCTCACAAGTCTAACACCATGTTCTGACCCAGAGAATGTCCCTAAGGATGGGTCATTTGTGCTTCATTGTTCTACACACCATTGATTTCCTATATTAGTGGCGGGGGTGGAAAGAATTGTTCTAGGTACGCTGCCTAGGACTCTGGCAGATATACAACCATCTGTGATTAGGACTACGGTGCTCTGGAACCTGCACGTAATACACATGCTGAATAGGTTGGAGCTGCAGTGGAGTCGGCTGAGGTGAGTGATTCATTAAAGGCTCCTTCTTCTCAGCGGACGTCTCAGAAGTGGCAGGCACATAGTTGCACATGTTGGCATTCAGGGCTCGGACGAGCTGCTCCAGCTACTGGGAAATCATATCTACCTTAGATAGGTGGCTCCTTATGATATTCAGATTGGAGCTCTTGTCCTTGTCTTCGGCATGAGTAGCCATGTTCATACACTTGTTGATGGTGGCAGGCATCTTCATGTATGTATGCGACGAGGATTGGGAGGCTTCTCCTTCAGCCATTTCTTCAAAAACATTCCAAACTACATTATAATCATTGTTAAAATGAGAGCCACCGCAAGCGGCATCGACGAGCTTCTGGCTTTCTAGTGTCAGCCCACCAAAGAAATTTTGTACAAGACTAGTCTTTGGAATCTCGTGGTGGGGACACTTCTTTTGAATCTTTCCCACGCTTCATGGATGGTTTCGTGGGGTTGCTGGCGGTAGCTAGAGAGATTGCATCTAATTCAGGCAACCGAGAGGGTAGAATTTGTGGAGAAATGCAGATTTATGCTCCTCCCAGGTCGTGACTACCTTTCCCAAGTGGTCGACCCAATATAGGGTCTTATCTTGGAGGATAAACGGAAAGGCAGTCATCTTGACTACCCCCGATGGAATACCACGGTAGGGAGTAGTAGCACAGATGGGGCCAATCTTTTTAAGATGGATATAGGGTCCCTTAGTGGTGTTCCCATGGAATGTGAGAAGCAGAGACAGAAACTGCAGCTTCAGCTCGAAGTGGTTGTGAATTTGTGGAATTTGGATACACAGTGATACGGCCGGCTCCAGGGTTGTATGTTTGCTTCAAAGTCGGCTTAGGTTGTGGAGGTCCTGCATCCACTCTATCAAAGTCGAATCCTCCCACTGAAAGTTCATCTTCAGCACCTCCAAAGTTGAACTCTTGGTCAAGATTCTGCTCATCCTCTCTTTGACCATCTCTTGCATCAGCCCTCCTCCTTAGATCATTTAGCATGTCTTGGAAAGTGGCATGGGCAAGGGCTTGATTGGTCAGCTGCTAATGAACTGCCTGTATTGACCCAATCAGCTGAATGTTGACCTCGTTCTATATGGTGTATTGCCCTACCCCAAGGTTAATTTCTTCATCAGGTTGGGGTTGTGGTCCCTTTCTTCTTCCATCAGCCATCTCAGATTCTGCTTGATTTTCTGGCTCGAAGTTGAGAACTTGGTTTGCACATGGAAGAATGCCCCGATCAGTCTGAATTGCAGCACCAGATGGAGAAAATTGTTTTGTGTTAAGGTCAACACGTAACTTTGTTAAGGATGGCAATGTGTAGGGAGTGAAATCAATATCCATCCAAAATGGACATAGTTCGGGAAAAGAGTGATCCCTATTTATTGAGGAAGATGAGGATTCTGGAGATCGGTTCACGGAGTTCAAATCGGGTTCTTGGGAATTGCCCCGAATTATTGGAGAAGGCGAGCGTATGGAACTGATGTGGGCGTCGACGGAGTCTCGACTAAACTGTCCATTCATCACCATCTTGGAGGTCAAGAGGATGTTCTATGCGGAAGAAGGGTACGAAGATAAAAAAGGAATAAAAGGAGTGTAAAATAGCAGAAGGCTCACAATGAGCAAGGGTCAAATGGGAAGAAGAGCAAAATTGCGCAAGTGCGCGATGTTTTTTATCTTGACCTTAATAAGACAAACCAATCAAACCTCAAAACAATGGATTCACCAACTCGACCCGTGAGGCCATGAAGTTTCAGCAATTATCTTTGTTGATTTTAAATTTGATTTCAGTCAATTAATCTTTACATGAGTCCTTAGAGTGCTATGCCTATCGGAGTGAGAGTACTGCCTGAAAAGTATCTCGTACTTGTCCTCCTCCTTTGTAACCTGTAGTATGCACTTTTTAAGATCCTTGTAACCCTTTCTGGATCCCTACTCAGCCAAAGAAATAGAGGGATGAAGCCAATAGGTGAAACCAATACTTCGGAACTCGCTCGTAACGGAATCACCCGTGAGCGTGCAAGAGCCTATTCGGATGGAAGACATCCCCATGAAGGCGTGGCCTATGCTCGATACTTCAGACGAGGTCGATGCTCTACACAATAGAGAGCACCACTGCCGACCAAGCCATACTCGTCCATGTACGATAGAAGCACCAATACTTCAGAAATCTAGGCAATACTCAAGGCAGCCACAGACTGGGTTTTGGGCTCTAATCCTTACGAAGCCCCTCTCTCACTTGGAATGAGACCTTTCAATGCAACCTGAAAACAAATGAGGGCTTTGCTCACCAAAGGAAATGAGTCCAATTGATCAATTTATTTAGATCAAGTATTTTTAGCAGTCCCTTTTATTTGTTTGTGTTATCACTTGTTTTGAGTAGATTCAATTCATGCACCTAATGTTTTCTTTTTCTTTGATTCCTAATTGATCCAAAAATAGAGGAAGAAGGTTGGAAAAGTAATGCAACGTGACACTAAGATGGAAATCTCAACTTAGTGCCTAAATAATGAATGCTCAATTAGACGACTTACAGTGCTTCCCAGCTCTCTCCATATGCAAAACAGGAATTTATAAGCCTATGCTAAATGACGATATGTACACGGAAATCATCCTAAGCAGGCAACTTCTAGCGTGAAGAACCAAATGCGAAACCTAAAGTCTGATCTTGGAGCCTCCTTAGTGCCCACAACAATGGGTCCTGCAAGAGTTGTATGGAGGGCTCTCACGGCGCACGATTTTAAACTTAGTGTCGACCAATTTAATTAATCTCTAAGTCCAAATGTAAAAATTTAGGTACATGCAATGGTTATTAATTGTTTGGACTTAGATTGCACGATCAAGCAATCCTAAAAACAAAGGGCTCATTCCATAAAATAAAGAAAACTGAAATCGAGAAACAAAATGAAAAAGGTGATGAAATCTGTCAAAATTTCAGTGAGCCCCCAAGTGAACAAACACTTGGAAATTGGGCTCGAGTGTCCAAAGTCCAAAGTACATGTATTATTACAAATTAATAGTCAAATGAGTCTCTCTCTCACCAAAAATTAAAAATCCTAAACTATCCTCTTTCTCTCAAGAGTCTCCTGCTCTCTCCTGTCGGCTAGGGTAAAATAGATGACTCCGCTTCCCAAGGATGCATAGAATCACCTGGGTCATCCTCCTCGGTCCGTGGTACCTCACAAGAAGACAAGAAAGATACGTGAGACAGTTCAAAATAGATAATCAAACAAGGAGAGATAATAAAAAATGACTAAGCAAGTGAAGAGATAAAAGTCTACTCTACAAGCTGATGCTCCCCGGCAATGGCGTCATTTGAAAAATGAATAGATGGGAGTCGCTAAGTAATGTCCTGACAATTCAGGCTTGCTGTCACTGAGGCGACTACTCAAATCCTCTCGTTAGTCATCAATCAACCTACACAAATAATTAAGAAATTAAGAGAAGGAGTTAAAATTTATTTTACCCTACTAAAATTGCATAGTGGCAAGGAAGTCAGGGTCGATCACAGGGAGAAAAGAAGTAAAGCAGTCAATATAGAAGTCAAGCACCCAATATCCTTTCAATCACATAGCCAAGTTGCAAATTTTTGTGGGTTTTTAACTTTATTTTTTTTTATTTTATTTTTCCAATTTATATTTTTTATATTTTGATTTTTATTTTTCTGATTTTATATTTCTTTTTATATTTGACATTTTTATATTTTCTTTTCCTTTTAAAAAGGATATAAAACTATATAGAGTATATATACAAGGGAAGTAGGAGAGAGATAAAAGTAAGTAAAAATGTTCAAACTTTAGAGAATAAAATCTTTTAATGATTTTTATTGTTTTCTAATGTTTTTTTGTGATTTTTCTATATTTTTGCTATTTTTTATATTTTTAAAGTCGAAAATACTTAAAACAGGGAAGGAAATAAATATCTAAAATTAAAATGGAGAAAGAAAATACAAAATAGAGACAAAAACTCTCTAAATTAATTTTAAAATAAAGATAATATAATAGAGAAGATTCAGAGATAGGAAATAGATTTTTAGGTTATATATTCTTTAAAGATTTTGGGGGTTTTCAGATTTTTATGAGTTTTCCTACGTATTTTTTAGTGATTTTCGATCTGAAGGTTAAGGAAATTAAAATACACAAAATATATTTTTTTGGGAATGTTTCAAGATGATAATTTTATGGATTTTATAATGCAAACGGGGGCGAAAATGACAATTTTTAATTTTGTATAAATATTAGAAAGATTCAGAAATAAAAAAATAAAAATACGGCGTTACCGTATAATGCAACAAGAGGTTATACCTATTTTTGGGTATTTTTTGTATTTTATAGATGCATGCAATAAATACTAGAAACCAAGAGAAAATACACACTAGCAGGGGTATTTTTGAAAATATGCAAACGTCCAAGGGTATAAGTATAAATTTCCCACAAAATGTATAATGCAATAAAAAATTTTATGGACTAAATATAAATACACAAAGGCACGAGGTTAGCTCTACAAAATTTCCAAAATCACGTATCTACACACGTGTGCACCTGACAAGGACTAAATCGCAATTAACAAATACCCAAAGGCCGATTTGAAAAATATCCCAAAAATTTATAACTTAATATTTCAAAACTCTAACGAAACGATAAATACCAAAACCCGCAAGGGCCTGGATGCAAAAATCACATGGTTTGTCGGATGGTCTGGAAAAGGACTATTATGCAATTAAAATAACTATGTGCACCTTTTTGCAAATATTACAAAAGTAAATGAATGGCAGAGGAAAGTTTTTGTACTAGTTGTTAAATACAAAAACTGTTTGGGTAAATATGCAAATTACCCAAGCTTAGGCGTGAGAGGACGGCAGATCTTCAATCACTTGGACATGCGTCGCTCCTTGAACAGCCGGTGATGGTTCACGATCAACGTCCTCGATTAGAACGTCGATGAAGATGTAACAGCATAGGCTCGCCTGATCCAACGGCACCTGCGAGCTTTGGAAGAACGATGAAAATCAACAGTGGAGAAGCCCCCTGGAAGTAAAGGGATGAACCGGCACTGGGGCGATCTTCTCTGGGAAAAATCCGGTGACTTCGATGATCGTGGATGCTCCAAAATGGCCCGCCTTCTCCTGCGAGTGCTCGCCTATCGCCTTGAGGGGACAAAAATAGCCGGAGTCCACCGGCGTTCAAGCACAGGGACGACGGAGCTGGGAGGCTCTAGGATCCTCCGATGTTGCCAAAAATCGACGTTAAAAGATTCTCTTTAGCCTCCAGACCCTGCAGGGGTTTAGTACAAAAAGACAAAGGGGACTGCAGTCCTTATTGACGACGATGGGTGAGCGACAATGGGGATCGACATTGGCCGGCAGAACCTGAAGCTCGATCAGACATAGATCGAGGTGATTTTGTGATGATTTGGATGAAATCGATGATCGAGATTTGCGAGGTTTGACTACTAATATCCTAAGGAACTCAAGGGACACAAAAGAAAAGAGAAAAACTCGTCGAGGTGGTGTAAGGAGCTAGCTCCGGTGACACGACTCCGACGAGCTGGATCAGCTCGATTCGACGCCTTCGCGGCCTCCAAGAAGGATGCGATCTATTCCTACTATCACCATGAAGATTACAAGGCTTCAATGTCTAAGGTTGGAAGGTGGAAGAGTGATCAAAGGTCAAAGGAAAGTCAGGTGTTGTTCTTTTTCATGTTGATGAGAAGCTCTCAAGAACAATGTGTATCTCTCGATGAAGCGTTGAAAAGACCCAAAAATGCCTGGGCGTGTAAGATCAATAATCGAGGAAGAAAATCTAGGAAGGAGTCGACATGAAATAGTGGAAGGAGACACCTCGAAAGATCCGCAAAACGGGACAAAAGCGAGGTCTGACGAAATGACAGACCTCGGTCAGGGAGTTGATCGAGGTCAACCAACGGGTGAATCCGATTGGTCCATGTGGACCAACCAGAAAAATCATTGGAAAAAATTCAAAAATCGATTAAAATAATAAATAATTTTATTATATTTAGGTTATAAAAAAATATTCATTATTTTCTAAGTATTTTATTATGATTTTTATTTATTTATTTGAGGTCTAAAATTACAAGTACCCTTTTATGGGCTATATAGTTATATTCATCTATATAATTTAATGTTTTATTTTTATTTTGGATTTTTAATATTATTAATTTTATTTATTATTTTATATATTTAAAATTATTTTTATAAACTTAAATATATTTTTATTTTATTTTTTCTGAAGTATTTTATACAATTAAATTAATAGATGTGTTATCTATATAGGTATAGATATAGGTATTATACTTATACGCTTTATGTAAGTTTTTTATTTTTGTGTTTTATTTATATTTTATTTCCTATTTTAATAAACGCATATATTATAAATAGTAATTAAAAAATTATAAAAATATAAAATTACAAAAATAATGAATAATAAATAAAATAGATATTTTAATTGGTACAAGTATACAGTAGGGGTCCAAAAACTCAACTTTCAAACCGTAACTCCAAAAAATATGAAACCACCTTCCTTAAATAGCTTATTAAGAGTTATATACAGATAAAGTGATTTTGATATGTTTGAGCTTTTATTTGAGAGATATGGGTCTGGGAAGTTGGGATCTGGAAACTTATTCAGATCATAACTTTTTATCTGTACATTATTTTTGTATGAAATAAATTTTATATTTTTTTATATTTAATTATCTAAAACTTTCACGTTCAGAGTTTCTTTTTTTGGAGTATAAAAAGTGGAACTAAAAATAGACCCCAAAATGAATAAAGAATAAATTAAATAAAAGGGATTTTTACTGTATTTTGACCCTTATCTCCCCCTACTTTATTCCTTGTCGACCTAGTCATGAAGATGCCTAGGTCTCGGGGTTTTGGGTCATAAATAATTTGCAATATTTTATTCTTTTTCTTTTTTTCTTTATTTTATAATTTTGTATTTCAAAATTGTATTTTGTACACTATTTACACAATATGCATGAATGCTAAAATGCTAGAATGCCTAAATTATCCCTATTTATGCACATTTACTAGGGCTTTTTAATGCCAGAATGATGAATAAAGATGATGAAACAGAGCTTCATCAGGTGCTTGATGAGTCCTCAATCTAACTATTTAGATATTCATCCAAGCACCAACCTCTATGATTCAATAATTAATCCACAGCTATATGACAATTAAGATGGCCATGGTACAAAACCCTAATTGTATTGAGGGATCTATTATGCAAATTAATTATTTTTCATTTCAGGTCATGGAATGATATTTGCAGTAACATTTATTGCATAATGTCTCGCCATGGGCTCGCATGTCCAACAATCTTAAGTAGTCTAAGTAGAATATTTAACAACACATGCACGATTCTTTAGACCATGTCTTATCTTGGACAAGAACTCTACACGTAACTCTTTATGGAGGAGATGGTGAGGAGGCAGGATCTTTTGGCTTGGGGTAGCACACGGGTATTTAACAACTGATGGGAATATTCGTCTTCCTCTAGGGACGGTAGTGCATCTCAACCTGATCTAGTAGCATTGAGGTCTAAAAACATGATGTTGTGGGGTTTCAATAATGCTTCAAAAGAGGGATAATCTACTAGCTCAAGAGGAAAAACTCCTTATGTACATGTTGAACTTTGTATTTATTCAAAAAAAATATTGAATTTCCAAAAGTGGACGAGCCTGATTGAAAAGTAAAATATCTGCTTGAGTGTATACACAAGTATAGAAAAATAAGAAGAGATTCAAAGTAAAATTTTTGTAAACTTGCAGTTGGATGACTTGGATATACTAGTCATGCTTCCAATGATAGGTAGCTACAATGGTTACCGTCCATTGTTTTCTCTATTTCCTCTTCTTGAGCTAGTTGTACTTGAACTTAGAAGGGAATATCCCACCTCCTCGATGAAAGAGTTGATAGACCGAGGGACTAGAGCTACCTTGTTGGGAGAGGATGTTTATTTGCTACTTTTGAGATGGAGAGCAATATTTTACTTACATCGTACTAGTAAAGATTCGTAGCCAAAAGAATTTCTGTATGTAGACTTGTTTTGACCTGACTGCTGAGGCAACTTGAATAGGAGTCTTGTGGAACTTGAATGTTGTTAGGTTTTGAATCCATTTCCCATTAAGGTTTCACCACACTAATAATCCAAAGGTCTAACAAAGCTCCATACTACAGCTTTATGAAGGTAAGTTTGATACTCAATATTGTCCTAATTTCTTTATTTTTCCTTTCTTTTTCTTTTATTCACATATCATTTCAAATAAGATTTTGCTAAGGGACTAGCAAAGGTAAAGCACAGGAGGATGATAAATATGCATTTCATCATCTTTATTCAATCATTGTAGATTAAAATCCCTTATACAACACCTGTATATATTGATAAATCTATACTTTTACTAACCCGCATCTTTGTGTATATATTATATATTTATCACATTTTAGAATAAAATAAATAAATAAAGTAAAAAGAAAGAAAATAAAAGATTGTATATATGTAATAGATACAGGATGAATCCAACCCCGAGGGAAGGTCAAGATTTGACCTGGTCGACAAGGAATAAAGTATGGGGAGATAAGGAAAACAATTACCAAATATATACTTGATTTGTTCCTCACTTGTATAATATAATACAAATTCTTTAATTTTTTTATCACATAACCCTTTGTAAATAATAACGATGAAAATCTCTTGTAAATAACAAAAATAATTGATAAATGTGTGTATATAGTGTAAATATTCACTCTCGAGAGGCAACAAAAGTACAAACTTTCCAGACCAATATCTTCTCCATATGAACTCGAATTGAATCAAACTCACCTTCATTGTATTCTAGATTAAATTGCCATTAAAACGGTAGTGGTTTCAAAATTTTTGAAGTTACGGTTTGAAAGATGATTTCCTGGGGTGGTTTTTTGCAGTTTTACCTTTTATTCTTGTTTATTTTTTATATATAATGTACTTTTAAATAATTATAAATAATTTTAATAATTATTTCCTTTTAAATATGTATATAATATGCCATATATATTCTAAGTATATAATTAATTCCCTTAAGTAACTACCACTAAAACATTAAATAACTAACGTTTATTATCTAAATTAATAAAATGATGAAAATGATTTTTTTAACTATGTAAATAATATGCCATGTGTATATAATTTAATTACTTAATTAATCCATCATAAAATATTTAATTAAATTATTGGCATATATTATTCAAATTCATTTATTCAATTAATCATTAATTCTACCATTAACATCTTTCCCTTTATTCCCTCGCCATTATTTGTTTTTTGAGAATCATTTTTTCTTATTTATTTGTCTCCCCCCTCACTCTGATTCGATCAAGACTTTGGTGAGAAGAGCCTATTCTCTAAGGGTGATCTTTGGTGAAAGGTGTCCAACCTCCGAGCCATTCGGTGACAATGAGTCGATCTTCGTTGAGGCCATCACAAGATTCATCCGCTCCCACTGTGAGATCCACTCTATTATATCTTTTCAGTCTTTCATTTAGATAATTTTAGGTCTAATTTTTAGCTTTAAATTTATCGTTAATTTTAGATGTTAATTTGTGTTCATTAATCGTAGTTCTTAATCAATCATCGAATTTGATTCCAATCAGAAACCAATCACCACCTCATTTTGAATCCCCTACACACATTCATATTCTATATCACACGATCTCGCACCTCCGACAATGCACGATGGTCGGAGACAGTTCTTCCATTACAACCGTTGGAACGATCTTCATTCACGTTATTGTTTGATTATTTGGGACCAAGTTGTCATGCTCGAGTCGGTTTTTTGTATTTTATTTTATTGCAGGTACACAAGAATTTTAAAAAAATATTATAACAAAAAAGATTCTTTATTATTCTTCAAGAAAATTAAAAAAAATCGGTCGCACCACCGTCGACGTCCACTGATCGCCCGCTCATCATCATCGCTCTGAGTTCCACGCACGACGCTGACCGGAGTGGAGCTCTAGACATTCCCCAGCCATCGCCACACACCCCCACTGCTCAAAGCTTAGCCCATCGCTGCCTCGCAGCACCTTGTCGAAGAAGATCGGATAGCCATGTTAATCATAGTAGAGCTCCACCATACCTCTTCCTCTGCCCAATTCGCCGACCACCACGAGCAACGCATTTACTAAAGCATGGGAGAACCAGAATGCCTCGCGCGACCACCACGGTGCAAAGCCATCACATCCCCGTTGTTGGAGAAGAACCACCGACGAAATTGATTTCCATCATTGTCGAAACCTCACCATCACCTACGTGAACCTCCAATTACATCCGCCTGATGGAGCTCACACATCTCGCGCTGCCATCGAGGAGCTCCACCTCATCGAAGAAGATCTACACGCACCGCCACCGCTGCCCAACGATTTGGGGGAAGAAGAACGAAGCCCTCCACAATTAAAACCCCAAGTGGCACCCATTCTTCCCACGTACGCCCTCTTATATATTTCTTTGGGCAAATATCAATTAGGCCCCCCGAAATTCTCAAAATTTCAAGAAGCCTTGCCAGCTCACATGCACGTGCAATACACACCGAACTCGGATAATTTGCAATTTCTGCCCACCATTATTTCTTATTATATTTTAATACAAAAACATTGAATAATTGTATTTCATTCTGGTGTTTCTAGACTTATGTTTGCATGTTTTTTATTGTTAAAATAAATATTATTTGTTCTCATCAAATTATCCAAAAATCAGAATGAGTTCATGCTATTTGTTTTTCATAGTATAAATTTTCCATTACATTTTATTTCCATTTCTTACTATGAAAAAAATAAAAAATTCACCATTTTCTCTATCTAAATTAGAAAATTTATAAAAATTCAAATATTTCTTTAAAAATTCCAAAAAAATAGAATAGTTTGCTTTTGTTATATTTTATTTCATATGAAAATTTTGTGCATTAAATATTTTTAAAAACCTAAAAACATCCACAAAATTCTAAAAAACTTATAAAAATCATAGCAAATTGCAGAAAATTACAAAAATGGTGATTTCACTTTCTGGTTGTAGATAATTCCTTATAGTTTTTAAGGAAAAATAAATCCAGTAAATTTTGAGTTTATTTAATATTTTTAAATTGAAAAATATCATTCTTGTTCACTATTTAGCATTATTTTGAGTTTCTGATGTTTATAGAATCGATAAAAACTTGAAAAATCTCTGAAAAATCACAAAAAATTTATAAATAATAAAATATAAGAACATTTTATTTTAATCTTTTTGATCTTTTTTACTACATTTTAAAAATCCAAGAAAATATCACTCCTCTATTTTTGTATATAAATTATTTGAAAATTATATTCTTGAAAAATTAAAAATTTTCAAAACTACAACCACTAAAATTAAAAATCATATAACATAAATATTAAATAAATAAAAACCAAGAGTAGTGTTCATAGAATTTTATTTTTCTTTCATTAATTTAATAATCCTCGGGATTTTATAGCCTCCCTGAGTTTGATCTTATTTGCTATATAGATAAACTAAATAGTAAATTATCTTTCTACATCTTTGTTTTTATTTTGTCTTTAGAAGAGATTTTTATGATTTTTTGGGTTTCAAAGACCTTTGTGAATAATTCATCTAAATAAAACTAAGGAAAAATCACAGTCTACAACTACTCTTCAGCCTAAGTATAGGGGGAACTTTACACAGCCACTGATTATTCATTTTGGGTCTCTCCATCCTCATTGCATATCTAATACTTAGGCTATTATCATCCTAAGTATAGGGGGACCCCAATTATTCATTCTTCCCTCCTTTTCTTCTTATACTTAGGTCATTTTGACCTAAGTATAGGGGAGCATCTAAGTCAATTTTGCTATATCACCTTGCATTTAACCTGAGCTATGGCTTCATATTACCATATGATATGAGGACATGACAAAAGTTAAGGTTAGGGTGGTATGTTGTATATATTATATATATACTTTAGCTATAGCTCATATGTTGAAATTTTTGGAACTTCTTGGGGCTAGGATATAAGTATTTGTGGACTGATTTTCGTAAAAATGCCTGTAAAATGCTTTGAAAAATTTCTAACTGTGTGTCATTGTTTTAGAAGATATTTGATAATGGTTTGAAAAAATGGGGACTTTACTCAATTTGAAAATTTTTGAAAAATGTTTTGAAAATCTATTGTTATGAGACACTATTTGGAAAATGGTTTGCAAATTCTTTTCAAATTTGAAGGACTAATTGTTTTATTTTATTATCCATATTCAAAAAAATCCCATAAAATCTGAAAAATCAAAGATTTTCTTGAGCAGCAATTATGACCACTGAGCTTAAAAATGAGTAGTCATTTCTCCATGAGGGAACTACAGTATACCTTAGTAGAGTGGGTGGTTAAAAGGCAATGCGAATGGCACCATCTTGAAGTTATACGGGTAGACGTCTAACAGTATGTAATTACACTCATACTGGCGGGAAATGGATGCAACTATTCATATGAGTTTGGGATAATCATTATTTCTCTTGAGTTTTCTAAAAAATAAATAAAATAAAATAATATCACATAAAAATTGTAAAACTCGGAAATCACGAAAAAATCACAAGCTTTGGAGTTAGTGTATTCCTGACAAATTCATTATCACTCAAGGCTTAAGGATTTGAGGACAGTTGATTTTTTAGTCTTGAGAGTCTGAGAACTTAATAATCCATACTTCCCTGGTTTGAAATATTTGAGCGCTATATTTCACTTTTCATCTCTACATTCTAAAGAATATGATCAACACATCACTTTCACAACTGCATAACCAATAAGATGAGTTGAGTTATCACTTGAGGGACTGGGACTGTTTATTTGAGTATAGATCTGATTTAATGATGCTCGATGATGGGATAAAGTCAATGAAGGCTTCAAGAAACCTGAGTGTAAACCCTAGCCACTATGTGAATAAATTCACATGCTATCTTTTGATATTAATCTATGTGCCAAGGTATAATGAAATTAAATAATTATTGACCAGTGTGCGTTAACTCTTGGTAAAAGCAGTGGAGCTAGCCTACCAAAAGGAAAAGAAAGAAATATTGAAAGAAAAGCTCTCTTAATTCAAATACGATTATCAAAGATCTTACACTAAGGGTAAGCGCTCCCAACCATTTCAGAGTGTCCATTTGGACCAAGCTAATTAGGACCAAGGAGTTGGGCTAGCATACAAAAAGGACTCTACATCAAAAATGCTACAAGCCTAGGTGTAGAAGTTATATTAGATGCCCAAAAGAGGCACACCCCAGTGTACTCCCAAAAAATCAAGTGCAGACGACTCTAAAAACTCTTGACATACGCACTGATCAATAATAAAAAATATACATGCATCGAGTAATAAGGCACTCGAGAGGATCTTTGTTCCAATGTGAGGGAGAGAAGAAAATACACAATCATATGCCCTTCATGATCTGGCCTTCCATCTACACTTTCAACTTTGATGACTAATGAGACGGTGGATTGAATGCAAGAAAAGACTTATTCTCTAGTGTTGATGATTAGGTCTACAGGAGAGTCTCCTATATCGGGAACTTGGATGACATATCGACTCGGCTCTCATGATTGCAGTATACTAAATGGCATGTCCTTATATTATATGTACAAATAGAAAGTCCGGTAATCAGAAAAGTGGGATTCCTTTTTACTAGAGCATGGTTGGACCCATAATTTTAGGATCACTCAAATTGAGGGTTTGTGATGAATTAAGACTTGAAAATTCACATGCACTGTCAGGAATTAATCCAACTCCTTCACTCTTTAGATGCTCGAGAACGACCATAGTGTAAGTATAGGGGGATGGTGAATCTATGATACATCGTATTATTTTTTATTTATTACCCTCCTAAACTCAGAAAATCAATAAAATTCACATTTAATGCATTGATATTAGAAATGCGTTTGTTGTTTAATTAACTCTAACTGTTATATAGTTAACCCCAATTACTAAACCTAATTATTTATATCTCTAACATTTTCTTTATTTTATTTATGTATTAAAACCCCAAAAAGATAAATATTGTATATATTTATTTTGATTTTAAAAAGAATTTAAAAATACAAAAAATCTCAAAACAATTAAAAGTAGTCTTTTATCTATTAAAAATACTTACCAAAAATATTCCTTCATTTATTTGAACTCCTTTAACTTTTTGTCGAACATCTCTTCGAGATCTACAACTTTCATGTTTTTATTTTTTTTATTTTTTCTCCTTTTATCTCTTTTCTAATTTCTATTATTCTCTCATTTTTTTATTATTTTAATTGGGCCACGTGGTGCCCTCTGGGCCATCCCATGTAGCCCCTTTATCACGCGCCACCTGGCACCCTCTGTAGCCCTTGGATCTCCTCTTCCCTGCCTTCATCTCAACCGCTCCTCGCCCACTCTATCTTAGTGGTTCAATCTTCCTCTCTTATGCAATCTAAGCCACACCCATGCACCTACATCTCAGCCATCATATTCTCCCTCATCCAAAGGTTGTGCTTTATCCACGTCACTCATGCCCTCCTCACAGAAGGATATTTCCACTCTTCCTTCGCAATCATCCCTTCGCACTTCTCCCACAACCCTTGGATAAGATCCCCTAATCCGATCCAATGCCTTGCCTTGCGCCTCCATCCTGTCCATTAGATTGTGAGATCCAACGCTCCCCGCTCATCTCCCTCTATGAAACTGTTATGCCTCACCGATCCCCCTCCCTCTTCCAATTTATGTCCCCCTCCACGTTACCGCCTCACTCGTCGTCCACATCCCGATAAAACCCTAACATCCCTCATCTTTGTGTGACCATCAATGGCTTCGATCATCACTCCAGGCCTTCAAGTTGATGTTACAATTTGTCCCCCACAATCACGTGTAACATTGCTACAAATATCTCTACTCTGCCCATCGTCCCTCTTGTCCACCAATACACGAAGCTTCTCCGTAGCCATCTTCCCCTCCTTATGACAAGGGGAGGTGGAAGAGATGAGCGACCACGGTCGAAACTTCAGCTGTCAATCCATAGTTTTCTCAAGCCATATCATGGTAGCCCATCCATCGTTGAGCCTCTTAGACCGGTCAGTCAGGTTCAGCAACGACTGGAGCTCCTCGATGGGGCTCCACCAAAACTAATTTCCTCATCGGCGTTGTCTTCTACCTCAAGTAAGATTCACGATCTCATTTTCTTTCTTGTTTCTCCATTTTTTTACATCACCCATAACACTTCATCGTTAATTGATCCCTCCCCAAGCTCTGCCACACCTTCCTGTACTTCGCGAGCCATCTAGATCATTGCCTCCCTTCTTCCATACCTTCCAGCGCTTTGCCCTCTTCCTCCATCTTCGTGACAGAGGAACACACTAGGCCTCCACCTTTTCCATCTCCTCTAGTACCCATTTCACCTCAGCACACAACCACACTCTGTTTTGGCTATGCATAACCTTCTTGTATGTGCATTTCCTTCAAAGGCCGGAGCTTCGAAGCAAGCTCTGTTCTAGAGCAAGTTCTCTGGCGAGCCCCATCGTTGCACTGACTTGAGCATCATATCGACTCCACCATCATCTCAAGAGCTTCACCCGACTTTCAGTAAACATCCCCAACTCTCATATGCTGCGGAGGAGCTTGGAAAAGACAACGATCGCTCATCGTTATAACTTCATCAGCGCCACCACTGTGGCGGAGGAGAGTTCTAGATTGAGCATATACCGTTGGATGTGAAGGATATGGTTAGATCCTCAAGCGCATCACGAAGCATGAGCATCGTATCAGATATGACGAGGAACGACTAGTCATACTAGTTGTTCGGTGCAACGGAATTTAAAATTTTTCATTCGATGAAACCACATGATCCAAGAACAATTCTCAGATCGTTTCATCTATAAACACAACAAGTATAATGCAATACCTCTTGAAGCGTGGTTGATCGAGTCTCTAAGAGAAGAGACCTCCTGTCTCAAGTCTGATCGTCGGTGAGACCGCTTGCGAGCGCGGGGATGAACCACATTGTCCTCGCAATCCAAGAAATTGATCCAAGCGTAGTTGCTCCCGATCTCGTCGTACGAGATCAAACGTCTCCTTCGTGGGCGTAGCACACCAAGAAGACGGAGAACCGAAGAACGTCGAAGCGACAGCACGGTGGCGAGGGCGTCGACGATTCTCTCCTCTAGGATATGGTGGACGGCCACCAATATTAGAGGGAGAGAGGGTTGTCATGTATGAAGAAAGAGAGAGAGAGAGAGCTCCAAAAAATGCATGTAAATAAAGAGCATGGTATGCCTCTCTATTTATAGGGTTTTGGGATCCATGGATCTCAATCCATGTGACATATAAAATCAATGGATGAGATTGATTTATGTCAATCCAATGGTCAAGATTGTTGTTGGTAAAACCAACAAATTTGGATTAAAATATTTTTGACAAAATCAAATATAAATTAGTCTTAAATCAACCCAATAAATAAGGAGATAATGTACATGGAGATTTCATCTCCATGCACCTTCCATGTGGACGGCCACCCATTCCTATTTGGAATAGGGTGCCGCCCATTATTTCCATGGGGAGAGCAATCTCATGATAATTCATGAGATTGCATATCTCCATGGAAATCTCTCTTTATTTATTTGCAAAAAATTTGTTGGGTTTTACTCTTCAAAAATAATTCACAATTATATTTGAGAATATTGCAATCTTGCCATGAAAAAATTGTGAATCATATTGACAACCCAAAACAACATATAATTTACATTATCAATTAATTACACAATGTATATCCAATACACATAATAATTAATCAACACATATAAATTATATTTGGCTCTCTCTAATATATTATAAATCATATTTATAATGTATCATGAATAATTGAATATTTCTATCCACATTATTCTTATCCACATCAATTAATTCACATCTAATTATATTGGATAATTTCTTCACACATCAAGATGATTAAATCACATTTAACCATCATTTCTTCATTGCTTAGATCTTATGGAATTATTCTTGAACCCTTCAAGAATAATGCAATCTCTCCGCAGATACTTGGAGATAAGGACAGGGCGATTGTATTGTTCCACGTATAGTGACATGGATATTGAGATTGTATCTCAAATCCAGATCGTGGACCTCCCATAGATGCTTGATTAAATCAAGACCGCAAATCCAATCTTCTCATTGCATCTGAATCACATTCAGATCAATGTCCAACATTTGGACTAAGATCAGATTACTTCTCTACCGAGAGGAGTCACTAAAATCCAGACCTGTTTCATCACTCCCTAGGAATGGAAGCGTCATGGTTATACAATCGTTTATGATCACATCACCCTCAAGTATTCCCAATACCTGTACATCCTGCATACCGGAAGACCCAGAATAAACCCAAAGTATTAGATCAACTTTACACTGTCTACTTCATGGTTTTATCAGTAAGTTTCTCATTCGATCATTGGGAGTCGGTATCGATCATATACTTTCCAAAAGCATATATCATACCTAGGTCTTGATCATATACTTTCCAAAAGTATATATCAAACATAGAAATTCAGTCAAGCTTCCAAAGCGAGACAACCATGCGCATGAAATTTGATTCTTCTCAATATCTCATGAGTGAGCTCATGTCTTCCGGTTCAGTAACTGAACCTGTATGATCCCTTTTAGAGATCGTATTACTCATATGCCCTTATATGTACACCAGTGCGCCGGTGTATAGACATTGATTAGGTCATCAACCTATTGGTCTGCCAAATGTACATACTTAGACATATAGTAACACATCTGTCTCCGGTCAGAGGATGTGTGCCTGTATCATGACAGCATACGATGTAGGACTTTGGTTATCTCGATCTCGTTAAGTTAACTCTTTGACCTAACTAATCTGACACCTCCGAATCTCTATTCCTATGCAGAGGACCTGCATCAAGAGGTCGGTCAGATATTAGCCTAAAGAGATAAGGATTGCCATCTCCTACTCAGGCTGGAGATCCTCTACTTAACAATCATTTGACGGTGCTTGATGAGTCCTCAATCTAACTCTTTACATATTCATCCAAGTACCGGCTTCTATGATTCAATAGTTGAATCAAGAGCTGTATGATTATTAAGATGGCCATGGTACATAACCCTAATTGTACTAAGGGACCTATTATGCAAATTATTCATTCTTCATTTCAGATCAGGGAATGATATATGCAATGACATTTATTGCATAATGTCTCGCCTTGGGCTCGCATTTCCAACAATCTCCCACTAGCCCAAAAAGCCATTAATGGGCTAATCATTTAAACCCGCACTCATGTGACAATCATAGGCTATTTAGTAAATAGCTAGGCAAGTTGATCAGTCACTCTGTTCCTGCAGGACTATGCCAAGTCCTTTTACGGTACTTGCATATCCCCAGTAACAGTGCTCGCATCTAATGCGAATGTTGCATCTTATGCAACTAATACTCAATCTGGTTAGTTATAGTGTCCTTGACACTACAGCTTAACGATTATCATAACCAGCGTTTTCATAATCCTTATCAGAATACCCTTATTCCTGGAGATCTCTATCTCCTAAGGTATCTACAGTTAAGAGCTTTTAGATCTCTATCTATAAAGTCTTAAGCTTTGAAGATAAGACTTTGAGATCACTATCTCAAAAATCTTGTCATCTATGAAGATTTTGTTATTACTGCAACCAAGTGTTTTATTTCCATAGTAGGATTAGTAACAATTTACTACTTCCACTGCATGGCAGCCATCTGTCTTTTGTACACATCTAGTACACACCCGGCTTCTCAGAACTGATGCCCAAGGGCAAGTAGTTCTAGAATTCACTTCCTCAACTCTTTGAGGTGTTGTCCCCTTAGATATGTCAGTACCATATCTTAAGGGATGGAAGCCTTTCTTGGAATTTTCCATAAAATGGAATATGTCCAAGATGTACTATTAATGTGATAGTCCCAATACCCTCTTCTCTTTGCTCCTGAACAACTTCAGAACTAAGATCTAAGAGGTATCTTTGAAATCATATTCAAGATATGGAATAGCCAGTCTATAAAACACTTATTATTATCCTTATAACATTTTAAATGATTAGGATATCATCTATATTTAGCACGATGAACACAAAGGCACTCCCACTAAGCTTCACATGGCTCATCAAGATTCTATCTGAAATCATAACAATTATAATTCCATCAAATCTTATGGTCCAACTTCAAGAAGCTTATTTGAGTCCATAGATGGATTCCTTAGCTTGCACACCTTGCTTTCCTCAACCATGAGGCCCTGGGGCTACTTCATGTGAATTTCCTCAAAGAGGTATTCGTAGAGGAATGCAATATTGACTTACATCTTGAAGATGCAATAGTCAAGTTGTGTGGCTAAGGTTAGCAATATTTGTGATGGTTTTAAGCATGGTCACCGAAGAACAAGTCTCATTGCAAGCAATGTCATTTCTTCTGGTGTGTTTCTCATGGCTACGAACCGTGCTTTGAAGGTCTCTACCTTCTCATCAAGATCCCTTTCTCCTGAAGATCCATTTACACCGTTACAGGTCTTGCCCATATAGGTGGATCCTCGAGAGTCCATATACAACACTTGTATATGAAGTCTACATTAGACTTTTATTGCTAACATCCATCTACCTATGCTATGATCTTCAGAAGCTTCATCACATGAAGTTTGATCATTGTCAGATTTCTCTGACACATGGAATCCATCCTCAAACTCATTTGAAGAGGTATTAGTGTTTCATCTTTAATTGTCCTTTTAGTTTCCAATTTCAGGAGCCTCATTATCTTCTCAAGATTAACTGAGTTCCTACTTTCCATTTTCATCTTGATTCTCAAGAGTCTCAACCTCTAAGAATCACATTCTCAGAGATGAGATATTTTAAGAATCTCAAGGTCATAAAGTAGGTATCCAATACCATCCTTTATTTTCCTAATGAAGCAGCACTCTCGAGTGCTCAATTCCAGTTTACTTGCATGGAATTATATGTAGTCTCTACTACATATATATATCCGGATACTAAGAGGACTTTATGCTAAAAATTCATCATTGATCGAATCATGTTACACATGATCCAATTGTATCTCCCTACAACTCTATTGAGTTTAGGTTCATTAGGAGTAGTGAGATAGGAATGATATTCCTTTCTCCATAAGGTATATTATGAATGTATCTAATAGGTACTGATTACCTAGATTAGACCAAATTCATTTCCATATTCCTTCAGACTTTGGTTCCAAACCAAAATTATGAAATCTTTGAACATTTCAAAGGTTTCTAAAGGGAAGAAGTCTTATATCATACATAATCATCAACAGATATCACATATCCATAATGTTTACTCTGATATAGATGATCCACATACATCAATATGTATGAGATCCTGAATACCTTGACATCTTACACCTTTCCGAAAGAAGGGTGTATTGGACATTTTTCTTTGAATACAATATTCATAAGTATGTAAGTTTTGAAATTTTAGACATTCTAAAGTTTCATCTCTTACTAGTCTATTGATCAAATCAATAGACAAATGTCCAAGGCTTGATGCTTGATCATTGTCAAATGATCTTCATCCTCCTATTTATCTTGAGGTTCAATTTCAGCATTTAGAAATGTTAATGAACCATTCATTAATTTTCTAATTTAGTGGAGTCCACTAGATTTTTTATTACTTTTTGAAATATCTTCATCATAACTCTTTATGATAGGTCCATTCCAGAATTCGTGTTTATTTCCAACATTTAGAAACAAACAATGAGTGTATTCTAATGTCTAGGTCATAGAGACATTCTCTAAGACTAAGGGTTCTCCCACTGAAATTATGAAGTCTAGTGATCCAATGGAAATTATTGCAACAATTGCATCAATGTCCATCTGGATAACTATAAACCTTAAGATCAAAATTTTCCAGTCTTCTAAAACATATGCAACCCATTGCAAGTGTTGTTAGAAGATTGAGATACAATTATTAGACTTTATGTTATTCAATAAGTAAGTCAATATCAATGATTTATGTAGGTTATTCTGATGCTCTATCCGAGTCCTTCTCTAAGGATTCTAGATAGACTTGATAGTAGTACTATCAACACATCAATGTATTGCTGTATTGGCATTCATCCAACTCTTTGGATGTCATATGGAAGTCACAGAGGTACAGTCAACTCTTTGACTATACTTCTTACTTGGGTCCAACCCATGCTTCCACTACGCTCCCTTTATCTATGAGCAACCATTGCTTAAGACTAAGGATCTCTTACGTTAAATTCAAAAGAATTCAATGCAAGATCATTTCAACATTTATACATGCTTCATTAAATTCATACAATATGAATATTATGAAGATTCATGAATGACTAAAGTATAGATAGTAGAGTGATGACACTCATCATCTACATCCATCTAAACTCTTAGAACATAGGTTCAGGTAGGTACTCAAACAATTTGAATACATCGTCTGATATAGAGACACCATTCTGCATGATGCAGTGAACCATCTCATTCATGATAAATGTCAAGAGCACATATGTATGCCAGAATATCTTCATTAATTTTATAAGGATTATTTGACAATTGCGATCATCATCGACATGTCATTTCAAAAGTACATCCGATGAGAGATCAAGACTATAGAGACATACAAACCCTAGGGTTGTAGTCCTATTATCTATTTAATTGTCATTCCTCATTATTATGAGGAAACTTGCACATAGCAACCACATACATTATGTGTCCAACTGCAAGTACAATATCTGGATCATGAATCCAATCCATGATATTTTACTGGTTATTATTGAGTATAACATTGAGTGGGTTTAATGAAGAGTTATCTGAAATAAGAAATTTCCGTAAATTTATAAATATATGTATACACATTTTACTTTGATTTAGGAATTTATATATCAAAGTTGTCTTGCCTTGTCAACACTAAAAGTTCATGTCCTTAATCACTTTCAATGTAAGAGATATACTTACCATTATATCTCAGCAAGATCTGGGATCTCCTTCCTTATCTTTGTTACATCCCAATAATATGAGAATCTGCAACTCGGATAAAAAGAAGCGGGAACACATTCCACCTTGCAAGTCCAACTTGCATTTCCCAATTCGGTATTTAACACCTGAGCCCACCACCCCTAAGGCGATGTTGACCCATCATTAATTGAACCAACCCTCAACAGGAATAGTACTCGCTATGCGCAATCCAATATCGCCCCAATAATATGAGGATTCGATATTGGAGTCACTACGCATACGGCCTTACTCATTCGAGAAGCAAAGTGCCCGATCCAGATGCGCTTGCATACAGCAGCTGTCACTTCGGACAAGCATCTCCCATATACAATCCCTGGCGACGGAACCCTTCGCCTTGACGGGAGACCATGGATGTCACTTATGTGATCCTCCATATCATATTCAAATTCTAATTAATCACTGTGAATCATATTCATTATGATTAATTCTTCCAAGGGAAATAACATCTCTATTCATAGTAGAGTGTTTAAGTTTTAATTGGATTCCAATCAATCTAATCATATTAAATTAATGATCCAATTAATATCCAACAAACATTTTATTGTTACTTGAATTATGGTATTATCTCAAATACGTATTATTTCGAATTTTAATAATTAGAAATACATCATGATTTCTTAAGCATTATATTAACCCTACCCGCTGTCATGGCCAGTACCGACGAGAATGGGACGGACCACATACGTTGCAACCCGCAACCCCGATGCTCTTTGACTAGACACCATATCCACCTTGGGAAAGGATAATGCAAAATAAATCACTTTGTACTTGAGATGATCATCGGTTCTTCAACCGAAATAATAATCAAAACAATTTTTTATTAACATTATAATGAGATTTGCTAAACAAATCCCAAGTCCTATTTAAGCAACATGTTTGTTGGAATGTTGATCATGTAGATCATGTAACCAATTAGTGATCTAGATCACATCAAATCAATTATTGGTTAAGGCAATGTCATTTAAGGGAATAATTATCATCAAATATTTCACAAATATTTATGCACAATTATTCTAGGAAATTAAACAATTTAATTCCACTAATTGATTAAATGACAATCACTATTCAAGCATCAAGTTTGATGATTGTGTTTCCAATTAAGATTTAGATCACATCTAATTAATTAATTGGTTGATGCCAAGTCAATTATGTAAATAATCATCTACCAATATTTTACACATATTTTTCATGATTATTTCACAAAATTAACAATTAATTTCACTAATTGACAATCAATTGACTCTAGATTAGGACTGTAATTTCAATAGTGACCCTTACTCACTAAAATTAACATATATCAATCAATTTAAATCCAAATTAGTCAAACTCAATTTTCAAAGATTTCTAACTTGATTTAGGACAGAATCCAAGTGAGTTTCACGCATTTCGAGGCAGATCTAAATAGTAATTAACTCTTTAATCATGTTAAGATCTACAGTTCCCGCAACAATGCATACATGTTCATTAAAACAACCATATCTCGAGCATACAAAATCCGATTTACGCAAACTCAGATACTATGGTTTCCTATGGATCCTTTTAAAAATTTTAAACATGGCCGAAATTATTTACTAAACAGATCTACGAAATCAAATGTGACAAAACTTTCGCGACCTTAACGAACCCAAGTCGTCCTCGGTTTTTCGAATCATATTCAAAATAGTCAACCTGGCTCTGATACCACTTGAAGGATATGGTTAGATCCTCAAGCGCATCACGGAAGCGTGAGCGTCGTATCGGATACGACGAGGATCGAGTAGTCGTACTAGTTGTTCGGTGCAGCGGAATTTAATATTTTTCATTCGATGAAACCACATGATCCGAGAACGATTCTCAGATCGTTTCATCTATAACCACAACAAGTATAATACAATACCGCTTGAAGCGTGGTTGATCGAGTCTCTAAGAGAAGAGAGCTCCTGTCTCAAGTTCGATCGTCGGTGAGACCGCTTGCGAGCGCGGGGATGAACCGTGTTGTCCTCGCAATCCAAGAAGTTGATCCAAGCGTAGTTGCTCCTGATCTCGTCGCACGAGATCAAACGTCTCCTTCGTGGGCGTAGCACACCAAGAAGACGGAGAACCGAAGAACGTCGAAGCGGCGGAGCGGTGGCGAGGGCGTCGACGATTCTCTCCTCTAGGATATGGTGGACGGCCACCAATATTAGAGGGAGAGAGGGCTGTCGTGTATGAAGAAAGAGAGTGAGAGAGAGAGAGATCCAAAAAATGCATGTAAATAGAGAGCATGGTATGCCTCTCTGTTTATAGGGTTTTGGGATCCATGGATCTCAATCCATATGACATATAAAATCAATGGATGAGATTGATTCATGTCAATCCAATGGTCAAGATTGTTGTTGGTAAAACCAACAAATTTGGATTAAAATATTTTTGACAAAATCAAATATAAATTAGTCTTAAATCAACCCAATAAATAAGGAGAGAATGTACATGGAGATTTCATCTCCATGCACCTTCCATGTGGACGGCCACCCATTCCTATTTGGAATAGGGTGCCACCCATTATTTCCATAGGGAGAGCAATCTCATGATAATTCATGAGATTGCATATCTCCATGGAAATCTCTCTTTATTTATTTGCAACAAATTTGTTGAATTTTATTCTTCAAAAATAATTCACAATTATATTTGAGAATATTGCAATCTTGCCATGAAAAAATTGAGAATCATATTCACAACCCAAAACAACATATAATTTACATTGTCAATTAATTACACAATGTGTATCCAATACACATAATAATTAATCAACACATATAAATTATAATTAGCTCTCTCTAATATATTATAAATCATAATTAAAATATATCATGAATAACTGAATATTTCTATCCACATTATTCTTATCCACATTAATTAAATCACATTTAATTATATTGGATAATTTCTTTACACATCAAGATGATTAAATCACATTTAACCATCATTTCTTCATTGCTTAGATCTTATGGAATTATTCTTGAACCCTTCAAGAATATTGCAATCTCTCCGCAGATACTTGGAGATAAGGACATGGCGATTGTATTGTTCCACGTATAGTGACATGGATATTGAGATCGTATCTCAAATCCAGATCGTGGACCTCCCATAGATGCTTGATTAAATCAAGACCGCAAATCCAATCTTCTCATTGCATCTGAATCACATTCAGATCAATGTCCAACATTTGGACTAAGATCAGATTACTTCTCTACCGAGAGGAGTCACTAAAATCCAGACCTGTTTCATCACTCCCTAGGAATGGAAGCGTCATGGTTATACAATCGTTTATGATCACATCACCCTCAAGTATTCCCAATACCTGTACATCCTGCATACCGGAAGACCCAGAATAAACCCAAAGTATTAGATCAACTTTACACTGTCTACTTCATGGTTTTATCAGTAAGTTTCTCATTCGATCATTGGGAGTCGGTATCGATCATATACTTTCCAAAAGCATATATCATACCTAGGTCTTGATCATATACTTTCCAAAAGTATATATCAAACATAGAAATTCAGTCAAGCTTCCAAAGCGAGACAACCATGCGCATGAAATTTGATTCTTCTCAATATCTCATGAGTGAGCTCATGTCTTCCGGTTCAGTAACTGAACCTGTATGATCCCTTTGAGAGATCGTATTACTCATATGCCCTTATATGTACACCAGCGCACCGTTGTATAGACCTTGATTAGGTCATCAACCTATTGATCTGCCAAATGTACATACTTAGACATATAGTAACACATCTGTCTCCGGTCAGAGGATGTGTGCCTGTATCGTGACGGCATACGATATAGGACTTTGGTTATGTCGATCTCGTTAAGTCAACTCTTTGACCTAACTAATCTGACACCTCCGAATCCCTATTCCTATGTAGAGGACCTGCATCAAGAGGTCAGTCAGATATCAGCCTAAAGAGATAAGAATCGCCATCTCCTACTCAGGCTGGAGATCATCTACTTAACAATAATATGACGGTGCTTGATGAGTCCTCAATCTAACTCTTTAGATATTCATCCAAGCACCAGCCTCTATGATTCAATAGTTGAATCAACAGCTGTATGATTATTAAGATGGCCATGGTACATAACCCTAATTGTACTAAGGGACCTATTATGCAAATTATTCATTCTTCATTTCAGATCAGGGAATGATATATGCAATGACATTTATTGCATAATGGCTCGCCGTGGGCTCGCATTTCCAACAGGATGGTGCCTCCTCGGCGGCCATCCAATGACATATATGTGTCCACGTCACCTGTGCCTCAAAGCACCTGGCTCGGACCGTCGAGCCTGATCTGAATCGTCAGGTGCGTCACGCACCCCGAACCTACAACCGATCAATGATCCATCATCTGAGCCTAGCCGTGCATGTGCAGCTAGGTTATTTGTAGAAAAAACCTGCTACACCTCCAAAATTGCAAAGAAGTCTTAACCAGGTGTGCGCGCCTTACATGCCTCGCTTGGGCAAATTACATCGAGGCCTGACTATCAGGTTTTATAAGTTACATTTATGACCCTGCAAGGACCTAAATGAATATTTATCCATTTTATTCCTTTTACTTCTGTTTTATGAACTTGCACTATTTACTTCATAACTTAAGCAAATGAACTATAATTTGGTTGATTTCAATTTTGTTTTGTTACATATTTTATTCTCTATATAATGGCATCGTTTATTACATGTTTTGGCATTTAATTTAACATGATAAATTTTGATATGTATTGTGTCACATTACTAATCTTTTAAGTGTCATTCATTCTTACTTTGATTCATTTTAGTGCATCAATCGAATCTAAAATTAATCTCTCTTTTATTACTCAAGTGTTTAATTAGTTTTGAGGCATATCTATACACATTTATCTGCTTGCATATCATAATACACACATCTCATTTAATTACATAAAACGAAATAAAAATGCATGTATCATTTATAGGCCATTCGGTTTGCATATGTGCATTTTGTTGTGTGCATTGTATTTGCATTATGAAGGCCTAAATCTACAATTATAGTACTTGAACTAAATCAATAATTTTTGATAGATAGATGGGATGCTCGTGTTCCTATGTTCGACCTTAGTAGACCTACCAAGTAAAAATTCTCCATAACATTCGACGATTGCGGTTTTGATAGATCATTTTTCATCTCCTGTACTACAATTGACTTTTTTAAAGAGGTGAAAACACGGTTCATCACCCACCCAGTAGCTTCGCCTAGGAATAGCATCAAAGCACTACTTTGATCAGAATGACCACCCATAGAGGTGATAACACCTCTACAATGGACACTAGCATATTCCACCTCCCTTTCATCCTTCCTTGGGTAGAAGATGCTCATGCTCCATGGTGTGTCGATGAGCAATAAGCCCATTTGACAATAGCAGCTCAACCACGAGGGAGAGGAGAAAGGGCCTCAGTCGAGTGTTGATGGAAGCACAGCTCTACTCGCCCCTTTCAGCAAAAGCCATGCAATAGTTACCGTAGGATCAAGGCTCACGCCTTGAACCGATGGTCCCACTCATGCATTAGAGATGAAGACCATACCTCAAGCCTCAGCACTGCCCGATGCCAGGTCTTCTTGCCAAGTGTAGAGGTTGCTCCAAACCTCCATGATGCACCTGTGCTGCATGCAGGTTGTGGACATTTTTCACCTCACACCCTAAGCTATTGGAGATTTACGCCAACTTCCATGTCAGTTGGAGCACGTGCATCCCACGCATGAGTGTTGAACTTTGCACCTCAAGCCCTCGCCTTTCTGAGATTTACATTTCATTCCTGTCAGTGAAACTTCGTGTGTGTGTGTGTGTGTGACATGCAATGCTTGTAAAATTATGTGTGAGCCCTTGCATATATTGATAATTAAAGAAGCACTATAGATTGTTATTTGATTTTATATTTTATTTCCTTTTTAAAATTAAACCTGCATATTTGTGCTTTCTTATAGACTTGTATTTGTCATCTATTTTTAATTCTAAAAATTGCATGTCGAAGGACGCTTAATTATACAGATGTTGATTATTTGGATTTATTTTTGCGAGTGATTTATTAAAACTTCTTAAGTGTGAAAATTGTAAATTTTACCATCTTATAGGTCTTTAATTCATATTAAAACATTTTGTGCTCCAAAATTTCAACAAAAATCACAATAATTAAGATCAATTTCTCTCTATCATATGCATAAAAATCAAGTCATTTACACACATATTCTTCTTAAAATAAATTATTTAGTGATTGTAGTAAATGACTTTTAATTTTCTATGAACTAAGTGTTGTAAGGATATAGAGTTTTTCATGTATTTGTATTATTTAGATATATCTAGGGGAATTTTAACTCTAAAAATCATTTTGTGTAAATTCCAAGGCATTATTAGAACAAAAATTTTGAATACCAATGAAGACAATATTTTTGACATGGTGAAATAGATTCTTGATAATGTTATTGATTTCTGAACGTTCATTTAACAAGAATACCTAAGATGATTGATTGTAGTCATCCACAAAGACAACAAAATATTTATGACCACTCAGAGTTCGGACTGGACAGGGTCCCCATATATCATAATGGGCAAGAGAAAAAAGGGCACAATGATGAGGCTCGGTCCATGCAAGAAAGGATGCTCTATGATGTTTCACGAACTGACACGTCTCACACTTAAAGGATTTGAGGGTAGAGTTCAGAGAAAATCATGGAGAGGGCCTTGCTAATTATTAAAATTAGGTCACACTGTATGCATATTTCATTCATAATAAATCTAATCTGCATACAAAAATTCCAAAAATTACATTAGCACGATTTCACATTTATACACATTCTGGCATAGGTTTAGGATTTTTTGGCATTATTTGATTGAAAAATTGAGATTTAGCCCTTGAACTTAGCCTGAATTGCATTTCACTCTTAAATTGCACAAAAGAAAACCAAAATATTATCTTCAAAAAGCCAAACATTTAAATTACCTAAAAATTATTCTAAGGAGACAGTTGTCTCACGGTGATCAAGCTTGGGATTGCCTAAGTAAAAATAAATTTTATTGTTGTCGTATTTCATTAATTAACCAATTAAGTATTTTTTATAAATTACGATTTACTTGCATGCAATGTAATGAAACATTAAATAATTCTCATGAATTAAGTAGGGTAAATTTGAATTTTTAAATAAATTGCCCATTTGAACTATATAAAATAATAGTAAATTATTTTGTGCTTGGGAAATTCTTAAAAAAATCGCACTACATAGATCTAATTGAATTATCACTTGTCTCCAAAAATAATCCCAATTGTATGTTCTAGTTAGCTTTAAATAAATTGTTTAGTAATTTCGATAATAGATTTCTGATTGATTATACATATAGCATTTTGCAAATTTATTAAAGTTTCTAGATTCCACATTTCATTATCTATTTTAAGAAATTTTAGTTTGTAATAATGTTAGTGTTTCATATTTATTAAAATTGAATTACTATAGATTATTCTATTTGCAATTAACAAGTAAAAGAAAAATCATATCTCATTTAAAAATTGCAAAAAAATTATTGAGGATCATTTTGCATAATTTCACATCTAGTTCAATTTTCAAGATTTTGGACTTTACTTGATTGAAAAATTTCAAAAATACACCAAAACTTGGTATATTTTTCATTGTTGCAATTGATATGGTCCTAGTTTAATGCCACCGTTATATCATGGGCTTGGAATTCCTTTATTTCTTGATCACTTCTCACGACTACCAAAGATGAAAAATCAATAAGAAGTACGAGTACAATTCTCTACATTCTCTTGTTCTATCACTCTCTCTTTTCTCTTGCATTGTAGTTGGTTTTAACACCACATGCCATCTCCTTTTACAAAACTAAATACAATCTTAGACTGATTGCAACAAATCCATCAAAATCCTAATTATATCTGATCACATGTAATCTAATCTCCTTCAAGGATTACATGGAACAACTCTATCCTATCTCGATTTTATTTTTCAAATCCTAATAATCCCCACCTTGAGTTTAATTCCATCATAAAATTCACTTCACCATGATTCTACAGTGTGCTATCATCATCATTTGCAAGCTCCTCTTGCAAGTTATCACCACCTCTAGTTGTTGCACCTAGCGTTGTATGCCCTCGATGTATCTTTCAGTGGGCACACTCACACAATTTAGTGTTGTGCATTCTAATGCAGCACCACACATCTCATGTGATTGGATATATAATGTGTCATTATCCTCTTGTCAAGCGAATCACACTCTCTTCTCCTTAGATATTACACAACTTGAGTCAATCAAAACCTTAATTTAAAACGATATTGTCAAGTTTCTTATGCGTATATTAACCCGTATCATTTGTTTTAGAGATAATGTTCCTGCAATATACTTTCTACATGCTAAACATGGAAAGAAACTGAAGGGATTGATGTCAATTCTTTATGAAATTCCTAAATAGTTCATTGGGTTTGCTAAGGTCTTGCTTCTTTTAAATATAAGTTGCATTCCATTCTTATGTTTAGCAGTTATTGCACAAGTTGTTAGTCGAGGTGCATTGGAGGCAGGAAGGTAGGGTGAGGAGATTCTTTTGGGTTAGCTTTTAACAAGTAGCAATGAAGTTGCTTTGCGGATGGGGGATTGTTAGAACGTAGTTGGAAAGGATGGGTTTGGGCTCAAACTTGAGTAGATGAACACTCGTATCCTATGAAGTGGTCGATTATTGTATCTGGGGTTCTGAACAAGGGCTCGTTGTGCATGTTACTTGGAGGTATTCGTAGTTTTTCTACCTAAATTGATGCTTTTGCTGGGGAGTGTGAGATCTCTTTTTAGTTTTTAAAGGGGCGTATACTTTCCACTGCTGAACATAATTCTCCTTTTACATTTATACAGTTGGGGATAGATCATTTTTGTTTGAAGGATGACAGCAAAACACTATGTGATTAGTTTCTATAATCATTGTGTTAGATTTCGATCAGGATGGTATTATGTTAGGCGGGCTCTTACTCGGGATTGTTGAGTGACTTGGAACGAAGGACTGCATTTAAGGTGAAGATCTTTTATGGCTACTGCTTGAGATCCAAGGTGATGACAAAAATGCTTAAGGGTCAATTGTTTTCTATAAACGACGAAACCTATCACTGTTTTTAGGAGGAGGCTAATGGTGTTGGGTATCTCTTCTTTTAGAATTGTTCTATGAGGAAGTTTGGAGGAGTGACGAAGTGGATTTGGTGGACACTTCTTGTAGGGACGAGCAGACGACTTTTAGAGGTCCTTGGCTAATGCAATATGCCAATACATGAATGAGAGGACAAGACCTTATACCACTAAGTATGAGTGCTTTATTTTTTTTGGGTAACAACTCTATGTGGAGAAAATGAGTCATGAGACAACATTCTCCACAAAGAGTTGTAAACGAAGAAAAATCAAAGCATTCCTAATTAGTCAGTATAAGGTTTCGTCCTCTTCCTCCTGATTTGATATGATGCATTAGTAAGGACCTCTAAAAGCCGTCTGTTCACCCCTACCAGAAGCATCCACCAAATCCACTTCATCGTTCCCCCGGACACCTCATGAGTCATGAGGGGTCTCTTTTCAAATATTGATTCCGTATTTGTACTGTTTTAGTATGCTGGCGAGAACCAACCAAGGCTATTTAACCATCATTTCTTTCTACAAAAAGTACCTTGGGTTATGCAGCCAAAAGGGAAACTTGCATCTTCAGCCACAATTCCCGCAAAATTGCAACAGTATAAACCTTCTTTCCATATTCCTGAAAAAGGAATCAAGGAAGAGTTTTTATAAAGATTTTGTACATTCTTTAACGACATCGCATCTCAAAATACTCAAACCATCCATGGCTATTGTCCCTGTCACCCTTGTTAGGATAATCATCATTTGATTCACTGGTATTTTCACTAGTAAGTGGTATCTTCTTTGACACATGCTCCCTCAGTTTAACCGATATAGGATTATTAGGACGTGAAATCTCCCCCAATGTCCTTATCTTCTCAGGAATCTCATCAACCAAACTGCGCAAGTTTAGCATATTTCTTAACAGTCTAAAGTTCATCTCTACCGAAACCTTGTCTTCTTCTACCATATTTACAGTGTGTATGTTAAATCTTTGACCCACTGAGTTCTGAGTCCTTGTGTTAAAATGTGAAAAACAACGCTTGGTCCGTGAATTGATCAAACCACTTTGAGCCTTATATGTAAGCTTTGAATAGGATAAAAATCTTATAAGTAAGAAAGAAGGATATCTCAAACAAGATAAACTGAAGGGTGAGACAAGTACTTAAATGCCTGTTGCTTTTAGGTACTTAACTCTAGCTACTTAGGATGGTTAAAAAATGTGAATACTAAAAAAGAGTAGATCCGTTCCTAATAAAAGTTCTTGTTGGAATTGATATTACTGTACACAATATCCAACTTTCATGTTTGTCAATGTTATATTAAAAAAAAGTTACAGATAAAAAAAGCCATTAAAAACAGGCAATTAATCTCTAATACGTCAACTGAGCTTATCGTCTGGGTGTGCAGTTCTTTTGATTTCTTCCCAAACTTGAGGGCCTTTAGGGTGTTTCATGACAAACCTCTTTATAAAGGACTTTTCTGAACAAGGAAGTATCGTGCTAAGTGAAAGAGGCTTCAGCAGAGCGTCATTCCTCCTTAACCAATTGTACATCGTGAATCTGGCTTTTACTGTTTCTATGCTATAAGACAAATACGAGGGGAATACCAGTAGAAACTGGACTGGATATCCCAAACAATTGACCAGGAAATCAATTTTGCTCTTAAGGACATCCGCCTTCTGGTTGAGGATATGTGGGGCCATTCGCGCCATTCTTGCAACATCATCTGAATCCAATCCCTCTTCGACAAAACAATTGAATCTCTCTCGAAGCTCCTCTCCTTTCCCACGGAACACAGAAAGTGCTTGTCTAAACTCCTTTGAGTTTTCAACAAATCCCAACCCCAACAAAAACTCAGTTTTGTGCATAAGCCATTGCATGTCTTTTTCGAGCTTTGGTAAGCGACTCAACTTCTTTCCCACGGCCCAGTTCATCAACTGATATGGATCGTCAAGCATGATTGCGCATAATCTTTTCTTCCCTACATTTAAAAGAGAAAGGGTCCTATTGACATTCTTCAAAGAACAACAACCAAATATATGCGGGTAACAACGTAAAATTCTGCATATATCTTCTTGTGGCATGCCAATCTCAATCAAAAAAGACAATCCCTTGCGCAAATTCATCAAAAAGCTTAGAACCGAAGAATCTGGGAACTGCATAAATAAGCATAACAAGTCTTTCTTTGAGCAACCCAATTTTGACAACAGTCCAACTATCAAAAACACCATGCTCCCAGACTCCTCCAGTAAGAAACAAGGGTGCTTTCTGAGTAATGAGCCTATCTCTTTCCTATCAATTCCCAAGTCATAGAGGAAATTCATAAACAGAACCATCTGACTCCAGTTATATGACTTCTCAGGAGAGATATTATCGCCAATCCAATCCCGGCCGATCCCAGTGGATTCAAGCTCTGCCAACAGCTTAACAAATGCAATCCCAACACCTCGGAAAAGAACAGATGGATTGCACACTTCAATATTTGCATCACCAGCCTTCCCTGGAAGTATACCACCTACCATAAGGGATGGGCAACAAGAAACCAACTTAACAACAGTAGATGTACTGAGTCCCAACATTTCATATGCTTTCAACTGCGCCATCAGTACTGCAGGCTCGTATTGGAAAATCTCAGACGCTTCCAGATACATCTTACCAATCCTTCTTCTAGGCACTCCATAGTTACACAATAAATGGATGCTCTGTAACAAGTTCTCATCATCACTAAGGAACATCAAATTGGACGGAAGAATCCGGTGTAGCTCCGACTCTTCCACGCCCAAGCTCTCGAAGAATGGCTCGTATTCGTTAATCGGATGATAATGAAGGAATTTTCTGATCGATCTGCCGACCTCTTTATCACAACCAACCTTCTGAATAAGTTTGTGAAGGAACATGGGTGAATTCTTGCTTATGTGCTCAGCATCCATAAACTGCAGAGCCCTCGTTCCATGGAGATAGTCCAGCAGCGCCTTCTGAGCTTCCAACCATGCGGAGCGAGAAGGTTGCCTCCCGACCAAAGTCGACTTCTTTCCTTTGTTTACGAACCCAATATCCTCCTCCTCATAGCCACCATCAGGAATAGTACCGTGATACCTACACTTGCAAAAGAGCGGAGGTTTGGGCAACCACGCCAACCTAAAATCTCTGGCGCGGATTCCCCTGTGGCATTTCATCAAACACCTGGTGTGCAAGTCAGAGCCCAAACCCACGATAGAGGCCGTGGGATCAATTACGAAACTACGAAGAATCCCGACTCCATCAACGAAATGGCGCTGTGAGAAACCAACTGTGCAATCGAATTGGGAAACCTTCTTGCGGACAAGAGGGAACCCCAGCAGAAGAACCCTACGCCGAAGCATAGTTCTCCATCTTCCCGCCATAGATTAGCAAGAAAACATGGAAGCTTCTACCCGCCCGCTGTGTTCAGACATTCTAATAAGATCGGCCTTCGAACACTCATTTCCCTCTCGACGGATTCAAAAATCCCCCACGGGAGCTGATTTCATTTGAAAATGTTAATGGTGGAACGTCAACCTTAACCATTGTACACGGAACAATTACATTGGTTTTTTAAGAGTTTTTTATCATTTGTGCCTCTGTGAGTTATTGCAATATCAGTTATACTTTTTTCTTTTTTGGAATATCAATTGTACCCCTAACTTCATATCATTCTATCACTTGTGCTCCTCCGTTACTTTAGCTGTCAATAAGTTGGACTTAGCCATGATTTTTTCAAATCGTGGCTAGGTTAAGAGCGACATAATTGTCTAAATACTCCCCCTACCCATCCTCCTCCGTCGCACGTAGCCTCTGGCCTCCTCCTTCGTCGATTCCTTTCGTCAAAAACCTAATTTTCAATCTGAAACTTATATCTTGAATCCATATTTAGAATCATCTCCCGATATATTACCGAGTCATCATGCTATCGAAACTATCCAATATATTTGCCCCAAATCACAATCGAGATTAGATCAGCGGGTTTCTACCTGGAGAACTTGCTTCATTTCCCCCTCGGTTAATATGTTTGAAAGTTATTCTGACGATTGGTGTCTTCAATTTTGCCTTTTATGAGAGTTGGTGCATCCGTAGATAGGGGCGGAGGAGGCGGGTGAAGGCTGGGGAGGAGGAGGAGGACGAGGCGGGCGCAGTGGAGGAGCATCACGGGGCAGAGAACATGCATCACGGGGTGGAGCACTGGCTGGAGGAGGAGGAGGAGCAGCAGGTGGAGGACAAGGAGCACGGGGCTGAGCACTAGTCGGAGGAGGAGCAGCACATGGCCGGGGGTGGTGGTGGCATAGGGCGGAGTGGCTAAGGAGGAGAATGGTGGAGGGGGGGGTTGTTCGAGGGGGTGGATGGCTTTTTATCCGATTTTTTTATTTAGTTCCCTTTGTATCCTTAAGTTAATGTCAGTTTGCGTTGGGGGTGGATGCCAAATAACCGGAGGGGCACAAGTGATATATCGACAAGTAGTCAGGAGCACAAATTATATTCCAAAAAAGGAGGGGCATAACTGATATTGCAAAATCTCAAAGGAGCACAACTGATTAAAAACTCTTTTTAAAGTACACGTACAAAACCTAAGCATATTTATAAGAATGTAGCCTAGCATAACCAAGTATTGACACATGGCACAGGTAGAGATACTATGTCGTGCATAAAAGATGGAGAATCCAACGACCTGCTACAAAAAAAGAAAAACAACACCATGTTTCAAAAAAGGGGAGTACAACTCACATGTATGCAGACATACTTGGACCAATGTTACTTGTATTAAAAATATTACCATCCACTTTTTTATCCATTAGTATCTATCCTTAGTTGGTCATGTAAATGATTTTACTTCTTGTGCATATGTAATTTTTACTAGATTCTTCTCCCACTTTAACACCAAAGGAGTAGAACCTAGTCTTCTAAAACACACCATTTATACTTTAAAACTGCAGCTCGTGGGTGCAATAAAATTACTATCAAACTAGTTCTTGCACCAACTCATTGATCCATCTTGATATAGAAAGTATATGTGTATGCATGTGTACAAGCATTGGTGCGTGTGTGTGTGGAAAAGAGAGTATATACCCTAGGTTCACATAATATCCATGCACCCACCTTTCACTGTATGTTTTTAAATGAAACATTGTGAAATTTAAATAATCATATATCATAATGGTACAATTCCAAATTGAACTTATACTTCAATCACATCCATCATGGATATCAAATTTTAACGGTCTTAAAATTGATTAAATTGATAATTTCCATATTAACATATTTAGAATGTTTCGTTTACACAAAAATCGAAGAATAAATTCCACTTATTATCATATATAAATCCCTCAAAATTTCATTTCAAACAAATAAAAAATACAAAAAGAAGGGTGCGGGTGTGTGCACAGATGTTACGTAAACCTATGGTACATACTCTAGTTTCTTATGTGTCTGTAGATATATGTACATATGTATGTATGTTCGCATGTGTACTTTTGTTCATGTGGTGGAGATCCATGAATGTGTCTTAATTTCTGATATTAGACATGATGATCATTGAAGTAACCTAAGTAATATTTTGGAGCTTGGACCACGTCAGTAATCTATTCAAACTCTTTTGTATTAATTTCTAAAACTAATTGGAACTTAATAAAGTTTATTGTACTAAGATTTAATTCAATCAAATCCCATTCAACTTATCTTCAAGTGGAGCCACTAAAAGTCATATTGTTTTCATCATTCCAGTAGAATGTAAAAGATATGAAATACGTTCTATTATAATCATACCAACCTCAAGTATTATCAATTTGGTTACCCGGTTACCCCGGGGTAACCCAGTTTATTCGCATGCATTCTTGGGCTCGACATCCATCACAAATCAATGTGACATCATGTCATATTCCTTAATCCAACTGTCATAACTATCCAAACAACTACTATTCACATGAGGTTGCCCCAACCCACCCCATCCCAATAACCAAACAGACCCTTACATTCTACATATTAAAATATATGTATAACTGAACGCATTTTCCCTACATTTTCTATCTCCTTTTGCAATTAAGTAGAGGATATCTCAATTTACTATAGGGTAACAAGATCAATTATACATTTTTTAAGAAATGTATATTGACATCTCAAATTTGTATCTTTCTTCAAAATATGTCGACCAGAGAAATTTATTTTACCTAAATGTCTTGTGAGTGAACTTTATCTCCTAATTGACCATATATAGGCCTCTACGATTCACTTGATATACTTTATGTTGAACATGTAAGCCCTTGATGACCTATTAATGCAATAAAAATTATTATTTTCATCTAAATTGAATGATTGTGCATGCACTAATTACTTAATTAAGGTCCACATGTACAGTCAGGGTTATGTAACATGACCATCCTGAGTACAATACAGTTGAGAGGACATAACTGACTTCATCATGTGATATTGAAGATTGATCTTCAAACTAAGAAAGAGATGGAAATATTTCTCTAAGACTAATCTTTGACTTACCTATTGATGCAAGTCCTCTGCATGGAAATTGAGATTCGTAGGTCACGGAATAGTCAAGTCAAAATATTGATGTTATAGTCAACTTATTGACTCGAAAAGTTAAAATGATGACTCTGGATCATGTTATGATACAAATGATTAATTACTAATCTAAAGTCAAAATGTTGACCAAAAAGTCAAAAACGTTGACTATTTGGGTCAAGTGTGACTTGACTAGGTTGAGGTAAATGAAGATATGGATCGTAACTTTCATGATTTGGCATAACTTTCATGATTAGGCATACATCCTTGGACCTTAGACATATATACATTTATATATACAATTATGTGCACTAAACAGACCATTAGCTTGAAGACCGAACCAAGGTCCATATATAGGTGCACTAGTGTGCATATGAGATCATATGATGGTGTATGATCTCTTAAAGTGAATATATAATGAGTTTTTTATCAACAGACACCAGTCGATGGGTGTGGGTGTATCATACTAAATGATTTGGATCATTGTAATTACAATAATTAAAAAACAACTACATCGTTATGTCATACTTCGTGTCACAAGTAAATAATTAACCACAAATGCACATGTATTTAACAAGAAAACCCTCTTGGGTAAAAACCACGACTTGAGTCTCTCGACTCAGGCTTTCAACTTGACCCATATGTGTGTTTCGCTAACTGAGTTGCTTATGGGGGAAGCCCAACCGTATTACAACCTGAGTTGAGTGCGCAATCATCTCAATCATATAGAAGTATATAATCCTACTAACCTCAACATCAGAAATAAATACTAACTAAAGAATATGACGCAAAACTATAACATTCTTATAGAGTGAGGAGTATGCTTGTAAGAATTGATCACAAACACTAGATCTATTGGCATGAAGAATGGAGAAAAAAAGCGAGTCTTTCTCTCAGAGTATAAAGTGGAAAGTAGATAGAAGATAACTTGTTGCTCTTGTTATGTCTTGTAGAATGAGGCATGCCATCCTATTTATTGGTCTATGATGAATCTGCTTTTTATCATCTTTATTCATTTATTTTTGCTTAAAATCCTCTATAAAAACACTAGTAAATATCACTAATTTTATTCTTTTACTAATTCTAAATTGTGTAAATATTGTATATTTATCACTATTTTAATCAAAAAATAAATAAAGAAAGAAATAAAGGAAAAATAAAGAGAATAAGAGACTGTATATATGCAATATATACAGGATGAATCAGACCCCAAGAGAATGTCAAGACTTGACATGATTGACGAGGAACATAGTAGGGGGGATAAGGCCTAATTACTAGAAAATCCATACAATTTACTTAAAATATGTATCTTCATAAGTTGTACATTATTATACATTCTTTCATTAATTAATTCATCGCCAAATCCTTTATAAATAATCATTATTTATTCTTGAAATTTGTGAATAGAATTCTTGCGTAAATAATAAAAACAATTTCTGTAAAATCATGTATATAAATGATATTACTCCCCAAAGCCATAAAGTAAAAATTCCAAGATCAATATCTAATCCATCAAGACTCCAAATTCACCAACCCACTTTCATTGTACTCCAAATTAAATTATCTTTAAAGTAGAGGTCCATAAAATTTTGAGTAAGGTGTGAATTCTGACCAACTAGCATGTTATTGTATATTATATCTATGTAAATTATATACACCATTTAATTATTTATTTTCTTTCAAATATTTGTGAATATTATAATTTATTTTAATTGTAATTATTCTATGTAACTCATATAAAATAAAAAAAATCATAAAATAAAAAATGAACAAAAATAAAATCATGTATATAGTATATATGTATCACCATGTATATAGTGTGCGTATATCTATTTAAATTATCTAACGAATTAACTCCTAAAAATCAAATAAAAATATATTTAAAATACTTGTAAAATATTGTAAATAAATAAAATATTAAATTATATATAGGTATGTAAAGAATTAACTAAAAATAAAACTATTGTATATATAAGTATACATATCTTTAAATAACACCTTGAATTTATTTTAGCCCTTATAAATATATTATTTAATTAAATAAAAGTCACCAAAATTAAATTTAAATTACTCTTAACATTTTTTATTAACATTTATTAACTAAAAAATTAATTGTCTATTTTTTATTTATTTATTTTTACTTTTATTTACAGTTTTGTCATTTAGCCCTTCTTGGACTCATCCTAGGTGCGATCTGATTGGTCGAACCGAATTTGTTGACCCTAGTCAACCAGTTGGTCTGCACATGCTCTCCGTCTAATAGCACATCACCGTTACTTTGCCCTAATTTCACCACACACCTCAATTATTAACCATTGATGATTCCTTCTTCAATTTTCTCGCTCTTTCAATCCTTTCATTCCGTATCCCCTCATCTACACCGATTGCTCCATGAACTGTGCCTATTTTGAATTTCAAAATTCATTAGAGCCACGCATATAAATACCAGCACTCCACCTCTGACAAGCTTTCGATCCATCCTTTAGCCATTTTCATCCCTATGATTGATTCCTTGAGTGAGTTGTAGGTGACTGCTATCATTCCCCACGTTAAGGAGTGCAAATGAGCACTTAAAGTTTGAGACCCAGCTACGTCACTGGCGACCTCCTCCACACATCTCCACCTCTCTGTCAATTAGAAGATAGATGTTATTTCTACCTCTTCTTCCATTCCATAAGTAAAATAGTTGATTTATTTTCATTTTATCCTTTTATTTTCATTTTGATTTCATCTAAATCAGAAAGATCAATTCATCATCTTCAACCTCCGATTTGCGCGATCGGAGGCACTGCGATCAGTGTTCAACATCCTCAATTGTGCCAACACCTTAGCCTCGACCTTCGCCCCCTCTTCCATCGTTTGCACATCTCCATATCACCCTAGATCAGGATCTCGGTCTCCATCCTAACCACCTTCAACAAAGACTTCCACTTGGCCATTATTTCATATTATTTTGACCTAATTATTAACCATTGATGATTCCTTCTTCAATTTTCTCGCTCTTTCAATCCTCTCATTCCGTATCCCCTCATCTACACCGATTGCTCCATGAACTGTGCCTATTTTGAATTTCAAAATTCATTAGAGCCACGCATATAAATACCAGCACTCCACCTCTGACAAGCTTTCGATCCATCCTTTAGCCATTTTCATCCCTATGATTGATTCCTTGAGTGAGTTGTAGGTGACTGCTATCATTCCCCACGTTAAGGAGTGCAAATGAGCACTGAAAGTTTGAGACCCAGCTACGTCACTGGCGACCTCCTCCACACATCTCCACCTCTCTGTCAATTAGAAGATAGATGTTATTTCTACCTCTTCTTCCATTCCATAAGTAAAATAGTTGATTTATTTTCATTTTATCCTTTTATTTTCATTTTGATTTCATCTAAATCAGAAAGATCAATTCATCATCTTCAACCTCCGATTTGCGCGATCGGAGGCACTGCGATCAGTGTTCAACATCCTCAATTGTGCCAACACCTTAGCCTCGACCTTCGCCCCCTCTTCCATCGTTTGCACATCTCCATATCACCCTAGATCAGGATCTCGGTCTCCATCCTAACCACCTTCAACAAAGACTTCCACTTGGCCATTATTTCATATTATTTTGACCTAATTATTAACCATTGATGATTCCTTCTTCAATTTTCTCGCTCTTTCAATCCTCTCATTCCGTATCCCCTCATCTACACCGATTGCTCCATGAACTGTGCCTATTTTGAATTTCAAAATTCATTAGAGCCACGCATATAAATACCAGCACTCCACCTCTGACAAGCTTTCGATCCATCCTTTAGCCATTTTCATCCCTATGATTGATTCCTTGAGTGAGTTGTAGGTGACTGCTATCATTCCCCACGTTAAGGAGTGCAAATGAGCACTGAAAGTTTGAGACCCAGCTACGTCACTGGCGACCTCCTCCACACATCTCCACCTCTCTGTCAATTAGAAGATAGATGTTATTTCTACCTCTTCTTCCATTCCATAAGTAAAATAGTTGATTTATTTTCATTTTATCCTTTTATTTTCATTTTGATTTCATCTAAATCAGAAAGATCAATTCATCATCTTCAACCTCCGATTTGCGCGATCGGAGGCACTGCAATCAGTGTTCAACATCCTCAATTGTGCCAACACCTTAGCCTCGACCTTCGCCCCCTCTTACATCGTTTGCACATCTCCATATCACCCTAGATCAGGATCTCGGTCTCCATCCTAACCACCTTCAACAAAGACTTCCACTTGGCCATTATTTCATATTATTTTGACCTAATTCTTGACCGTAGTATACCTCTGAGCATTGGCAATCACTTGCATGTCAAAGGAGCTTCAAAAATAATGTGAAGATAAATAATTGAGACTAGAGCGATTCTTGGAGCAGCCGAGAAGACCACCTTCTAGATCGACCATCTGTATGTTTCAGATCGATCCAAATTGCACGACAGATGATGAATTGCAAGAACTTCGATTTCAGACCAATTGGACGAGAAATAGAGCTCATACGAAGGAGATTCAACAATATCCAGTTCACTAGGGAAGACATGCTTCCTAGTTCATTCATACCCTTTCATCACCGTACGATCAAGATCACGGTGCCCATTTTGAATCACCATGTCCAAAATGCCCCAATGGTCATCTGTGGATTCCATCTTCGAGATCTAATCGTGGACCTTTACATAAGATCTATCTCCAGCTAACTGATGAGAGCTACAACACATCTGATCTGTCCAACACTCCACTTTAATAAAGGGTAATTTTGCACCTAAACCACTATTATTTATTTTATTTGCAAATAAATCCCAAAGGGACATGTATCTGTGTTGTAGTTGTTGGAACATTTGCAAGTTCATCCTTAGTAGTTATTTTAATTGAATAATTGTCCTGTTTGAACTTCAACACGTGCTTCGCACGTGAGATTTGGGTAAATTGCAATAAATAGTATGTATATTTGAGTTATTATTTGGACCTTGAAATTTAATTAATTTCATATTGGTCCTGTCCAGTGAGGCGCACGTGCCCGTGCGTGTGTTTTATTGAAAATTTTGCAACATTTACCTCAAAGTTTTCTTATTTGTTATTATTTAGTTCGTAAACACTATTTCTTTGCATTTTAGTCCCTCTGAGTTTGCATATTTATTTTCATTGTTAAAAATAAAATAAAAATTAGCAATTTACCTTGAAAATTCCTTAAAAGTTATCATAGTTTCCTGTTCCATTCACCTTGCATCCCTAATTTTCATATTGCATTTCATAATCTTTATTATTTATGAAAACTCAAAAACTTCATATAAATGTCCTGTTTATTTTTAAAAAAACATAAAATATATAAAAACTCTTCCAAAAAGTTAAAAAATCTTGTGTGTTTCTTTTGATTTATTTTAATTTTATTTCATTTTTTGCAATTTTTTCATAAAATCCATAAAAACATTAAACTAATAAAAACATTAAAAATTCATATAAATTCAATTAAAATTGTAAAAAAATCACAAAACGTTTTTTAGAAAATATAAAAAACCTTTCATTCCATATATATTTCATCTATTTTAATTTTATTAGTTATTTTAAAAAAATAAAAGACGTTCAATTTATTTATGTTTAGTTTATTTTTTGATTTTGATTTATTTAAAGATTTAAAAATTGCAAAAATTTTGGAAAATTCATAAAAACATCATAAAAAGTTTTAAAATACAAAAATAATTTTCGTTTAGTTTTTTAGTTATTTTTGACATAATTAAAAATATACAAAAATTGTGATTGCATGGTACTTTATTTTTCTTTAATTATGTCATTATTTTTTAAAAAATCTTTTCAAAATGAAAATAAAAAATATAAAAATGTAAAACAAATTTAAAAATATAAAATTAAAATTAATAAAGACTATAAACCCTAACAACACTAAAACCATGCATAGTGTGCATAGAAATACATTCATTCTTTCATTTATTTTTCATTGCATATAATAACCGTTGGGATTTTTGTAGCCTCCTTGAGTTCTATCCTGTTAGCAATACACGTAAATTAAATAACTAATTCTCTTGCTACATTTTTGTACTTTTTTCTTGAGAATTAATAATTTCTTCTTTGATGCTTCTTTGGGTTGCGATGAAAATAATCCATTGAAATAAAAATCCTAAGCCTCGAGATCAACATAATGGCACCATTGCCACGGAGGCACAACGAGGGTAGTTAAGTTTTCTTTTGACCTAATATTCTTGGTTGTAATTACTTGATTTTTTACTTGGTTTCAATTAGTTGATTATTAGTTGTAATGACATCTATCTCATTGTCTACACATTCTTAGTCTATATTTTTTGGAATTATTTTTTCCATTTTATTTTGTATATATTTATTGATTAATTATTGTGGATCTGCACCGTTTTGAGCAGTGAGCACTTAAATTAAATATCATGTGTTGTGAGGGAGGTTATACAACGCTTACAGGATCTGAATTGTCGGACACCGAAAGCTCCCCAAGATCGAACTTAGGAATTCTTTTGAGATCCATATTCACTTGCACTTCTCATTTTGCTTTGCTTACACCTCTTTGTTGCTTGTTCATATTCACTGTGTTTATTTTCATTATTTTGGCTCATATTCAATCATCGGTGTCTCTTACACATTCTTTGTTTCTTCTTTCTTAGGAGGAACTGATGAGTGTAAGAGGAGGAGAAGAAGATTTATAAGAGACAACTCACTTGGAGATAAGATAGTTTTTCTTTTATTCATTTCAAAACTATTGTAAAAAGGACATTATATACCTTGTGTGCGTGGTCTGTTTCACCAAGTGTCAGTGCACTTAGGGGACCTCATTGGTTTTTTTTCATCGCCTTCTTTTTCTTTGTTTTAACGCAGTTTTTTAATCTTGATCCACTAGCGATTACTTTAATTAACTTTCTTCGGTCAAGTAAATGATTAGGTCCAAAACCCTAAATAGTAATTTATGCACCTGTAGAGTAGATTGTAATTGGACTTAGTCAAATTTTACTGGTTCTTCCCTGCTAATAAAAGTTACTTCTAGGACAGTTCACGTGCATAATTTAGTTTAGTTTTAATTTATGTATATAAATTCAGCATAGAACACTCTGCATGTAGAGTGAAGGCGACAAGGTATGCATCTCTTAACTCATACATGCATCATTGTATTTAATCACACATTGACATTCCAACTTACTTTCTTATTTTTACTCACATAATTCAAAATGAAATTATACAATCGGTAGGTAATTCATTGCAAAATATTCAAAAAGAGTGATAATTTGATAAAAATGAGTCTGTTAGAAAAAACCCGACCTGGAATTGATTGTAAGGATAATCATAATTGTTTTTGGGAGAGTAACCCCTCATTGTTTGAACTTACTTTCAGGTGAGAGAGAGAGAGACGAAAAATAGGATAGAGCCAAGTTAGGATTATGTAGACTACTTATTATGTAGACTACTTTCATGTAGACTACTGATTATGTAAAAATGATTAGATACTTCTCAGTGAGGACATGTGGGTAGCCGGTAAACTGTATGTGTTTCCTTAGCATAGTGGATGGTTTAGAGGACACTACGTACAACTCGGTCCTTAAGTAACGAGCAACCGTTTCCGTACTTACATCCAAACTAGCTGAAAGTGGATACAACTAGTCCTAAGAGTTCGGGCCAGTCTTTAAGAAAATATATGCACCTAACAACTTGTTAACTCTTTCAAAGATTGTATTTATCACCAAATAAAACTGAAAAGATAACAGACCGAACTCTTACGGTCGTTACTTACGTTGAGTTGGTGAATAAGTGTTTTTTTTGTGTTTGATTTCTAGTGATAGAGATCCTTCCATGCCCTTCATGCCTTATACTTATTCTTTTCTTGTTTGATTTTCATGTTCTCACATCTCGCTTCTTCACATTGAAGATGTCGGATTGGAGCATTTCTTGTTTGAACTTTGAGGACACATTCCACACTCCAAACCGATCATCTTCTCCTCAGGAATACTCACTTCTCGAGTAAACCTCTTTCACAACTTCACCCTTCACCACATCCATAAATCCGTTGTTCAAGATTGACTCTAATCTTGAACTTTCATTTGAGACTCCATCATTCCTGAAGAATAATCCAGTGCAGTTTATACTTGTAGAAATCGAAATAGTGCACTTGATGACACCTAAGAGAAAAGGTTCCAGGGTTGAACAGTCCGAGATCAACACTACCATGTTAGCCTCCATTCATGCTTAGTTAACAAAACTTGAACCGCATTGAGAGGTATGATTCTCGAGCTGAGGTAAAACAAGAGAGAGGAGGATAGAAACAATGGAGGAGGTGGGAATGGGGGAGATGAACCTGTAGAGCCAGTGTCTAAGTTCTCTTTAAGGGAATTCTATAATCCAGTAGCAGAACAGACAATTACATGGATTCGAATTCCTGCGATTCATGGGCCTTTCGAGCTTAAGCCCACTATCTTGCCATTACTCCCCATATTCCATGGGTACGTTGAATGAAATGAGAGAATCCTCAAATGCATCACGGAAGCGTGAGGATCATACTATATACAATCGAGAATGACAAGTTGCACTAGTTGCTCAATGAAACCGAATTAAAAAATTTCTAATCGATAAAACATCATGATCCAAGAACACATCTTGGATAATTTCATCTAACCACATAATAGATAAAGGAATACCACTTATAATGTGATTGTGATCAAGCCTTTAAGAGAAGACACCTCCTGTCTCAAGTCCGATCTGTTGGAGGAGATGCTTAGGAGTGCGGGGATGAGGCGTGTACTTCTCGCAATCTAAGTCATTGATCCAATCAATGTATCTCCTGATCTCATCTCACGAGATCAAACACATTCTTCATGAGCGAGACTCACTAAAGATGACAGAGACCCAAGACTCGTCGAAGCGACAACACAACAACGATGCGACGATGAAGGCGACCTTCTCTCTATGGATGGAGTGGACGAACACACGAGGGGTAAGTGCCGACGTGAGAATGAGAGAGAGAAAGAGAGAGAGAGACGTTGTCAAAGTCGTGTATTTGAAGAGCAAGGGGTGCCTATTCTTTTATTAGGTTTTGGGAGTCCATGGATTTCAATCCATGGACAACACTAAATCAATGGATGAGATTGAATTGTGTTAAATTTAATGGCCATGATTTTATTGCTAAAAATAAAACAATAATTAAATTAATTCAAATTAACATATATTGATAAATAAATATAATATTTTCAAAATTAAAGTATTTGATCTTGGAGATAATGGAGGAAGAGATTGCCAATTCCCTAAAAAAGGGGGGACAATCACCAAGTCCCGTTAGGACAATGTGGCCATCCACCCTATTGACTTGGAACGAGTATTTCTCATTCTAATTCATGAGATTACATTATCTCATTGAATTTCCAAGATTATATCACAAAAATAATTCATAATTATCTTGTGAAGATTGCAATCATGCCATTGGAATTATGTGAATCACATTCACAACCAAAAACAAAATGTAATTATATTTTCAATTAATCATCAAATGTGAATCCGATTCACATCAATAATTAATCAAAAAATATAAATCATAATTAGTCTCTCTTTAATATATTATAAATCACATTTATAATATATATGAATAATTAGATAGTGTTATCCACATTATTCATATCCATAATAATTAAATCACATATAATTATATTGGATTATCATTCTCATGTATTAAACTAATATGAATCAAATTCACATAATTTAGGATAATTAAATCACATATAATTATCGTTTTTTCAATGCTTAGATATAATTCAACAATGGAATTATTCTTGAACTCTTTCAAGAATAGTGCGTTTTATCTACATATACTTAGAGATAAAGATAGGGCGATGTATGTTCCACATACAATGACTTGGGTATTGAGATCACATCTCAAATCCAGATCTCATGGACCTCTCATAGATGCTTGATTTAATCAAGGCTACAAATATAATCTTCTCATTGCATTCAAATCTCATTTCGACCAATGTCCAACGTTTGGACCAAGATCAGATTACTGCTCTACTGAGAGAAGTCGCTAAAATTCAGATTTATTTCATCACTCCCTCATAATGGAAGCATCATGGTTATACAATCCTTTATGACCACATCACCCTCAGGTATTCCAAATACATGTACATCCTGCATACTGGAAAACCTATAATAAATCCGAAGATATAAATCAATTTTACACTATCATCTTTAGGGTTTCACCATAAAGTTTCTCATTCTTGGTCATTGGAAGTTGGTATGTATCGTATGTTTTCCAAAAGCATATATCATACCTTCAAATTCTTGTCATGCTTCCAAAGCACGACAACCATGCATGGAGTTTGGCCTGCCCCAACGCCTCATCAGTGAGCTCATGTCTTTCGCTTCACAAGTGAACATGTATGATCCCTTTAAGAGATCATATTTCTCATATGCCCTCACATGCACACCATCTCACCTGTGTATAGACCTTGGTTAGGTCATCAACCTATTGGTCTGCCAAATGTACACACTTAGACATATAACAACACATCTACCTCCGATTAGAGGATGTACCAATATCGTAACAGTATACAACATACGACTTTGCTTATGTCTATCTAATTAAGTCAGACCTTTGACCTAACTAATCTAACACATCTGAATCTCTATTCCTATGCAGAGGACATGCATGAAGAGGTCGGTCAATCATCAGCCTAATGAGAAAGGATTCCATCTCATACTCAGGCTGAAGGTCATCTCTTAACAATAATTTGATGGCACTTCATGAGTCCTTAATCTAACTACTTAGATATTCATCCAAGCACCAACCTCTATGATGTTAGCCATGTGAGCCCGAGGCGAACCATTCTTACAGTAAATGTTATTGTAATATATATGATTTTTCAATAAAAGTTATTGATTGTTTCACTCCCTTTCTGAGATTAAATGAATGAATGTACTATAAGGTCCCTATGTACAATCAGGGTTATGTACCATGGCCGTCTTAATAATCATACAGCTGTTGACTCATTCATAGAGGCTGGTGCTTGGATGAATATCTAAGGAGTTATATAGAGGACTCATCAAGCACCTGTTAGCAATGTGAGCCCCGGGCGAACCATTTCTACAATAAATGTTATTGTAATGAATAAATTATCAATGAAAGTTATTGATTATTTTTCACTCCCTTTCTGAGATTAATGAATGAATGCACTATAGGGTCCCTCTGTACAATAAGGGTTATGTACCATGGCCAACTTGATGATCATACAGTTGTTGATTCATTGGATGGATCATAGAGGCTGATGCTTGGATGAATATCTAAGGAGTTAGATAGAGGACTCATCAAGCATCATCAAATGATCATCAAGTGATGATCTCCAGTCTGAGTAGGAGATGGCAATCCTATCTCATATGACTGATATCTGACTGACCTCTTGATGCAGGCCCTCTGCATGGGAATAGTGATTCAAAGGTGTCAGGTTTGTTAAGTCAATGGGTTGACTTGACGAGATTGAGATAACCGAAGACCTACGTTGAATACTGTCACAACATAGGCATGCATCCTCTGACTAGAGACAGATGTATTGCTATATGTCTGAGTATGTACATTTGGCAGACCAATAGGTTGATGACCTAATCAAGGTCTATATACCGGTGAGCTGGTGCGCATGTAAGGACATATGAGTAATGCGATCTCTCAAAGGGATCATACAGGTTCACTTGTGAACTGGTAGACATGAGCTCACTCATGAGGTATTGGGACTGAACAAATTCCATGCATGGTCGTCGTGCTTTGGAAGCATGACATGAATTTGAAGGTAAGATATATGCTTTGTGAAAGCATATGATCTATACCAAGTCCCAGTGACCAAGATTGAGAAACTTAATGATCTAACCCTGAAGATGACAGTGTAAAAGTGATCTTTATCTTCAGGGTGATCATAGGTCTTCCAGTATGAAGGATGTACAGGTATTGGGAATACCTGAAGGGTGATTTGATCATATACGATTGTATAACCATGACGCTTCCATTCCGAGGGAGTGATGAAACAGGTTTGGATTTTAGTGACTCCTCTCATTAGAGAAGTGACCTAATCTTAGTCCATGAACTGGACATTGATCTGAATAAGATTCAGATGCAATGAGAAGATTAAGTCTACGGTCTTGATTTGATCAAGCATCAGTGGGAGGTCGATAGGATCTGGATTTGAGATATGATCTCAACATCCAAGTCACTATACGTGGAACAATACAATCGCCATGTCCTTATCTCCAAGTATCTGAGGAGAAATAGCATTGTTCTTAAATGGTTTGAGAACAATTCCATAAGATCTAAGCAAGGAGAAGTTGGTAATTAAATGTGATTTAATTATCATGATGTATGAGAAGTTATCCAATATGATTAAATGTGATTTAATTATTTTGGATAAGAATAATGTGGATAGAAATATTCAATTATTCATAATATATTATAAATGTGATTTATAATGTATTAGAGAGAGTTAATTATAATTTATATGTGTTGATTAATTATTATGTGTATTGGATACACATTGTGTAATTAATTAACAATATGAATTATATGTTGTTTTGGGTTGTGAATATGATTCACAATTTTTTCCATGGCAAGAATGCAATATTCTCAAAGATAATTGTGAATTATTTTTGAAGAATAAAACCCAAATAATTTGTTGCAAATAAATAAGAGAGATTTCAAGGAGATATGCAATCTCATGGATTTCCATGAGATTGCAATCTCCATGCAATCTCCATGGGCGGCACATCATTCCAATATGGAATGTGTGGCCGCCCACTTGGAAGGCATATGGAGATGAAATCTCCATGTGTCTTCTCTCCTTATTTGTTGGGTTGATTTAGGATTAAATTATATTTGATTTTATCAAATATATTTTAACCTAAATTTGTTGTTTTTTGTCAACAACAATCTTAGCTATGTGTCCCATGGATTGAGATCCATGGATCCCAAAACCCTATAAATAGAGAGGCATACTTGGCTCTCTCTTTACACATGCTATTGTAGCACAAACTCTCTCTCTCTTTCTCATACTCGACAGCCCTCTCTCTCCCCCTCTTCTTGGTGGCCGTTCACCTTGGTGGAGAGAATCGTCGACGCCCGCACCATCGTGCTGCCGCTTCGACTCTCTACGGTTATTCGTCTTCTTGGAGTTCTTCACTCACGAAGGAGATGTTTGATCTCGTGCGATGAGATCAGGAGCAACCGCGCTTGGATCAACTTGTATTGCGAGGACACCACTACTCATCTCCGCGCTCGCAAGCCGTTACTCCGACGATCGGACTTGAGACAGGAGGTCTCTTTTCGTAGAGACTTGATCAACCACGCTTCAAGAGGTATTGCATTATACTTGCTGTGGTTATAGATGAAACGATTTGAGAATGGTTCTCGGATCATGTGGTTTCATCGGATTAAAATTTTTTAAATTCCGCTGCACCGAACAACTAGTACGACTAGTCGTTCTTCGTCGTATCCGATACGACGATCACGCTTCCATGATGCGCTTGAGGATTTCTCAATATCCTTAAGGTGGTATCAGAGCCTTAGGTCGACGGTTTCGAATATGATTCGAAAAACCGAGGACGACTTGGGTTCGTTTAGGTCGCGAAAGTTTTCATCGCATTTGATTTCGCAGATCTGTTTAGTAGATAAATTCGGCACTGTTTAAATTGTTTAAACATGAATTTAATACTTGGATTTTGTTTCCCATTAAATAAGGAAACCATAGGAACTGAGTTTGCGTAAATCGGATTTCGTATGCTCTAGTTATGGTTGTTTTAATGGACATGTATGCACTGTTGCGGGGACAGTAGATTTTAACATAATTAAAGAGTTAATTACTGTTATCATCTGCCTCGAAATGCGTGCAAATTCACTTAGGTTCTGTCCTAAATCAAGTTAGCAATCTATGAAAATTGAGTTTGCTTAATTTGAATTTAAATTGATTGAGATATGTTAATTTGAGTAAGTAGGGGTCCTTACTGAAATTACATTCCTAATATAGAACCAAGTGATTGCCAATTAGTGAAATTAATTGTTAATTTCGTGAAATAATCTTGAAGAATATTTGTGAAATATTGAAACATGATTATTTGCCTAATTGACTTGGCCCCAACCAATTATTTGATTAAGATGTGATCTAAATCATAATTGGAAACCACAATCTTTCAAACTTGATGCTTGAATAGGATTTGGGAATTTGTCTAGCAAATTTCCTTATAATAAAAAATGTTTTGATTATTACTATATGGTACAATTTCAGTTGAAGAACCGATGATCATCTCAAGTACAAATTAATCAATTTGGCATTATCCTTTCCCGAGGCGGATATGGTGCCTAGTCAGAGAGCATTAGGGTTGCGGGTTGCAACGTATGTGGTCCGTCCCACTCTCGTCGGTACTGGCCATGACAACGGGTAGGGTTAGGATAATGTCCGAGGGATTAAGATGTATTTTTCTAATTATTAAAATTCGAATTAATACGTATTTTGAGATATTACCATATATGTATTCAAGTAAAATAATCATGTTTGATTGATTGAATTGGATTGATAATTAATTTAATATGATTAAATTGATTATGTCCAATTGAAATACTCTAATATTATTAGAGTTATTAATTCCCTTGGAAGAATTAATTATGTGAATGTAATTCATAATAATTAATTAAATTTGAATATGAGATGGAGGATCACATAAGTGACATCCATGGTCTCCCGTCAAGGCGAAGAGTTTCGTCGCTAGACATCGTATGAAGGAGACGCCTGTACGAAGTGACAGCTCCTGCATACGATCCGTTTGGATCGGGCTCGTCACTTCTCGAAAGAGTAAGGACGTATGCGTAGTGACCCCAATATCGGGTCCTCATATTATTGGGGCGATATTGGATTGCGCATAGCGAGTTGTATTCCTGTTGACAGTTGGTTCAATTAATAACGGGTCAACATCGCCTTAGGGGTGGTAGGCCCGGGTATTAAAGACCGAATTGGGAAATGCAAGTTGGACTTGCAATGCGGAATGTGTTCCCGCTTCTCTTTATTGGAGTCATAGGTTCTCATATTATTGGGATATGACAAAGATAAGGAGGAGATCCCAGTTCTTGCTTGAGATATATTGGTAAGTATATCTCTTACTTTGAAAGTGAATAAGGGAATAAACTTTCAAGGTTGACAGAGCAAGAACAATTTGATTTAAAATGCCTTAATCAAATATTATAATTTTGAATATATATTTTTTTATTCTAAAATAGTGCATTCTTAATTTCAGAAAATGAAGTCTTTGAACCCACTTAGTAGGCTTCTAGAGGTCAACCAATTGATCGGCCCAAATTACTTGGATTGGATCCGTAATTTGGAGCTTGTTCTCTCTACTGAGCGCATAAGTTATGTGCTCACCGAGGACAAGCATGAGAACCCTAAGTCCAAGGAAGAAAAAGCATTTAATGACAAGTATGATGAAGATCATGTCTTGGCTAGATGCTATATCCTAGGTTCTCTCTCCAATGTTCTACAGAAGCAACATGTGGAGATGAGTACCTGCCAGGAAATCATGCAGAATCTGAAGGATATATTTGGTGACATTAACCGCACTCAGCGGTACAATGTTATGAAAGACCTCATTCGCTGCAAGATGCGGGAAGGGACTTAGGTCCGTGAACATGTACTCAAAATGTTTGGGTACTTGTCGGAGCTGGAGACTCTTGGGGCAACGATGGATGCAGATATGCAAGCTGACTTCATTCTGTTGTCATTGCCCAAATCTTTCAATAACTTTGTGGTGTCATTCCACATGAATAAATTGGAATTGACAAGTGATGCTCTCCTTGCTGCATTAAAGTCTGCAGAGGACGTGATGAAGAAGGATGGTCCCAGTGGCAGTGCAATGGTTGCACAGGTCAAAGGGAAGCGCGGTCGGAAGCATGGTTCTTGGAAGGGCCCGGCCCAGAAGAGAAAGAAGAAGGGACAAAGTGTTGCCTCTTCTTCCAATGCATCCACTCTCATGACGTCGAAGAAAACCGACGTCTATCACCACTGCAAGAAGCCGGGGCACTGGAAGCGTAACTGCCCAGATTACCTGAAGTCCTCAGACAAAGGTAAAGCCTCAGCAGGTATGAAATCTACTTTCATCATTGAAACTAGCTTTCTCGTCGGACGAGAAGGAAGTTGGGTTGTAGATTATGGTGCTTCTGTTCATGTATGCAATTTGTTGCATTTGTTTCAGGAAACTAGAAGTCTTGAAGAAGGGGAGATAGTCATCCAAATGGGATCTGATGCAAGTGTTGCAGCAGTCGCCGTCGGGACATGTCGACTATCATTATCTAGTGGAAGAGTCCTAGTACTTAAAGAGTGTCTTTATGTACCTGAAGTTAGAAGGAATCTGATATCTGTATCTAAGCTAGTTAGAAGTGGATATTCGTTCCTGTTCTGTAATAAATTAGTCATAAATCATTATGATAAATATATTTCAGAAGGTGTTTTAACTTCTGGAGGACTCTATGAATTGTGCATTAATGAGAATGTCATGAATGTTACAACCACTAATAAAAACCCTAAGAGATCCAGGGAGAATAAAAATCATTCAAATAAGATTTGGCATCAAAGGCTTGGTCATTTGTCTGTTGATAGGATCAACAAATTGATAAAGGATGGACCTTTAGATTTCCTACAGGTTCAATCTTTGCCTACCTGCGAACATTGTATTCGAGGTAAAATGACTAGGATGCCTTTCCGTAACAAGGTTACAAGATGCGAAGGTATTATTGACCTAATACATACCGATATATGTGGTCCCTTCAGTACCGCGACTCGAAATGGATACCGATATTATTTGACGTTTATCGATGACCATTCGCGATACGGGTTTATCTTCCTATTACATCATAAGTCTGAAACCTTTGAAAAGTTCAAAGAATTCAAGGCTTTGGTTGAGAACCAAACCGATAGGAAGATTAAACGGATTCGATCTCATCGAGGTGGCGAGTACCTATCAGATGAATTCAAGGAATACCTTAAGGAGAATGGAATACTTTCAAATCTCACTCCTCCTGGAACTCCCCAACTTAATGGTGTTGCTGAAAGACGCAACAGGACCATCATGGACATGGTCCGTTCAATGATGAGCAAAGCACATTTACCTCTTAGTTTCTGGGGATATGCAGTAGAGACTGCAATATATATCCTGAATAAGATTCCTTGCAAATCTGTACCTAAGACTCCTCATGAGCTATGGTATGGAACCAAACCTAGTGTCAATCACTTAAGGGTTTGGGGTTGCTTGGTCCATGCGAAGAACGTGGATGCAAGTAAGCTGGAATCTCGCACTCGCGAGTGTTACTTCATTGGGTATGTTAAAGATGGTATTGGATACCAGCTTTATGACCCAGAGACCCAAAAGGTTTTTGTCTATAGAGATGTGAAGTTTCTGGAGGATGATTTCCTTAAAGGTCAAGATAAAAGTGAAGTAGAGGAACTCATTGAATCCCAAGAGGATTCTGAGCTCCCCAGACCAGAAACTGAAGAAGTAAATAAAGATGAAACACCCATACCTCTTTGAAGGAGATCGAGGGTGGTTGCACCACCTGAAAGGTATGGATTCCATGTGTCAGGAGAAACTGACATTGATCCTACTTCATTTGATGAAGCACTCGCAGATCAAGACATGGATAGATGGATGCTAGCAATGAAGTCAGAAATTGACTCCATGCATAAGAATGGTGTATGGACCCTAGAGGATCCACCTAAAGGGGTAAAACCCATTGGGTGTAAATGGATCTTCAAGAGAAAGAGGGGACCTGATGGGAAAGTAGAGACTTTCAAGGCATGACTCGTAGCCAAGGGCTACACACAGAGAGAAGGCATCGATTATGATGAGACATTCTCTCCTGTGGCTATGCTTAAATCCATCCGGACATTGCTAGCTATAGCTGCATATCTTGACTACGACATCTGGCAGATGGACGTCAAGACGGCTTTCCTCAATGGATACCTCGAGGAGGATATCTACATGGAGCAGCCCCATGGCTTCATGACAGAGGATGGTAAAGTATGCAAGCTGAAGAAATCCATCTATGGGCTCAAGCAAGCTTCTCGTATAGCTGGAACATCAGATTCGACGAAAACATAAAGAGTTATGATTTTGTGCAGAATCCTGATGAACCTTGTGTATACAATAAGACTAGTGGGAGCGCCATTGTGTTCATCGTGCTTTATGTAGATGACATCCTTATCATTGGGAATGATACAGGGATGATGACCAGTATAAAGATTTCGCTGTCCCATACCTTTGAGATGAAAGATCTTGGAGAAGCCTCTTATATCTTAGGCCTGAAGCTGTTCAGAAACCGAGAAAAGAGAATTTTGGGATTGTCACAACGTGGATACACTAAGAAGATTCTTGAACGATTCCGTATGGATAGTTCTAAGAAAGGATTCCTACCCTTAAGACATGGTATCCACCTGTCTAAAGGAATGTCTCCTCAAACTATTGAGGAAAAGAATGCCATGGCTGGATGTCCTTATGCATCAGCTGTAGGAAGCTTAATGTATGCCATGATGTGTACAAGGCCAGATATCTGCCATGCAGTGGGAGTGGTAAGTCGTTACCAATCCTGCTATGGAGAACAACACTGGAATGCAGTAAATAACATATTCAAATATCTAAGACGGACGCAAGATTGCATCTTGGTCTATGGAGATGGTGATCTCCAAGTCTTGGGATATATAGATTCTGACTTCCAATCGGATGTAGAAGATCGAAAGTCGACATCGGGGTTCGTGTTCTCGTTGAATGGTGGTGCTGTGAGCTGGAGAAGCAAGAAGCAGGACACTACTGCAGATTCAACAACAGAAGCCGAATACATTGCCGCATCGGATGCTGCAAAGGAGGCGGTGTGGTTGCGCAAGTTCGTGCTGGAGCTTGGCGTAGTTTCCTCTGATACTCCCATCCCGTTACTCTGCGATAACACGGGAGCCATTGCCCAGGCAAAGGAACCCAGATGGCATCAAAAGAGCAAGCACGTGGAAAGGAAATACCACATCATTCGGGAGATTCAAAAGCGTGGTGACATCATCATCACCAAGGTGGCCTCTGCCGACAACGTTGCTGATCCTCTTACCAAACCTCTGACACAGAAGGTTTTCGACCAGCATGTAATGAGTATGGGTTTAAAGATTGTACCTGAATGGTTCTGAGGGCTAGTGGGAGATTGTTAGCAATGTGAGCCCCGGGCGAACCATTTCTACAATAAATGTTATTGTAATGAATAAATTATCAATGAAAGTTATTGATTATTTTTCACTCCCTTTCTGAGATTAATGAATGAATGCACTATAGGGCCCCTCTGTACAATAAGGGTTATGTACCATGTCCAACATGATGATCATACAGCTGTTGATTCATTGGATGGATCATAGAGGCTGATGCTTGGATGAATTTCTAAGGAGTTAGATAGAGGACTCATCAAGCATCATCAAATGATCATCAAGTGATGATCTCCAGTCTGAGTAGGAGATGGCTATCCTATCTAATATGACTGATGTCTGACTGACCTCTTGATGCAGGTCCTCTGCATGGGAATGGTGATTCAGAGGTGTCAGGTTAGTTAAGTCAATGGGTTGACTTGACGAGATCGAGATAACCGAAGACCTACATTGAATACTATCACAACATAGGCATGCATCCTCTGACTAGAGACAGTTGTATTGCTATATGTCTGAGTATGTACATTTGGCAGACCAATAGGTTGATGACCTAATCAAGGTCTATATACCGGTGAGCTGGTGCGCATGTAAGGACATATGAGTAATGCGATCTCTCAAAGGGATCATACAGGTTCACTTGTGAACCGGGAGACATGAGCTCACTCATGAGGTATTGGGACTGAACAAATTCCATGCATGGTCGTCGTGCTTTGGAAGCATGACATGAATTTAAAGGTAAGATATATGCTTTGTGAAAGCATATGATCTATACCAAGTCCCAGTGACCAAGATTGAGAAACTTAATGATCTAACCCTGAAGATGACAGTGTAAAAGTGATGTTTATCTTCAGGATGATCATAGGTCTTCCAGTATGTAGGATGTACAGGTATTGGGAATACCTGAAGGGTGATTTGATCAAATACGATTGTATAACCATGACGCTTCCATTCCGAGGGAGTGATGAAACAGGTTTGGATTTTAGGGACTCCTCTCATTAGAGAAGTGACCTAATCTTAGTCCATGAACTGGACATTGATCTGAATAAGATTCAGATGCAATGAGAAGATTAAGTCTATGGTCTTGATTTGATCAAGCATCAGTGGGAGGTCCATAGGATCTGGATTTGAGATATGATCTCAACATCCAAGTCACTATACGTGGAACAATACAATCGCCCTGTCCTTATCTCCAAGTATCTGAGAAGAAATAACATTGTTCTTAAATGGTTTGAGAACAATTCCATAAGATCTAAGCAAGGAGAAGTTGGTAATTAAATGTGATTTAATTATCATGATGTATGAGAAGTTATCCAATATGATTAAATGTGATTTAATTATCTTGGATAAGAATAATGTGGATAGAAATATCCAATTATTCATAATATATTATAAATGTGATTTATAATGTATTAGAGAGAGTTAATTATAATTTATATGTGTTGATTAATTATTATGTGCATTGGATACACATTGTGTAATTAATTAACAATATGAATTATATGTTGTTTTGGGTTGTGAATATGATTCACAATTTTTTCCATGGCAAGAATGCAATATTCTCAAAGATAATTGTCAATTATTTTTGAAGAATAAAACCCAATAAATTTTTGCAAATAAATAAGAGAGATTTCAAGGAGATGTGCAATCTCATGGATTTCCATGAGATTGCAATCTCCATGCAATCTCCATGGGCGGCACATCATTCCAATATGGAATGTGTGGCCGCCCACTTGGAAGGCATATGGAGATGAAATCTCCATGTGTCTTCTCTCCTTATTTGTTGAGTTGATTTAGGATTAAATTATATTTGATTTTGTCAAATATATTTTAACCTAAATTTGTTGTTTTTTGTCAACAACAATCTTAGCCATTAGATAGACATAAATCAATCTCACCCATTGATTTTATGTGTCCCATGGATTGAGATCCATGGATCCCAAAACCCTATAAATAGAGAGGCATACTTGGCTCTCTCTTTACACATGCTATTGTAGCACAAACTCTCTCTCTCTTTCTCATACTCGACAGCCCTCTCTCTCCCTCTCTTCTTGGTGGCCGTCCACCTTGGTGGAGAGAATCGTCGACGCCCGCACCATCGTGCTGCCGCTTCGACTCTCTGCGGTTCTTCGTCTTCTTGGAGTGCTTCACTCACGAAGGAGACGTTCGATCTCGTGCGACGAGATCAGGAGCAACCGCGCTTGGATCAATTTGGATTTTGAGGACACCATGACTCATCTCCGCGCTCGCAAGCTGTTACTCCGACGATCGGACTTGAGATAGGAGGTCTCTTTTCGTAGAGACTTGATCAACCACGCTTCAAGAGGTATTGCATTATACTGGCTGTGGTTATAGATGAAACGATTTGAGAATGGTTCTCGGATCATGTGGTTTCATCAGATTAAAATTTTTTAAATTCCGCTGCACCGAACAACTAGTACGACTAGTCGTTCTTCGTCATATCCGATACGACGATCACGCTTCCGTGATGCGCTTGAGGATTTCTCAATATCCTTAAAGCACCATCAAATGATTATTAAGAGATGATCTCCATCCTGAGTAGGAGATGGCAATCCTTCCTCAATGAGGCTGATATCTGACCAGCCTCTTGATGCAGGTCCTCTACATGGGAATAGTGATTCAGAGGTGTCAGATTAGTTAGGTCAAAGTGTTGAGTTAATGAGATCGAGATAACCTAAGTCCTATATTGAATGCTGTCTCAATATAGGAACACATCCTTTGACTAGAGATAGATGTGTTGCTATATGTCTGAGGGTGTACATTTGGCAGACCAATAGGTTTATGACCTAACCAACGTCTATACACCGACGAGCTGGTGTGCATGTAAGGGCATATGAGTAGTACGATCTCTCAAAGGGATCATACAGGTTCACTTGTGAACCGGAATACATGAGCTCACTCATGAACCATTTCTACAATAAATGTTATTGTAATGAATAAATTATCAATGAAAGTTATTGATTATTTTTCACTCCCTTTCTGAGATTAATGAATGAATGCACTATAGGGTCCCTCTGTACAATAAGGGTTATGTACCATGGCCAACTTGATGATCATACAACTGTTGATTCATTGGATGGATCATAGAGGCTGATGCTTGGATAATTATCTAAGGAGTTAGATAGAGGACTCATCAAGCATCATCAAATGATCATTAAGTGATGATCTCCAGTCTGAGTAGGAGATGGCAATCCTATCTCATATGACTGATATCTGACTGACCTCTTGATGCAGGTCCTCTGCATGGGAATAGTGATTCAGAGGTGTCAGGTTAGTTAAGTCAATGGGTTGACTTGACGAGATCGAGATAACCAAAGACCTACGTTGAATACTGTCACAACATAGGCATGCATCCTCTGACTAGAGACAGATGTATTGCTATATGTCTGAGTATGTACATTTGGCAGACCAATAGGTTGATGACCTAATCAAGGTCTATATACCGGCGAGCTGGTGTGCATGTAAGGACATATGAGTAATGCGATCTCTCAAAGGGATCATACAGGTTCACCTGTGAACCGGGAGACATGAGCTCACTCATGAGGTATTGGGACTGAACAAATTCCATGCATGGTCGTCGTGCTTTGGAAGCATGACATGAATTTGAAGGTAAGATATATGCTTTATGAAAACATATGATCTATACCAAGTCCCAATGACCAAGATTGAGAAACTTAATGATCTAACCCTGAAGATGACAGTGTAAAAGTGATCTTTATCTTCAGGATGATCATGAGTCTTCTAGTATGTAGGATGTGCAGGTATTGGGAATACCTGAAGGGTGATTTGATCATATACGATTGTATAACCATGACGCTTCCATTCCGAGGGAGTGACGAAGCAGGTTTGGATTTTAGTAACTCCTCTCATTAGAGAAGTGACCAAATCTTAGTCCATGAACTGGACATTGATATGAATAAGATTCAGATGCAATGAGAAGATTAAGTCTACGGTCTTGATTTGATCAAGCATCAGTGGGAGGTCCATAGGATCTGGATTTGAGATATGATCTCAACATCCAAGTCACTATACGTGGAACAATACAATCGCCCTGTCCTTATCTCCAAGTATCTGAGGAGAAATAGCATTGTTCTTAAATGGTTTAAGAACAATTCCATAAGATCTAAGCAAAGAGAATTTGATAATTAAAAGTGTTTTAATTATCGTGATGTATGAGAAATTATCCAATATGATTAAATGTGATTTAATTATTTTGGATAAGAATAATGTGGATAGAAATATCCAATTATTCATAATATATTATAAATGTGATTTATAATGTATTAGAGAGAGTTAATTATAATTTATATGTGTTGATTAATTATGATGTGTATTGGATACACATTGTGTAATTAATTAACAATATGAATTACATGTTGTTTTGGGTTGTGAATATGATTCACAATTTTTCCATGGCAAGATTGCAATATTCTCAAAGATAATTGTGAATTATTTTTGAAGAATAAAACCCAATAAATTTGTTGCAAATAGATAAGAGAGATTTCATGGAGATATGCAATCTCATGGATTTCCATGAGATTGCAATCTCCATGCAATCTCATGGGCGGCACACCATTCCAATATGGAATGTGTGGGCGCCCACTTGGAAGGCACATGGAGATGAAATCTCCTTGTGTCTTCTCTCCTTATTTATTGGGTTGATTTAGGAATGAATTATATTTTATTTTGTCAAATATATTTTAACCTAAATTTGTTGTTTTTGACAACAACAATCTTAGCCATTGGATAAACATAAATCAATCTCATCCATTGATTTATGTGTCCCATGGATTGAGATCCATGGATCCCAAAACCCTATAAATAGAGAGGCATACTTGGCTCTCTATTTATACATGCTATTGTAGCACAAACTCTCTCTCTCTCTTTCTCATACGCGACAGCCCTCTCTCTCCCTCTCTTCTTGGTGGCCGTCCACTTTGGTGGAGAGAATCATCGACGCCCGCGCCATCGTGTTGCCGCTTCGACTCTCTGCGGTTCTTCGTCTTCTTGGAGTGCTTCACTCACGAAGGAGACGTTTGATCTCGTGCGACGAGATCAGGAGCAACCGCGCTTGGATCAACTTGGATTGCGAGGACACCACGACTCATCTCCGCGCCCGCAAGCCGTTACTCCGACGATCGAACTTGAGACAGGAGGTCTCTTTTCGTAGAGACTTGATCAACCACGCTTCAAGAGGTATTGGATTATACTTGCTGTGGTTATAGATGAAACGATTTGAGAATGGTTCTCGGATCATGTGGTTTCATCGGATTAAAATTTTTTAAATTCCGCTGCACCGAACAACTAGTACGACTAGTCATTCTTCGTCGTATCCGATACGACGATCACGCTTCCATGATGCGCTTGAGGATTTATCCATATCCTTCAAGTGGTTTCAGAGCCTTAGGTCGACGGTTTCGAATATGATTCGAAAAACCGATGATGACTTGGGTTCGTTTAGGTCGTGAAAGTTTTTCATCGCATTTGATTTCGCAGATCTGTTTAGTAAATAAATTCGGCACTATTTAAATTATTTAAACACGAAAATAGATTTTGTTCCCCATTAAATAAGGAAATCATAGGAACTGAGTTTGCGTAAATCGGATTTCGTATGCTCTAGTTATGGTTGTTTTAATGGACATGTATGCACTGTTTGCGGGAACAGTAGATTCTAACATAATTAAAGAGTTAATTACTGTTATCATCTTCCTCGAAATGCGTACAAATCCACATAGGTTTCTGTTCTAAATCAAGTTAGCAATCTATGAAAATTTAGTTTACTTAATTTGAATTTAAATTGATTGAGATATGTCAATTTTAGTGAATAGGGGTCTTTACTGAAATTGCATTCCTAATCTAGAACCAAGTGATTATCAATTAGAGAAATTAATTGTTAATTTCGTGAAATAATCTTGAAAAATATTTGTGAAATACTGAAACATGATGTTTGCCTAATTGACTTGGACCCAACCAATTAATTGATTAAGATGTGATCTAAATCATAATTGGAAACCACAATCTTTCAAACTTGATGCTTGAATAGGATTTGGGAATTTGTCTAGCAAATTTTCCTTATAATAAAAAATGTTTTTGATTATTACTATATGGTACAATTTCGGTTGAAAAACCGATGATCATCTCAAGTACAAATTAATCAATTGGCATTATCCTTTCCCGAGGCGGATGTGGTGCCTAGTCGGAGGGCATTGGGGTTGCGGGTTGCAACGTATGTGGTCCGTCCCACCTCTCGTCGGTATTGGCCATGACAGCGGGTAGGGCCGGGATAATGTCCGAGGGATTAAGATGTATTTTTTCTAATTATTAAAATTCGAATTAATACGTTATTTTGAGATATTACCATATATGTATTCAAGTAAAATAATCATGTTTGATTGATTGAATTGGATTGATAATTAATTTAATGTGATTAAATTGATTATGTCCAATTGAAATACTCTAATATGATTAGAGCTAATAATTCCCTTGGAAGAATTAATTATGTGAATGTGATTCACGATAATTAATTAAAATTTGAATATGAGGTGGAGGATCACATAAGTGACATCCATGGTCTCCCGTCTAGGCGAAAGAGTTTCGTCGCCCGGGATTGCATATGGGAGACGCCTGTCCGAAGTGACAGCTCCTGTGTGCAAGCGCATCTGGATCGGGCTCTTTGCTTCTCGAAAGAGTAAGGCCGTATGCGTAGTGACCCCAATATCGGATCCTCATATTATTGGGGTGATATTGGATTGCGCATAGCGAGTACTATTCCTGTTGATGGTTGGTTCAATTAACAACGGGTCAACATCGCCTTAGGGGTGGTGGGCTCGGGTGTTAAAGACCGAATTGGGAAATTGCAAGTTGGACTTGCAAATTGGAATGAGTTCCTGCTTTTCTTTATTGGAGTCACAGATTCTCATATTATTGGGATGTGACAATGATAAAGAGGAGATCCCAATTCTTGCTAGAGATATAGCGGTAAGTATATCTCTTACTTTGAAAGTGATTAAGGAAATGAACTTTCAAAGTCGACAATGCAAGAATAATTTGATTTAAAATACCTTAATCAAATGTCATAAATTTGAATATATTCTAATATAGTGCATTCTTAATTTCAGAAAATGAAGTCTTTGAACCAACTTAGTAGGCTTCTAGAGGTCAACCAATTGACCGGCCCAAATTACTCGGATTGGATCTGAAATTTGGAGCTTGTTCTCTCTGCTGAGCGCATAAGTTATGTGCTATCCGAGGACAAGCATGAGAACCCTAAGTCCAAGGAAGAAAAAGCATTTAATGACAAGTATGATGAAGATCATGTCTTGGCTAGGTGCTATATCCTAGGTTCTCTCTCCAATGTTCTGCAGAAGCAACATGTGGAGATGAATACCTGTCAGGAAATAATGCAGAATCTTAAGGATATGTTTGGTGACATTAACCGCACTCAGCGGTACAATGTTATGAAAGACCTCATTCGCTGTAGAATGCAGGAAGGGACATCGGTCCGTGAACATGTACTCAAAATGTTTGGGTACCTGTCGGAGCTGGAGACTTTTGGGGCAACGATGGATGCAGACATGCAAGCTGATTTCATTCTGCTGTCATTGCCCAAGTCTTTTAATAACTTTGTAGTGTCATTCCACATGAACAAGTTGGAATTGACAAGTGCTGCTCTCCTTGCTGCATTAAAGTCCGCAGAGGACGTGATGAAGAAGGATGGTCCCAGTGGCAGTGCAATGGTTGCACAGGTCAAAGGGAAGCGTGGTCGGAAGCATGGTTCTCGGAAGGGCCCGGCCCAGAAGAGAAAGAAGAAGGGACAAAGTGTTGGCTCTTCTTCTAGTGCATCCACTCTCATGGCGTCGAAGAAAACCGACGTCTGTCACCACTGCAAGAAGCCGGGGCACTGGAAGCGTAACTGCCCAGATTACCTGAAGTCCTCAGACAAAGGTAAAGCCCCAGCAGGTATGAAATCTACTTTCATCATTGAAACTAGCTTTCTCGTCGGACGAGAAGGAAGTTGGGTTGTAGATTCTGGTGCTTCTGTTCATGTATGCAATTTGTTGCATTTGTTTCAGGAAACTAGGAATCTTGAGGAAGGGGAGATAGTCATCAAGATGGGATCTGATGCAAGTGTTGCAGCAATAGCCGTCGGGACTTGTAGACTATCATTATCTAGTGGAAGAGTCCTTATACTTAAAGAATGTCTTTATGTACCCGAAGTCAGATGGAACTTGATATCTGTATCTAAGCTTGTTAGAAGCGGATATTCTTTCCTTTTCTGTAATAAATTAGTCATAAGTCATTATGATAAATATATTGTGGATGGTGTTTTGACTTCTGGTGGACTCTATGAATTGTGCATTGATAAATGTATTATGAATGTGACAACCACTAATAAAAACCCTAAAAGATCCAGAGAGGATAAAAATATCTCAAATGAGATATGGCATCAACGGCTTGGTCATTTGTCTGTTGATAGGATCAATAGATTGATAAAGGATGGACCTCTAGATTTTCTACAGGTTCAACCTTTGCCCACTTGCAAACATTGCATATAGGGTAAAATGACTAGGACGCCTTTCCGGAACAAGGTTACAAGATGCGAAGGTATTATTGACCCAATACATACCGATGTATGTGGTCCCTTCAGTACCGCGACTCGAAATGGATATCGATATTATTTTATGTTTATTGATGACCATTCGCGATACGGGTTTATCTTTCTACTACGTCATAAGTCTGAAACCTTTGAAAAGTTCAAAGAATTCAAGGCTTTGGTTGAGAACCAAACCGATAGGAAGATTAAACGGATTCGACCTGATCGAGGTGGCGAGTACTTGTCAGATGAATTCAAGGAATACCTTAAGGAGAATGGAATTGTTTCCAATCTCACTCCTCCTGGAACTCCCCAACTAAATGGTGTTGCTGAAAGACGCAACAGGACCATCATGGACATGGTCCGATCAATGATGAATGAAGCAAATTTACCTCTTAGTTTCTGGGGATATGCAGTAGAGACTGCAATATATATCCTGAATAAGATTCCTAGCAAATCCGTGCCTAAGACTCCTCATGAGCTATGGTATGGAACCAAACCTAGTGTTAATCACTTAAGGGTTTGGGGTTGCTTGGTCTATGCGAAGAATGTGGACGCAAGTAAGCTAGAATCTCGCTCTCGTGAGTGCTACTTCATTGGGTATGTTAAAGATGGTATTGGATACCAACTTTATGACCCTGAGACCCAAAAGGTTTTTGTTTCTAGAGATGTGAAGTTTCTGGAGAATGATTTCCTTAAAGGTCAAGACAATTGAAGTAGAGGAATTCTTTGAATCCCCTGAGGATTCTGAGCTTCCTAGACCAGAAACGGAAGAGATAAATAAAGAAGAAACACCCATACCTCTTCGAAGGAGTTCGAGGATGGTTGCACCACCTGAAAGGTATGGATTCCATGTGTCAGGTGAAACTGACATTGATCCTACTTCATTTGATGAGGCACTCGCGGATCAAGACATGGATAGATGGATGCTAGCAATGAAGTCAGAAATTGACTCCATGCATAAGAATGGTGTATGGACCCTAGAGGATCCACCTAAAGGGGTAAAACCCATTGGGTGTAAATGGATCTTCAAGAGAAAGAGGGGACCTGATGGGAAAGTAGAGACTTTCAAGGCACGGCTCGTAGACAAGGGCTACACACAGAGAGAAGGCATCGATTATGATGAGACATTCTCTCCTGTGGCTATGCTTAAATCCATCCGGACATTTCTAGCTATAGCTGCATATCTTGACTACGACATCTGGCAGATGGACGTCAAGACGACTTTCCTCAATGGATACCTCGAGGAGGATATCTACATGGAGCAGCCCCAGGGCTTCATGACAGAGGATGGTAAAGTATGCAAGCTGAAGAAATCCATCTATGGGCTCAAGCAAGCTTCTCGTAGTTGGAACATCAGATTTGACGAAACCATAAAGAGTTATGATTTTGTGCAGAATCCTGATGAACCTTGTGTATACAAGAAGCTTAGTGGGAGCGCCATTGTGTTCATCGTGCTTTATGTAGATGACATCCTTATCATTGGGATTGATACAGGGATGATGACCAGTGTAAAGATTTGGCTGTCCCATACCTTTGAGATGAAAGATCTTGGAGAAGCCTCTTATATCTTAGGCCTGAAGCTGTTCAGAAACCGAGAAAAGAGGATTTTGGGATTGTCACAACATGGATACATTAAGAATATTCTTGAACGATTCCGTATGGATAGTTCTAAGAAAGGATTCCTACCCTTAAGACATGGTATCCACCTGTCTAAAGGAATGGCTCCTCAAACTGTTGAGGAAAAGAAAGCCATGGCTGGATGTCCTTATGCATCAGCCGTGAGAAGCTTAATATATGCCATGATGTGTACTAGGCCAGATATCTGCCATGCAGTGGGAGTGGTAAGTCGTTACCAATCCTGCTATGGAGAACAACACTGGAATGCAGTAAAGAACATATTCAAATATCTAAGACGGACGCAAGATTACATCTTGGTCTATGGAGATGGTGATCTCCAAGTCTTGGGATATACAGATTCTGACTTCCAATCGGATGTAGATGATCGAAAGTCAACATCGGGGTTCGTGTTCTTGTTGAATGGTGGTGCTGTGAGCTGGAGAAGCAAGAAGCAGGACACTACTGCAGATTCAACAATAGAAACCGAATACATTGCCGCATCAGATGCTGCAAAGGAGGCGGTGTGGTTGCGCATGTTCGTGCTGGAACTTGGCGTAGTTTCCTCTGATACTCCCATCCCGTTACTCTGCGATAACACGGGAGCCATTGCCCAGGCAAAGGAACCCAGATGGCATCAAAAGAGCAAGCACGTGGAAAGGAAATACCACATCATTCGGGAGATACAAAAGCGTGGTGATATCATCATCACCAAGGTGGCCTCTGCCGACAACGTTGCTGATCCTCTTACCAAACCTCTGACACAGAAGGTTTTTCGACCAGCATGAAATGAGTATGGGTTTAAAGATTGTACCTGAATGGTTCTGAGGGCTAGTGGAAGATTGTTAGCAATGTGAGCCCCGGGCGAACCATTTCTACAATAAATGTTATTGTAATGAATAAATTATCAATGAAAGTTATTGATTATTTTTCATTCCCTTTCTGAGATTAATGAATGAATGCACTATAGTGTCCCTCTGTACAATAAGGGTTATGTACCATGGCCAACTTGATGATCCTACAGCTGTTGATTCATTGGATGGATCATAGAGGCTGATGCTTGGATGAATATCTAAGGAGTTAGATAGAGGAGACATCAAGCATCATCAAATGATCATTAAGTGATGATCTCCAGTCTGAGTAGGAGATGGCAATCCTATCTCATATGACTGATATCCGACTGACCTCTTGATGCAGGTCCTCTCCATGGGAATAGTGATTCAGAGGTGTCAGGTTAGTTAAGTCAATGGGTTGACTTGATGAGATAGAGATAACCAAAGACCTACGTTGAATACTGTCACAACATAGGCACGCATCCTCTGACTAGAGACAGATGTATTGCTATATGTCTGAGTATGTACATTTGGCAGACCAATAGGTTGATGACCTAATCAAGGTCTATATACCGGCGAGCTGGTGTGCATGCAAGGACATATGAGTAATGCGATCTCTCAAAGGGATCATACAGGTTCACCTGTGAACCGGGAGACATGAGCTTACTCATGAGGTATTGGGACTGAACAAATTCCATGCATGGTCGTCGTGCTTTGGAAGCATGACATGAATTTGAAGGTAAGATATTTGCTTTATGAAAGCATATGATCTATACCAAGTCCCAATGACCAAGATTGAGAAACTTAATGATCTAACCCTGAAGATGACAGTGTAAAAGTGATCTTTATCTTCAGGATGATCAGGATTCTTCCGGTATGTAGGATGTGCAGGTATTGGGAATACCTGAAGGGTGATTTGATCATATACGATTGTATAACCATGACGCTTCCATTCCGAGGGAGTGACGAAACAGGTTTGGACTTTAGTGACTCCTCTCATTAGAGAAGTGACCTAATCTTAGTCCATGAACTGGACATTGATCTGAATAAGATTCAGATGCAATGAGAAGATTAAGTCTACGGTCTTGATTTGATCAAGCATCAGTGGGAGGTCCATAGGATCTGGATTTGAGATATGATCTCGACATCCAATTCACTATACGTGGAACAATACAATCGCCCTGTCCTTTTCTCCAAGTATCTGAGGAGAAATAGCATTGTTCTTAAATGGTTTAAGAACAATTCCATAAGATCTAAGCAAAGAGAATTTGATAATTAAAAGTGTTTTAATTATCACGATGTATGAGAAATTATCCAATATAATTAAATGTGATTTAATTAATTTGGATAAGAATAATGTGGATAGAAATATCCAATTATTCATAATATATTATAAATGTGATTTATAATGTATTAGAGAGAGTTAATTATAATTTATATGTGTTGATTAATTATGATGTGTATTGGATACACATTGTGTAATTAATTAACAATATGAATTACATGTTGTTTTGGGTTGTGAATATGATTCACAATTTTTCCATGGCAAGATTGCAATATTCTCAAAGATAATTGTGAATTATTTTTGAAGAATAAAACCCAATAAATTTGTTGCAAATAAATAAGAGAGATTTCATGGAGATATGCAATCTCATGGATTTCCATGAGATTGCAATCTCCATGCAATCTCATGGGCGGCACACCATTCCAATATGGAATGTGTGGGCGCCCACTTGGAAGGCACATGGAGATGAAATCTCCATGTGTCTTCTCTCCTTATTTATTGGGTTGATTTAGGAATGAATTATATTTGATTTTATCAAATATATTTTAACCTAAATTTCTGTTTTTAACAACAACAATATTAGCCATTGGATAAACATAAATCAATCTCATCCATTGATTCTATGTGTCCCATGGATTGAGATCCATGGATCTCAAAACCCTATAAATAGAGAGGCATACTTGGCTCTCTATTTATACATGCTATTGTAGCACAAACTCTCTCTCTCTCTCTTTCTCATACTTGACAGCCCTCTCTCTCCCTCTCTTCTTGGTGGCCGTCCACCTTGGTGGAGAGAATCATCGACGCCCGCGCCATCGTGCTGCCGCTTCGACTCTCTGCGGTTCTTCGTCTTCTTGGAGTGCTTCACTCACGAAGGAGACGTTTGATCTCGTGCGACGAGATCAGGAGCAACCCCGCTTGGATCAACTTGGATTGCGAGGACACCGCGGCTCATCTCCGCGCTCACAAGCCGTTACTCCGACGATCGGACTTGAGACAGGAGGTCTCTTTTTGTAGAGACTTGATCAACCACGCTTCAAGAGGTATTGCATTATACTTGCTGTGGTTATAGATGAAACGATTTGAGAATGGTTCTCGGATCATGTGGTTTCAACGGATTAAAATTTTTTAAATTCCGCTGCACCGAACAACTAGTACGACTAGTCGTTCTTCGTCGTATCCGATACGACGATCACGCTTCCGTGATGCGCTTGAGGATTTCTCCATATCCTTCAATATGGTGGACAACTCCCATCTCCTATATGGAAATTGGTAGCCGTCCTACCAATCTCCATGGGGAGATGTAATCTCCATGCATATGTCTCCATATTTGCTTGATTTAATTTGGGATTGAATTATATTTGATTTGTCAAATATATTTAATCTAAATTAAATTATTATTTGTTATGTTTTTACCAACAACAATCTTGACCATTGACAGAAACACAAATCAATCTCATCCATAGATTTTGTGTGTCCCATGGATTGTGATCCATGGATTCCCAAACCCTATATAAAGAGAGGCACCCCATGCTCTCTAGGGTTATACAAATAAGAAACAAGAAGCTCTCTTCTCTTTCTCATATTTCACACGCCATCTCTCCTCTCTCCCATTGGTGGTCGTCCACCTTGAGAGAAGAAGAAATCTTCTTTGTCGATTCGCTGTTGTGACGCCACTCCGACGACTTTCAGTTCTCCATCTTCTTTGGTGTGCTTCGTTAAAGAAGAAGGCATTTAACCTCGTACGACGAGATCAGGAGTTCCATGCTTTAATTTAACATCTTGGATTGCGAGGATCATGCGGTTCATCCCCGTGCTTACAAGCGTCTTCTCCGAAGATCAGACTTGATACAGGAGGTCTCTTTTTGTAGAGACTTTATCATCCATGTTTCAAGAGGTATTCCTATATACTTGATGTGGTTTTGATGAAACGATCCGAGAGTCATTTTCGGATCATGTGGTTTCATCGCATGATTTTTTTAGATTCCGCTGCATTAAACAACTAGATCGACTAGTCGTTCTTCATCGTATACGATACGATGCTCACGGTTCTGTGATGCCCTTGAGGATTACTATGTATCCTTCATATGATTCAATTATTAAATCAACAACTGCATGATTACTAAAATCTCCATGGTTCATAACCATATATGTATAAACAAACCCTATAGTGCATTCATTCATTTAATTTCAGGAAGGGAGTGAAAGAATCAATAACTTTTTATTGATAAATCAAATATTTCAATAACATTTATTGTAAGAATGGTTTGCCTCAGGCTCACATGGCTAACACACATTACCGAAGAACCATATGTACACCTCCAGCAATTCGATTGCATCGGTAGCACAATCCATTACCCTAACATTCCATTGGAAGTAGTGAAGATGATGGCTTTTCCCTTCCACTTAATGGATAAAGCCCTTTATTAGATAAATCATCTAGGAAATGTTGTTACTACATGGGAAGAGTTGAGATCTACTTTCTAAGCAAATATTACCCTCTTGGACACCTCAACCAAATGTGATCATTGATAGAAAACTTATCCTAGATGTCCTATGAGCCTCTTCACGAGGTGAGGGAAATATTTAAAGATTTAATAAAGAAGTATCCCCATCATGGTATTTCGAAGACTAGCCTAGTACAAAATTTATTTGGGGGCTAGAGCTGTGAGAATCAGAAGTTGGTAGATGCCGCTTGTGGGGTGGTCGCTTCAATAAGGACGAGGATGCCCTATATCAGATTTTCGAAGAGATGGAAGATAGTTCAACAAATTTTTCTTCTTCACGTGCATTCCAGAAACATCCTATGCCTTCTTCTACTACTGTAGCACCCCACAAGGCTGTTAATATGACGACATCACATGAAGTGGATAGGGTGGATAGTCCTGATTTGACCATTATTGGAAATCACCTATCCGAAGTAGATATAACTGAGAAATAATCCAAGGAGCTTGAGAAGATCCAAGTGATCAAACTGACAAAGAACCTGGACACGCTGGATGAGATAATGAAGCATCTAGAGCTTCTTGTGAGTATGATCAACGCTTGTCATAGATACTTCTGCTCAGGAGTAGACGACTTCCACTTCCACCCAGTAGAGTACCAGAGGACCATCCACAGTTCAGCACGTCTACTACGTGCAGACCCTTGATCAGGTCCCGCAACATTCACAACATATTTTCCTGTACCAACAAGACGGTCCATACATTCCTGACAAGGAGGCTTTACCCCCTATCATTTAGGAGGTGAACAGTATCTGGTTCGACCGAGAGCGCAACCGGACCCATCCGTTAGGGCAAGGCCAATTGGGTTCCCAGCAGGGTCAGAGACCCACCCACCAATTTCAAGGAGGCAGACCACAACAGTACCAACACTAGCAGTTCCAGCCTCAATATCAATCTCCACATCACTTCCAGATTTAGAGACATGGCTAGCAGCAGATGCAGTCTGCATATTTTCCATAGCCTTATCACCAGCAGGAGAATGCATCATACATACATTATCCACATCCTCCTCCTCCTCATTACGAGCATTATAGATACCAACAACCTCCTCATTATCAGTCTCAGCGACAGCCTGTCATTGAGCATCCCGAGGCACCTTCGATGAATCCAACACTTGATCAGTTGGCATTGCTTATGAAGAACGTGAACGATATTACTCAAAGGATTGATGACCTGACCACTACAAATACACGTATCCCAGCACAGGTAGAATCCAATAATGACAATTTCAGACGCAAGGCACAGGTAGCCCATGATCCATCCTCACTCGAGATTGGTATGGACCTTGATTTTACACGTTTATTTGATGCCATTCATCTCAAGAGCAGTAGGAATTTGTAGCCGCCTTCACATCAATTGGGATTGAGAGACCAATCCAGTGAGAGAGCTTCACCTTCTACATATCTTCTTCACCATCATTGTTGAGAACTAGTGTAGCAGCACCCGAGCATGGAGTTTCACCATCTTCTTCCTCACCTTCGTCATCTTCACCTTCACCAGATAGATGCAGATCACCGTCAGCAAGGGAGAACACACCAATCGTGGATTCTTCCTCTTAACCAGCAAGAACAATCCGTCCTATTTCAGATTTTGTTTTTCCTTCCCCTGTTTTGGACAACAATGTATAGAATGATTCTGGTTGTCCCATTGTACATGAGGATTTTATTCTGAATAATCGAACGACACATTTGAATGTTTCTTATGATTCTGTGCCATTTCTTTTTACTTTAGATAAGACCAAGAAAATTGAAAAGCTAAAAACATCCTTGTCTGATCCTGGAGTGGTTGAGATCTTATAAAACATCCTTTTAGAGATGCCACTCCTTTAGGCCATGGAGTACATGCCTGTAGTGATGAAAAGAGCATGCACATAAAAGCATCAAACAAAGTAGAACAGATGAAAGAAGATAGAAAAACATATCTTTACCATGGTCACAGTTCATGCCATCAGCAATCTCCCACCTAAAAAGAAAGATAAGGTAGCACCTTACATCCTATGCTACGTATTTGATCAAGAATTTGATCAGACTCTTCTTGATAGCGGTTCCTCCATTAATCTCGAGCCATTCTCTCTACTCACGAGTTTGGGTTAGGGCCTCTTAAATTGACCAGAATGATCCTTTAGCTAGATGATAGATTGATTAAGAGGCTGAGGGGCATTTTATAGGACATTATTGTAAAGGTACAAAGAATAAAATCCCCTTTTGATTTTGTTATGGATATGAACACACCTGCACCTTTACTCCATACCCCAATCATACTAGGTCGACCATTCCTCCAAACAACCGAAGTTGTAGTTGATTATAGTACTAGAGAGATCATCTTTCACTCTAGTAGTGACAAGGTGAAAATAGAGATGATCCCTGATCTTAAACCATCACTGCCACCAACAATAGCAAATGAGAGACATATGGTTACACCAGATCATGAAGATTATGATTTTCAGATCGAAGTTAGAGAGACAGATCTTTTTACTGATTTCATTGATACCCAGGAGTTCCTTTCATAGAAGGAATTTTTGGAAAGCACAATCGACATTAGTTCCCTTATTGATTCTATTGATGTGTTTGTTGATGGGTAGTTTGAGCTAATTTCTGAGGACATAGTGAGTTTTTAGAGTTACCCTATGGTATTCCTTTGATAAATCATCTTGAGACTACTGATGATATACCTCCTTTTGAGAGTTCTAAGGTACAAATATCTGAGCCACATGCTGAGTTTCCTGATATATGCACTGATGAGAGACTCCTTTCAGAGATTATTGCTGAGATATCTGAACTCTTTATTTCTGTGATTACCGAGTATTCTGAAAATCCTGACGAGCCATTTCGTTCTTAACAGAGGCCATTCGTTGCAGATCTTTGTAATATTCTACTTGTTGAGCCGACAATAGCCACGCTGGATAGTATACAAAGTACAGATAATATACCTTCTACTAGTGTAGCTATAGAGGTCACTACATAGCCGATTCAGATCCCATCAGAGCTCAATGCTTTACCATCAACATTGAAGTATACCTTCCTTGTAGGTCCCCCCATATGTTTTTGGTCAGCCTTAGCTTGCAGATGATTGATGAACAAGAATCTCGTGTGCTAGAAGTTCATGAAAGAATCTGCAAGGCCATAGGATGGAATATATTGGATCTATGTGGGATTAGCCCATCTTTGTACTCGCATCATATCTACTTAAAGGATAATTGTAAATTCTTCTGTGAGTGTTAACACTATCTAAATCCTAATCTAAGGGAGGTTGTCATGAAAGAGACCAGAAAATGGTGTGATGATGGATTTATTTATCCCATTTAGGATTCCAAGTGGGTCAGTCCTTTGCATGTGGTCCCAAAGAAATTAGGGATTACTATCATAAGGAATGAGTGCAGTGAGGAGATTCTGACCCATGTACCTACTTCATGGTGTGTCTGTGTAGATTACTGATGCTCGAGCTCAACTACAAAGAAGGATCACTTTCCGTTGCCCTCTATTGATCAGATTATTGAGAGGTTGGTAAAAAGGAGTTCTTTTGTTTCTTGTATGGGTACTCGGGATATAACCAGGTTGCTATCGCTGCTGAAGATCAGGAGAACACTTGTCCGTTTTGCACCTACGCCTTTAGATGGATGCCATTTGGATTATGTAATGACTCCTCTACATTCCAAAGGTTTATATTGGCCATTTTTGCCGACTTGGTGGGTAGTTTCCTTGAGGACTCTATCTACAGGGATAGTTTTGACATATGTCTTGCTCATTCTGACTGAGTCCTTCAACTTTGCTGCAAGGTAAACCTAGTGCTCTCATGGGTGAAGAGTCACTTTATGGTGACTAATGGTATTGTATTGGTCCATGTCATCTTTAAACATGGTATGGAAGTTGACCTAGCTAAGATTGATGTGATATCCAAGCTTAAGCCATCGCAGAATTGAAGTAGTTGAGGTCATTTCTTGGACACATAGGATTCTATAGGCGATTCATTAAAGACTTCAACAAGATAACCAGACCTTTAACTGATCTTCTATGCAAGGAGAGTGAGTTTGTTGTTAATGAGAAAATCCTCCTTGAATTTCATCAGATGAAAGAGATGGTTACTAGTGCTCCTGTCTTACAACCACCTGATTGATCTCTCCCCTTTGAGATAATGACATATGTGTCATATTTTGCAGTTGGAGATATTTTAGGGCAGATAAGGGATGAGATACCGTTTGCTATACACTACTCTAGCAAGACTCTGGATGAGGCATAGTGGAATTATACAATGGCCGAGAAGCAAATGTTAGCATTTGTGTTAGGATTAGAGAAGTTCAGATCTTCTCAGAGCTATATATATGGAGTAGATCATGGTTCGTATCTTCTTAGTTCCCATGTTATTGTGTACAAGGATCACAATGCCATACGGTACTTACAGGTAAATAAAGATGCCAAACCACTCCTTATTAGATTGATCCTTCTTCTATAGGAATTTAATGTAGAGATTCGAGATAAACTTGGAGTGAAAAATATTGTAATAGATCATCAATCTCACATTACAGATGCAGATACTTTTGAGAAGAGCATGATACCTATTTCTAAGACCTTTCCAGATGAGACCATTTTGTCTATGGTCTCACTTCCATGGTATGCTGGTATTGTGAACTATCTTGTCTCCAAGAAAGTTCCACAAGAGTGGCTGAAGCACAAGGTAGACGGATTTCTATTTGAGATACATTTTTACTAATGGGAGGATCTGTACCTATTTTGTGAGGGTGTGGATTGTATCTTGAGAAGGTGCATTCCTCAAGAGGAATACACCAATGTACTTGAGCACTATCGGAAATTAGAGTCTGGTGGGCATCATTTGGGGAAGCGCATGATAACAAAGATTTTACAAAGCATCCTATGGTCGCCAACATTATTTAAGGATGCTACAAAGTATATTCGAGGTTGTACTGACTGTTAGAAGATAGGAGGAACCATTGGTTCCAAATATACTATGCCCCTGAGATATATACATGTTTCTGATGTTTTTAATGCTTGGGGAATAGATTTCATGGGACAATTTCCTATCAGTCAGGGATACCAGTACATCCTTCTTGCCGTGGATTACGTTAGTATATGGGTGGAGGCTATCTCCACCCGAGCCACTGATAGTCGTACGGTGTATTCCTTTCTCAAGAATGATATTATTGCGAGGTTATTTCTGATTGAGAAGCATTTCATTGATAGAGAAATCAAAATTCTTGTGAAGGAGTATACCATTGAGCACAGGGTTGTGTCTCCTTATCACCCACAGACTAATGCCTTGGTTGAGATTTCAAATAGGTAGATCAAGGTTATATTGCAAAAACTTTTACGTCCAGATAGGAAGAACTAGTCCCAGATGCTTGACTCAATTTTATGGGCTTATTGGACGACGTACAAATCTCCATTGTGTATGTCTCCCTACAGATTGGTGTATGGAAAGCCTTACCACTTGCCAGTAGAATTAATTTACAAATCATTATGGGCATTCCGTGTATGTAATCTTGATTATGAGAAACCAAGAAAGAGTAGGAAGTTTGATCTGAATAATTGCACAAAATTTCGAGATTTCCCATATGACAACTCACTCATATATAAGGGGAAAGTGAATTGTTGGTATGATAGACACATTAGAAGAAAGACCTTCTCCTCTAATCATAAAGTATGGTTGTTTGATGCTAAGTTGAAGTTATTTCTAGGCATATTGAAAAGCAAATGGTCATGACCATTCATTGTGAGATCTATGTATGACAATGGTAGTATTGTCATATCTGGGTTGTCATGTGACACACAACCATTTTTTGTGAACGGACAATTGCTGAAGCCATATCTTGATCATGATACATTCTATTTGTGGTTGATTCTATATCTGTGGTATCAAACGATGACTTCTTGACATCTTTTGCATCTGATACATGAGTTAATTTTCTCTTGTATATATCCTTTGGTTTTATTCTTTCTTCTTCCATTTTTATCTTTCACCTCTTTTCTATGCGTGTGTGCTAATCCTAAGTATTGGGGAGGTGAATGATTTGGGTTTTTCATATTCATCTTGTTCATCACTCTTGTTGTTGCTTATACTTAGGGATCCTTTACCCTAAGTATAGGGGGAGTCATGTTATTCATACTGTCTTTTCATGTTTTTATTTTTTTACTTTCTTCATATCTCTCACTTATACTTCAACTAGTTGATATTCTTTTTCTATACGTAGGATCTTTTACCCGAAGTATAGGGGAGGACAAGTCGAGTCGTTGAGTTCATATTTTCCTTGGTTTTCCTTATTTTACAGAGTCTTCTGTACTTAAGATTATTTGATCCTAAGTATAGGGGTGATCACTGACTTCTATTGTATTTGTCTATTCTTTGAGTCATTGCTGTATAATATTATTTTCACTTTTCTATACTTAGCACGAGTTATGTCTTCCTTTGTAGCTCTTTGATCATTATGAGAACATAGTTCGAGCAAAGTATAGGGGGTGTCCTATATGTTGTATATATACTTTAGCCGTAACTCATACTTTTATTAATTAAAATGGCTATTAAAAATGTGTTATATACTATTGTAAAAGTATTCTTTTAGAGGAAAATAAATTAGGGGATGTATATATATTCATAATACCCGTGTGTGTATACACACTTTGATCGTCTCCCCTCCTGTAAATTTCTTTATTCTTTTATAAAAACTTGTATATGAAATTCCCTTTGTAAAATCTTGTATAAAATTTGTAGAATTTTTGTATTATTATATATATATATACACTAAGTCTTGAAAAAAATGCTCAAAATCCATAAAATTCTATAAAACTCTTTATTTTTTTCAAAAAAGAGTTTCCTTTCTTTCAAAATATGTTTTTTATACTTCCTGCATCTTCATGTGCATTTTTCAGAATAGTATTGAGCTTGGTTATGATCTTAATCCGCTTACTTTCATAGGAACCTTATAAGAACTGGAGTTGAGACTTTTCAGGTCTTTGAGACTTAATTCTTCGAGTCCACAAGACTTTGTTCACATGTCATCTTGATGGGTCTGTGTAAAATATTTAACAATACATGATGATTCTTCTATACTTTGGCTTAAATTGGACAAGCATTATACATGTAGTTCTTCATGGATGAGGTGGTGAATGGGCAGAATCCTTTGGCTTGGGGTGACACACAGGTGTGTAACAACTAGTGTGAACATTCATCTTCCTCTAGGAAGGGTAGTGCATCTCAACCTGATCTAGTGGCATTGAGGTCTAAAGACAGGATGCTGTGAGGTTGCAATAATGCTTCAAAATATGGATAGTTTATTAGCTCAAGAGGAAAAAACTTTTTATGTACATGCTGCACTCATGTATATATTAAAAAAATACAGAACCACCAGAAGTGGAGAGGACTGATAGAAAAGTAAAATATCTGCTGGAGTGTATATATTTGTATAATCAATTCGCTAAGATGAGCTTCAGAGTCAGATTTTTGTGAGCTTGTAGCTAGATGACTTTGCTTCACAGGTCATGCAGCCAAGGATAGTAGCAACATTGGCTATCGTTCATTCTTTTTTTCATCTCCTATTCTTGAGCTGGTTGCACTTGAACTTAGAAGAGAATATCCCCACTCCTCGAAGAAAGAGCTGCTGACCCGGGGACTACAGTTACCTTGTTGAGGAAGGCTATTAGTTTACCACTATTGAGGTGACGAGTTATATTTCACTTAAACCGTACAAGTAAAGATTCATAATCATAAGAATTTGTGTATGTAGAATTGTTTTTACCTGACTTTTGAGGTGACTTGAATAGGAGTCTTGTTAACTTGAGGGCTGTTAGGTTTTAAATCCATTTCCCATTAAGGTTCCGAAACACTAGTAATCCAAAGATCTGAATGAGCTTCATACTACAATTTTATGAAGATAATTTTGATAATCAATATTGTTTTAACTTCTTTATTTTTCATCTATCATTCTCTTTTTTATTCACTTATTCTTTGAAATAAGTGTTTGCTAAGGGATTAGCAAAGGTAAAGCATAGGGGGATGATGAATATGCATTTCATCATCTTTAATCATTTATTTGAGCTTAAAATCACTTATAAAACACTTGTCATTATCACTAATTCCTTTCTTTTACAAACTCTAAATATTGTGTAAATATTGTATATTTATCATTATTTTAATCTAAAATAAAGAAAGAAAGAAATAAAGGAAAAATGAAGAGAATAAGAGACTGTGTGTATGTGTGTGTGTGTGTGTATATATATATATCCAATAGATACATGCTGAATTAGACCCTTAGAGAAGGTCAAGACTTGACATGATCGACAAGGAAGAGAGTAGGGGGAGATAAGGCCTAATTACCAGAAAATCCATAAAATTTACTTAACATCTCTATATTCATAGCTTGTACATTATTATACATTCTTTCATTAATTTATTCATCACCAAATTATTTGTAAATAATCATTATTTCTTCTTGAAATTTATGAATAAAATTCTTATGTAAATAATACAAATAATTTCAGTAAAAACTTGTATATAAATAACATCACTCTCTAAAGTCGCAAAGTACAAACTTCCAAGATCAACAATATATGCTCCACCAAGACTCCAAATACATCAAATTCACTTTTATTGTACTCCAAATTAAATTATCTTTAAAATGGAGATGATTTCATAAAATACTGAGTTAAGGTGTGAAATGTAGCCAAATTTTGATATTATTATGTATTATACCCATATACATTATACATACCATTTAATTATTTATTTTCTTTTACATATTTGTGAATATTGTATTTTATTTTAATTGTAGTTATTATATGTTGCTCATATAAAATACAAATAAAAATCACAAAATCAAAAATCAACCAAAACAAAATCAGGTATAGATTGTATATGTATCACCATGTATATAGTGTGCCTATACCTATTTAAATTACATAATGAATTAACTCCTAAAAATCAAATAAAAATATCTTTAAAACCCTTTAAAATATTGTAAATAAATAAAATATTAAAGTATGTAAATATGTATGTAATTAATTAATTTAAAAATAATTCTTTTATATATTGTATTTATTTTAACCCTTATAAAAATATTATTTAAATAATTAAAAACCATCAAATTAACTCTTACTCCTAATATTTTTTAATGTTATATAATTAAACAAATTCATTTTCTATTTTTATTACAAATTTTGTCTTTTATTTACAGTTTTGTTGTTTAGCCTATCTTGGTCTCATCCTAGGTGCGATCTGATTGGTCGTCCTAGGTTTGTTGACCAGGGTGAACTAGTTGGTCTGCACCTACTCGCTCGCTAACCTCGCATCGCCGTTACATTAACCTAATGTCCCCGTATGCCTCGATCATTAATCACCTGTGCTTCCTTCTATGATTCTCTCGCTCTTTCAACCCTCTCACTCACTAGCCTCTCATCTCCACTGATTGCTCCATGAACTGCGACTATTTTGAATTTAAAAATTCTTCAGAGCCTCGCTTATAAATACCAGCCCTCCACCTCCGGTGAGCTTTCGATTTGTCCTTCAACCATTTTCCTCCCCGAGATTTATTCTTGGAATGAGTTGTAGGTGACAGCTACAGTTCCCCACGATTAAGATTGCGAGTGAGCGGCTGAAGTTCGAGATCCGGCTACATCGGCGGCGACCTCCGTCGCACGTCTTCGCCTCTCTGACACATCATCGATCGAGGTGATTTCTACCTCTTCTTCCATTCCATAGGCAACATAGGTGATTTATTTTCTTTTTAGCCTTTTATTTTTTCTTTGATTTCATATAAATCAAAAAGATCGGTTCATCATCTTCAACCTTCGATCTGCACGATCAGAGGCACTTTGATCACTATTGAACCATCCCGACTATACTAACAACTTAGCCTCGACCTTCTTCCTCTTACACTATTTTCTCATCTCCAGATCCCCCATATCAGAAGCTCGTTCTCCGTCCCAACCACCTTCATTGGAGACTTCCATTTGCATTCATACTATTTTGAGCTAATTCTTTGTTGGAGTATACCTCCGAGACTTGGCAATAATTTACATGTCAAAGGAGCTCTAGAAATAACGTGAAGCGCAATTATCAAGTTTGGAGCATGTTGTTGGAGCAGATGAGAAGATCACCTTCTATATCGACCATCTGGTTGTTTCAGATCGATCCAAGTTGCACGACCGATGAGGATCAGTAAGAGCTTGGATTTCAGATCGATTGGATGAGGAATATAATTCAAACGAAGGAAATTCAATGAGATCAAGTTCACCAGGGAAGACCAGCTTTTGAGTTCATTTAGACCCCTTCATGACCGTGCGACCAATAACACAGTGCCTAGTTTCAATCACCGCCATCAAAAATGCCCCAAAGGTCATCAGTGGATTCCATCCTCAAGATCTGATCCTGGCCCTTTACGAAAGATCTATCTCCGGCGTCTGATTAGAGCTACAACGCATCTGAGCCGTCCAACGCTCCACGTCAATAAAGGGTAATTTTGCACCCAATCCACTATTGTTTATTTTATTTGCAAGTGAGTCCCAGAGGGACACATGTATGTGTTGTAATGGTTGGAACATTTGCACCTTCATCCTTAGTAGTTATTTTAATTACGTAATAGTCCAGTTTGAACTTTAGCGCGTGCTTCGCATATGAGATTTGGGTAAATTGCAATAAATAATATGTCTATTTGAGTTATTATTTGGATCTTGAAATTTAATTAATTGCATATTGTTCTTGTCTAGCGAGGCACACATGCCCATACACATATTTTATTGAAAATTTTACAACAATTACCTCACAGTTTTCTTATTTATTATTATTTTTTCTGTAAACACTATTTAGTTGCATTTTGGTCTGTATGAGTTTGCATATTTGTTTCGCATGTTAAAATAAAATAAAAATTAGTAAAATATCTTGAAAAATTCCTCAAAAAACATCTTAGCTTCTTGTTTTATTTACCTTGCATCCCTAATTTTCATATTGCATTTTCATAATTTTTACTATTTATAAGACTTTGAAAGCTACATATAAATGTCATGTTTCATTAAAATAAAAAAACGTAGAAACTCTTCCAAAAATTCTAAAAATTCTTATGAGTTTCTTTTGATTTATTTTAATTTCTGTCCATTTTTCAATTTTTGTCCATAAAATCCATAAAAATTATAAAACTCCCAAAAACTTAAAAAATCATATAAATTCAATTAAAATTCCAAAAAATCACTAAATGATTTTTAGAAAATATAAAAATATCTTACATTCTATATATATTTCATCTATTTTTTATTTTATTTGTTATTTTAAAAAATTCAAACACATTCAGTTTATTTTTTACTTTATTTTTGATTTTGATTTATTTAATGGCTTCAAAATTACGAAAAATCCTGGAAAATCCTAAAAATATCAGAAACAACTTAAAAATCCAAAAATATTTTTATTGAATTTTTTATTTAGTTATGGCATAATTAAAAAAATACAAAAGTGTGATTGCGTATGTGTTTTATTTTTCTTTAATTATTTCATTATTTTTTAAATAAAAAATCTTTGAAAAATTTAAAATAAATAAATGAAAATTGAAAACTAAATAAAAATATAAAATTAAAATTCATTAAAAACATAAACCTTAAGAACACCAAAACGAAGCATAGCGTGCATAGAAATACCTTCATTCTTTCTTGTTTTTTATTGCATAGAATAACCCTTGGGATTTTTATAGCCACATTGAGTTCAATCCTATTAGATATACATACAAATTAAATAGCGAATTCTCTTGCTATATTTTTGTATTTATTTCTGCTTGAGAATTAATATTTTTTTTGTTTGATGCTTCTTTGGGTTGTGACGACACTTGTAAATAATTCATTGAAATAATAACCCTAAGCCTAGTGATCAACAATATAGAGTCCTCATAGTTGTTGGCTTTGAAAAAGTAGCTGTTATAACAAATCAAGAATTAAATCACCTTAGAAAATCTTATTGAAATAGAATATGATTGATCATGATACAAAGTTTGATTGATCAAAATCAAATGATCGATCACATAGATTTAGATGATCGATTAGAGATAGAAAATTTTCGATCAAAATATTGCAATTATTATTCAAAGCTTGAACAATCGGGAAACAAGATTGATCGATTAGGTGTGCTCAATCAGGTCAGAATGGTTGATTGATCACCTTGACGCTTTGATCTGAAAGCCAAAGTCAAAGATCTTGAAATGTAAGATGCAATGATACTAGTTGTCTTTTTCCTTCTTAGACAATTTCAAAATGAAGGACTCGATAAAAGAGAAGACTTCTTCTTCTTAAACTTGAGTCGGAGTTCCTTAGCCTTGAACTCCTTTGAGTTTCTTAGCTTCTTCTTCACATAAGCTTGAGTTCCTCAAGGTTGAGCTTCTTTCTAATCTAATAGCTTTCCTACTCTTATCCTAGCTACAAGCTTTGCATATAGATTTTGTTATCATCAAAATCTGCAGCTCATGTAGTACCAATCTCCCTACTCATGCATGAACTAATAATCTCCCCCTTTTTATGTTGACAAAATATTTTGAAGTGTTTGTATGAATAATTGTACGTGGGCAAAAAAATGTTAATAATCTTTTCTCCCCTTTTTTTAAGAAAATAAAAAATCTAAACAAATACCAAAAATTGAATAAAAAACAATTGTTGTTTAAAAAGATATCATTTCTCCCTTTTTTAAAACATTATTTTTAAATCTAAGCTCCCCTTAGAGCTCCTCCGTTTGTCTTTGTTTAAAGTCACACACCTTAAAAATAAGAGTCGATGGCTCATCGTCAATGTATGATATGGATGATCAACTTAAGAAAAAAGATAAGAAGTCATCTACAGTTTCTTGGTGGTGAACTTCTCCAGTCTTGGTAGCTTCTTCAGGTAGTAGTGCCCATCCATGGTTTTAAGTGTCGTTTGTCCTTGGCATGGTCCACTTTTACGTTGAAGTTTCCTCTTCCATCTTTTTTGTCATCCTATAGCTAATAGTTTTGGATTTGTTAGTCTTTCTTTTTTGAGTCATTCATGGTTATATTTTAATGTTCCTTATTTTTCCAAACCCATTTTCTTCTCTCGAACATATTAATTCCACAAACATGATTTTATATCTTTCCTTTCATTTTTATTAGTAGACACAAAGTTAGTATTTCTTTTAAGCTCAACAATATCTTTTATAAACATGTAATTTTACATATTTGAAAATACACCTTTTTAAGAAGTTCATTTTCTTTCTTTAATACATCTTAGTCATTAAGCAAAAGAGATTTATCATCTACTAGTTCTGTCGAACCATTATGCAATAAATGCTATTACAAATACCATTCCTTGATCTCAAATGAAGAATAATTAATTTTCATAATAGGTCACTTAGTACAATTAGTGTTATGTACCATGGCCATCTTGATGATCATAGAGTTACTAATTCATTTGTTAATTCATAAAGGCTGGTGCTTGGGTTATATCTAAAGAGTTAGACTGAGAAATTATCAAGCACCGTCAAATGATTGTTAAGAGATGATCTCCAACCTGAGTAGGAGATGGCAATACTTTATCTTTTGGATGATATCTTACTGACCTCTTGATTCAGGTTCTCTACATAGTAATAGAGATCTAGAGGTGTCAGATAAGCTAGGTCAAGGAGTTGACTTAACAAGATTGAGATAACCAAGTCCTATGGCACATGTTGTCACAATATAGGCACGAATCCTCTGACCGGAGATATATGTGTTACTATATGTTTGAGTATGTACATTTGGCATATCGAAAGGTTGATGATATGATCAAGGTCCATACATCATCGCACTGGTGTGTATCTAAGAGAATATGAGTAATACAATCTTTCAAAGGATCATAGAAGTTCATTACTCAATTAGAAGACATGAGCTTACTATTGGCACGTGATTCTCGAGGATTGAAAATTAATAATGGAGTATCGTTGTTATCCACAAAAATCTCGTGACAAATAAATATTTTTTCTTCTCTCGCTTTAAAATAATTACAGAAAATAATATGGAGCAAGAGAAATATTTTGCTATTTATTTACTTGTATAACAGACATGACTGACCTCAGGGAGTCTACAATTCTCGAGGGTTATTCAATTAACCAAAAAAATCAATTAAAAGAAAAAGCAGGAATCTCAAAGGCAAACTATCCCTGGTTTTTGTGGAATTTTCCTCTTGTATTTTTTTATTTTTTTATTTATATTTTTTTATTTTTTTATTTTTGAATTTTTTAGTTTTTTTAATTTTGCAATTTTTTATAATTTTCAAATAAAGAACAATATGCACAGAATAGGAACTATACACACCCAACTCTTTTTATAGTTTTCAATGATATGCAAATAAAGATTTTGAAATGTTTTTGGGAATTTTTGAAGAATTTTCAGATGTTTTTGTATTTTTCTAAGAATAAAACAGTGGCAAAAATGAGAAACAATGCACATTCTGAAGTAATTTGCAACTTAAAAATAATTTAAGTGCCCAAAACACCTGGTAGTTATTTTTATGATAAAATAGGGATAAATATCCACAATCAGGAAGTGAAATGACAATTTTTGGATTTTTGTGGATTTTTTATGATTTTTATAAGATTTTTGATGTTTTCAATTTTTTGGGTTTTGTAATGAATTAATGCATAAAATTTGGATGGAAATTAAAAAAATAATGAAATATAACTACTCTAATTTTTTTTGGAAATTTTAAATAAGTATTCAAATTTTTATGAAATTTTGAATTTCAGGAAGAGCAAAAAATTGTTTTTGATTTTTTAATAAGGTCAAATAATGACAAAATGCAATGAAAAATTTATGCTAGAAAGATAATCACATCAGAAGTGTAGCATAATTTTTGGAAAATTTATTGAGCAAAGAAAATATTTATTTCAATGAAGAGAGCTTACATAATAATGTCCGAAAATAAAGTTTCAATATGAAAATATTAAAAGTTTTTAAAGGAATAATAATAAAAATAACTATTAGGGTGTGAAATGAAAATTTACCAAGGAGGCCATGCATGATAGCTGGACGGTGGGGATCTTTGCGCAATACTCTCAAATCTTCAAGGAGCTGTAACACAATTTCTCCCAAATAGAATTGCTTGAAGAACTGATTTGTAATTTCTCAAATTCTGAGGGTATCTTCGATATTTCTCCAAATTTTTATTTTTTTATTCACCAAAGGAAAGTGAAAGGGATAAGATTGATGAATCTGTAATTCATCACTCTAAAAATTGAAAATAAAGTCTTGTTCCCAAGTAATTAGAGGTACATTTCCACCAATATTGCTTAATTAGCATTCATGCATGCATTGATAAATTTGCATTTTAGCATTCGCATATGCATGAAAAAAGAAGCCAAACTTATCTGTAAAAATAACCTATCTGTACATATTTTACACTAACCCTAAAACCCATAAATTCACTATATACTGTATATAGTACTAACAATAATACAAGAAAATACCAAAAAAATGCCTACCTGTAAAATTGACAAACAAAACCCCATACCAAGTTTGAGACCTTGGACCTTAGAATGCACATATATCTCTCATACATCTTCCGATTTAGGTCTACTCATTTTTATGATAACATACATTCAGAGACCTTCAAAATGAGACCAATTTCATTTAAATCGAAGCTCGTATGCAAAACTTGGGTTTTGGGCCCCCATTGTATACTATATGTATGTATATTTGTACCCTTGTAATTTATCCCTTTATTTGACCTCGTTTCCGTTTTTGATCAAATGAAACATGTAGATCTCATCGAGATCTACAACTTTCATGTTTTGAGTTTCTCCAAATTCAGCCATTTTCTTCCTCTTATTTTACATTCTTCCTTAGCGAATCAGATTGGGCCACATGGTGCCTTCTAGTTGTGCCACGCGACCCATCTCCCCACTTGCCACACGCCCTCTCCTCTTGACTGTCCGATGGCTTCATCTCCCTCTAAATCCCGACCATCCATGCCACATCAGATCACAACCGTCTGATCGAGGCCCAGATCACACCTGTGCCATTCGTCGACGCCTTCACCTCCTAGAGCCACGTGTGACATCCATAGCCACCCGATGGCATCCCCTTCTTCAGATCTCAGCCATCCATTCCACAAACTCTTTCAGCCGCTTGATCTCCCTCCCGACCTAATCCATGCCATTCATATCCACCTCACTCTCCTTACGCCACGTGTCATGCTCACGACCACTGGATCTTAGCCCTGATGATTAGATCTCAGCCGCTCATCCTCGCTGCATCCTTCCCCCTCCGATCCTCATCCCTGATTTCATCTCCACTGTCTGTTAAACACCCGCACCTACTCCCGTTACGTGGTGCATCTCTAACCCTTCGATCACACCTCTCCAACCTAATCCAGACCACTCCTTAGCGCCTAAATCTGGGCCATTGGATAACGAGATCCAATGGTTCAGAGCTCGTCTTCCACCTCCGGTCGTCTTCTTCATGCACGTCGTCCACCTCACGCTCCATCCTCACCCTTTCTATTTTTGTCACCCTATCAGCCACAATCTCCGCCCATGGAGCACCCCACGACATAGCCCCGACATCCCTCGTCCTTACTAGAGACCACAACCACCATGATCCCCTTCCTCTTCGCTCCTCAAACCCCACAAACTCCACGCCTCCATCGCCTGAACCTTCATCCTCTTCCTATAAATACCCAGTCTCCAGCCACCTTCGAACCTATCCTCCATAGCAAGAGGTATCCTAGAGTTCCTATCTATCCATTAGTGACATCAATTGCGAGTGAAAGTGAGCGACGACAGGTCTTCATCTCCGGAGAGATCCACAGCGTAGCCACGCCGTGCCGCAGCTCCTCCAATGAGTTGCTTAAGCTTGGGCCCTCTACCGACCCTCGAGCGGCAACCAGAAGCATTCTACGAGCTTCCAATCCCCAAGTAGATACCTCCATTCCTCCTCTGATCTACCTCTTGTTTTCCTTCGTTTTTCTCCTAATTTATTCGGCCTCCTCGATCGACTTCACCCTCCACCGACCCTTCATAGAGCTCCGCCTTGGAGCTCTCACCTTTGTGCCACCATCCGTTTGTCTCTACGACACACAAATCTTTTCCCACCATAGCTCCACCAGTTACGGCAGAAGAACACCACCGATGACCATCACTTTGACCCTCAGGCCTCATTGCCCTTACCGAACTCCCATGAGCACGAGCTCACAATTTTCTGGCAGCCTCTAACCCTGCAGGCACACTTGTTATCACTAATCGGACGCATCACCGGAGCATCCATCGAGCTTCACCGTCTCTGATCTTCAGACTACCTTCGTCTCCCTCAGACACCCCGGCAGATCCGTCACGCCTCCACGAATGCTCCGAGCTCTCCAGGAGCTTCCAACAAGCTACACCGATCGCAGGGGAAGGAGGTGGAGCCATACGCCCTTCATGGGAGCCCCGCCAAGTCCGTCGCAGGTGGTGACAGACCAAAGGAACAAGACGAGAAGCATCCGTCCGATCTCCTTGATCGGACGATCCCGATTGATCCACGTCGCACGCTTCCTACCACCATTGGATCAGGAGGATTTAATGACCCGTACACAACCACGTCGCCACTGCCTTCGAGCTCCGAATACCGTTGAATTCCTCTTAATCCAATGGGAAGCACCACATCAAATCGCCTCGCTCCAGAAGCCATTGGATCTCTCCAGATCTTATGGCCCAATACTCTCCATGTAGCGGCCTCGAAGCCTCTTCCCCGACCCTAGGCTCAGAGCACTCGAAGCAAGAACCGAAGCACGCCCGAACCTCCAGCGCCTCCGAGCCGACGTCCAAGCCTCCAAAGCCTCCTGAGCGTAGCGCCTCAAGTATCCCTCACGTATGGGCTGGGTAAATTTCGTAGAGGCCCCAACAAGTTCCAAGATTTGTAATTCAGTCCCTACAAGGCGCATCACGTGAGGAGGATGTGTTCCTGTGGGAATTTTGTACGCATATCCTCAGCATTATAGGTATTTGCACTTTAGTCCCTATATGTATGTTTTAGAATGAAGCAATTTTATTTCATATCTTACATTTTGGTCCCTGTGTTTACACGCTTATTTAGGCATACATTTTTCACCATTTTTAAATTCCAAAAATTGCATCTTGTAGTAGAACTTGTGCTTTATCTTTTGTGACACGTGTCATATTTTTGTGATCTCCATAAAATAAAATAATATTATTTTTATGGAAACTGACCTAATTTGCCCACCGTGTGCTTGCAATTCATTATTAAATTATTTTTTGCTCCAATACCATAAAATCACTATAGGTTTAGTTTAAGCTGATCTACATTGTGCCCAAAAATCAAACCATTTGCACTCATCCCGAGGCCTGAATAAAATAATTAGTCTTTTCCTACATTGAATTTTAATAGGTCCAATTTACATCATCTTTTAGGTTTATCAATTTTCCTGGATTCATCTCACAAAGATATATCTAGGATATTTTTTTATATCTGGAAATAATATACTTTGGTATTTATTAAAATTAACTTTGCAAAAGCTATCCTGCATTCATATTAAATTAATTTTTAATTGATTTGGAGTCTAAAAATTCCAAAAAACTTGTGGTAGCTTAGTTTCATCGATATCATCTTCTGGCCAAATTTCATTAATTTTGGATTTCATTTGAATATCATTCATGATTTAACTTACAATTTGGCTTGAAATTGCTTTGTGTTTTCTTTAATTACATAAAAAAAGATAAAAAAATTCTCCCAAAAATCTAACATCAAAATTAACTTAAAATTAACCTAAGGAGAGAGCTGCCTCCTTGAGTTCAACCTTGGACTTGCCAAAGTAAAAAAAAATCGACCGCTTGTGTTTAACTCAATTAAATCTGAGTGGTTTTTGACGAGTCCTCGATTACCCAACTGTAACGAATGACAAATATAATTCGATCATTAATCCGATTGAATTAACAAGGGTAGTCTTGGCCTTTTCAAATGGTGTCGTTGTCGAGGAGCAGGAATCTCTCCTGCTAGAGATCCTAGAGAAAAACCGCAAGGCGATATGATGGAGCATCTCTGATCTCTACAGGATAAATCCCGCTTTGTGTTTGCACCATATCTACTTGGAGAATGACGCTAAACCCTCACGTGAATTCCAACGTAGGTTGAATCCAAATTTACGAGAGGTTGTGAAGAAGGAGATATAGAAATGGTGTGACACGGATTTTATTTATCCTATCTCCGATTCCAAATGGGTGCACCTATCCATGTTGTCCCAAAAACGTCGGGCATTCAGACGACCACCAATGAGGATGGAGAGGAGATCATGACCAGAGTACCCACGTCGTGGCCTATCTTTGTGGATTACAGATGCCTGAATGCCACGACGAAGAAGGATCACTTTCCCCTCCCATTCATTGATCATATCTTAGAAAGATTAGCGGGAAAAAGATTCTTCTGCTTCCTAGATGGGTTCTCGGGCCACAATCAAGTAGCCATTGCTCCTGAGGACCCGGAGAAAACCACGTTCACATTCCCCATTTGGTTCCTATGCTTTCAGGCGCATGTCCTTTGGGTTATTCAATGCTCCTGGTACTTTTATTAGGTGCATGATTGTTGTATTCGTCGAAATTTTCAGTGAATTCCGGGAAGTCTTCATGGATGACTTCTCGATCTACGATGATTCCGTCGATTCCTATTTTAGGAATCTGGACCGAGTCCTCAAGCAGTGTTGCAAGGTTAATCTAGTGCTCTCCTTGGAAAAAAAGTCACTTCATGGTGACGGAGGGCATTGTGTTGGTGCACACCATCTCCAAGAGAGGAGTGGAGGTTGACCCTGCCAAGGTGGACGTGATCAGACGACTCCATCCACCAACCAACGTTTAACAGTTGCGGTCATTCCTTGGGCATGTTGGATTTTATCGGAGATTTATCAAGGATTTTTTAAAGATTGCCCGACTGCTAACTGAGCTTTTAGGTAAAGACATGGAGTTTATTGTCGATCATAAATTTCTTGAGGCCTTTAAGAAACTACAAGGGATGATCATGGACGCCCCAATCCTACCAGCACTAGATCGGTGTCTTCCTTTTCAGATCATGAAGAACACCTCAGATTTTGCTATTGGGGCTGTGTTAGGTTGGAGGAGCGATGACGCCCCATTTGCCATACACTACGCAAGCAAAGTGCTTGATACAACTCAATGTAACTATATAGTTACAGAAAAAGAGATGCTTGCAGTAGTGTTCTCCTTGGATAGGTTCAGATCTCATTTAATTGATTCTAAGGTGATTATGTTCACAGACCATACGACACTAGACGTGAAGGCGTGTCTTCTTAGGTGGGTTCTACTCATTCAGGAAATGGATTTGGACATCAGAGATAAACCTGGAAAGAAGAACATAGTGGTTGATCACCTCTCTCGTCTCTAAAATCTTGATGATTCTGAGGATACGCCAATTCGAGACTCCTTCCCCGACGAATCGATTTTTGTTATCGACTCACGCCCATGGTAAGACAATATCGTGAATTATCTTATCTCCAAGAAAGTTTCCGAGGATTGGCCCAAGAGCCACATAGAACGACTTAATTCAGGTTCAAGACATTACCATTGGGAGAATCTGATCCTTTTCTTTGAAGGATCGGATTGTGTATGGAGACGGTGTATTCCTTAAGAGGAATATTAGAGTGTCCTTACTTTATGCCACAATCTGGAGGCAAGAGGACACCACTTTGGGAAGAGGATCGCATGGAAGGTACTTCAATTTGGCTTATACTGGCCGACTCTGTTTCACGATGTGCTCACCTTTGCGAAGTCGTGCCCAGTATGCCAACGAATGGGAGGAACTGTTGGTTTCAAGGATGAGATGCTGATGCAACTTGTAATCATTTGTGTCTTTGACGTGTGGGGCATCGACTTCATGGGACCATTCCCGGTTAGCCACGGATTCGAATACATCCTTCTTGCATTATATTATCTTTCAAGGTGGGTGGAGGCTATCCCAACCCGAGCCACAGACAGTAGGATTGTTTGTAAATTCCTTAGAGATGACATCATCTCTAGGTTCAGGATCCCAAAAGTGTTGATATCTGATAGGGGTAGCCATTTCGTGAACAGAGATGTGAAGAAACTTTTAAAGGATTACGACATCCAACACCGTGTCGCTGGTCCTTACTAGCCACAGACCAATGACATGGCTAAGATGTCGAATAGGGAGGTGAAGACTATATTGCAGAAGCTTGTCCGCCCAGACATGAAGGACTGGTCTCAAATTTTGGATCAAGTCCTTTGGGCTTATAGGACAACTTACAAGACACCTTTTGAAACCTCCACATTTAGGATGGTATATGAGAAGCCGTGCCATTTGCTTGCGAATTAGTGCACAAATCTGAATGGGCAATCAAGAAGGTCAACAGGAACACACACCTAGAGCAGAAACAGAGAGAGATGGATCTGAATGATCTTGTGGAAGTCCAAAACCAAGCATACGACAACAGTTTGGTATACAAGGACAAGGTAAAGCATTGGCATGATAGATATATCAGACGAATGACCTTTGTTCCTGGACAGAAGATATGGTTGTTCAATGCGAGGCGGAAGGTTTTCCAAGGCAAGCTGAAATCCAAGTGGACGTGTCCATTTATAGTCTGTGCTGTGCATGATAGTGGATATGTTGAGATCTCAGATCTCACAGATGGAGCACAAACATCCCTAGTAAATGGACAAATGCTGAAACATTCGTCAAACCAATGAACAATTAGTCCATGTTGAGGAGATTGTATTCAGGTGCGAGGCAGATGCAGATAATACACATAGAGTCGCACATGAAACCTTGCAACAATGAGCACTCGGCCTTCATCAACATCTAAAAGATTCATATTGTGATCCTTGTATATACTCGCCCTTCATGTATATTCTTTCCCTCCCTCCCGTGACTCTACTCACTCGCCCCAGCTCCATATTGTTTCACTTTATGGCTATACATAGGATGACCATATCCTAAGTATAGGGGGGAGGGTGTAACGAGTCCATTCACTATTCATTGTACACACTCGCCATCCCATCGGTCCTCATACTCACGTGAACATAGACTTGCAGACTCAAAGAATTAAGTCACTTGACCTGAAAAATCACAACTCCAGTTCCTATAAGGTTCCTCTGAAATTAGGTGGATTAAGGTTAAATCGAGTCCATCCTCTACATCTATTCACAACTCGGTTCAGAACACACTAGCTTTTCACTTTGCATATGCAAGATATGCAGATGAGATGTAGATGACATGCTATGTAGATGAATGAAATGCAAGACTCTTTTCTTTTTTAGTGCAGAAAGGATATGCAAGAGTAAATAAGAAGACTTTGATTTTTATGATGATTTTTTTCCAATTTTTACCCACCCCATAATTATTGTATAATACATACAAAAATACGCAAGAGTACAAGCTATGGGTAAAGTATATATGTAATATATACACACCCCCCTATACGTAGCATGTGCTATGTCCTCAGAGCACGAAAAGTGAGGAAAAAGACATAGCTCATGCTAAGTGTAGGAGAACAAAAAGTATATAGAATTTGTCCCGCCCCTATACTTAGTCTCTTGCAGCCTAGTGTAGAAGAAGACCAAAAATTGGGGTGGACGAGGTCAATAGGGGAAATGGATGAGAATACATACATGATGGGCATCGATTTCTACTATACTTAGGCTCTGGTCAACCTAAGTATAAGACAAGACTACTCTGATAGGTGTTTTATTTTCACTCAAGCCTGTCTTATTTTCTTGCATTTTTTTCACACTATATACAAGGTGCAGCATGTATATCAGGAGTTTTTCCTCTTGATCTAGTAGACTATCCCTCTTTTGAAGCATTAATGCAACCCACAACATCCTGTCCTTAGATGTCAACACCACCGGACTAAGTTGAGATGCACTACCTCCTTAGAGGAGGACAGATGTTTCCACCCGTGTACTACTCCAAGCTAAAGGATTCTACCTCCTCACCTCCTCATCAATGAAGAGCTAAGTGCATTGTGCTTGTCCAAGTTAGATCAATTTCTATAAGAATCATGCGTGTGCATGAGATGTTCTATTTAGACTAATCAAGATGTTGTATATTAGCAAGAAGTCTGCAGCTAGATGACTTGGCTACATTGGTTAGACATCCTGGGATAGGTAGCTATACTGGCTACCGTCCATTCTTTTCTCCACCTCCTCCTCTTGAGCTAATCACACTTGAACTTAGAAGGGAATACCCCTCTCCTCTAGGAAAGAGTTGCTAGACCGGGTAATTAGAGTTACCTTATTAGAGGAGGCTGCTTATTAGGCAATTCTGATGTGGAGAGCTATCTTATACTTACACAGTACAATTAAGAATCATAGTCATCAGAAATTTGCATTTGAGGATTTGTTCTGACCTGACTATTAAGGCGTCTTGAATAGAAGACTTGTGGAACTTAGAGTCAGTTAGGTCTTAAGTTTATGTCCCAGTAAGGTTCCTCCACACAATTAATCCAAAGGTCAAGTCAAGCTCCATTTTCAACTTTTGTTCGTGACCTTGGTATGGAACTCAAAAACATTTCACTCTTGCATTTCATTTTAGTTGCTTGGGAACGAGCAAGGTTTAAGTATAGGGGGTTGATGAATATGCAATTGATCACTCTAAAAGTTGAAAATAAAGCCTTGTTCCCGAGTAATTAGATGCATATTTCCACCAATATTGCATAATTATCATTCATGCATGCATTGATAACATTTGCATTTTAGCATTCGCATTTGCATGAAATAAGAAGCCAAATATATATGTAGTGGTTGATCCCCTTGATCGGACCGGAGGAACAAGACGTGCAACAACCGTCCGATATCCTTGATCGAACGGTCCCGATCGATCTACATCACATGCTTCCCGTCACCATTGGATCAGGAGGATTTAATGACCCATACACAACCATGTTTCCATCGCCTTCGAGCTCCAAATACCATTGGATTCCTCTTGATCCAACGGGCGCGGCACACCACATCGCCTTGGTGCAACAACCGTTGGATCTCTCCAAATCTAACGGTCCAATACTCGCCACGTAGCGACCTTCGAGCCTCTTCCTCGACCCTAGGCTCGGAGCACCTGAAGCAAGAACCGAAGCACGCTCGAAACTCCAGCGCCTCCGAGCCGACGTTCGAGCCTCCATAGCCTCCTAAGCCTAGCGCCTCACATGTCCCTCACATGCAGGATGGGTGAATTTTACAGAGGCCCCTACAAGTTCCAAGATTTGCAATTCAGTCCCTGCAAGGTGCTTCACGTGAGGAGGACGCGTTCCCTTGGGAATTTTGGACGCATATCCTCAGTATTATAGGTATTTGCATGTTAGTACATGTATGCATGTTTTAGAATTACGTGAGGAGGACGCGGTCCATGTGTTTGCACACATATTTAGACATCCATTTTTCACCATTTTTAAATTCCAAAAATTGCATCTTGTAGTAGAAATTGTGCTTTATCTTTTGTGACACGTGTCATATTTTTATGAGCTTCATAGAATGAAATAATATTATTTTTGTGGAAATTGACCTAATTTGCCCACTGTGTGCTTGAAATTCATTATTAAATTATTTGTTGCTCCAAAAATCACCATAAAATCATATTAGGTTTAGTTTAAGCTGATCTACACTGTGCCCAAAAATCAAACCATTTGCACTCATCCCAAGGCCTGAATAAATTAACTAGTCTTTTCCTACATTAAATTTTTATAGATCCAATTTACATCATCTTTTAGGTTTATCATTTTTCCAGGATTCATCTCACAAAGATATATCTAGGATAATTTTTTATATCTAGAAATAATGTGCTTTGGTATTTATTAAAATTAACTTTGCAAAACTGCATTCATATTAAATTAATTTTTAATTCCAAAAAAATTATGGTAGCTTAGTTTCATCCTATATCATCTTCAGGCCAAATTTCATTAATTTTGGACTTCATTTGAAAATCATTCATGATTTAACTTACAATTTGGCTAGAAATTGCATAGTGTTTTGTTTATTGACATAAAAAAGACAAATAAATATTCTCCCGAAAATCCGACATCAAAATTAACTTAAAATTTACCTAAGGAGAAGCTGCCTCCTTAAGTTCGACCATAGTCTTTGATGAATCCACGATTCATTAGCTCAATATCTTGATCTTAGAAAATTCCCTGAGAAAATTCTCAATTAAATGTCCATTAAATAAATAAATTAACAAAATGACTCTTGTAAATAAAACACACTAAATATTGTATATTAGATTGTACAATATACATTAGCAATAAAAAGGCGTAAAATTGAAGGTGTTTTTCACATGTAAATAGCCAAAAACTTCATGTATTTTTAATAATTTCATTGCACTTCCTTTTTCTTATTCATAAATATATATATATATATATATATATATATATATAAATACAAAAATACAAAACAAATTTCACCTCAAATAAATGCTCCTAGATCCCAAAGAGAATAAGCCGTGAAGTCGAACTTCCAGGCCAAATTCCCGCTCCGTATGAACTCTAAATTCACCAAACTCACTTTTAATGTTAGTAGAAAATTATCTATCCAATGGAAGTGGTTTCATTAAAATCAGAGCTCATTTGGAAAAGTTTGGTTTTGGGACCTAGATGTACATTGTATATTATGTATATATTAATTCTTTCTTCATATTTTATTTTATCTTTCTTAATTATAAAAATACAAAAAAATCATACTTATGTTGTATTTTAATTTTAGTATTTTATTGTGTTTTTCCATTGTAAATATCTCCTATTAAAAAGACAAAAAATACATATTAGAAAAGAAAACAAAAAATGTACATGTTGTATGTATTCCTTTGTAAATTCTCCACTATTTTTTCCTTCTTAATATTTTTTTGTTGTATTTTAGTAGTCTACTTTATATCATTATTTATTTTATTATTTAATTCCCATTCTCCACAATACTTTTCTTCTACCACCAACCTCCATTCAACTCCACCTTTTTTTAATGACCTCCCATTCAACTCCATTAGTAATACAACCTCCCATTCAACTCCACCACATTAATAACTTCTCATATCTTCTCTTTATATACATCCCATCCTCCTCATTTTGCACTTGATCCATCTTTATGTGAGGAGAGCCTAGTTCCCATAGTTGAATTGGCAACAACGACACAACCGCAGCGAGCGACGACAGCCCTCTCTCCAGTGAGATCCGTTGGCTTTTCGGCCAACATCGCAGCCACATCCGTGCATTGCTTGAGCTCATCGCTCACTGCCGATTTGAGCGAAGATTGTGCTATCGTGAGCACATCATAGGCTATGGATTTTCCATTCATTTTACCATCATCATTATTTTCTCATTTTTTATTCACATCACCACCTATTTGTCACCTTCATTTGTTCAAATTGGCATTTATCATTTCACTCCATCATCTCATCACTACCACCTTCATTTTTTCCTTTTTTGTACATATCCACTTTTGTTCCTATTTAAGAATTCAAAATAAAAAAATGAAAGAAATGAAAAATTAAAAAACACACAATACTAAAAAGATTTCAAAATAAATAAAATAAATAAAAAACACACAGGAGGGATCAACGGTGCCGCCATCACCGCCCCCCTCGTCCTCCAGCCGCAGTCGCGCGTGCGGTGGGCGGTGATATCGCTCCCGCACCCTTAGTTAATTCGGGCAAATTAGTGGTCCAAATTACTTTTAAGTGTTCGTTGCAGTCGGATACGAGAGGTTGATCAAAAACCACTTAAGTCAGATGTTGGTCAATTTTAAGCGGTGATATTTTTTTACTTGGTGGAGTCCAAGGTCGATCTCAGGGAGGCAACTGTCTCCTTAGGTGGATTACAGCAATTTACAAGTGTTGATATTCAAGGAACAATTTTTTGGTATTTTTATTTCTTATGCAGACATATGCAGACAAATCTTAGCCAATTAATTTGTGTATCAAACTAAGTCCAAAAATGATGAAAATTGGCCAGATGATTATTTATGATGAAAATAACCTATACTAATTTTTTTTGGAATTTTTTTCGACTCAAAATAATTTTTCTGTGAATTAAATAAACAGACAGAGTGATTTTCAGTTTTTAATGTTTAATAAATATCAAATCACAATTTTTCCAAGAAATGAAATTATCCTAGGAGGGTCTAATGATCAGGAACCTAGGAAAATTAACAGAACTTAAATTTATTGTGAAATGAATTAATTAAAATTAATTTAAGGAAATCACTAAACTATTTATTGAGGCCTCGTTATGCGTGCAAACGATATGAAATTTTTATGGAGTGTTGAAAATAATGTCCTTAAGCTACTGTGAATTTTTGGCGATTTTTGAAGGCACAGATAATTACTTAAAAATCAAAAGGCATCACTGGGCAAAATATGACACAAATGAACCAATTAATTTATTAATAATTCAAGCATACCAACAAAAATCAAACACGTGTACTAACAGGTAGAGGACAAAATTCTCAACAACTTGCAATTTTTAGAATTTCAAAATGATGAAATATGCATGCTATGGACACGTGCAAACACAAGGGTATAAATGCAATACCGGAAAATAAAATTTCAATAAGCAAACATGCTGACAGGGACTAAAATGCAATTACCGATACTATGCAGGACTTCTATGCAATTTCTCCACGAGACACGTGCTCCTCACGTGGTGTCTGCTTCACAGGGACCTTTTTGCAAATTCGGAAAGTTCCAGGGGCGTCGGTGCAATTAACCCAGGTCGCACGTGCTCCTCACGTGGGGCGACCTAGGTTCGGAGGGCGTCGGAGGCTCGGAGCGAGGCTCAGGTCTTCTGGAGGTTCGGCTCAGCTTCGATGCAGCTTCGGGTCACCCGAGCCTAGGCTTGGAGGTCGAGGCTCGGATAAGGCGACGTGGCGGCCTGAAGGCCCTTGGATCAAGATGGATCCAAGGGAGGTCGATGAAGACGCGTGGCGGCTTGTGAGGCGTCCGATCCGAGGGGTGATCAACGGTCGCGGACGAGGGCGGCAAAGTGGACACGTGGAGGGGCGAAGACCGTTCGATCAGAGGATCGAACGGTTGCTGCTCCTTCTTCTCTATCGATCCTCCGCCGCCTGCGGAGGAGAGGGCTGCGCTCCGGTGAAGACGCTGTAGCTCCGCCCGTTCCTCCTGAAGCCGATGAAGCTCTCCGAGGTGTCGGAGATATCCCAGTAGGAGCGTGGCGATGCGGCGAAGGCACTGATGGTCCCAGGATCCCTGGAGGATGGCTGGAGCTCTATGTCGATGAAGCTCGAGGAGAGCTCTGGCGAGGCTCCGGCCAATGATGAAAGTATCACCTGCAAGCGTTAAATGTAGAGCCGGAGCTCGTGCGTGCGTTTGTGGAGAAGTGGTGTTGGTTGGCGAGGCCTAAGGAGACGTGAGGTGGTCGGGGGACGTTGCTCCGGCCAAGTGGCAGAGCTGGAGATCGATGGACGGTGGAGTGGAGCGTCTGAAGATGCGGAGGGGTCAGCGAGGATGAGAGCTCCGACGCGGAGCTCGGCGGAGTGAAGGCGAGGCGTGTAGATGATCGTGGACAGAGAATAAAATCGGAGAAGATGAAGGGAAAAGAAGAAAACGATCGGAGGAGAGATGGAGGGGATTACCTGGGGATTGGGGCTCAGCTTTGAGCTCCAGGTCGTCGCTCAAGAGGTCGGTAAAGCCCCGAGCTCAAGCAGCTACGCGGAGGGCGGCTGCGACACGGCGGTGGCACCGTGGATCTCGCCGGAGAAGGAGGGCTGTCTTCGCTCAAGGATTCACTCAATTCCTGTCACAAATCGAAGGTTCCGAGCTCTAGGTTCCTCTCTGGAGTGGCGGATGGGGATGAATGTGGCCGGAGAGGGGGTATTTAAAGGATGAAGGTGACGGTCTGGCTGGGTGGATGGCGAAGTTGGTGGCTGTCGTGGGGCGAGTGTGGCGGAGATGGTGGTGTTTGAGGGAGCTTGCGAGGGAGAGGGATGAGTGGGGTGTGTCGTGGGGAGGTCAGCGGCCGGCGAGGGTGGCTGACGTGTGCCCAAAAAAAGAAAGGGGGCGCCCCTCCCGCAAGGCAGAGATCGTGGGAGAGAGGGGCGCCCGAGGTAGGAGACGAAGTCTCCACCGTTGGATCTTGTGATCCAACGGTGGGGATCGAAGCGAGATGGAGCGGTTACGATGAGATCTGGGATGCCCAGATGAGGGGTTATGAGAGCGCCACGTGGCGCGTTTTGGCGAGGCGCGAGCGGATGGCTCAGATGAAAGGGTAGGGTTGATCTGAGGGTCGAGATTCGCTGGAAGGTGGGCGGCTGTGATGAGAGGATCGGGGGCGCGATCGAGCGGCGTAGATGCCGCCACGTGGCTCGCTGAGAGCGCGGCGCTAAGGGACGGTGGAGATGAGGTATGGGCTTTGATCCTACGGTCCATATGAAGGGCGTGCGTGGCAGCGGCTCGGCCGTTGGATCAGGATGGCCATCCAACGGCGGAAGGCACGGGCGGATCAGACAAAGGGCAGCGGGCCGCGTGACGCAATCAGAGTGCGCCACGTGGCCTGCTGTGAATGGTTGGAGGGGAAAACACGTGTAGAGAGAAGAGGAAGCCGAATTTGGAAAAACTCAAAACATGAAAGTTGTAGATCTTGATGAGATCTACAAGTTTCATGTTGACCAAAGACGGAGATGAGGTCACATATAATACATAAATACAAAGATACATAAATATACATATGTAGTATACAAAATGACCCAAAAACCCAAGTTTCTCATACAAGCTCCAACTTCGATGAAATTAGTCTCATTTTGAAGGTCTTTTAATATATAGTATTCTAAGAGTGAGTAGACCTAAGTAGGGGTTTGTATGCGGGCTTTATGTGTATTTTAATGTACAAGGGTTCTCAGGATATTTGGGCTATTTTACAAGGGTGATTTGTGGCATCCTTCCCTATATTATTAAGGAGTATACACATCTATTATAGAGAAGGAGTTATTTGATGAAGAGGTATTTTACAGGGGATTTTTGGCTTCTTATTTAAATGCAGATGAGCTGCTATAATGCATGAATTATGGATGCATGCATGAGTGTTATTTATGCAAGATAAAAGGAAATATGCCTCTATTTTCTCGGGAACAAGGCTCTATTTTTGACTTTTGGAGTGATGAATAACAGATTCATCAACCCCCTATACTTAAACCTTGCTCGTCCCCGAGAAACTAAATGAAATGCACGAGTGAAATGAAATTGGGTTCCATACCAAGGTCATGAACAAAAGTTTAAAAATAGAGCTAGACTTGACCTTTGGATTAATCATGTGTCGGAACCTTATTAGGATCTGAGTTTAAGACTTAACAGACTTCAAGTTCCACAAGTCTTCTATTCAAGACTCCTCGACTTACCTAATCAGAACAAGTCTACATACACAAACCCTAATGACCATGAATCCTTTCATGCAGTGTAAGTGATAGCTGACTCCCCACCTCAGAAGTAACAAAGAAACAACCTCCCCCAACCTGGTAACTCTAATGCCTCGGTCTAGCAACTCTTTCCTCGAGAAGCGGGGTATTCCCTTCTAAGTTCAAGTTCAACCGGCTCAAGAAGAGGAGGAAGAAGTATAGACTTTTGGAAGCTCAGCCAGTGTAGCTAAGTCTCCCGCTGCAAGTACATGGTGACTACAAGCTTTTGCTTTTCTTGACTACATACACTCTGGTGGGGTTATTAAATTTTCAATCCGACCCACCACTTTTTTTGGAGTTCTTTTTGGCATTTTTTTTATGCCTTTGTACAACATATATACATGGTGCAACATAGATAAGAAATTTCCTCTTGAGCCAGTAGACTATCCCTCTTTTGAAGCTTTATTGCAACCCACTGCTTCTGTCCTCAGCCTTCATCACCACTAGTCCAAGTTGAGACGCACTTCCTTCACTAGAAGAAGAAGAGAGGTTCCGCCTAGAAGTACTACCCTCATATGCTACCCCAAGCTAAAGGAAACTGTCTCCTCATCACCTCATCCGTAGAGAGCCATGTGTAAAGTGCTGGTGCATGTTAAGCCATTGTCTCTAAGATTCGTGTGTGTGTTGTTAAGTGCTCTATTCAGGCTTGTCAAGATGACATATGAACATAGACTTGGAGACTTAAAGAATTAAGTCATCTGACCTGAAAAATCTTAACTCCAGTTCCTAGAAGGTTCCTCTGAAATTAGGTGGATTAAGATCAAATCAAGTCCATCCTCAATATCTACTCATAACTTGGTTTAGAACCCACTAACTTTTCACCTTGCATATGCAAGATATGTAGATGAGATGAGATGTCATGCTATGAAAATGCAAGACTTCTTTTTCTATGCAGAGATGATATGCAAGAGTAAATAAGAAGCCTATTTATTAAAGGATTTTTTTTTATTTTTTATTATTTTTTTTTTCATATAATTTTTTTTTCGATTTTTACCCACCCGTAATTATTGTATATATATACAAAAATACGTGAAAGTACGAGCTATGGGTAAAGTATATATGTAATATATACACGCCCCCCTATACTTAGCGTGTGCTATGTCCTCAGAGCACTAAGAGCGAGGAAAAGACATAGCTCGTGCTAAGCGTAGGAGAGCCAAAAAGGTGTAGAAATCATCTCGCCCCCCCTATACTTAGGCTATGGAAGCCTAAGTAAAGAAGAAGATCAAAAAATGGGGCAGATGAGGGAAAGATGGGAAATGGATGAATATATACATGCGGGCATCGGTCCCCCCTATACTTAGGCTCTGGTTAGCCTAAGTATAGGACAGAAGGGAGTATGAGGACCGATGTGATCTGGAGGATGTACAATGAATCGACTCAGGTGACCTCTCCCCCCTATACTTAGGATCTGGTCATCCTAAGTATAGTCTGAGATAATGATTCGATGATGTGGGGATGGGTTACTAGAATCGTGGAGGTAGAGGATAGGATATACAAGAAGAATGATATGTACAGATGAGTCGGTCTGAATCTTTCGAGATGCTGCAGATGGCTAGAGTTCACTGCTGCAAGGATTCATACACGGCTTGAGATTTATCTGCGGTATTTGTCTCGCGTATGAATACAATCTTCTCCACATGGACTAACTGTTCATTGGATTCGACGAAGTGCTTCAATAGCTGCCCATTCAGTAGGAATGTCGGTGCGTCATCTGCGAGATCTGAGATCTCGACACATCCACTATCATGCACCGTTCGGACAACGAATGGTCCCGTCCACTTGGACTTTAATTTGCCTTGGAAAGTCTTCAGCCTGGCATTGAACAACCATACCTTCTGTCCAGGAACAAAGGTCTTTCGTCTGATATATCTATCGTGCCAACGCTTTACCTTGTCCTTGTACACCACACTGTTGTCGTATGCTCGGTTTCTGACTTCCACAAGCTCATTCAGATCCATGTCTCTCTGTTTTTGGCCCAGGTGTGTGTTCCAGTTAACTTTCTTTATTGCCCATTCTGATTTGTGCACTAACTCTGCGGGCAAATGGCACGGCTTTCCGAAGACCATTCGGAATGGGGAGGTGCCTAACGGTGTCTTGTAAGCCGTCCTATATGCCCAGAGGACTTGATCCAAGATCTGAGACCAGTCCTTCCTGTCTGGGCGGACAAGCTTTTGCAATATGGATTTCACCTCCCTATTCGACACCTCAGCCATACCATTGGTTTGTGGGTGGTAAGGACTAGCGACACGGTGTTCGATGCCGTAGTCCTTCAGGAGTTTCTTCACCTCCCGATTCACAAAGTGGCTACCCCCATCTGATATCATTATTTTGGGGATCCCGAACCTAGAGATTATGTGCTCTCTGATAAATTTACAGACAGTCTTGCTGTCTGCGGCTCGGGTCGGGATAGCCTCCACCCATCTGGACAGATAGTCAACCGCAAGAAGGATGTATTCAAACCCGTGGCTGACAGGGAATGGGCCCATGAAATCGATGCCCCAGGCGTCAAAGACATCACAAATGATGACCGGCTGCATTGGCATCTCATCCTTGGAACCAACGGTTCCTCCCATTCTCTGGCAGACTGGACACGACTTCGCGAAGGTGGTGGCATCACGAAACAGAGTCGGCCAGTAGAAGCCACACTGAAGTACCTTCCATGCGGTCCTCTTCCCGGAGTGGTGTCCTCCTGCCTCTAAGCTATGGCATAAAGAAAGGACACTCTGGTATTCCTCTTGAGGAATACAACGTCTCCAGACACAATCCGGTCCTTCAAAGAAAAGGATCGGATCCTCCCAATGGTAGTGTCTAGCGTCCGACTTGAGTCGGTCGATTTGGCTCTTGGGCCAATCCTCGGGAACTTTCTTGGAGACAAGATAGTTCACGATATTGGCGTACCATGGGAGTGAGTCGATAACAAAAATCGACTCGTCAGGGAAGGAGTCTCGAATTGGTGAATCCTCGGAAGTATTAAGATCTTCGAGACGAGAAAGATGATCGGCCACTACGTTCTTCTTACCAGGTTTATCACGGATATCCAAATCAAACTCCTGGATAAGTAAAATCCAACGAAGAAGACGTGCCTTTGCGTCCTTCTTCTCCATTAAATATCGCAGTGCCGTGTGGTCTGTGAACACGGTTACCTTGGATCCGATTAAGTGGGATCTGAACTTGTCCAAGGCAAACACTACCGCAAGCATTTCCTTTTCGGTAACTGTATAGTTACGCTGAGCAGAATCAAGCACTTTGCTTGCGTAGTGAATTGCAAACGGGACGCCATCTCTTCTTTGTCCCAATACAGCCCCAACAGCGTAATCTGAGGCATCCGTCATGATCTCAAAAGGGAGAGACCAATCTGGGGCTTGCAAGATGGGAGCGTCCATGATCATTCCTTGTAACAGCTTAAAGGCCTCAAGACACTTGTGATCAACAATAAACTCCGCGTCTTTGCCTAAAAGCTCAGTTAGCGGTCGGGCAATCTTAGAAAAATCCTTTATAAATCTCCGATAAAATCCGACATGCCCGAGGAACGACCGCAACTGCCGTACGTTGGTTGGTGGCTGGAGTCGTCTGATCACGTCCACCTTGGCAGGGTCAACCTCCATTCCTCTCTTGGAGATGACATGCCCCAACACTATGCCCTCCGTCACCATAAAGTGACTTTTCTCCCAGGAGAGCACCAGATTAACCTCACAACATCTTTTTAGGACTCGGTCCAGATTCCTAAGGCAGGAATCAAAAGAGTCGCCGTGGACCGAGAAGTCATCCATGAAGACTTCCAGGAATTCGCCGACCATTTCGGCGAATACAGCAATCATGCACCTTTGAAAAGTACCTGGAGCATTGCATAACCCAAAAGGCATGCGCCTGAAAGCATAGGTACCAAAGGGGCATGTGAACGTGGTTTTTTCCTGGTCCTCTGGAGCTATGGCTACTTGATTGTAGCCCGAGAACCCATCAAGGAAGCAGAAGAATTCTTTTCCCGCTAATCTTTCTAAGATCTGATCAATGAATGGTAGAGGGAAATGATCCTTCTTCGTCGCGGCATTCAAGCGTCTGTAATCCACACAGACGCGCCACGACGTGGGTACTCTCGTCACGATCTCCTCTCCGTCCTCGTTGGTGGTCGTCTGAATTCCCGACTTTTTCGGGACAACATGGATTGGGGCCACCCACTTAGAGTCGGAGATTGGGTAAATGAAACCCGCGTCGCACCATTTTTCTATCTCTTTTTTCACCACTTCTCGTAAATTTGGATTCAACCGGCGTTGGAATTCACGAGAGGGTTTGGCTTCGTTCTCCAAATATATATGGTGCGAACACAGAGCGGGATTTATCTCGTGGAGATCGGAAATGCTCCAGCCTATTGCCTTGCGGTTCTTCTCCAGGATCTCTAGCAAGCGAGATTCCTGCTCCTCGGTCAATTGCGAACTGATAATGACCGGGAATTTCTTATCTTGGCCTGCAAGGAAGGCATACTTCAGAGTTGTGGGTAAAGGTTTGAGCTCAGGGATGGTATGATCGTCTAAGAAGTCTGGCTCAATCAAATCTGGTTCGGTGTTGGAAGTGGCTGGATCCTGTTCTGTAGTGGCTGCCACCAAGCTTGGCTCTGGAGTCGGATCGTCAAAGGTCTCCATGCAATCGGCAAACGCCTCGTCCGACTCGTCTTCCTCATCTTCCGATTGTCCTAAGGAGGTAAGGACTGACAGGCCCACTTGGGCCTCTATGTCATCGAAGATGAAGGGCGATGCAGGCTCAGAGCTGTACTCATTCCTGAGGATCTCGCAGACTGATTCATGCACTGGATCATCTTCAAAGGAGATGGACGCTTCGGTGCTCGCTGGGTTCTGTCTCCATGGCCCAACTAAGTCTACATGCTCTCGGTCTGTTTCGATAGAAGAGTACTCGGTGCTGGATTCGGAGTCTGGTCTCTGCCATCTGGTTTGCTTCATCTCTAGTTCCTCATCTCCGCCTGGAGTTTGGAACTGAATTTTCCCATTCTTATAATCGAATAAGGCCCCTGCTGTTCTGAGGAAGGGCCTACCCAAGATAATCTGGGAATCTCTCCAATTACGAGGGGTTTCCATATCAAGGACAGTGAAGTCCACCAGGTATTCTTGCCCCTCGACTTTGATCATAATGTTCCTTAACTCTCCTTGGGACCTCTTAGTTGATTTGTCTGCAAACTGAAGAATAGCTCTAGATTTCCTAAGAGGTCCGAGATTTAGCCGCTCATAGAGGGCCGTGGGCATCAAATTGATCGAGGAACCATTGTCCAGGAGAGTGCGTGCAAACGCGATGTCATCAACATGACTCACTACATAGTGTGCACCCATGTCTCTTCGTTTCCGAGGAAACGAGTTCTTTATTGCACAAGTCGTGGCTACTGATAGAACGTGTTTCTCAACACGGCTTTTGGTCTTCCTGCTAACCCTAGTAGGTGTGCATCTCACCTTAAGGTATTTTTGGAATGCAGGGGTCATCTCCACGAACTTGTCAAAGGGGATTGTGACCTTGATGTGTTTGTTACAAAACTCGGCCATCTCAGGGTCATCTTTTTGGATTTTTGTGTTTTTCTTCTTCCCACCCTTGAGAGCTTGGGGGAAAGGGATTATTAACTCAGGTTCTGGAACTGAAATATCTTCATTAGCTGCTGAAACTGAGTTTTGAACACGACTCTGACTCGGACTTTTGTACAGACTCTGACTCTGACTCTGACGAAAGGGAAAATGCTTGGGCGAAACCGGTGATGCTTCTTCCGCTTCTTCTGGCTGGTCCTCCTCAGATGGAGGTGCGGGCTCATCGGTGTCGTCGGACTCTGGATGACTGCGGGGCTGGTGCTTCGAGGACTCAGATGTCCTCTTCTTCTGCTGGTGGTGGTGCTCCTCCTTTTCCTCCTCCGAATTCTCCTCAGGTCGAACTTCGGAGGTTCCTTCCTGTTGTGCCCGTGCCCGATCAGGTATGGTCACGGTCCTTCCGCTCCTGAGGGACATATGATTAACATTATCGTACGAAAGGATCTCATGTTCAGATAAATAATTATCTGAATAGTATACCTGATCTCGGGGTCGGTTCTGGCCCTGATGCAGGCTGTTTGGGTTGGCCTGAACCTGTGCGGGAATTGGGGTCCTTGGCGCCATTTGTTGGTCCTGGGCACGAGAAACCCGATTGATGTCGGTTCTCATATCCAAGTAATCATTCTGTATCTGTTGGACCCTATCAGACAGGGTCTGGATCGCCAAGGTGAGTGACTCCTATTCGGTGGGCTGGGCTTGCTGCGGTGTTGATGCCGTCCTAAATTGGCCCTGCTGGCCATGCCGATACTGCTGCTGATGGAACGGTGCTGGCCCCTGCTGGGATGTACGCTGCTGCGGCTGGTACCCATGATCTGGCCTGGACTGGTATCGCGGGACTGTGACGGGCCTGGTCTCTTGGTAAACTGGGGTGGGGCGGTGTGCCTGATCCTTCCCCATCTCGATTTGCCGGACTAGTGGGTCCCGGCTATACCAAAGCCCGTTAATCTCATATACAGGCGGAGGCTCCTCGTACTCTGTCTCAACTGGTGGGGGTGCATGATGGTTCTGCTGGGTGTAAGTCTGATCCCAGCTGCTCTGAGACCCTGGTGCCTGTTCCTGTACAAGATGGACTCGATGTACAGGCACAGGTGGTGCAGAAGGGGTGGGTAGCTTAATCTTGGCTACCTTTTCAGAGAGTTCCTCCACCTTCTTGGAAAGGCTCGAAAGAGACTCCATCTCCGCGACTCTCTTGTGGATCTGCTCGACCATAGTAAGCTTGTCTGCAATCATCCCCATGCTGGGGATGAGGTCCTCAGTCAGATCTGCAACAGTCCTTCTAGTTGTCTCATTGGATAAGATTGAGGGAGACAACTGATAGGCCCTTGCGGCCTGTGACCTGTCGGTTTCTGCCATCTGCTCTAGGATCTTCCATACAGCATGCTCGTTCTTGTTCAGATAGCTTCCTCCACAGGCGGCACTGACTAACCCCTGCATTTCTGGGGTTAATCCACAGATCAAGGTCTGGACTAAGATCGCCTTTGAAATGCCGTGGCAGGGGCATTTCTGTACTAAGTCATTGAACCTATCCCAAGCCTCATGGAACGGTTCGCAGGCTCCTTGAGCAAAGCTGGCGATCTTTGTTCTCATCTGATTAGTTCTACTGAGAGGGTAGAACTTCTTTAAGAAAAGGTCCTTGAACTGCATCCAGGTAGTACATACCACCCCCAAAATTTTTCAGCCAATGAGCAGCCTTATCACCTAAGGCAAAAGGGGTGGCCTTCAGCCGAATATAATCTTGGCCAATATTGGGGTGGCTAAGATTGTTGCACACTAACTCGAAGTCACGGAGGAAAGTGTATGGTTCTTCATTAAGGTTTCCGTTGAACTTCGGGAGCAGACTAAGGAAGTGGGGCTTCAACTCAAATGCCTGGGCGGGAACTGCGGGTGCCAACCAGTTCTGAATCTCGTTCTCCGCCGGGTTATAGGTATCGACCATTGGTCGGTCGATTCCTTCTGCTGCTATGATTTGTCCCATCCGTGCAGTGAGATCTGCATTCCTCTGTTCGGCATCAGCAAGGCGGGCAAGAATCTGTTTGATTTGTTCCTCATCTGGTGGAACTTTCGGCGGCATCTTGTCCTCTAGTTCTGGGGATTGGAAAATAAGACCGGTGTTAGAGGGCAAATCAAGGAAGGGATTACCGAGGCAATGATCTTCCTCGGTAATCTCGGAGGAGATAAAAGGGTTGGTTTGAGAGTAACCACCCTGAGCATGTGGGAACCAGGACTCAAGAGGGTCATGAGTCCTGGGTGGTCCAAGGTGCGCTCGGACCGAGGAAGACGAGTTACTTGGGGGACTCATAGAGAGATCAGTGAATAGTGTTTCGAGATCTCCCCAATCACTCATCTTGATGAGGGAAGAAGATAGGATTTTACTCCTACCTGAAGCAAGCAATAAGAACAATCCAAGACCCTGGGTTCACACTCAACACAGTGAAGGACTCAAAGTTGAGTCCAATTTATCTTGTAGTTTTTAAGTGTGATATTCAAGCAAAAGTAGCAAGTTACGCGGCCTAAAGGAAAGTCGGCTTAGAGCCGGATGCGTCTTTCCTGTTTATCCTGTCGCCTAAGATACCGCCGATCCTCCCTTTCTTTGCTCCTATCCGGAGTGGGGACTCAATGACGTGCCCCTATCTACCTGCACTGAGGCGGAGGCTGACAAAGTTTTTAGGCCTTGTCGCAGAGTACCGCTGGTTCGCCCCTATCTACCTGTGAGGGCGGAGGCTACTTGGTACTTGTCAAAGAGTTTAAAAATATCCCACTCGTGATACTTGCTAAGATCAGTTGGCTCGTGATATGGAAGGCGGGGATTTGGGCTCTGCCTTAAGGTGTTCACACACACTCAAGTACCCTCACTCAGCCTGAATACAAGGTCGGGGATTAATCTCCCGCAAACAATTTTCAGATTTTATTCCTTTTTTTGGTCAATACTGTTAGCAGTCCCGATTAAAGTTAAGTTATCACTGCAATTAGTCCACCACAAAGCACGCCTATCGGACAGTCCCAATTTCCTTTTTAATTTAAGTGAGAAAATCAGGGGGGGGAAATCGAGAAAAGCCGATGCAAGTTGAAATCGATGATGCGTATGCTGAGTAGAGAATACTTACAGTGATCCTTTCGCTTTTTATGCAGGATGCAATACAGAATTGAAGACTTTACTCTATATGCAAATGCAAACGATGAAAAGCCGCTCCTAGACAGGCAGTTCTATTAGCGTGAAGAACAGTTTAATTTGAACTAAGTCCTGCGGTCTAGGTGCGTCTTTTATGTGTAATGTGTGGTCCTATTGATTACGAGCACAAACAAATCCTAGAGTGACTCGAGGAGCCGCTAGTGCAAGCTAAGTTACAATTCACCCACACAGCACACGGGACACGGTTTCCACTATCTTTACACACGCGAGATCCCGAACGGGAACCGCTGGAAATGATGCGAAAAAATGTGGAAAATTATTGAAATTACAGGTTCTCTCAAATACCTCAAACAAATTCCAATGCGTGATCCTCGAAGCGTCTTCGACTCCGGTGTCCCTCGCACAAAAACAAGTTGAGGTCAGATAAAGAACGACACCAAAAATTGCAAAAATTTAAAAGACAGAGAAATATTCACAAGAAAACCGGGGGTCAGACTACCCGGGGAAGGAAAATCAAACACTCAAAAATATGCTACAATTAACCTAAGCCGTGCCTCCCCGGCAACGGCGCCATTTTCCATTTTGATATCGCTCCCGCACCCTTAGTTAATTCGGGCAAATTAATGGTCCAAATTACTTTTAAGTGTTCGTTGCAGTCGGATACGAGAGGTTGATCAAAAACCACTTAAGTCAGATGTTGGTCAATTTTAAGCGGTGATATTTTTTTACTTGGTGGAGTCCAAGGTCGATCTCAGGGAGGCAACTGTCTCCTTAGGTGGATTACAGCAATTTACAAGTGTTGATATTCGAGGAACAATTTTTTGGTCTTTTTATTTCTTATGCAGACATATGCAGACAAATCTTAGCCAATTAATTTGTGTATCAAACTAAGTCCAAAAATGATGAAAATTGGCCAGATGATTATTTATGATGAAAATAACCTATACTAATTTTTTTGGAATTTTTTTCGACTCAAAATAATTTTTCTGTGAATTAAATAAACAGACAGAGTGATTTTCAGTTTTTAATGTTTAATAAATATCAAATCACAATTTTTCCAAGAACTGAAATTATCCTAGGAGGGTCTAATGATCAGGAACCTAGGAAAATTAACAGAACTTAAATTTATTGTGAAATGAATTAATTAAAATTAATTTAAGGAAATCACTAAACTATTTATTGAGGCCTCGTTATGCGTGCAAACGATATGAAATTTTTATGGAGTGTTGAAAATAATGTCCTTAAGCTACTGTGAATTTTTGGAGATTTTTGAAGGCACAGATAATTACTTAAAAATCAAAAGGCATCACTGGGCAAAATATGACACAAATGAACCAATTAATTTATTAATAATTCAAGCATACCAACAAAAATCAAACACGTGTACTAACAGGTAGAGGACAAAATTCTCAACAACTTGCAATTTTTAGAATTTCAAAATGATGAAATATGCATGCTATGGACACGTGCAAACGCAAGGGTATAAATGCAATACCGGAAAATAAAATTTCAATAAGCAAACATGCTGACAGGGACTAAAATGCAATTACCGATACTATGCAGGACTTCTATGCAATTTCTCCACGAGACACGTGCTCCTCACGTGGTGTCTGCTTCACAGGGACCTTTTTGCAAATTCGGAAAGTTCCAGGGGCGTCGGTGCAATTAACCCAGGTCGCACGTGCTCCTCACGTGGGGCGACCTAGGTTCGGAGGGCGTCGGAGGCTCGGAGCGAGGCTCAGGTCTTCTGGAGGTTCGGCTCAGCTTCGATGCAGCTTCGGGTCACCCGAGCCTAGGCTTGGAGGCCGAGGCTCGGATAAGGCGACGTGGCGGCCTGAAGGCCCTTGGATCAAGATGGATCCAAGGGAGGTCGATGAAGACGCGTGGCGGCTTGTGAGGCGTCCGATCCGAGGGGTGATCAACGGTCGCGGACGAGGGCGGCAAAGTGGACACGTGGAGGGGCGAAGACCGTTCGATCAGAGGATCGAACGGTTGCTGCTCCTTCTTCTCTATCGATCCTCCGCCGCCTGCGGAGGAGAGGGCTGCGCTCCAGTGAAGACGCTGTAGCTCCGCCCGTTCCTCCTGAAGCCGATGAAGCTCTCCGAGGTGTCGGAGATATCCCAGTAGGAGCGTGGCGATGCGGCGAAGGCACTGATGGTCCCAGGATCCCTGGAGGATGGCTGGAGCTCTATGTCGATGAAGCTCGAGGAGAGCTCCGGCGAGGCTCCGGCCAATGATGAAAGTATCACCTGCAAGCGTTAAATGTAGAGTCGGAGCTCGTGCGTGCGTTTGTGGAGAAGTGGTGTTGGTTGGCGAGGCCTAAGGAGACGTGAGGTGGTCGGGGGACGTTGCTCCGGCCAAGTGGCGGAGCTGGAGATCGATGGACGGTGGAGTGGAGCGTCTGAAGATGCGGAGGGGTCAGCGAGGATGAGAGCTCCGACGCGGAGCTCGGCGGAGTGAAGGCGAGGCGTGTAGATGATCGTGGACAGAGAATAAAATCGGAGAAGATGAAGGGAAAAGAAGAAAACGATCGGAGGAGAGATGGAGGGGATTACCTGGGGATTGGGGCTCAGCTTTGAGCTCCAGGTCGTCGCTCAAGAGGTCGGTAAAGCCCCGAGCTCAAGCAGCTACGCGGAGGGCGGCTGCGACACAGCGGTGGCACCGTGGATCTCGCCGGAGAAGGAGGGCTGTCTTCGCTCAAGGATTCACTCAATTCCTGTCACAAATCGAAGGTTCCGAGCTCTAGGTTCCTCTCTGGAGTGGCGGATGGGGATGAATGTGGCCGGAGAGGGAGTATTTAAAGGATGAAGGTGACGGTCTGGCTGGGTGGATGGCGAAGTTGGTGGCTGTCGTGGGGCGAGTGTGGCGGAGATGGTGGTGTTTGAGGGAGCTTGCGAGGGAGAGGGATGAGTGGGGTGTGTCGTGGGGAGGTCAGCGGCCGGCGAGGGTGGCTGACGTGTGCCCAAAAAAAGAAAGGGGGCGCCCCTCCCGCAAGGCAGAGATCGTGGGAGAGAGGGGCGCCCGAGGTAGGAGACGGAGTCTCCACCGTTGGATCTTGTGATCCAACGGTGGGGATCGAAGCGAGATGGAGCGGTTACGATGAGATCTGGGATGCCCAGATGAGGGGTTATGAGAGCGCCACGTGGCGCGTTTTGGCGAGGTGCGAGCGGATGGCTCAGATGAAAGGGTAGGGTTGATCTGAGGGTCGAGATTCGCTGGAAGGTGGGCGGCTGTGATGAGAGGATGGGGGCGCGATCGAGCGGCGTAGATGCCGCCACGTGGCTCGCTGAGAGCGCGGCGCTAAGGGACGGTGGAGATGAGGTATGGGCTTTGATCCTACGGTCCATATGAAGGGCGTGCGTGGCAGCAGCTCGGCCGTTGGATCAGGATGGCCATCCAACGGCGGAAGGCGCGGGCGGATCAGACAAAGGGCAGCGGGCCGCGTGGCGCAATCAGAGTGCACCACGTGGCCTGCTGTGAATGGTTGGAGGGGAAAACACGTGTAGAGAGAAGAGGAAGCCGAATTTGGAAAAACTCAAAACATGAAAGTTGTAGATCTTGATGAGATCTACAAGTTTCATGTTGACCAAAGACGGAGATGAGGTCACATATAATACATAAATACAAAGATACATAAATATACATATGTAGTATACAAAATGACCCAAAAACCCAAGTTTCTCATACAAGCTCCAACTTCGATGAAATTAGTCTCATTTTGAAGGTCTTTTAATATATAGTATTCTAAGAGTGAGTAGACCTAAGTAGGGGTTTGTATGCGGGCTTTATGTGTATTTTAATGTACAAGGGTTCTCAGGATATTTGGGCTATTTTACAAGGGTGATTTGTGGCATCCTTCCCTATATTATTAAGGAGTATACACATCTATTATAGAGAAGGAGTTATTTGATGAAGAGGTATTTTACAGGGGATTTTTGGCTTCTTATTTAAATGCAGATGAGCTGCTATAATGCATGAATTATGGATGCATGCATGAGTGTTATTTATGCAAGATAAAAGGAAATATGCCTCTATTTTCTCGGGAACAAGGCTCTATTTTTGACTTTTGGAGTGATGAATAACAGATTCATCAGGCGGCGACACCCCCCTTCGCACGCAGGTCAGGCCCGACACCCCACGCCGCCTACGCGCTCCGCCACCGGCCAGGTGCTCTATCATCGCCACCTACAGGCCGCACCTCCTTCGCCTTCCGTGGCCCACCGTGCGCCCTTCTCCGCCAGCCACAAGCCGCTAGCAGCCACCCGTACCGCCGCTCCCTCATCTCCGTCCCTCACACATGGTGCAACTGCCCACCGCTGCCGTCCACCCTAGCCAAGAAAGAAGGTGAAATATTTTAAGTTTTTTTATAAAAATTGCAATTTTATTTTCACATGTTTGTGTTATTACAAAAACATCCTTGTACATATTTATGTTGTTTATTTTCAATTTTCATTTTGTACGGATACCCCTGTGTTCGCATTTTAATTTGAACATCAACTTTGCATCTTTAATTTCAATGAAAAATGTCTTGATGTGGACCAACAAATTCTATATCACTTGGATATTTATTTATATTTTTCTGATATTTGGGTAATTAATTAAAATTGTGTAACTGGAACTCTGCATATTTTACCCATTCTGTACTATTAAATATATATCTGACACATAGTTGCTCTAAAAATTCCACAAAAATTAGACTGATGCCTTGATATGTGATTGAATAACTATCCAAATTTCATCTAAAGTGGAGTTGTCTTGTGCCTGAAATAAATCATAGAGTGATTTTCGTATTTTATTTTCAATTAAATCCACATACATCCTCTTCACAAAATTTCAAGTCTCCTGTAATGCATATGAAAATACCTATATGAGATAATTTGCTCTCTTCCTTATTTGCTATTGTGGATTTATTGGAAATCAATTACTCATTATCACTCCATTTTCACTAAAAAACCATAAAAAATCATAGATTGTCAAAAGAATCCAAAAAAATCTACTGTAGTATCCTTGCATCATGTTTTTATTCCAGTAAAAATTTCATAATTTATGCTTACTGTTTGTGTGAAAAATTGCATAAATACCCATAAAAAGTGTGTATTTTTAATTGTTGCCTTTTAACCCGTAAATTTTTTAAAAAAGGTGTCTTGCATTCATCACTGGATTAAGTTTACTGAAAAATTATAATTTGACTAAATTGAACTGATTTGACATTAAAAATAATTTGGTCAAGCTGTGTGATTTCTTAGTAACTTAATTCACCCACATTTTGCATTGGTATTTATATTTGCATAAAAAATAAAAAAAATCGGCATTGGAAATCTATATCTTAATTTTTGAATTATAACCTCAAGTTGTTCCTTTGCCTCCCTGTGTTCGACCTCGGACTTGCCCGGGATATAAATTAAGCCGAGACATTCTTCACGGAGATCCTTCTCTCGGTTCTGACGTATTCGCTAAGTACACGTACTACAACATGCCCAAATTAGACATCGTACTTAGGGACTCGTCAGTCTTGCCCAAGTAAAATAAAAAAATCGGCCACTTGTGTTTAACTCAATTAAATCTGTGGTTTTTGATAAGTCTTCAATTACCCAACTGCAACGAATGGCAAATATAATTCAATCATTAATCCGATTAAATTAACAATGGTAGTTTCGACCTTTTCAAATGGCACCATTGGCAGGGAGCAGGAATCTCGCTTGCTAGAGATCTTGGAGAAAAACCGCAAAGCGATATGCTAGAGTATGTCCAATCTCTACAGGATAAATCCCGTTCTGTGTTTGCACCATATCTACTTGGAGAATGAGGCTAAACCCTCTCATGAATTCCAACGTAGTTTGAATCCAAATTTACGAGAGGTTGTGAAGAAGGAGATAGAGAAATGTGTGACGTAGGTTTTATTTATCCCTTCTCCGATTCCAAATGGGTGCACCTATCCATGTTGTCTTAAAAAAGTCGGGAATTCAGAAGACCACCAATGAGGATAGAGAGGAGATCATGACCCGAGTACCTACATCGTGGCGTGTCTGTGTGGATTACAAATGCTTGAATGCCGTGATGAAGAAAGATCACTTTCCCCTCCAATTCATTGATCATATCTTAGAAAGATTAGCAGGAAAAGAATTCTTATGCTTCTTAGATGGGTTCTCGAGCTACAATCAAGTAGCCATTGCTCCTGAGGACTAGGAGAAAACTACGTTCACATGCCCCTTTGGTACCTATGCTTTCAGGCGCATGTCCTTTAGGTTATTCAATGCTCCTTGTACTTTTATTAGGTGCATGATTGTTGTATTCGTCGAAATGGTCGGTGAATTCAGGGAAGTCTTCATGGATAACTTTTCGATCCACGGTGATTGCTTCGATTCCTATCTTAGGAATCTGGACCGAGTCCTCAAGTAGTGTTGCGAGGTTAATTTGGTGCTCTCCTGGGAGAAAAGTCACTTCATGGTGACGGAGGGATTGTGTTGGGGCACACAATCTCCAAGAGAGGAATGGAGGTTGACCCTGCCAAGGTGGACGTGATCAGACGACTCCAGCCACCAACCAACGTTTAATAGTTGCGGTCATTCCTTAGGCATGTTGGATTTTATTAGAGATTTATTAAGGATTTTTCAAAGATTGCCCGACTGCTACCTGAGATTTTAGTCAAAGACATGGAGTTTATTGTCGATCATAAATTTCTTGAGGCCTCTAAGCAACTGTAAGGGATGATCATGGAAGCCCCAATCCTACAAGCCCCAGATTGGTCTCTTCCTTTTGAGATCATGATGGATGCCTCATATTTTGCTATTGGGTCTATGTTAGGTCAGAGGACGGACGACGCCCTGTTTGCCATACACTACGTAAGCAAAGTGCTTTATACAACTCAATGTAACTATACAGTTACAGAAAAGAGATTCTTGCGGTAGTGTTCTCCTTGGATAAGTTCAGATCTCATTTAATTGGATCCAAGGTGATTGTGTTCACAGACCATACAACACTACCGTATTTAATGGAAAAGAAGGACGTGAAGGCACATCTTCTTAGGTGGATTCCACTCTTTCAGAAATTTGATTTGGACATCAGAGATAAACCTGGAAAGAAGAACGTAGTGGTTGATCACCTGTCCCATCTCGAAATTCTTGATTCTTTTGATGATGCGCCTATTCGAGACTCCTTCCCTGACGAGTTGATTTTTGTTATCGACTCACTCCCATGGTATGCCAATATCATGAATTATCTTGTCTCCAAGAAAGTTACCGAGGGTTGGTCCAAGAGCCACATAGACCGACTTCAGGCAGATTCAAGACATACCATTGGGAGGATCCGATACTTTTCTTTGAAGGACGGGATTGTGTCTGGAGATGGTGTATTCCTCAAGAGGAATATCAGAGTGTCCTTACTTTATGCCACAATCTGGAGGCAGGAGGACACCACTCAGAGAAGAGGACCGCATGGAAAGTACTTCAATCTGGCTTATACTGGCCAACTCTCTTTCACGATGCGCTCACCTTTGTGAAGTCGTGCCCAATATGCAAGAGAATGGGAGGAACCGTTGATTCCAAGGACGAGATGCCGATGCAACCTGTCATCATTTGTGATGTCTTTGACGCGTGGGGCATCGACTTCATGGGCCCATTCCTGGTTTGCCATGGATTCGAATACATCCTTCTTGCGTTATATTATCTGTCAAGGTGGGTAGAGGCTATCCCAACCCGAGCTGCAGACAGTAGGATTGTTTGTAAATTCATTAGAGATGACATCATCTCTAGGTTCAGGATCCCAACAGTGTTGATATCTGATGGGGGTAGCCATTTCGTGAACAGAGATGTGAAGAAACTATTAAAGGATTACGACATCGAACACCGTGTCGCTAGTCCTTACCACCCACAGACCAATGGCATGGCTGAGATGTCGAATAGGGAGGTGAAGACTATATTGCAGAAGCTTGCCCGCCCAGACATGAAGGACTGGTCTCAGATTTGGATCAAGTCCTTTGGGCTTATAGGACAGCTTACAAGACACCTTTTGAAACCTCCACATTTAGGATGGTATATGAGAAGCCGTGCCATTTGCTTGCCGAATTAGTGCACAAATCTGAATGGGAAATCAAGAAGGTCAACAGGAACACACACCTAGAGCAGAAATAGAGAGAGATGGATCTGAATGAGCTTGTGGAAGTCTAAAACCAAGCATACGACAACAGTTTGGTATACAAGGACAAGGTAAAGCATTGGCATGATAGATATATCAGACGAAAGACTTTGTTCCTGGACAGAAGATATGGTTGTTCAATGCGAGGCTGAAGGTTTTCCAAGGCAAGCTGAAATCCAAGTGGACGGGTCCATTTATAGTCTGTGCTGTGCATGATAGTGGATATGTTGAGATCTCAGATCTCACAGATGGAGCACAAACATCCCTAATAAATGGACAAATGCTGAAACACTTTGTCAAACCAATGAACAATTAGTCCATGTTGAGGAGATTGTATTGAGGTGCGAGGCAGATTCAGATGATACACATAGAGCTGCACATGAAACCTTGCAACAATGAGCACTCGGCCTTCATCAACATCTAAAAGATTCATATTGCGATCCTTGTATATACTCGCCCTTCATGTATATTCTTTCCCTCCCTCCCGTGACTCTACTCACTCGCCCCAGCTCCATATCGTTTCACTTTATGGCTATACATAGGATGACCATATCCTAAGTATTGGGGGGAGGGTGTAATGAGTCCATTCACCATTCATTGTACACACTCGCCATCCCATCGGTCCTCATACTCACGTGAACATAGACTTGCAGACTCAAAGAATTAAGTCACTTGACCTGAAAAATCACAACTCCAGTTCCTATAAGGTTCCTCTGAAATTAGGTGGATTAAGGTTAAATCGAGTCTATCCTCTACATCTATACTGTCTGTAAATTCATTAGAGATCACATCATATCTAGGATTGGGATCCCAAAAGTGTTGATATATGATGGGCGTAGCCATTTCGTAAACAAAGTTGTGAAGAAACTATTAAAGGATTATGACATTGAACACTACGTCGCTAGTCCTAACCACCCACAGACCGATGGCATGGCTAAGGTATCGAATAGGGAGGTGAAGACTATATTGTAGAAGCTTGTCTGCCCAGAAAGGAAGGACTGGTCTCAAATTTTGGATCAAGTCCTTTGGGCATATAGGACAGCTTATAAGACACCTTTAGAAACCTCCCCTTTTATGATGGTATATGGGATGACGTGTCATTTTCCTGCTGAATTAGTGCACAAATGTAAATGGGCATTCAAGAAGGTCAACTGGAACACACACCTAGGGCAGAAACAGAGAGAGATGGATCTGAATGAGCTTGTGGAAGTTAGAAATCGAGCATACGACAACAATTTGGTATACAAGGACAAGGTAAAGCGTTGACATGGTAGATATATCAGACGAAAGACATTTGTTCCTCGACAAAAGTTATGGTTGTTCAATGCCAGACCAAAGGTTTTCCAAGGCAAGTTGAAATCCAAGTGAACGGGTCCATTTATAGTCTGTGTTGTGCATGATAGTGGATGTGTTGAGATCTCAGATCTCACAGATGGAGCACAAACATCCCTAGTAAATGCACAACTGCTGAAACACTTCGTCGAACCAATGAACAATTAGTCCATGTCGAGGAGATTGTATTCAGGTACAACGCAGATTCAGTCGATACACATAGAGCTGCGCATGAAACCTTGCAACAGTGAGCTCTCGCCATCATCAGCATCTAAAAGATTCAGATCACGATCCTTGTATATACTCTCCCTTCCTGTATATTATTTCCCTCCCTCCAACGACAATACTCACTTACCCCAGCACCATATCGTTTCACTTTATGGCTATACTTAGGATGACCAGATCCTAAGTATAGGGTGGAGGGTGTAATGAGTCTACTCACTATTCATTGTACATACTAGACATACCATCGATCCTCATACTCTCTCTTGTCTTATACTGAGGCTGACCAGAGCCTAAGTATATGGGGGATCGATGCATGATGTATATATTCTCATCTATTTCTCCTCTTGACCTCGTCCACCCCAATTTTTGGTCTTCTTCTATACTTAGGCTGTAAGAGCCTAAGTATTGGGGGGCGGAACAACTTCTATATACTTTTTGTTCTCCTACACTTAGCACGAGCTATGTCCTTTTCCTCGCTTTTCATGCTCTGAGGATATAGCACATGCTAAGTATAAGGGTGTGTGTATATATTACATATATACTTTACCCTTAGCTTGTACTCTTGCGTATTTTTGTATGTACTATACAATAATTATGGGGTGGGTAAAAATTGGAAAACAATCATCATAAAAATCAAAGTCTTCTTATTTACTCTTGCATATCCTTTCTGCACTAAAAAAGAAAAGAGTCTTGCATTTCATTCTTCTACATAGCATGTCATCTACATCTCATATGCAAATCTTGCATATGCAACGTGAAAAGCTAGTGAGTTTTGAACCAAGTTGTGAATAGATGTAGAGGATGGACTCGATTTAACCTTAATCCACCTAATTTCAGAGGAACCTTATAGGAGCTGGAGTTAAGATTTTTCAGGTCAAGCGACTTAATTCTTTGAGTCCGCAAGTCTATGTTCACATGTCATCTTGATTAGTCTAAATAGAATAACTCGTGTACACACATGATTCTTATAGACAATGACCTAACTTGGACAAGCACAATGCACTTAAATCTTCATTGATGAGGAGGTAGAATCCATTATCTTGGAGTAGCATACGGGTGGAAACATCCGTCCTCCTCTAGGGAGGTAGTACATCTCAACTTAGTCTGGTGGTGTTGACATCTAAGGACATGATTCTGTGGGTTGCAATAATGCTTCAATAGAGGGAAAGTCTACTGGCTCAAGAGGAAAAACTCCAGATGTACATGTTGCACCTTGTATATAGGGTGACAAAAATGCAAGAAAAATAAAACAACTGTTAGAGTATGTATATTAGCAAGAAGTCTACATCTGGATGACTTGGCTATATTGGTGATGCATCCTGGGATAGGTAGCTACACTGGCTACCGTCCATTCTTTTCTCCACCTCCTCCTCTTGAGCTGGTCGCACTTGAACTTAGAAGGGAATACCCCGCTCCTCGAGGAAAGAGTTACTGGACCGGGGAATGAGAGTTACCTTGTTAGAGGAGGATGCTTCTTAGACAATTTTTATGTGGAGAGCTATCTTACACTTACACAGTACAAGTAAGAATCATTGTCATCAGAAATTTGCATTTAAGGATTTGTTCAGACCTGACTATTAAGGCGTCTTGAATAGAAGACTTGTGGAACATAGAGTCAGTTAGGTCTTAAGTTTATGTCCCAGTAAGGTTCCTCCACACAATTAATCCAAAGGTCGAGTCAAGCTCCATTTTCAACTTTTGTTCATGACCTTGGTATGGAACCCAAAATCATTTCACTCTTGCATTTCATTTTAGTTGCATGGGGATGAGCAAGTTTTAAGTATAGGGTGTTGATGAATATCTAACTCATCACTCTGAAAGTTGAAAATAGAGCCTTGTTCCCGAGTAATTAGAGGCATATTTCCACCAATATTGCATAATTAGCATTCATGCGTGCATTAATGACATTTGCATTTTAGCATTCGCATCTGCATGAAATAAGAAGCCAAATTTATATGTAAAAACCCCTATCTTTATATATTTTACACTAACCCTAAAACCCATAAATTCACTATATATAGTATATAGTACTAAAAATAATACAAGAAAAATACCAAAAAAATGCCAACCTGTAAAATTGACAAACAAAACCCCAAACCAAGTTTGAGATCTTGGACCTTAGAATGCACATATATCTCTCACACAACCTCCTATTTAGCTCTACTTACTTTTAAGATAACATACATTCAAAGACCATCAAAATGAGACCAATTTCATTAAAATCGGAGCTCGTATGCAAAACTTGGGTTTTGGGCCCTTATTGTATACTATATGTATGTATATTTGTACCCTTATATTTTATCACTTTATTTGACCTCTTCTCCGTTTTTGATCACCATGAAACTTGTAGATCTCATCGAGATCTACAACTTTCATGTTTTAAGTTTCTCCAAATTCAGCCATTTTTTCCCTCTTATTTCACATTGTTCCTTAGCCAATCAGATTGGGCCACGTGGCATCTTCTGGTTGCGCCACGCGGCCCATCTCCCTACTTGCCACGCGCCCTCTCCTGTTGACCATCTGATGGATTCATCTCTCTCTAAATCCCAGCCATCCATGCCACATCAGATCACAACCGTCTGATGAAGGCCCAGATCGCATCTGGGCCATTCGTCAACGCCTTCACCTCCTAGCGCCACACATCATATCCATAGCCACCCGATGGCTTCCCCTTCTTCAGATCTCAGCCGTCCATTCCGCAACCTCTTTCTGTCGATTGATCTCCCTCTTGACCTAATCCATGCCATTCATCTCCCCTCACTCTCCTTAGGCCACATGTTACGCTCACGACCGCTGGATCTTAGCCCAGATGATTAGATCTCAGCCGCTCATCCTCGCTACATCCTTCACCCTCCAATCCTCATCCATGATTCCATCTCCACCATCTGTTAAACACCCACACCTACGCCCGCCACGTGGCGCTTCTCTACCCTTTGATCACACCTCACCGATCTAATCCAGGCCACTCCTTAGAGCCTCAATCTGGGCCGTTGAATCACGAGATCCAACAGTCTAGAGCTCGTCATCCACCTCCGACCGTCTTCTTCATGCATGACACCCACCTCACGCTCCATTCTCACCCTTTCTATTTTTATCACCCTATAAGATACCATATCCGCCCATGGAGCGCCCCATGACGTAGCCCCGACATCCCTCGTCCTTGCGGAGCCCGCAACAACCATGATTCGCTTCCTCTTCGCTCCTCAAACCCCATGAACCCTACGTCTCCATCGCTTGAACCTCCATTCTCTTCTTAAAAATACCCAGCCTCTGGCAACCTTCCAACTTATCCGCCATAGCAAGAGGTATCCAAGAGCTCCTAGCCACCCATTAGTGACAGCAATTGCGAGTCAAAGCGAGCGACGACAGGTCATTACCTCCGGTGAGATCTATAGCGTAGCCGTGCCGTGCCGCAGCTCCTCCGACGAGCTACTTGAGTTCAGGCCCGATACCATCCCTCGAGCGACGACCAGAAGCATTCTCCGAGCTTCCAATCTCCTGGTAGATACCTCCATTCATCCTCCGATCTCCCTCTTGTTTTCCTTCATTTTTCTGCTAATTTATTCGGCATCCTTGATATATTTTACCCTCCACTAACCCTTCATCGAGCTCCGCCTTGGAGCTCTCACCTTCGCGCCACCATCCGTTTGTCTCTACGATGCGCTGATCCTTTCCGACCATAGCTCCGTCAGTCACAACAGAAGAATGCAACCGATGACCATCACTTCGACCCACATGCCTCATTACCCTCACGAACTCCCATGAGCATGAGCGCACAATTTTTTGGTAGTGTCTAACCCTGCACGCACACTTCTTGTCACTGATCGGACGCATCGCCGGAGCATCCTTCGAGCTTCACCGTCTCCGATCTTCGGACTACCTCTATCTCCCTCAGACACCCCGGCGGCTCCGCCATGCCTCCAAGAATACTCCGAGCTCTCCAGGAGCTTCCAGTGAGCTACACCGATCAAAGGGGAAGGTGGAGGAGGAATTGTATTCATGAGTTCAAAAATAAATATAAATTCAATTTACATCTACAAAATAATATGAATTAAATTCAAAAAATCTCACACCTTGAAAAAATTATGTAAATCACATTTACATAAATATTTATATAAATCAAATACATATAAATATTAATTATTATGAGTCACTACTCACATAAATTAATGAGTTATTCATGTGAATCATATTTACAAAACTACCGTTATGTAAAAATCATAATTATTACATTATTTTCATTAACATGTATGCATCCTAATCCTATTTGGACTAATGAGATAACTATGCAGATACTTGGAGATAATGTCAGGGAGATCATATTATCCATGTATAATGACTTGAAATGTGGATAACTATCTATTTTATGGTTTATACCATTTTTGAATAAATTTGTCTCCTACGAATGTTGAGCTTGAGACGTAACACTTTACACTCTCGGTGAGTCCAACAAAACACATCGTACTCTCCAAGAGCTGGACAAAGTGTTGGTGAGTTGAATCTGGTGCCCTTGACCATTTCTAATCATAGTCCAAATCATTTGGAGCTATGAAATGAGCTCAACGAGCTTGTATACTTCCATTTCCGTGAGCAAGTCTATTTCACCGACGTTTGAACATTGAAATTCGAATTGGAAATTGGATTAAAATGAATTGTGATTTAATTCAATAAAATAACAAACCATCTAGCAAATTAGAGACACTAAAATCCATAATATTTCACCACTTTTTTGATATGGAAGTATTATAGCAGATGATCCATTACAACAACAAAAGCAACCTTGAGTATTCCAAATACTCATCAATACTTCACACTAGAAGACTTTGATAAATCCGAAGTTCAAACCCTAGTTTGACTATCTTATTGGGAATGTATCAAGAGATTTATCACTTGATAATTGGTTGGCAATATTAATCATATACTTTACAAAAGCATATATTAATATCTCGAATTCATTTCTTATTTCATAAACAAGACAACCATGCACGTGATTCATTTTGACCCTGATGGATATCCATTTCATCACTTTTATTCATTCATTTTGGCCCTTTACCCTAGCTACATGCATGTGTATATCATTATTTTGCATAAAATAACCTTCATTATTTAAGTGTAAATATTGTATAGAATATTATTTAAAACTAAAATAAAATAATAAAGGAAATAATTGAAAAAATAAATGAAGTGCCATAATTATTGAATGACCCTAAACCCCGAGCACTAGGCATCATGATGATTGGGTCTACAAGAGACTCACATTTTATATATCAAACCTATAAACTTTGTACGTGAAAGATGTAGATAAAAATACATAGAAAATGCAAAATTTATTTAATATAAAAATAATGCACAACGTGCTTTATACACACACCATAAAAAGCCAAAATCCAAACTTCACAGACCTATATCTTCTCCATACAAAATCAAAAATCACTGAAATTACATTTTTTATATAGCCTTTAATAAGATATTTAATGAGGGTTTCTTCATTTAATTTTGAACTTCTATTGTACATTATACCTGAATACATTAATCACTTTATTTATTCTTTGTAATTGTCATACTTTATATTTTTTATTATTTTACAAATATTATTTATAATACATATACAAACTTAAATTAAAGAAAATTCATTAAAACAATTAAATAATATAGTATATTCAAAGATATATATGATATATATACATATACCTATATAATAAATACATATATTTATTTAATTATACATATTACTTCAAAAAATATAAAAAAGTATATTTATATGTATTCAAATATGTTATAAATATATAAATTATGTACACAAAATAATAAAATAGAAAATAGGAAATAAAATACACATTACATAGGTCCATTTACCTATATTTAAACTTGTAAAAATAAACATGTAATAAACTAGATTGAAAAAATAAAGAAAAATCATATTACAATACTACATAAAATAATAAAAATTTATCATGTTTTAACCAACAATTAATAAATCAATTGGTGTTTTCATTTGAATTAATAAATCTTTGTAATTTGTTTTTATCCTTATGCATCCATGTGGCCCAATGGGAGCAAGTCCTCGGTTGACCCGCATGTCAACTATGCCCCCTGCTCCCTAGGCCTATCAGGCCTCCACGATTGGCCTTCTTCCTCATATTTTACCTACCGATTCTTACAATTTTCCATCTCGACTCCTATTTGACTTTTTTTCATTGATCGATGGTCTTTCACGATTGCATTTCACCTCGATCGATGGGGACCTATGTCAACCAGGAACCTCGATCGAGTTCCTCCCTGTATTATACAACTCCTCTACCTATTTTGAATTTTTGGTCTTGATTTTGTGCACTAGGATTTACTAGTGACAACAAAAAGCTCCTCGACCTTTGGGTGTTGAGGAAGAGGACTAAAGTCAACGATCCATATATCTCCGGAGATCAGGCAGTGGGGTACTCCTACTCCTGATCTTAGTCAGAGATGATTTCATTTCTTACTTTTTAGGTATCTGCTAGACTTAGGACTAATTTTATTCTTTTAGATTAGGTTTTAATCCACTGTCATAGTTTAAATCGTCAACCCCGTAGTTCGCCGGAGCTCCTCTCTACCCATAATTTCGTCATGTATAACCCTATTCAGACCCACCAAGCACCACCATTTCACTCCTCTCCACTTCTGCTTCGTACCTGACCACCTATCCACCTTTAAATACTCCTGGATCGAAGAATCGAGGTCCTTCTCTACCGCCTCCATCGGACTTCATTGCCTCGTTCCATCTCACATTGATCTTAACCGCCTCCATCAGACTTCATCTCACCATGCTTTTGCACTCCTTTGCAGGTTTTCAAGACTCCATATGAGGAATATCTACATCAAGGAACTACATCCAAGCTTTATCGAGCTCCAAGACCCCATAGATGGGGCCCAGACCCATCTGAGATATCAATTATCTGTAGACCATTTTTAGGAATCTCATGATTATCTCAGCAGCAAGGAATATGACCAGATGATGAAGATTCATTACATTAAAGATCAGAAGGGTCGGGGTGCTTCCATGTTCTTCCAAGCATACTCTTGTTGTTCGATCAAGAACGAAGCCCCAGGAGTTGCAGCTAGCGCCCGATCAAGGCAAGGTTCAACCATTGGATCTCATTTGAGATCTAATCTCATATCGCCATGGCGAAGGGGTAACACGCAAGGAGGGATCACAACGTGTATGAGTGAGAGCATCTAGGCCGTCCCTTAGCATTGTACAAGGTAATATTGCAACTTATACCTCGTGCCTTTTTTATTTAACATTTAGTTTAAAATCATTCCTCTATAATGTAATTATTTTTTTAAAAATTTGTAGTAAGGACCTTGTACTTACTAAATTTGCATATAGGCCCCTCGCCACATCAGCTCACATGGCCATGTGCGTGAGGGGACATGCAATTTGCAGGGGGACCTTGGGTTTTTGCTATTTCAATCTAGTCCTATAGTTTATAATTCTAGTATTAAAACTTTTGGATAAATCGCAGTCCGGACCTCACATATTTTAAATATTGCATTTATACCCCTACCATTATATATTGACTTAAATATTTAGGCATTTTGCATGTTTGGCCCTATATTTTGTTGAGCAGTCTTGGAAATAAAGAATACTTTTTATAAATTGTGGTTAGATTCCTACTAGTGCATGCATTTTAATTTCTTTGTTTTTTTGATTAAGAATATCATTTTGCATTTAAAAATTATAGGAAAAATTTTTTAAGTGCCTAATAGTATTTCAAATCACATATATTTTTCTTTGGACATTTAAAATTTTTCTTTCTTTTGAAAATTCAAAAACATTTAATTTCCTTCCTATTTGCCTTAAAAAATACATAAAATAATAAAATCACTTTAAAAATTTCAAAATTTTATATGTTTTGTTAGTATTTTATAACTGTTGGCCAAAACCCCTTTAAATAACAAAAGAAAACACTAAAAACTAAAAAGCTTCAAAATACTTATAAAACTCATAAAGAAATTTGTAAAAAAGTAAAAATATTTACTTCTATTTCTGTATTTTATTTAACTTTTATAACATTTATTAAAAATTATTTTAGAATATTATGAATTCTTTAGCTATTTTAAAATTCCAAAACAAATTGGCTTATCAATATAAGTCACAATTTAGACACTTCTAATTGTTTAAAAACTCTTCAAAAATAGCAAAAATTATAAGAAAAATATCAACAATAGAGAAAAACATAAAAAAAGCAAAATCATTATTTTGAGAGTTTTATGTATATATATATATATATATGTAAAAGGCCTACTACATATAGTTATTTTACTTATATTATTATTTAGTTATATATAATATTAAAAATACCAAAATATATTTTAGAACTTTAAAAACTAAGAAGGACTGTACATAGGGTATTTTCTAGATTTTTGTCTTTTTTGATATATTTATTATGTCTAGTATCAATATTATATACATATATTATATATACTTATATTATATCAAATGAAAAATAAAAAAGAAAATAAAAACTAAGAAATATAAAAAGAAAATTATAAAATTATAAAATGAAAAACACAGAAAATGTTAAAAATAACAAAAATACATAAAAATTTATATTAAAAATCCATACAAAAATACAATTAAATGGAGACTAAGAGCACATTTTTTGAATTTAATTTCCCAATCTTTCTTGTGTGCTCCATGTGTTCGACACACTATACACATTTACATCTATACCCACAATTTGTAGAGTTATAATAAATTTTAACTCCATATTTTTGTTTTGCATTTATTGATTTAACTTGTGGGTTAACTGTTGTCTTATTCGCCTTTTGTGAGTGTTCGCCACAACGACATTGTTCTTGCTTTATGTGGAACATTAAACCCTCACCAACAGCATCTCAACAGGCCCTAAAAGATCACATGAGTGAGCTTTGTCTTATTGTTCAATGACTATGAACCTCTATGATTCTTTCGAGAGATCATACATCTCATATGACTTCATATGCACACCAACACGTCGGTATATGGACCTTGCCTAGGTCACCAACCTATTGGTCTATCAAATGTTCATCCTCAGGCATATAAATGCATATCTTTCTCAGGTAAAAGGATGCGTGCTTGACCATGAAAGCTATGATTCAAGTCTTAGTTTATCCCAACCTCATAAAGTCAACTCTTTTACTTGATTATTCCAACACTTCCAAATCTCCAGTCCTATGTAGAGGATCCGCATCATGAAGTTGGTTGGAAATTATTATTTTAGAGAATGATTGCCATCTCATTCTAAGACAGGAGATCTTTATTGAATATCACATGCTTGAATTCAGCTATGTAGTCCCGGTTGCATGGTATTTATTATGGCCACGGTACATAACTCTAATTGTACAAAGGGACCTTAATAGGAAAGTGCATTCATTCAATTATAAAACAATAACTTTTATTGCATTAATGGATCACCAAAGGCTTACAAGTATAACAGTAGGTTAATGGCCTAATCAAGGTCTATACATCGGTGAGCCCGTTCGCATAGAAGGGCATGTGAGTAATATGATCTCTCAAAGGGATCATACATGTATATTACTGAATCAGAAGACATGAGCTCACTGATATGATATTGACGAGTCTCCATTTCATCACCTTTATTCTTTCATTTTGTCCTTAAATCCCTCGCTAAGTGCATGTATATATCATTAATTTGTGAAAATAAAAACTCAATAATTCACATAAAAATCTGTATAAATTACTATACCTAATATTGTATTTAATCCCATAATAAAAGAGGGAAGGATGAACTGGAAAAGAATGAAGTATCGAAGAAACCGAGTGACCCTAGACCTCTAGACCCAATCGTTATGATGACTTGGTCGACATGGAATAAAGTTGGGGGGAGATAGGACGACTAATGGTACAGAAATACAATAAAAAAACTTAATTTGGTTTTAGAATAATAGGACTTTTAGTGTGCCCCGAAACATACAAAGTAAAATGCCACAAAGAAAAAATTATAGACCTATATCTTCTTCATACATACTCAAAATTCACCAAACTCACCTATAAATTATATATTTAATGAAATGGTTTCACTCAATTTGAAATTAAGATACAAAAGTTTGCTTTTGGGCCCCCATTATGCAGTATAATTATATATAATATTCAATATATACATTCTTTTTATTTTTCACTTTCTTATATTTTTTATAAATTTGTAAATATTATTTAAAATACACATACATAATAAAATTAGAATAAAGTAACTAAAAATAGATTAAAAAATAAAAATTAACTTTAATATATAGTTAAAGTATATCAGAAGTATACTTATATAATATACGTACATAATAATTTAACTACATAAATAAACTCATAAAAATGAAATAAAAATACCGAAATATGAAATTAATAAGTTATAAATATATAAATTATGTGTATAAATTAATAAAATACAAAATACAAAATGAAAGATGCATATACTGGTCTATACACCTATATATACATGTAAATATTAACATGATACAAATTAACTTGTAAAAATCTATAAAAAAGAATTAAATACTACATAAAATAATGAATACAATTTTTATTTTACTTAAAAATTAATAAATCATATTCTTTTTTTAATCGAATTTACGAAGCATTTTTTCATTCTTTTTTCTGGTTGTTCCACATAGGCCAACCGGATTGTATCGCTTGTTGACCGATGGATCAACTACTCCCCTTGTAGCCTCTGACATGTCAAAAGGTCATGAGGCCCCCATCTTCACCGATTTCCTACACCTTCCACTCACCTCCATCTTCCTTGAGACATGCTCCAATCCATAACCCCTTCATCTTGCCCCATGCCATGCCAACATCTCCACCTACCACCCTTGAGCTTCTCACCATCTTCTTCCCATTTTTTCTTTCCATGGCATGTATAAAGTCAGAGGTCTGGCCCCCTTATTTTTTTTATCCCCCTTGCACCACTGTTACACCATTAGGATACCTCCGCCGAGCTTCTGGTGGTACTAGGTTTAGCTCTGGCCCTTCTTGGCATGGAGAAAGCGGTGTATGGAGAGATCCTAGTTCATTAATGTTCTTCTCCAACGAGCTTTTCTTGCTCCAAGCATCCTAGCTTTGTTGAAATTATAGGTAATGTTCTTTAGATTGTATTTTATTCATGTATTATAGGCTTGATCTTGGTTACATTAATTAATCTTTCACTTTACTTAGGTTGAATAATTAAAATCACCGGAGCACTAGGCTCCGGCGCCAAATCTACCCTGCTTTGCCCCTGTTTTGACCCCCATTCATCTCCATCTCAATCCTCATCGTGTTCTACTCATTTCCCATTTGTTTTTATCTCGAATCCCACACATATTCGAGCCATCAGACTGAAGGATATGGTTAGATCCTCAAGCGCATCACGGAAGCGTGAGGATCGCATCGTATGCGATCGGGAGCGACTAGTCACACTAGTTGCTCGATGTAGCGGAAATTAAAATGTTTCATGCGACGAAACCACATGATCCAAGAACACTTCTCGGATCATTTCGTCAAAACCATAAACAAGTAATAGGATTACCTCTTGAAGCGTGGTTGCGATCGAGTCTCTAAACGAAGATACCTCCTGTCTCAAGTCCGATCCGACGGAGGAGATGCTTGCGAGCGCGGGGATGAATCGCGTGCTTCTCTCAATCCATGTTGAAGATCCAAGCGGCGAATCTCCTGATCTCGACACATGAGATCTTACGTCTTCTTCATGAGCGAGGCGCACCGAAGGAGACAAAGATCCACGAGCAAACGATCGGGCAGCATAACGACGACGTTGCGGCGATGGAGACTCCCTCTAGGGCATCCATGGTGGACGTTCATGAGAGAGGAAGAGAGAGAGTAGACGTGTAGAGAGAGAAAGAGAGAGAGACTGATGTTCTCTTGTGTGTTGTCTAAAGAAGAGCAAAGGGGTGCCTCTCCTTTTATAATATTTTGGGATCCACGGATCTCAATCCATGGGCAACACAAATCCAATGGCTCTCATTGATTTGTGTTTCTTTTAATGGCCAAGATTTGTGTTGGTAAAAACCAACAATAATTAATTTAATTTAGATTAAATATATATTGATAAATCAATATAATTTAATCACCAAATTAAATCAACTAATATTGGAGATAATGGAAAGGAAAATCTCTCCTTCCATATAGAAGGGGTGGACGACCACCCTTTCCTTGTAGGACTTGGTGGCCGTCCCTTCTCCTATTAGGAAAGGGAGATTCCAATGCAATCTTCAAGATTGCATATATATTCAATATTTTCAACAACAATTGTTGTAAATTATTCTACAAAATAATTTATAATTATTTTGTGAATATTTAATTCTTGCCATTGAAAAATTGTGAATCACATTCACAACCCAAAATAAAATGTAAATTACATTTTCAATTCAATGTATAATGTGAATCTAATTCACATTAACATTCAATTAACACATGTAAATTGCAAATATCTCTCTCTTATATATTATAAATCACATTTATAATATATATGACTAATATGGATATTGCTATCCACATTATTCATATCCATGATAATTAAATAACATTTTATCATCTTGGATCTCTATTCTCATGTGCCCAAATAATATGAATCACATTCACATTATTTTAATCTTTGATAACAAAATCACATTTAATTATCTAAGATAGATCTCATTATAATATGAATCGAATTCATATTAATCATGATAATTAAATCACATTTAATTTTCCATTTTCTCAATGCTCGGATACTCATATCAACAATGAAATTATCTTGAATCTTTTCAAGGATAATGTGCTTTCTCCACGAATACTTGGAGATAAGGACAGGGCAATTGTATTGTTCCACATATAGTGACTCGGATATTGAGATTATATCTCAAATCCAGATCGCGGTCCTCCCATAGATGCTTGATTAAATCAAGACCGCAAATCTAATCTTCTCATCGCATCTGAATCACACTCAGATCAATGTCCAACATTTGTACCAAGATCAAATCACTTCTCTACTGAGAGGAGTCACTAAAATCCAGACCCGTTTCATCACTCCCTAGGAATGGAAGCGTCGTGGTTATACAATCATTTATGATCACATCACCCTCAGGTATTCCCAATACATGTGCATCCTACATATTGGAAGACTCAGATTAAACCCGAAGTATTGGATCAACTTTACAATGTCTACTTCATGGTTTTATCAGTAAGTTTCTCATTCGATCATTGGGAGTTGGTATCGATCATATACTTTCCAAGCATATATCATACCAAGGTCTTGATCATATACTTTCCAAAAGTATATATCAAACCTACAAATTCAGTCAACCTTCCAAAGCGAGAGGACCGTGCACGGAATTTGATTTTTCCCAATATCTCGTGAGTGAGCTCATGTCTTCCGATTCAATAACTGAAACTGTACGATCCCTTTGAGAGATCGTATTACTCATATGCCCTTACATACACACCAGCGCACTGGTGTATAGACCTTGGTTAGGTCATCAACCTATTGGTCTGCCAAATGTACATACTTAGACATATAGTAACACATCTATCTCCGATCAGAGGATGTGTGCCTGTATCGTGACAGCATACGATATAGGACTTTGGCTATCTTGATCTCGTTAGGTCAACTCTTTGACCTAACTTATCTAACACCTCCGAATCTCTATTCCTATGCAAAGGACCTGCATCAAGAGTTCGGTTAGATATCAGCCTAAATGAGAAAGTATTGCCATCTCCTACTCTGGCTGGAGATCATCTCTTAACAATCATTTGACGGTGCTCCATTAGTACTCAATCTAACTCTTTAGATATTCATCCAAGCACCAGCCTCTATAATTCAATAGTTGAATCAACAGTTGTATGATCATAAAGATGGCCATGGTACATAACCCTAATTGTACTAAGGGACCTATTATGCAAATTAATTATTCTTCATTTCTGATCAGGTAATGATATTCGCAATAACATTTATTGCATAATGGCTCGTCGTGGGCTCGCATGTCCAACAATCTCCCACTAGCCCAAAGAGCCATTAATGGGCTAATCATTTGAACCCGCACTCATGTGACAATCATAGACTATTAAGAAAATAGCTAGGTAAGCTGATCAGTCACTGTCACGACCTCCTCCCGAGGACCTTAGGTTACCCGTCAAACACGCCGTTCGCCTACTTAATTAGCTTAGAGTTAAACTGTTTTTTTGAAAACCTGGGGAAATTTTTCGCTTTTTAAATATGACATTCACAGGATTTATTTTGGCTAAGAAAGCAACCACAAGAAAACTAAAAGCGGAAGTAAGTAGTGCACCAGAACTGAGCAACAAAATATCCATTCATTTTTATTTCATTCATATAACATGCTGAGGTTCCACAACATTCCATAGACATACATACATACATACATACATATATATATATATATCCCAAAATGAGGCTATAGAGGAGAACACAACAACAACTATACAACGAACTCCAAAAGATATACCTGCTCTGGAAGTATATCCTCCAAAAGGAAACAACTGCAGCACCAACTATGCCGGCTACTCGGTCGCCGGACCCTTGCCTGCCACAAGTAGAAAAGGGACAAGCAAGTATCTGTCACAAAGTTGTCAAGTACAAATTCTACATAGTTCTACTAAGGAAAGTAGTAAGAAACAGACTAGAACAACTGGAAAAAAACGCTAAGGTAACTGTAGTGGACGAAAGAGAAACTAGCAAGTAAAAGTGGGTTAATTGATACTTTTAAGTTATTTACTTGCTTTCGGAAACTAACAAGAAGAACATACTCGCTCACTACCACACCGTGTCTCCCTCGATCAATGAAACTAACTAAAGAACAACTCAGGCCTAGAAGTAAGTCAGTGGTCTTGGTCCGGTTAGGACCTCGATATACGGGTAGGACTACAAAGTCCAGGTTGAACCTCACACTATGACTCTGAGGTATGTATACGCCTCAGGGTTGGGGTTCTTCCGTAGGCATGCGATGGTGTCTTGCATCCTAACTAAGTTCCCAACACTCCTTCTAGCTTGTTCTCTCAACTCTCATTGATGTTCGGTCGACACGTGTCATAGCTTGCTCTCGAAGGTGTATAAGAGGAAACGTACTCACACCTCTCTCAACACCCAACCCTCATTAGCCTCTACTAAAGGAACTGTCGTCACTAGTCTCCTAGCGGAAAAATCACCCATCTCTTACCCCATCACGAGGTCACAGCCAGGCGGAAAGGTAATTAAAGGATCATCAATATCTACTGGTCACTACCCCATCACCAGGACACCAGCCTGGCGGAAAGGTAATTAAATCCTTAGTGTCTACTAACCATTACCCCATCAACAGGACACCAACCTGGCAGGAAGGTAATTAAATCCTCAGTGATTAATAGGGAACTTTACTTGGTAAATGGTGAACTACCACATGTCTATAGACTACTACCCCATCACCAAGTCACAAGCCTGGTGGAAAGGTAATAATTTCAGTGGTGAGGAAACCCCCGAAGGGATTCGTCTGTCTCGTCAATCCCATTGGAAGTGTGGTCCAAGGGAAGGCAGTGGTAGTACGACTACTACGCCACTAGTGGCAGGAAAAAGAAGAGGTAAGCCTGTCGGACCCGACTTCCTCTCTCACTGCTCCTCCCGAAGGAGAAAAGCCAAGAAAAACCAGACGAGCTCGTAACTAACTGCGGAGAGCCCCCAACCTTGGCTCTCAAAGAAAAACCAACGGGTCAGCGGAATGGTCTAGACAACTCGTGGATCCCAACGAAGCGTAAAAACCGAGCCGGCTCGAAGAAAACACGTCAAAAAAGACTGGGATCCTAGACCCATGCTCTTAGTGTCTGCTACCTTGGCTTGAGCGACCTCATCTCCTGCTCAGGTGAGGGTCACCGTGCCCTCGCATAGTTGGAGTATAAATCTCCACGACTGGCCACATGTGACATTACTAAATCTTTAATTTTCATGTTTCACACTAAGTGTCTAAGGTTTCTTTGATTTATTTCCCATCCACAAGCTGTCAGTCCCAGACCTGAACTTGTTCTATAAGAACCCCAATTGATCATAGGTCCGGGATACTGACTTGATACGATAGTCTCTCTCTAAATTCCTACTGAAGAACATCTATGTTAAGATCTTGGCTACCTTAATGGAAAACATCTTTCTTTCCTACGCCCCCAAAAGATTCACAAACACCTACATGGATCGGGCTACTCCTTAGAGGAAGACTTGCTTCTTGGTAAGTTCATATAGTCTTGTTTTCCTGTATGGTATATATATATATATATATATATATATATATATATATATATATATGCATCCTTAAGATCATCCCCAAATCTCTAAATTTCATAATAGGTGTTTCAAGCCCACTTCTATAAGTAATAATCTCAAATCTGAACATTATGATATAGGTAGTCAATAACTACTCAAAACTCCTCATTTTCTAAAACAATTCCATGGACTTAAGGTTAATATGAAAGAGTATATATCAACAAGTAATTTCACTCAAGGAGACATGAAAAAACTCCCTAAATGCCTTTTAAAATTCTAATTTAAAGTGCATGGACAGATCTGGACATTCAGTGACAAGTATGATATAGGTAGTCAATAACTCCTCAAAACTCCTCATTTTTCTAAAATAATTCATGGAATGAAGGTTAATATGAAAGCGTATATATCAACAAGTACTTTTACTCAAGGAGACATGAAGAAACTCCCCAAATGCATCTTAAAATTCTAATTTAAAGTGTATGGACAGATCTGGACATCCAGTGACAAGTATGATATAGGTAGTCAATAACTCCTCATTTTTCTAAAACAACTTCATGGAATGAAGGTTAATATGAAAAAGTATATATCAAAAAGTAATTTCACTCAAGGAGACATGAAGAAACTCCCCAAATGCCTCTTAAAATTCTAATTTAAAGTGCATGGACAGATCTGGACATTCAGTGACAAGTATGATATAGGTAGTCAATAACTCCTCAAAACTCCTCATTTTTCTAAAAACAATTCCATGGACTGAAGGTTAATATGAAAGAGTGTATATCAATAAGTAATTTCACTCAAGGAGACATGAAGAAACTCCCCAAATGCATCTTAAAATTTTAATTTAAAGTGCATGGACAGATCTGGACATTCAATGACAAGTATGATATAGGTAGTCAATAACTCCTCATTTTTCTAAAACAACTTCATGGACTGAAGGTTAATATGAAAGAGTATATATCAACAAGTAAGGATACTCGAAAATGGCTCTTATATCATACAAGAATCATGCAACAACACATGCAAAACACAAGAACACAGATCTGAAATTTGTTGCAGGTCATATGAACAGCAGCCATAAACCATCAAAATCATCATAGAATTTCGAATTTTTCACATGGATCTAAAGCCAACATGATGGAGGGTCTAACAGCGACCAAATGCCACCAAAAGAGCTCAAGAAACTCTCCCACATCAAACCAAGAACTCAGATTTCTCATGCAAAACCAGATCTGGAAACTCCCAAAAATCATTCATCAAACCACTATAAATACCAAAACAAAACCCAACAAAAATCACAATCAAATCCTTGATATAACAGCTCAACACAAGGCTCATAGAGTGGAGAAAATTCTATCTTAATGGCAACAAAGAGGGGTATGATTTGTACCTCAAACTCAAGCTTCAAAAGCTTGAGGACGAACACTCGAAGAACAAGTGTAGAACAGTCCACCACTTGAGCTTCAAGGCTTGATTTCTCCTCTTTTTTGGCTTTGATCTTACATGCAACACTTGATCCACATTCCTCTCTTCCACAGATTTGATTTGAGCTATTGAACTTTAAATTTGGTGGAGAAATGAGGTTGTAATCATAGAAAGAAGGTGGAGGAACATGTAGGTTTTGGCCATGGATGAGCTCTAAGCTCTCAAGGAGAAGAAGCAAAGAGGAGGGGAAGCCTATGGACGAAATTAGAAGGGGATGGGAGTATATAGGCCTTGGTCAAATTGCAACATAAACCCACACAAGTCTTCTAATTTGCACATAAGGCCCACTCATGAATAGTGATCCTTCACTAATCATATTTAACCACTTAATCTCATCTTGGTCACAAACCACGACTATTAGACACTAATGACATCTCAATTTCCCACACTTAATCACAATTAAATGATCAATTTTCAAAGCTCAATCAAGCTCACTAATAATTCATCATCATGGACTCAATTGGTCATTAAAACTTAGGGATGTTATAATCATAAAAACCTCAAAGAGAGTCTCGTCCTCGAGACTCCGATTCTAAGTCGGGTTTGTCGGTCTGCCATAAAAACCTTAAAAGGTTTTTAACCTATAAAAACCTCAAAGAAGGTTTTTACCCAAAATGTGAAATAGTTTGCGAAACAAAGAACTGATAAACTAAACTGAGAAAGTACCTGAGAAGAGTCGCGGGTATCTCTTGCGCATCGCTGCTTCGGTCTCCCATGTTGCCTCCTCAACAACCTGTCGGTGCCATATGATCTTGACCAAAGGAATCTCCTTGTTCCGAAGCCTCCTGACCGCGAAATCAAGTATCTGCACTGGCTCTTCCTCGTATGTCAACTCTGGCTCTATGTCGAGGCTCTCGTAGCTGATGATGTGTCGAGGATCGTGCACGTATTTCCTCAAGTTCAACACATGGAATACGTCGTGTATGGTTGCCAAACGTGGGGGAAGTGCCAGTCGGTATGCAACTTTCCCAACATATGAAAGTATCTCGAATGGCCCAACAAAGCGTGGCGCCAGCTTGCCACGAACTCCAAACCGTTGTATCCCCTTCATGGGCGATACACGTAGGAACATAAAGTCTCCAACCTGAAACTCCAAGTGTCGACGTCGTCGATCTGCATAGCTCTTCTGGCGACTCTGTGCCGTCAAGAGATTCCTCACCAAGTCAACAACCCTCGCAGTCTCCTCCAAGAGATCAACGGTATACAACGCATGATCGCCTACCTCGCACCAACTGATTGGCGTAAGGCATCTCCGCCCGTAAAGAGCCTCAAATGGTTCCATGCCAATGCTCGAATGATGGCTGTTGTTGTAAGTGAACTCAATAAGAGGTAAATGATCCTTCCAGGATCCCTTCCACTCTAGAGAAAAGGCACGTAAAAGATACTCCAAGATATGTATTGTACGCTCGCTCTGTCCGTTTGTCTGAGGGTGATATGCTGAACTCATCTTCAGCTCGGTCTGTAATGATGACATGAACTGCTGCCAGTAATGGGAAGTGAACCTCGAGTCTCTGTCAGACACTACCTCTCGGGGTATGCCGTGTAACCTCACAATGTGTTGTATGTACAATCTGGCCAACTGAGAAGGTGTATAAGTCATGCTAACAGGTATAAAATGGGATGACTTCGTCAACCTGTCAACAATGACCCAAATGGAATCGTGGCCTCCCGGTGTCCTTGGCGATCCCGTAACAAAGTCCATCGAAATTCTTTCCCACTTCCACTCAGGAATGGGGAGAGGCTGCAGTAAACCAGGTGGTTGTCTATGCTCCGCCTTCACCATCTGGCAAGTCAAACACCTGCTGACATTCCCAGCTACGTCCCTCTTCATCCCGTCCCACCAGAAATGTCTGTGAAGATCGTGGTACATCTCGTACTGCCAGGATGAATGAAAAGATGCGAACAATGCACCTCGTCAAGTATGTCTCTTCGTAGCTGCTCATCGTTGGGAACCACTACCCGACCTGCCTTCCACAGAATCGACTCTGAGACAACAAAGTTATCAAACTCATCCTTCACTACCGGCATGTATTTGTCGCGAATCCACGGGTCTGTCTGCTGACCTGCCACTATATGGTCCCAAAGACTGTTGTACCTTGGAGGTACAGAAATGGGAGAAGACGCACTATCCTGCGGATTCCAATACATCAGTGCTGCAAGTAAGTAACAAGTGTATAACCAATTCATCGTACCCTCTGTGTGCGCTCTCCTGCTGAGGGCGTCTGCAACCACATTTCCGTTACCGGGATGGTAAGAGATCGTGCAATCGTAGTCCTTCAGCAGCTCTAACCATCTGCGCTGTCTCATGTTCAGCTCCTTCTGATCAAATATGTACTTCAAGCTCTTGTGGTCTGTGAAGAGCTCAAAGTTAACCACGTACAAGTAATGGCGCCAGATCTTCAAAGCGAAGACCACTGCCGCCAACTCAAGATCGTGCGTGGGGTAATTCCGCTCGTGCGGTCTCAACTGTCTCGAAGCATAGGCAATCACATGCCCCATTTGCATCAGCACTGCTCCCAAACCATCACCTGACGCGTCTGTGTAAACTGCGTAATCGTGTGTACCTGACGGTAGAGCAAGAATCGGAGCTGTAGTAAGTCTCTCCTTCAATGTCCTAATGGCATGCTCGCATGAAGTATCCCAAACAAAATGTACTCCCTTCTGCGTCAAACGCGTCAAGGGTAGTATGATCCGCGAAAAGTTGCTGACAAAGCGTCTGTAATAGCCTACCAACCCAAGAAAGCTACGGATCTGTGTCACAGTCTTGGGCAGCTCCCAAGACATCACAGCATCTATCTTCGTAGGGTCCACTGCGACTCCTGCTCCTGAGATGACGTGTCCCAAGAATGAGACCTGAGGTAGCCAAAACTCACACTTAGTCAACTTGGCATACAGTCTATGCTCTCTCAAGGTACCAAGCACTGCTCTCAAGTCGTTCTCATGGTCCCATTCATTCTTCTAATAAACCAGCACATCATCTATGAACACCACAATAAACTTGTCCAAGTAAGGATGGAATACTCTGTTCATCATGTCCATGAATGCCACGGGGGCATTCGTCAGTCCGAATGGCATCACTACAAACTCGTAGTGGCCATATCGTGTCCAAAAGGTTGTCTTCGAGATGTCTGTCTCCCGAATCCTCAACTGATGGTAACCCGAGCGGAGGTCGATCTTCGAGAACACCGAAGATCCCTGTAGTTGATCAAATAGATCATCAATGCATGGTAGAGGATAACGGTTCTTCACTGTCCTCTTGTTCAGCTGCCTGTAGTCAATGCACAACCGCATGGTTCCATCCTTCTTCCGAACAAAGACTACATGAGTGCCCCAAGGTGAAGTGCTCGACCTCACAAAGCCCAAGTCAAGCAACTCCAGTAGCTGCACCTTCAGCTCTCTCAGCTCTGCGGGTGCCATGCGATACAGAGCCATGGAGATCGGCTACATATCAGGAAGCAACGAGATCTCGAACTCGAGCTCTCTAACTGGAGGTAGTCCTGGTAACTCCTCAGGAAACACGTCGGGATACTCCGACACAACTCTAATGTCCTGAGCCATCGGCTCTCTATCTGTAACCTCTTGAAAAAAAACTAGAAAAGTGTCACATCCATGATCAACCAGTCGTTTTACTCTCAACATTGAAATATACTCCATCCTGGAGTCCTGCAATGTCCCCTCAAAAGTGAACTCTATCAAGTTGGGGATCCTGAAGACAACAGTCTTCTTGTAACAGTCGACTAAGGCGTGATGTGTAGACAACCAATCCATGCCCAAAACCATGTCGAACTCATCAAGTTGTTTGTAGTAAAAGGCAGTCTACAGTCATCTCGCGACCGCCCATGGACACTGGTAGCCCTCTAACTATCTCTGAAATCACGAACAACTGTCCGCCTGGCCCTCGGATGTGAAATGGAGGATCTACGTCCTCCACGACTCTACCCAATGTGGCTAGAAGCCTCACAACAATAAATAAATGGGTAGCACCAGAATCAAACAACACGTGAAAAGGATGGCTCGAAACTGAAACCATACCTTTCACGACCATGGCCGCGGACCGTGCCTGCTCAGCTGTAACCGCGCGAATCTGCCCCTGCCGCATAGATCCGGTACTGGATCCTGCTACGCTCAGAGCTTGTCTCTGCTGACCTCTATACCGGGAGCTCCTCTCGGTAGCTCTCGAACGTGGTGGAGGTGGAGGTGGTGGAGTCTGTAGCTGTGGGCACTGGGACATGACATGTCCCACCTGCTGGCACTGGTAGCACCTGATCGCCCTGCTCGACGTAGAAGATGGACCGACACTCTCTGCGGGTCTCGCACTCTGTGCTCCAAACCTCTGCGACCCTGATGGCTATGTTGCCTCAAAACCTCTACTGGACAGTGCTCCACCCAAAGTAGTCGTAGGGGTCGAGCGAACACCGCCAGAAGAAGCCATCCCCGTCGGATGAAAATGCCGTGCTGACCGCTATTGTCAGAACTGCCGCCGAATAGGTCCACATGACCTTTGTGGTACTGGTGGAGGTCTAAAGGTACTCCCAAAACGTCTCTCGTGGACGTCCTCAATCCGCTCTGCTGCATCAGTAACCTCGACGATGGTAGTCAATCTCAGCCCTGCCAACTTCTCCTAAACATCCTCCCTCATGCCACGAACAAACTTCTCCAGATTCTCCTCTGGAAATGCAACTGCAGAAGATGTGTGGCGTGACAACTATGGGTAGCGCACAAAGTATTCTCGCGCCGTCATCCTGCCCTGTCTCAACTCTGCAAACAACCTGCGATGTGTCTCTTTCCAGTTCCCTGAGAAGAAGTGGGCTCTGAAGTGGGTCTCAAAGTATGTCCAGGTCGGCACACGCCCCATCTCAGACAAAGTAGCCTCCCACCAGCGCTCTGCAAACCCAATAAGTGAGAACTCAGCAAAGGGTAACCACGACTCCGATGGTGCCTGAATCATCCTGAACACCTTCGTCACCATCCTGAGCCGCTGCTCAGCCTCGTCAGACGTACCCGTGCTCTGGAACCTGGGTACTCCTGCTCTCTGGTAGGATGTCAAAACATCATGGAGTCTCGGTGCCGTGGGAAGAACAAACCCTGTGACCTCTGCTCCTGCTATAGGCCCTTGTCCTACCTCCGCTCTGTCGGCTCCTGACTCCCTCGGAACTTCTGCCTCAGAATGCTGGTGAATCACCTCAGAGAATAGATGCTCGGTTCTAGCTGACTCATCCTTGGATGGGTGGTATGAGAAGTCAGACATCTCCTCCATCCTCAGCTCCATCCCAGTCTGTCGCTCGGGCAAGTATGTGATCCTGTCTCTGTCGCAGATCAGCGAGTGCAGCTAGTACCTGTGCCATCTTTTCTGGCTGATCATGAGCTACTCGTGGTGCCATGCTAATCCTCCCTGTATCAGATCATAGCATAGTCAAGCACTCTTTAAAAAATAATCAGTTGTACTATTTCTCCTCTTGGGATACTTATATGAATGAAATCTTCTGGTGACTCGTGGTTACATAAATCTTATGAATGTCAAAAAATATTCCCATTCGGCTTCACGAGATGTCAGAAGACTCCCATTACTCGAACTCAAGCTATTAATTTATGCGAACGCGTGTATCGGGGAAACCTGGCTCTGATACCAAACCTTGTCACGACCTCCTCCCGAGGACCTTAGGTTTCCCGTCAAACACGTCGTTCACCTACTTAGTTAGCTTAGAGTTAAACCGTTGTTTATGAAAACCTAGGGAAATTTTTCGCTTTTTAAATATGACATTCACATGATTTATTTTGGCTAAGCAAGCAACCACAAGAAAACTAAAAGAGGAAGTAAGTAGTGCACCAGAATTGAGCAACAAAATATCCATTCATTTTCATTTCATTCATATAACATGCTAAGGTTCCACAACATTCCATATATATATATATATCCCAAAATGAGGCTACAGAGGAGAACACAACAACAACTGTACAACGAACTCCAAAAGATATACCTGCTCTGGAAGTATATCCTCCAAAAGGAAACAACTGCAGCACCAACTACGCTGGCTACTCGGTCGCCGGACCCTTGCTTGCAACAAGTAGAAAAGGGACAAGCAGGTATCTGTCACAAAGTTGTCAAGTACAAATTCTACACAATTCTAATAAGGAAAGTAGTAAGAAACAGACTAGAACAACCGGAAAAAAAACGGTAAGGTAACTGTAGTGGACAAAAGAGAAACTAGCAAGTAAAAGTGGGTTAATTGATTCTTTTAAGTTATTTACTTGCTTTTGGAAACTAACAAGAAGAACACACTCGCTCACTACGACACCGTGTCTCCCTCAATCAATGGAACTAACCAAACAACAACTCAAGCCTAGAAGTAAGTCTGTGGTCTTGGTCCGGTTAGGACCTCTATATCTGGGTAGGACTTCAAAGTTCAGGTTGAACCACATACTATGACTCTCAGGTATGATGTACGCCTCAGGGTTGGGGTGCCTCCGAAGGCATGCGATGGTGTCTTGCATCCTAACTAAGTTCCCAACACTCCTTCTAGCTTGTTCTCTCAACTCTCATTGATCTTTGGTCGACACGTGTGATAGCTTGCTCCCGAAGGTGTATAAGAGGAAACATACTCACAACTCTCTCAACACCCAACCCTCGTTAGCCTCTACTAACGGAATTGTCGTCACTAGTCTCCTAGTAGAAAAATCACCCATCTCTTACCCCATCACGAGGTCACATCCTGGCGGAAAGGTAATTAAAAGATCATCAATGTCTACTGGTCACTACCCCATCACCAGGACACCAGCCTTGCAGAAAGGTAATTAAATCCTTATTGTCTACTAATCATTACCCCCCAGGACACCAGCCTGGCGGGAAGGTAATTAAATCCTCAGTGATTAATAGGGAACTTTACTAGGTAAATGGTGAACTGTCACATGTCTATCGACTACTACCCCATCACCATGTCACAAGCCTAGCGGAAAGGTAATAATTTTAGAGGTGAGGAAACCCCCGAAGGGATTCGTCTGTCTCGCCAATCCCAATGGAAGTGTGGTCCAAGGGAAAGGCAGTGGTAGTACGACTACTACGCCACTAGAGGCAGGAAAGAGAAGAGGTAAGCCTGCCGGACCCGACTTCCTCTCTCGCTGCTCAACTCCCGAAGGAGAAAAGCTAAGAAAAACCAGACGAGCTCATATCTAACTGCGGAGAGCCCCCAACCTAGGCTCTCAAAGAAAAACCAACGGATCAGCGGAATGGTCTAGACAACTCGTGGATCCCAACGAATCGTAAAAACTGAGCCGGCTCGAAGAAAACACTTAAAAATAACTGGGATCCTAGACCAACGCTCTTAGTGTCCCTACCCAAGTCTGAGCGACCTCATCTCCTGCCCAGGTGATGGTCACCGTGCCCTCGCACAGTCGGAGTATAAATCTCCACGACTGGCCACATGTGACATTCTAAATATTTAATTTTCATGTTTCAAACTAAGTGTCTAAGGTTTCTTTGATTTATTTACCATCCACAAGCTGTCAGTCCCAGACCCAAACATGTTCTATAAGAACCCCAATTGATCATAGGTCAAGGATACTGACCTGTTACGATAGTCTCTCTCTAAATTCCTATTGAAGAACATCTATCTTAAGATCATGGCTATCTTAACGAAAAACGTCTTTCTTTCCTACGCTCCCAAAAGATTCACAAACACCAACAAGGATCAGGATACTCCTTAGAGGAAGAATTGCTTCATGGTAAGTTCATATAGTCTTGTTTTCCTGTATGGTACTACATATATATGTATCCTTAAGATCATCCCTAAATCTCTAAATTTCCCACCTCTATAAGTAATAATCTCAAGTCTGAACATTACGATATAGGTAGTCAATAACTACTCAAAACTCATCATTTTCTAAAACAATTCCATGGACTTAAGGTTAATATGAAAGAGTATATATCAACAAGTAATTTCACTCAAGGAGACATGAACAAACTCCCTAAATGCCTCTTAAAATTCTAATTTAAAGTGCATGGACAAATCTGGACATTTAGTGACAAGTATGATATAGGTAGTCAATAACTCCTCAAAACTCCTCATTTTTCTAAAACAAATTCATTGAATGAAGGTTAATATGAAAGAGTATATATCAAAAAGTACTTTCACTCAAGGAGACATGAAGAAACTCCCCAAATGCATCTTAAAATTCTAATTTAAAGTGCATGGACAGATCTGGACATTCAGTGACAAGTATGATATAGGTAGTCAATAACTCCTCAAAACTGGTAATTTTTCTAAAACAACTTGTGGACTGAAGGTTAATATGGAAGAGTATATATCAACAAGTAATTTCACTCAAGGAGACATGAATAAACTCCCCAAATGCCTCTTAAAATTCTAATTTAAACTGCATGGACAGAACTGGACATTCAGTGACAAGTATGATATAGGTAGTCAATAACTCCTCAAAACTCCTCATTTTTCTAAAACAATTCCATGGACTGAAGGTTAATATGAAATAGTATATATCAACAAGTAATTTCACTCGAGGAGACATGAAGAAACTCCCCAAATGCATCTTAAAATTTTAATTTAATGTGCATGGACAGATCTGGACATTCAGTGACAAGTATGATATAGGTTGTCAATAACTCCTCAAAACTCCTCATTTTTCTAAAACAACTTCATGTACTGAAGGTTAATATGAAAGAGTCTATATCAACAAGTAAGGATACTCGAAAATGGCCCTTATATCATACAAGAATCATGCAACAACAAATGCAAAACACAAGAACACAGATCTGAAATTTGTTGCAGGTCATATGAACAACAGCCATAAACCCCCAAAATCATCATAGAATTTCGAATTTTTCACATGGATCTAAAGCCAACATGATGGAGGGTCTAACAACAACCAAATACCACCAAAAGAGCTCAACAAACTCTCCCACATCAAATCAAGAACTCGGATTTCTCATGCAAAATCAGATCTGGAAACTCCCAAAAATCATCCATCAAACCACTACCAAAACAAAACCCAACAAGAATAACAATCAAATCCTTGATATAGCAGCTCAACACAAGGCTCATAGAGTGTATAAAATTCTATCTTAATGGCAGCAAAGAGGGGTATGATTTGTACCTCAAACTCAAGCTTCAAAAGCTTGAGGAAGAACACTTCAAGAACAAGTGTAGAACAGTCCACCACTTGAGCTTCAAGGATTGATTTCTCCTCTTCTTTGGCCTTTGATTTTACATGCAAGACTTGATCACATTCGTCTATTCCACAACTTTGATTTGAGCTATTGAGCTTTAAATTTGGTGGTGAAATGTGGTGATAATCTTAGAAAGAAGGTGGAGGAACATGGAGGTTTTGGCCATGGATGAGCTCCAAGCTCTCAAGGAGAAGAAGTAGGGGAGGGGAAGCTTATGGAATAAATTAGAAGGGGGTGGGAGTATATAGGCCTTGGTCAAATTGCAACATAAACCCACACAAGTCTTCTAATTTGCACATAAGGCCCACTCATGAATAGTGATCCTTCACTAATCATATTTAACCACTTAATCTCATCTTAGTCACAAACCACCACTTTAGCCACTAATGGCATCTCAATTTCCCACACTTAATCACAATTAAATTCTCAACTTTCAAAGCCCAATCAAGCTCACTAATAATTCATCATCTTGGACTCAATTGGTCATTAAAACTTAGGGATGTTATAGTTACTCTGTTCCCGCAAGTCTACGCCAAGTCCTTTTACGGCACTTGCATATCCCTAGTAACAGTGCTCGCATCCAATGCGAATGTTGCATATTATGCAACCAATACTCAATCTTGTTAGTTACAGTGTCCTTGACACTATATCTTAACAATTATCATAACCAGTATTTCCATAATCCTTATCAGAATACCCTTATCCCTGGAGATCACTATCTTTTAAGGTATCCATAATTAAGACCTCTTAGATCACTATATATAAAGTCTTAAGTTTTGAAGATAAGACTTTGAGATCACTATCTCAAAATCCTTGTCATCTATGAAGATTACGTTATTACTGCAATCGAGTGTTTTCTCTCCATAGTAGGATTAGCAACACTTTACTACTCCCATTGCATGGGAGATATATGGCTTTTGTACACATCTAGCATACACTCAGCTTCTCATAACTAATGCACAAGTGCAAGTAGTTCTAGTATTCACTTCCTCAACTCTTTCAGGTGCCATCCCTTTAGACAGGTCAGTACCATATTCTTAAAGGGATGGAAGCCTTTCTTGGAATTTTTCAAAAAATAGAATATATTCAAGGTGTACTACTATTGTGACAGTCCCAATACGCTCTTCTCTTTGCTTCTGAACACCTTAAGATGTAAGATCCAAGAGGTATCCTTGAGATCATATCTCAAGTTATGGAACAACCAGATAATAAAACACTTATTATTATCCCTATATCATTTTATAATGATTAGGATATTATCTATATTTAGCATGATGAACACAACGACACTCCCACTAAGCTTCGCATGGATTATCAAGATTCTATATGAAATCATAACATTTATAATTTCATCAAATCTTATGTTCCACTACAAGAAGCTTATTTGAGTCCATAGATGGATTTCTTTCGCTTGCACATCTTGCTTTCCTCAACCATGAAGCCCTGGGGCTACTTCTGTGAATATCCTTAGAGAGGAATGCAATCTTTGATCCATTTACACCTTTATGGGTCTTACCCATATAGGTGGATCCTCGAGGGTCCATATACAACACTTGTATATGAAGTCTACTCTAGACTTTCATTGCTAAAATCCATCTTTCCATGTTATGATCCTCAGGATTTTCATCACATGAAATCCGATCACTGGCACATGGAATACATCCTCAAACTCATTTGAAGAAGTATTAGTGTTTCATCTTTAATTGTCCTTTTAGTCCCGATTTCAGGATCATCATTATCTTCTCAAGATTAAATGAGTTCCTACATTTCATTTTCATCTTGATTCTCAAGAGAGTCATCCTCTAAGAATCACATTCTCAGAGTTGAGATCTTTTGAGGATCTGAAGGTCATAAAGTAGGTATCCAATACCATCCATTATTTTCCTAATGAAGCAGCACTCTCAAGTGCTAGATTCCAGCATGCATGGACCCTTATTAATGATATACATTGTAGTCTCTGCTACACATATATACCTGGAAACTAAGGGAAAATTATGCTTATATTCATCATTGATATGATCATGTCACACATGATCCAATTGTATCTCCTTATAACTCTATTGAGTTAAGGTGTGTTAGGAGGATTGAGATAGAAATGATATTCATATCTTCATAAGGTATCCTTTGAATTCATCTAACAGGTACATGCTGCCTAGATTAGATCAAATCCATTTAATCTTCCTTCAAACTTTTATTGTAAACCAAAATAATGAAATCTTTGAACATTTCAAAGGTCTTTTTAGGTGAAGAGAAGAAATCTCATATCATACATAATCATCAATAGATATCATATATCCATAATGTTTACTATGATATAGATGATCCGCATACTTCAATATGTATGAGATCCTGAATACCTTGACAACTTACACCATTCCCAAAGAAGGGTGTATTGGACATTTTTCTTTGAATACAATATTCACAAGTATGTAAGATTTGAACCTTTAGAAAGTTTCATCTTTTACTAGTCTATTGATCAAATCAACAGACAAATGTCCAAGGCTTGATGCCAGATCATTATCAAATGATCTTTATCCTCCTATTGATCCTTTAAGATTTAATTTCACTATTAGAAATGTTAATGAACCATTCATTAATTTTCTAATTTAGTGGAGTCCACTAGATTTTAGATTACTATCTAAAATATCTCCATCATAACTTTTTATGATAGATATATTACAGAATTCATGTTTATTTCCAACATTTAGAAATAAACAACGAGTGTATTCTAATATATAGGTCATAGAGACATTATCTAAGACTAAGGGCTCTCCCACTGAAATTATGAAGCCTTTCAATCCAATAGAGATTGTTGCAACAATTGCATCAATATCCTTGTGGATGACTACTAAACCTTTAAGATCAAATTTCTAATCTTCTAATGCATATGCAACCAGCAAGTGTCATTAGAAGATTGAGATACAATTATAAGACTTTATCTTATTCAATAAGCAATCTATATCAATAATTTATGTAGATTATTCTGATGCTCTATCAGAGTCCTTGTCTAAGGATTCTAGACAGACTTGATAGTCATACTATCAACACACCAACTTATTGCAGTATTGGTATTCATCCAACTCTTTGGATGTCACATGGAAGTCATAGAAGTACAATCATTATTTGACTATCCTGCTCATCTTGGGTCTGACCCATGCTTCCACTGCGCTCCCTTTATCTATAAACAACCATTGCTTAAGACTAAGGATCTCTTATGTTAAATTCAAAAAGAATTCAATGTAAGAGCATTTCAACATTTATACATGCTTCATTAAATTCATACAATATGAATATTACGAAGCTTCATGAATGATTAGAGTATAGATAGTAGAACGATGACACTCATCATATCCACATCCATCTAAACTTTTAAAACATTTGTTCAGGTAGATATTCAAACATTTTGAATACATCATCTCTTATGAAGCTACCATTCTGCATGATGTAGAGAACCATGTCATTCATGATAAATGTCAAGAGAGCACATAAGTATGCCAGAACATCTTCTTAAGTCTTTATAAGGATTATTTGACAATTGTGATCATCATCAACATGTCACTTCCAAAGTACATTCGATCAGAGATCAAGACTATAGAGACATACAAACCGTAGGGTTGTAGTCCTATTATCTATTTAATTGTCATTCCTCATTAGTATGAGGAGACTTGCATATTGCAACCACATACATTATGTGTCCAACAGCAAGTACAATATCTAGATCATGAGTCCAATCCATGATATTTTACTGGTTATCATTGAGTATAACATTGAGTGGGTTTAATGAAGGATTATCTAAAATAAGAAATTTGCACAAGTGTATATTTATATATATATATACATATTTACTTTGATTTAGGATTTTTTTGATATCAAAGTTGTCTTGCCTTGTCAACACTGAAAGTTCATTCCCTTAATCACTTTCAATGTAAGAGATATACTTACCATCATATCTCAGCAAGATATGGGATCTCCTTCCTTATCTTTGTTACATCCCAATAATATGAGAACATGCAACTCGGATAAAAAGAAGCGGGAACACATTCCACCTTGCAAGTCCAACTTGAATCTCCCAACTCGGTCTTTAACACCTGGGCCCACCACCCCTAAGGCGATGTTAACCCGTCATTAATTGAACCAACCATCAACAAGAATAGTACTCACAATACGCAATCCAATATCGCCCCAATAATATGAGGATCCGATATTGGGGTCACTACATATACGGACTTACTCTTTTGAGAAGCAAAGAGCCCAATCCAGATGCGCTAGCATATAGGAGCTGTCACTTTGGACATGCGTCTCCTACATACAATCCCTGGCGACGGAACCCTCCGCCTTGACAGGAGACCATGGAGTGGATGCCACTTATGTGATCCTCCATATCATATTTAAATTATAATCAATTATTATGATTCATATTCATTATGATTAATTCATCCAAGGGAAATAACATCTCTATTCATAATAGAGTGTTTCAATTGGACATAATTAATTCAATCATATTAAATTAATTACCAATCCAATTTAATCAACAAACTCGATTGTTTTTCCTGAATATATATGGTATTATCTCAAAGTACATATTGATTCGATTCTTATTAATTAGAAAAATACATCTTGAATTCTCTGGCATATCGAGTCCCTACCTACTATCATGGTCAGTACCGACGAGAGTGGGACAGACCACATACTTTGCAACCCACTACCCCAATGCTCTCCGACTAGACATCATATCAACCTCAGGAAAGGATAATGCCAAATAGATCAATTTGTACTTGAGATTATCATCGGTTCGTCAACCAAAATTATACCATATAGTAATAATCAAAACATTTTTTATTATAAGGAAATTTGCTAGACAAATTCCCAATCCTATTCAAGCAAGGAGTTTGATGATTGTGTTTCCAATTACGATCTAGATTAAATCTAATCAATTTATTGGATGAGGCCAAGTCAATTAAGGAAATAATCATCTTCCAATATCTCTCAAATATTTTCCATAATTATTTCATTAAATTAACAATTAATTTCACTAATTGACAATTACATGGTTCTTGATTAGGACTGTAATTTCAGCAGTGACCCCTACTCACTAAAATTAACATATCTCAATCAATTTAAATCCAAATTAGACAAACTCAATTTTCAAAGATTGCTAATTTGATTTAGGACAGAACCTAAGGATATTTAACGCATTTCGATGTGTATCAAAATTGTAATTAACTTATTAATCATGTTAAGATTCGCAGTTCCAGCAACAATGAATACATGTTCACTAAAATGAGCACAACTTGAGCAAACGGAATCGAAATCACATAAACTCAGATCCTACAGTTTCCATATTTAATGGGGAACAAAATTCAATTATTCTTTTCGTGTTTAAACAATTTAAGCAGTGCTTAAAATAATATCAAAACAGAGATGCGAAAATGAAATGCAAGAAAACTTTCGCAAACCCTAATGAACCCAAGTCGTCTTAGGTTTATGTATCGCATCCAAAACCATTGACTAAGGCTCTGATACCACTTGAAGGATATGGTTAGATCCTCAAGCGCATCACGGAAGCGTGAGGAATTGCATCGTATGCGATTGGGAGCGACTAGTTGCACTAGTTACTCGATGCAGTGGAAATTAAAATTTTTCATGCGACGAAACCACATGATCCAAGAACACTTCTCGGATTATTTCGTCTAAACCACAAACAAGTAATAGGATTCCTCTTGAAGCATGGTTGCGATCGAGTCTCTAAACGAAGAGACCTCTAGTGTCAAGTCCGGTCCGACGGAGGAGATGCTTGCAAGCGGGGATGAATCGCGTGCTTCTCGCAATCCATGGTGATGATCCAAGCGGCGGATCTCCTTATCTCGACACACGAGATACGACATCTTCTTCACGAGCGAGATGCACCAAAGGAGACGAAGATCCACGAGCAAACGATCGGGCTACATAACGACGACGCTGTGGCAATGGAGACTCCCTCTAGGGCATCCATGGTGGGTGGCCATGAGAGAGGAAGAGAGAGAGTAGACGTATAGAGAGAGAGAAAGAGAGGGAGACTGATGTTCTCCTGTGTGTTGTCTAAAGAGGAGCAAAGAGGTGCCTCTCCTTTTATAATATTTTAGGATCCATGGATCTCAATCCATGGGCAACACAAATCCAATGGCTCTCATTGATTTGTGTTTCTTTTTATGGCCAAGATTTGTGTTGGTAAAAAACCAACAACAATTATTTTAATTTATATTAAATATATATATATATTGATAAATCAATATAATTCAATCACCAAATTAAATCAACTAATACTGGAGATAATGGAAAGGAGAATCTCTCCTTCCATATAGGAGGCGTGGACGACCACCCTTTACTTGTTGGAATTGGTGGCTGTCCATTCTCCTATTAGGAAAGGGAGATTCCAATGTAATCTTCAACATTACATATATCTCCAATATTTACAACAACAATTGTTGTAGATTATTCTACATAATAATTCATAATTGTTTTGTGAATATTGCATTCTTGCCATTAGAAAAATGTGAATCACATTCACAACCCAAAATAAAATGTAAATTACATTTTCAATTCAATGTCCAATGTGAATCCAATTCACATTAACATTCAATTAACAAATGTAAATTGCAAATATCTCTCTCTTATATATTATAAATCACATTTATAATATATATGACTACTATGGATATTTCTATCCACATTATTCATATACATGATAATTAAATCACATTTAATCATCTTATATCTCTATTCTCATGTGCCCAAATAATATGAATCACATTCACATTATTTTCATCTTTGATAATCAAATCACATTTAATTATCTAAGATAGCTCTCTTTATAATATGAATGGAATTCATATTATCATGATAATTAAATCATGTTTAATTATCCATTTTCTAAATGCTCGGATACTCATATCAACAATGAAATTATCTGAACCCCTTCAAGGTTAATGCTCTTTCTCCGCGAATAGTTGGAGATAAGGACATGGCGATTGTATGGTTCCACGTATAGTGACTTGGATATTGAGATCATATCTCAAATCCAGATCGTGGGCCCCCATAGATGCTTGATTAAATTAAGACCGCCAATCTAATCTTCTCATCGCATCTGAATCACATTCAGATCAATGTCCAATATATGGACCAAGATCCGATCACTTCTCTACTGAGAGGAGTCACTAAAATCCAGACCTATTTCATCACTCCCTAGGAATGGAAGCGTCATGGTTATACAATCGTTTATGATCACATCACCCTCAGGTATTCCCAATACATGTACATCCTGCATACTGGAAGACTCAGATTAAACCCGAAGTATTGGATCAACTTTACACTGTCTAATTCATGGTTTTAGCAGTAAGTTTCTCATTCGATCATTGGGAGTTGGTATCGATCATATACATTCCAAAAGCATATATCATACCTAGGTGTTGATCATATACTTTCCAAAAGTATATATCAAACCTACAAATTCAGTCAAGCTTCCAAAGCGAGACGACTGTGCACGGAATTTGATTCTTCCCAATATCTCATGAGTGAGCTCATGTCTTCCAGTTCAGTAACTGAAACTGTATGACCACTTTGAGAGATCGTATTACTCATATGGCCTTACATGCACACCAGCGCGCCGGTTTATAGACCTTGGTCAGGTCATCAACCTATTGGTCTGCCAAATGTACATACTTAGACATATAGTAACACATCTGTCTCTGGTTAGAGCATGCATGCCTGTATCGTGATAGCATACGATATAGGACTTTGGTTATCTCGTTCTCGTTAAGTCAACTCTTTGACCTAACTTATCTAGCACCTCCGAATCTCTATTCCTATGCAGAGGACCTGCATCAAGAGGTCGGTTAGATATCAACCTAAATGAGAAAGGATTGCCATCTCCTACACTTGCTGGAGATCATCTCTTAACAATCATTTGACGGTGCTTGATGAGTCCTCAATCTAACTCTTTAGATATTAATCCAAGAACCAGCCTCTATGATTCAATAGTTGAATCAACAGCTGTATGATCATCAAGATGGCCATGGTACATAACCGTAATTGTACTAAGGAACCTATTATGCAAATTAATTGTTCTTCGTTTCAGATTAGGGGATGATATTTGCAATAACATTTATTGCATAATGGCTAGCTGTGGGCTTGCATGTCCAACACAGACTCTACCTCATCCGCCTTCGTCGGAGTCCCATCGTCTCAGTTCCACAATGCATATATAGCTTCCTCCGTGGGTCGATCACCTCTAGCTTGATGCTGTATGTCTTTTTATGTTGGAGAGCGATGAAGAAGATCATATGGAGCACCATCCCAGAGATCGAATAGGAGATACAAATGACTAGAGATACATGGCTCCTCCGACGAGCCCTAGACGTTTTCAAAGATACTTGATGACGCACAAGTCTTTAAGGAACCCGAGGAGATGCTCAACCATGAAGAAGGATACCAGACGGAGGAGAAATCAATGATCGAAGCTCGCCAAGGGTGAGTTCTTCAAGTGTTCATCCATACCACTCCCCATATCAACGATCGAAGCTAGCCTAGGGTGAGATCTTCAAGTGTTCATCCAGACCACTCCCCAGCCATCCAATCAAAGGAGCGACCCATATCTAATATGGGTCGTTCAAATTTAATGAAGTGGTACGCCATCAAAGCATCTCATCTTGCCACGTGGAGCATTTCCATCCGCCCGATCACATGCTTATGAAGGGGTAAAGTATAAACTAACCCCCTTACTTTTTTATAACATATTAGTCCTGTAAATATTTAATCGCATTCAACATTTTGTGTGAAATTTGTATTTGGGCACCCACATTTATTGTATATTACACATTGCCTCCAGGTTCTTTTTTTCCATTTTAGTATAAAAAATTGTAATATTAGTTCAAAACTTCGGTTTGTTTTGCATGTACGCCCTCACCCTTTATTTATATTACAGAAATGCCCCTACCATGCCTTTAAATTACTTAATGTTTTTATTTTTGATTAAATAGCTTTTGTAGTTGTATTTTCTTCAAAAAATTATCGCAAATGTGGAATATTGTGCATGTTCATGCCTTAATTTTTTTTCTAGCATTTTCTTGTCATTTTCGATTTTTTAAAAATTGAAAAGAGTCTATTTAATCCCTAAATAAATATAAAATACAAAAAATAAAAAACTTATATAAAATTTTAAAAATTATATATTAAATATTAGTATATAATATCACTATAGACCAAAAATCACAAAAAATAGAAAAATCCTAAAAATTTAAAAACCCTCCTAAGACTAAAAATTATAAAAAATTATACAAAATGTACAAAAATAGTTTTTTTTGTATATTTTTTATATTATATACTACATATCAAAACTACTTTTGAGAACTTTAGAATTTATTTTCTATTTTTAAATCTTAAAACAATTCTACCTATTTATTAATTCCTTGTTTTGGAGTTTTTTGGGACTTTATAAATACTAAAAATTAGCAAAAAATACTAGAAAAACTAAAAAATATAAAAATATAAAAAAAGTATAAACAAATCTTATTTGTAATTTTTAAATATTTATAGATATTTTTATAATTATAAAACTTACATAAATTATTTATACATATTATTACTTATATATTTATTGATACAATAATAATTATTATAAATACTTATAAATATATTTAATGCCTTTAAAAAATAAAAAGTACTATACGTAATTGTATTTTCTTGAATTTGTATATTTATTACTTATTTATATCTTATATATTATTTATATTATACACATTAATATATATATATATATATATAGACATATTTATATATACTCATTACATATTAGAAAAAGAACATAAAATAAAAAATATATAAAGAAAATAAAAATTATAAAATTAAAAACAAAAAACATGTAAAATAAAAATTCTAAAAATTAAATATCATTTGAAAACCAATAAAATGGAAAAGAAAATCCAAAAATAATAAATTTTTTTGTTGTTTATTTCTTATAATAATAAATATCTTATCTACGTATTTTCTCTCAATGGTTCAACCCCTGCACTTGCTTGACTATAGATATTTATTTTTTGGGTATAATAAATTTCACTCAGCACAATTTCATTGATTATTCATTATTGTGGGTTGATTGTTGATTTAGTAGATAAGTTGGGTTCCGATTACTACGAGAGCAGCCAATGCAATGATTGACGGACCTGACTTGTCGGGCGCACATGCCCTCCATGACCAAGCATTTAGAACCTCGCAAATCCATATCATCTAATGGTGCAGTTACTGGGGAGCAACATAGGATATGTTTATAGTGTAAATATTGACTTGCATATTTTCCTCTCTTCTATTTCTTTGTATAAATAATTATTTTATATGATTATGATATTTTTCTTTGTTGAATTTCTTACGAGAGACCACATAGAGATGGTGACTTCTTAAGAAGATGGTTCAACTGAGCTATGAAGAGATTGGTTCACTCTTCCTTTGAGTCAATTGGAGAGAGAAAGAGAGAGAGAGATAGTTTTTAGTAAATATTTTTTTATATTATGAGAGGGAGACTCATTTAAGTTTGAATAATTAATTGTAATAAGACGTGTACTTGGACATTTTGGACACTATCACACTCTGAGGTCCATTGCTCGGGTGACTGCTCACCTGGGGGCCTCGTCAGATTTTTCGTATTTTTTCACGTTCTCCATTTTTATTCTCTTTATCTTCACTTTATTTTTATTCTTCCATAATTTGATTTTTATTCCTTCTTATTATTTTTTCTATGATTTTGCTCTTAGATTTTTAGTACTTGCTTGGTCGAGTAAATTAGGTCCAAGCACCTAATATATTGCATGTGCCTATATTCTCTACATTTGAGCTTTTCTCAAATTAAAATTATTGATTACTTGGACTTGAATCCAAGTGTCGTGAGAGGCTCTACATAACACTAGCAAGAAATGCTATGGTAGACACCAATGAGCCTCCATGACCGAACCATTGGGATTCTCTTTTATGTATTCACCATTTGATTCTTCACGATTATAACAACTCCTTCTTAGGGCAATTTCACATTGTATGTATAATAATTTAAAAATTCTATTTTGCATCCCACATGAAGAGAGATAGGAAGCGTTGTAAGTATTTGTTAGAATGCTTTTCATGGGTTTTTAATTAGATTAAATATGAACAAGTTGTTGCAACCCAATCAAGCATCAACAAACAAAATTATATATTTTTTCTTTCTCAAGCGAATAATTAATTACAAGAATAATGAAGTGAGAGAATTATTTTTGCTATTTATTTACCTGTATAGCGAACATGATCGAACTCAAGGAGGCTACAATTCCCATATTCAAGTAATCGAAAAATCAATTACAGGAAAAAGGAATTTCAATTGTAAACTATATTGGTTTTCTGTGAATTTTTTCATCTTTTTAAATTTTTTCATTCATATTTTTTTTATTTTCTAATTTTTCTAATTTTTAATAATTTTACTTATGCAAATTTTAAATTTTCAAAAATAAAGCAAACAATATACAACAATAGAGAATTACTATTTTTTCAAATATATAAAAATTCTCAAAACTTTACAAATAAAATCTTTTTATATTTTTGATAATTTTTTTACCCTTTTTGTAATTTTCTAGAGATTTTTAGATCTTTCTAGGATATTTAATAGGAACAGAAACAAGGGAAAACTAAACAGTGAACAAATAGGAATATTTTGCAATTTAAAAATTATGAAATGAAATAGAAAATTGCGATAAATATTTTTCCGATAAACTAAAGGTAATTTTCTACACATAAGAACTAAAATCATATTTTTTTATTTTTCTAAAATTTTCTGTAACTTTATAAGATTTTGAGTATTTTGTAATTATTTTGGATTTAATAAATAATTAATGCACAAAAATTGAGTAGGAAATTATACACATAAAATTAAATCTACTCTAATATTTTTAAAATTTAGAAACAATATTCGATTTTTTTATGAATTTTTAAATTCAAACAAGGAAATATGTTATGTTTTTGAATTATTTAAAACATCAAAAAAACTAAATGCTATAAAATTTACAAATGAGAAAGAAAACACAAGCAGGAGCATGACATAATTTTCTAAGATTTTTTTGAACAAAGCCAATAATTATTTCAATAAGAAAAGCACAAGAAAAGAATAGTCTTGATCACAGGGACTAAAATGGAAATTTTAAAGTTTTTGAATCAAAAAATAATAAGAAATAAATACAGAGATATAAGGTCGCCAAGTACCCGGGAAGGATGGCCGTGCACGTGACTTAAAGAGCTCGCATAGGTCTTTTTTGAAATTTACAATAACTCCAAGGGAAAAATCGATATTTACCCAAAAATTAGGACTTCTCTTTTATTGTGTTCAAAACAAAATGGGGAACAAGCGGGAGATGCCACCCATCCTCTTCTTTTTCTAAAGATACAAGGGCGAGAAACGTTGGTGGGTGGTCGGCTTACGGCGAAAAGTCGATGGAGAGCATGACTTCGACAACAGATGGGTGTGTTCCTGTGGTGGATTCACACGTGCGCGGGTGGCGGCGGTGCATGCGTGTGGCGCTATCGTCGGACTGTGATGGCAATAAAGATTTGCAATGTGGAGCAGGAAGTCGTCGGTGGCTCAACCTCGTACGGAGGCGTGGGTAGATGGTGCTTGCTGCGGTGGTGCAAGAGGAAAGAGGAGTAGGGCTCCCTCCAGCCGAGCGCGAGCGCCTCTCCACGAGGCAACACTAGGCATCGACGGTGGTCAGGAACGGGCGAGGGCCCATGCTGGCGGTGCCTCGTAGTTTCACGCCGGGGAGCAGATTGTCGGCTGCTGGCGTAGAAGGAGACGACGAACGACATGCGTCGCGTACAGGATGTAGAGGCGCCGCCTACCGCTGTTGATTTTTTTTATTTTTTTGTAAAATAGAAACAGTAGAAGAAAAAAGTTTAATTTTTTTAAAACATAAATGCTTATTTTTATTATATTTTTTTTATTTTTTGCAATATTTTCTTTATTCATGCAAAATAAATGTTAGAAAGAAAAACTATATAAATATTTTATTTTTTTAATTATACATTAATAAATACAGACGCGAACACGACGACTCGGTCCCGATTATTCAAAATGAGAAAAAAATAAATAAAATAAATGAGTAAGTGAATTCGGATCCGAGGAAAATGAAGGATAGAATCGGATCTCAGACCATGGTGCGTGGTCGGAGGTGGGAGATCGTGCGAGGTAGAATGAGAAGTGTAGAGATCGAGATGTGAAGGTGGAAAATAAGATTGGATTGGAAATGGATTTTGGGTGGTTGATTTTAAAAAAATGATTAACAAAAGTCGATAATGACAATGAATTAAAATTAAAATTTATGCTATTTTTACTCAAGAGAAATGAGAAAAAATGGATCTAACCGAAAGGGAACGGATGACTATAATGGTCTCGATGAAGGCTGGCTCATGATCACCGAACAACTTGGAGTCTAGGCACCCTTCTATGACAAGATGGCTCTCGGAAAATAACATCCTCTCAGCAAAGATTGATCAAGTGAGAAGGAGGAAGGAGGAGCCAATTAAATAGAAAGAATATACATTTGAATATCAAATTTGAATGGAAGAAACATAAGGAAGGAAGTTAGTGGTGGAATAAAATAAACTAAATAATTAAAAAACTCATAATTACAAAATAATAGTTAATAATTTAAATAATAAATGTTATTTATTTTATTTTTTGTGGTTGATATATAAGAAAAAAGGAAATATACATATATTACATACATATAGTACATTATATACATGTACAAATATGGAACTAATTTTATAAAAGATTTTTCTAATTAAAAATTTTTATTTGCTTTAAGTTACTTATGAAAAATATTTGTAATTATAAAAAATATTATATGTTTAAAAAATAAACAAATAATAAATGCGCTATACATGGAAATTTGCAAAAATGCCCTAGAAAACAAACTTTAAAACCGTAACTCCATAATTCATGAAACCATACCCATTTTAAAGATAATTTAAATTAGACTACAATGAAAGTGAGTTTGGTTAAATATGAGTTCGTATGGAGCTAGAATTGGTCTTTTACATGTCACTTTACAAGTTTTTCCGAGTGTCGTTACTTTTATTTTATAAATGATTTTATTTTGCAAACAATTTTATTATTTAGGAAACATTTTTTATTTATAACTTTTGTTTTGAGAATTATTTAATTTGTTATCAATTTATGTATAAATAAAATATTGAAAGTATACAAATATTTACAACCCATTTTTTGGATTTTCTAGTTAAAGACCCTATCTCCCCCTACTTTAATCCTGGTTGATCAGGTCATGTCTTGACCTTCTCTCGAGGTTCGGGTCAGCCAGTATCTATTACATATATACAGTCTTCTATTTATCTTTATTTTTCCGTTATTTATTTTTTTTATTTTAGGTTAAATAATATAAAAATATAAAATATTTACAAATAGATGCAAGTAAGTAAGAATAAGGAGTTAGTATTATATACAAGTGTTTTATAAGGAATTTTAATCTAAAATAAATGAATAAAGATGATGAAAGGCATATTCGTCATCCCCCTATGCTTTACCTTTGTTAGTCCCTTAGAAAACACTTATTTAAAAGAATAAGTGAATAGAAGAAAAAGAAAGGAAAACTAAAGAAATTAGGATAATTTTGAATATTAAACTCATCTTCATAAAATTGTAGTATAGAGCTCTATCGGACCTTTAGATTATTAGTGTGGTGGAACCTTAATGAGAAATGGATTTAAAACCTAATAGCCTCTAAGTTCCATAAGATTCCAGTTCAGGTCTCCTCTACAGTCAGGTCAGAACAATTCTACATACACAAATTCTTATGACTATGAATACTCACTTGTACGATGTAAGTGAATTATAGCTCCCCATCTCAAAAGTAGCAAAAAAACAAGGTAACTCTAGTCCCCCGGTATAGCAACTCCTTCCTCGAGGAGTGGGGATATTCCCTTCTATGTTCAAGTACAAACTACTTAAGAAGATGGGATGAAGAAGAGAATGGATGGTAACTAGTGTACCTACCTATCCTTGGATGCATGACTAGTGTAGCCAAGTCATCCGCTGCAAGCTTACAAAATTTTGACTTTGAATCTCTTATTCTTTCTTTCTTTTTTCACTTGTATATACACTCCGGCAGTCATTTTACTTTTCAATCATGCTTGTCTACTTTCGAAGATTCTGCATTTTTTTGAAAATATATATAAGATACATCATGTACATAAGGTGTTTTTCCTCTTGAGCTAGTAGACTATCCCTCATTTGAAGCATTATTGCAACCCCACAACTTCTTGTCTTTAGAATTCAATGCCACTAGACCAGATTAAGATGTACTTCTTTCCATAGAGGAAGACGAGAAGTTCTGCCTAGATGTACTACCCTCATATGCTACTCCAAGCCAAAAGATTCTACCTCCTACTACATCCTCCATGCTACATGTAGAGTGCTTGTCCAAGATAAGACACGGTCTGAAAGAATCATACGCGTGTTGTTAAATAATCTACTTAGACTAAACAAGACGACATATGAACATAGTCTTATGGACTCAAAGAATTAAGTGACTAGGACCTGAAAAGTCTTAATTCCAATTCTTATAAGGTTCCTCTGAAATTAAGTAGATTAAAGTCCAACTAAGCTCCATTCTTCAATTTTATTCTAGACATAGTTTAAATGTCAATATTATCCTGAAAAATGCACATGTAAATGCAAGAAATATGTACAATGCAAGAAGTTTTTGTGAAACAATTTTCTAATTTTGAAATTTTTATATTTTTGGAAAGACATAAAAAATGTAGATGTGAAAAGAGTTTTTTTTAATTTTAATTATGCAAATTTTTATAGACTTGTGGTTTCGTAGTTTTTAGGTTTTTTTCAAGAAAAGGGTTAGTAATATATACAAGTATATATAAGTAAATATTTTAATAATAAAATGTGTTTTTCGTTTTTTCTATTTTTAGTTGTTTTTAGTTTTTTGGTTTTTTTAAGTTTTTAGTTTTTTTGGTTTTTTATTTGTTTTTTATGAAAGGTGACCAAAGTCTATATACACACATGGATTTTATGAATTTATAACATATCTCAAAAATGACCATAATTTAAGTACGAGTTATGTCTAAAGCATATATACAATATATACAACACCCCCTATAGTTAGCTCAAACTATATCCTCATAGTAATCAGAGAGCAGCAAAGGAAGTCATAACCCATGCTAAGTGTAGATAAGTGAAGAGACTTCAATGCTACAACGACTCAAAGAAAAGATGAAAAGAATAAAAGCCGGTGAACGCCTTTATACATAGGATCAAGTAATCCTAAGTATATTATATCGTAAAAAAGGGAAAACCAAGGACGAGAATGTATGGACTCAATGATTCAACTTGCCCCCTATAATAAGGGTAGAACGACCCTAAGTATATAATATCAACAAGTTGGGGGACAATCGAGAGAACAAAATAATAAAAACACAAAAGATTCGATATGAACAACATCACTCCCCTATACTTAGGGTAGAGTATTCCTAAGTATAAGAAACAACAAGAGTGATGAACATAGCGCATATGAACAACACAAATCATTCACTCCTCCATACTTAGGATAAAGTTCATCCTATGTATATCATATATACACATAGAAAGGGGTGAACGATAAAACAGGAGAAGAAAGAATGAAACGAAAGGATATACAAGAGGTACTCAGCTCATGTATCAGATGCAGAAGATGGAACCAAAGGATCATCATCTGATACCACACATATAGAATCAATAATGGACATGAATGTATCATGATCTTAATATGGCTTCAAAAACTGTCTATTCACAACAAATGGTTGTGCGTCAGATGACAACCCATATATGACAATACTCCCATTGACACGCACAACTCTCACGATAAACGGTCCTGACTATTTGCTTTTTAATTTTCTTGGAAACAACTTCAACTTAGCATCAAATAACCAAACTTTCTGATCAGGAGAGAAAGTCTTCCTTCAAATGTGTCTATCATGCCAATGCTTGACTTTCTCCTTATACACGAGTGAGTTATCATATGCAAAGTCTCGGAATTCCAGCAATCTATTAATATCCAACTTCTTGTTCTTTCCTGTCTTCTCATAATCAAGATTGCATACACTGAGTGACCATATAGTTTTGTAAATTAATTCCACTAGTAGGTGGAAAGACTTTCCATAAACCAATTTGCAGGGAGACATACCCAAAGGAGACTTGTACACCATCCGATAAGCCCATAGAACCGAATCAAGCATATGGGACCAGTTCTTCCTATCTGTATGTACAAGTTTTTGCGATATCGTCTTGGTCACTCTATTTGAAAATTCTGCCAAGCAATTAGTGTAAGGGTGGTAAGGAGACGCTACTCAGTGCTCAATGGTGTACTCCCTCAAAAGCTTCTTTAATTCTCTATTAATTAAATGGCTTTCCCCATCTGAAATCAATATTTTTGGAATGTTGAATATGTGCTTCCCACGGATTCATCTCTTTCAGATCAGATGGGCAGCCTCTTTCCAGTAGAGCCACTATTTTCGAGGCTACCTTTGATTTCTCACTGTGTACACTAGCGACTGACGAACTTCTCTCTCTCGTTCTTAGCCCGTGCCTTAGGCTGAGGTCAGAGTCTGTAGGCTCCGGAGGTTAGAGCCAGCGACCATGCTCTATAAGCGTAAAGTCCATAAGTCAGTCTGTCTCTCTTCTAGCTTATAGAAGATTTTCTTTGACAGCTGCGGTTGATGAGTGCTGTACATGTCTTGAAGACCGGAAAGCCACATCTCACTTGACACGGCACAGATGTTTCGGCATTCTACAGGTCTTTCTAAGGCACATTCCCGCCCGCCTAAAGAAAGACCGACCGGGGGGACCAGATAAATTAGAGTTCTAGGGTCAAAGAAAAGGTCCCGTCAGGTAGAGACCGCAAGGGACTATAATCGCGATCTAGTAGCCTAAAGACAAGCCTAGCGTTAAGGGAAGGGCTCGACAATCCATCTGAGTCTCTCGCACCAGTCGCTCACACTGCAATAATGTGGTCCTTGAGAAAGGAACACACTGTATGACTATTTGCGGCTCGGGTGGGGATAGGCTCCATCCATTGACTAACATAATCTAGAGCGAGCATGATGTACTGAAATCCCTAACCGACAGGAAATAGGCCCATGAAGTCAATTCCCAATCATAAAAAACATTCGATATATATATATATATCATAGGGGCATGATATCTTTGGAACCAAAAGTTCCTCCCATTTTCTGACATCTAGTACAACATCGAATATACTCTGTAGCATCCTTAAAAAATGCGGGCCACCATAGGCCATTATGTGAAACCTTCGTTGTCATGCGCTTCCACGAATGATTCCCACCAAATTCGAGTTTGTGACAGTGCTCAAGTACACTAGCGTGTTCCTCCTGAGGAATGCACCTTCTCTAGATACAATCCACACCCATATGAAATAGGTATGGATCCACCCATTGGTAAAAACGAATCTCTTACAGAAATATGTTTACCTTGTACTTTGGCCAATCTTGTGGAACTTTCATGGAGACAAGATAGTTCACAATATTAGCATACCATGGAAGTGAGTCCACAGACAAAATGGCCTCATCGGGAAAGGTTCGGAAATAGGGATCATCTTCTGTGCAGAGGTTTCTGCATCCGTGATACGAGAATAGTGATCTGCCACAACACTTTTCACTCCAGGTTTATCTTGAATCTCTAAATCAAATTCATTGAGAAGAAGGATCCGTTTGACAAGGCTTGGTATGGCATCCTTCTTTACCGGCAAGTATCATATGGCAGTGTGATTTGTGTATACAATAACGTGGGAATCGATGAGGTAAGATCTGAACTTCTCTAGCCCAAAGACAACTGTTAACATCTCCTTCTATGTAATTGTATAATTTCGTTGTGCTTCATCCAAAGTCTTGCTAGCATAGTGTATTACAAATGGTATCTCATTCCTTTTCTGTCATAAAATAGGTCCAATAGTGAAATCTGAAGCGTCCGTCATGATCTCAAATGGAAGAGACTAATCAGGTAGCTGTAACATAGGAGCACTAGTAACCATCTCTTTCATCTGATTGAAAGCTTGACGTACTTTCTCTACAAAATAAACTCACTCTCCTTACACATAATCACAGTTAAAGGTATGGCGATCTTGTTGAAGTCCTTTGTGAATCGCCTATAGCATCCTACGTGTCCCAGAAATGACCTCAACTGCTTCAAATTCTGTGGTGGATGTAACTTGCAAATCACATCAATCTTAGCCGGTCAACCTCCATACCATGTTTGGAGATGACATGGCCCAATACGATCCCATTAGTCACCATAACTTTACTCTTCTCCCATGAGAGAACTAGGTTTACCTCACAACAACATTGAAGAACCCGATCTAAATGAGCAATACATGTGTCAAAACTATCCTTGTAGACCAAGAAATCATCCATGAAAACCTTAAGGAAACTACTTACCATGTCAGAAAAAATGACAAACATACACCTTCTAAATGTAGCGGGGGTGTTACACAATCCTAAGGGCATTCATCTAAAGGCATATGTGCCAAACAGACAAGTGAAAGTAGTTGTCTCCTTATCCTCAGGAGCGATAGAATGTTGGTTGTATCCTGAGTACCCATCCAAGAAGCAAAAGAACTCTTTCCCTTCTAACCTCTCAATAATCCTATCAATAATGGGCGGCAGAAAGTGATCCTTATTGGTAGTTGAGTTCAAGCATTGGTAATCCAAACAAACACGCCATGAAGTAGGTACCCGGGTGAGAAGAAAGAATGAAACGAAAGGATATACAAGATGTACTCAGCTCATGTATCAGATGCAGAAGATGGAACCAAAGGACCATCGTCTGATACCACACATATAGAATCAACAATGGACAAGAATGTATCATGATCTTGATATGGCTTCAGAAACTGTCTATTCACAACAAAAGGTTGTGCGTCAGATGACAACCCATATATGACAATACACCCATTGTCACGCACAACTCTCATGATGAACGGTCCCGACTATTTGCTTTTTAATTTTCTTGGAACCAACTTCAACTTAGCATCAAATAACCAAACTTTCTGATCAGGAGAGAAAGTCTTCCTTCAAATGTGTTTATCATGCCAATGCTTGACTTTCTCCTTATACACGAGTGAGTTATCATATGCAAAGTCTCAGAATTCCAGCAATCTATTAATATCCAAGTTCTTGTTCTTTCCTGTCTTCTCATAATCAAGATTGCATACACTGAGTGACCATATAGTTTTGTAAATTAATTCCACTAGCAGGTGGAAAGACTTTCCATACACCAATTTGCAGGGAGACATACCCAAAGGAGACTTATACACCATCCGATAAGCCCATAGAACCGAATCAATCATATGGGACCAGTTCTTCCTATCTGTACGTACAAGTTTTTGCGATATCGTCTTGGTCACTCTATTTGAAAATTCTGCCAAGCAATTAGTGTAAGGGTGGTAAGGAGATGCTACTCAGTGCTCAATGGTGTACTCCCTCACAAGCTTCTTTAATTCTCTATTAAATAAATGGCTTTCCCCATCTGAAATCAATATTTTTGGAATGTTGAATATGTGCTTCCCACGGATTCATCTCTTTCAGATCAGATGGGCAACCTCTTTCCAGCAGAGCCACTATTGTCAATGCTTCCTTTGATTTCTCACTCTGTACACTGGCGACTGACGAACTTCTCTCTCTCGTTCTTAGCCCGCGCCTTAGGCTGAGGTCAGACTCTGTAGGCTCCGGAGGTTAGAGCCTGCGACCATGCTCCATAAGGGCAAAGTCCATAAGTCAGTCTGTCTCTCTTCTAGCTTATAGAAGATTTTCTTTGACAACTGCCGTTGATGAGTGATGTACATGTCTTGAAGACCGGAAAGCCACATCTCACTTGACTCGGCACAGTTGTTTCAGCATTCTACAGGTCTTTCTAAGGCACATTCCCGCCCGCCTAAAGAAAGACCGACCGGGGGGACCAGATGAATTAGAGTTCTAGGGTCAAAGAAAAGGTCCTAAAGACAAGCCTAGCGTAAAGGGAAGGGCTCGACAATCCATCTGAGTCTCTCGCACCAGTCGCTCAGACTGCAATAATGTGGTCCTTGAGAAAGGAACACACTGTATGACTATTTGCGGCTCGGGTGGGGATAGGCTCCATCCATTGACTAACATAATCTAGAGCGAGCATGATGTACTGAAATCCCTAACCGACAGGAAATAGGCCCATGAAGTCAATGCCCAATCATAAAAAACATTCGATATATATATATATATATATATATATATATATATATCATAGGGGCATGATATCTTTGGAACCAAAAGTTCCTCCCATTTTCTGACATCTAGTACAACATCGAATATACTTTGTAGCATCCTTAAAAAATGTGGGCCACCATAGGCCATTATGTGAAACCTTCATTGTCATGTGCTTCCACGAATGATTCCCACCAAATTCGAGTTTGTAACATTGCTCAAGTACACTAGCGTGTTCCTCCTGAGGAATGCACCTTCTCTAGATACAATCCGCACCCATATGAAATAGGTAGGGATCCACCCATTGGTAAAAACGAATCTCTGACAGAAATATGTTTACCTTGTACTTTGGCCAATCTTGTGGAACTTTCATGGAGACAAGATAGTTCACAATATTAGCATACCATGGAAGTGAGTCCACAAACAAAATGGCCTCATCGGGAAAGGTTCGAAAATAGGGATCATCTTCTGTGCAGAGGTTTCTGCATCCGTGATACGAGAATGGTGATCTGCCACAACACCTTTCACTCCAGGTTTATCTCGAATCTCTAAATCAAATTCATGGAGAAGAAGGATCCGTTTGACAAGGCTTAGTTTGGCATCCTTCTTTACCGGCAAGTATCATATGGCAGTGTGATCTGTGTATACAATAACGTGGGAATCGATGAGGTAAGATCTGCACTTCTCTAGCCCAAAGACAACTGTTAACATCTCCTTCTATGTAATTGTATAATTTCGTTGTGCTTCATCCAAAGTCTTGCTAGCATAGTGTATTGCAAATGGTATCTCATTTCTTTTATGTCATAAAATAGGTCCAATAGCAAAATCTGAAGCGTCCGTCATGATCTCAAATGGAAGAGACTAATCAGGTAGCTGTAAGATAGGAGCACTAGTAACCATGTATTTCATCTGATTGAAAGCTTGAAGTACTTTCTCATCAAAATAAACTCACTCTCCTTACACATAAGCTCAGTTAAAGGTATGGCGATCTTGTTGAAGTCCTTTGTGAATCGCCTATAGAATCCTATGTGTCCCAGAAATGACCTCAACTGCTTCAAATTCTGTGGTGGATGTAACTTGGAAATCACATCAATCTTAGCCGGTCAACCTCCATACCATGTTTGGAGATGACATGGCCCAATACGATCCCATTAGTCACCATAACTTTACTCTTCTCCCAAGAGAGAACTAGGTTTACCTCACAACAACATTGAAGAACCCGATCTAAATGAGCAATACATGTGTCAAAACTATCCTTGTAGACCAAGAAATCGTACATGAAAACCTTAAGGAAACTACTTACCATGTCGGAAAAAATGACAAACATACACCTTCTAAATGTAGCGGGGGTGTTACACAATCCTAAGGGCATTCATCTAAAGGCATTTGTGCCAAACAGACAAGTGAAAGTAGTTGTCTCCTTATCCTCAAGAGCTATAGAATGTTGGTTGTATCCTGAGTACCCATCCAAGAAGCAAAAGAACTCTTTCCCTTCTAACCTCTCAATAATCTTATCAATAATGGGCGGGAGAAAGTGATCCTTATTGGTAGCTGAGTTCAAGCATTGGTAATCCAAACAAACACGTCATGAAGTAGGTACCCGGGTGAGAAGAAAGAATGAAACGAAAGGATATACAAGAGGTACTCGGCTCATGTATCAGATGCAAAAGATGGAACCAAAGGACCATCGTCTGATACCACACATATAGAATCAACAATGGACATGAATGTATCATGATCTTGATATGGCTTCAGAAACTGTCTATTCACAACAAATGGTTGTGCGTCAGATGACAACCCATATATGACAATACTCCCATTGTCACGCACAACTCTCAGATGAACGGTCCTGACTATTTGCTTTTTAATTTTCTTGGAAACAACTTCAACTTAGCATCAAATAACCAAACTTTCTGATCAGGAGAGAAAGTCTTCCTTCAAATGTGTTTATCATGCCAATGCTTGACTTTCTCCTTATACACGAGTGAGTTATCATATGCAAAGTCTCGGAATTCCAACAATCTATTATTATCCAACTTCTTATTCTTTCCTGTCTTCTCATAATCAAGATTGCATACACTGAGTGACCATATAGTTTTGTAAATTAATTCCTCTAGCAGGTGGAAAGACTTTCCATACACCAATTTGCAGGGAGACATACCCAAAGGAGACTTGTACACCATCCGATAAGCCCATAGAACCCAATCAAGCATATGGGACCAGTTCTTCCTATCTGTACGTACAAGTTTTTGCGATATCTTCTTGGTCACTCTATTTGAAAATTATGCCAAGCAATTAGTGTAAGGGTGGTAAGGAGACGCTACTCAGTGCTCAATGGTGTACTCCCTCGCAAGCTTCTTTAATTCTCTATTAATTAAATGGCTTTCCCCATCTGAAATCAATATTTTTGGAATGTTGAATATGTGCTTCCCACGGATTCATCTCTTTCAGATCAGATGGGCAGCCTCTTTCCAGCAGAGCCACAATTGTCAATGCTTCCTTTGATTTCTTACTCTGTACACTGACGACTGACGAACTTCTCTCTCTCGTTCTTAGCCCGCGCCTTAGGCTGAGGTCAGACTCTGTAGGCTACGGAGGTTAGAGCAAGCGACCATGCTCCATAAGGGCAAAGTCCATAAGTCAGTCTGTCTCTCTTCTAGCTTATAGAAGATTTTCTTTGACAGCTGCGGTTGATGAGTGATGTACATGTCTTGAAGACCGGAAAGCCACATCTCACTTGACTGGGCACAGATGTTTCAGCATTCTACAGGTCTTTCTAAGGCACATTCCCGCTCGCCTAAAGAAAGACCGACTAGGGGGGGACCAGATGAATTAGAGTTCTAGGGTCAAAGAAAAGGTCCCGTCAGGTAGAGACCGCAAGGGACTATAATCGCGATCTAGTAGCCTAAAGACAAGCCTAGCGTTAAGGGAAGGGCTTGACAATCCATCTGAGTCTCTCGCACCAGTCGCTCAGACTGCAATAATGTGGTCCTTGAGAAAGGATCTCACTGTATGACTATTTGCGGCTCGGGTGGGGATAGGCTCCATCCATTGACTAACATAATCTAGAGCGAGCATGATGTACTGAAATCCCTAACCGACTGGAAATAGGCCCATGAAGTCAATGCCCAATCATAAAAAACATTCGTATATATATATATATATATATATATATATATATATATCATAGGGGCATGATATCTTTGGAACCAAAAGTTCCTCCCATTTTCTGACATCTAGTACAACATCGAATATACTCTGTAGCATCCTTAAAAAATGTGGGCCACCATAGGCCATTATGTGAAACCTTCGTTGTCATGCGCTTCCACGAATGATTCCCACCAAATTCGAGTTTGTGACAGTTTTCAAGTACACTAGCGTGTTCCTCTTGAGGAATGCACCTTCTCTAGATACAATCCGCACCCATGTGAAATAGGTATGGATCCACCCATTGGTAAAAACGAATCTCTGACAGAAATATGTTTACCTTGTACTTTGGCCAATCTTGTGGAACTTTCATGGAGACAAGATAGTTCACAATATTAGCATACCATGGAAGTGAGTCCACAGACAAAATGGCCTCATCGGGAAAGGTTCGGAAATAGGGATCATCTTCTGTGCAGAGGTTTCTGCATCCTTGATACGAGGATGGTGATCTGCCACAACACTTTTCACTCCAGGTTTATCTCGAATCTCTAAATAAAATTCATTGAGAAGAAGGATCCATTTGACAAGGCTTGGTTTGGCATCCTTCTTTACCGGCAAGTATCATATGGCAGTGTGATCTGTGTATACAATAACGTGGGAATCGATGAGGTAAGATCTGAACTTCTCTAGCCCAAAGACAACTGTTAACATCTCCTTCTATGTAATTGTATAATTTCGTTGTGCTTCATCCAAAGTCTTGCTAGCATAGTGTATTACAAATGGTATCTCATTCCTTTTCTGTCATAAAATAGGTCCAATAGCGAAATTTGAAGTGTCCGTCATGATCTCAAATGGAAGAGACTAATCAGGTAGCTGTAAGATAGGAGCACTAGTAACCATCTCTTTCATCTGATTGAAAGCTTGAAGTACTTTCTCATCAAAATAAACTCACTCTCCTTACACATAAGCTCAGTTAAAGGTATGGCGATCTTCTTGTAGTCCTTTGTGAATCACCTATAGAATCCTACGTGTCCCAGAAATGACCTCAACTGCTTCAAATTCTGTGGTGGATGTAACTTGGAAATCACATCAATCTTAGCCGGTCAACCTCCATACCATGTTTGGAGAAGACATGGCCCAATACGATCCCATTAGTCTCCATAACTTTACTCTTCTCCCATGAGAGAACTAGGTTTACCTCACAACAACATTGAAGAACCCGATCTAAATGAGCAATACATGTGTCAAAACTATCCTTGTAGACCAAGAAATCGTCCATGAAAACCTTAAGGAAACTACTTACCATGTCGGAAAAAATGACAAACATACACCTTCTAAATGTAGCGGGGGTGTTACACAATCCTAAGGGAATTCATCTAAAGGCATATGTGCCAAACAGACAAGTGAAAGTAGTTGTCTCCTTATCCTCAGGAGCGATAGAATGTTGGTTGTATCCTGAGTACCCATCCAAGAAGCAAAGGAACTCTTTCCCTTCTAACCTCTCAATAATCTTATCAATAATGGGCGGCAGAAAGTGATCCTTATTGGTATCTGAGTTCAAGCATTGGTAATCCAAACAAACACGCCATGAAGTAGGTACCCGGGTGAGAAGAAAGAATGAAACGAAAGGATATACAAGAGGTACTCAGCTCATGTATCAGATGCAGAAGATGGAACCAAAGGACCATCGTATGATACCACACATATAGAATCAACAATGGACATGAATGTATCATGATCTTGATATGGCTTCAGAAACTGTCTATTCACAACAAATGGTTGTGCGTCAGATGACAACCCATATATGACAATACTCCCATTGTCACGCACAACTCTCACGATGAACGGTCCTGACTATTTGCTTTTTAATTTTCTTGGAAACAACATCAACTTAGCATCAAATAACCAAACTTTCTGATCAGGAGAGAAAGTCTTCCTTCAAATGTGTTTATCATGCCAATGCTTGACTTTCTCCTTATACACGAGTGAGTTATCATATGCAAAGTCTCGGAATTCCAGCAATCTATTAATATCCAACTTCTTGTTCTTTCCTGTCTTCTCATAATCAAGATTGCATACACTGAGTGACCATATAGTTTCGTTAATTAATTCCACTAGCAGGTGGAAAGACTTTCCATACACCAATTTGCAGGGAGACATACCCAAAGGAGACTTGTACACCATCCGATAAGCTAATAGAACCGAATCAAGCATATGGGACCAGTTCTTCCGATCTGTACGTACAAGTTTTTGCGATATCGTCTTGGTCACTCTATTTGAAAATTCTACCAAGCAATTAGTGTAAGGGTGGTAAGGAGACGCTACTCAGTGCTCAATGGTGTACTCCCTCACAAGCTTCTTTAATTCTCTTTTAATTAAATGGCTTTCCCCATCTGAAATCAATATTTTTGGAATGTTGAATATGTGCTTCCCATGGATTCACCTCTTTCAGATCAGATGGGCAGCCTCTTTCAAGCAGAGCCACTATTGTCAATGCTTCCTTTGGTTTCTCACTCGGTACACTGGCGACTGACGAACTTCTCTCTCTCGTTCTTAGCCCGCGCCTTAGGCTGTGGTCAGACTCTGTAGGCTCCGGAGGTTAGAACCAGCGACCATGCTCCATAAGGGCAAAGTCCATAATTCAGTCTGTCTCTCTTCTAGCTTATAGAAGATTTTCTTTGACAGCTGCGGTTGATGAGTGATGTACATGTCTTGAAGACCGGAAAGCCACATCTCACTTGACTCGGCACAGATGTTTCGGCATTCTACAGGTCTTTCTAAGGAACATTCCCGCCCCCTAAAGAAAGACCGACCAGGGGGGACCAGATGAATTAGAGTTCTAGGGTCAAAGAAAAGATCCCGTCAGGTAGAGACCGCAAGGGACTATAATCGCGATCTAGTAGCCTATATACAAGCCTAGCGTTAAGGGAAGGGCTCGACAATCCATCTGAGTCTCTAGCACCAGTCGCTCAGACTGCAATAATGTGGTCCTTGAGAAAGGAACACACTGTATGACTATTTGCGGCTCGGGTGGGGATAGGCTCTATCCATTGACTAACATAATCTAGAGCGAGCATGATGTATTGAAATCCCTAACCGACAGGAAATAGGCCTATGAAGTCAATGCCCAATCATAAAAAACATTCGATATATATATATATATATATACATATATATATATATATATATATATGGGCATGATATCTTTGCAACCAAAAGTTCCTCCCATTTTCTGACATCTAGTACAAAATCGAATATACTCTGTAGCATCCTTAAAAAATGTGGGCCACCATAGGCCATTATGTGAAACCTTCGTTGTCATGAGCTTCCACGAATGATTCCCACCAAATTCGAGTTTGTGATAGTGCTCAAGTACACTAGCATGTTCCTCCTGAGGAATGCACCTTCTCTAGATACAATCCGCACCCATATGAAATAGGTATGGATCCACCCATTGGTAAAAACGAGTCTCTGACAGAAATATGTTTACCTTGTACTTTGGCCAATCTTGTGGAACTTTCATGGAGATAAGATAGTTCACAATATTAGCATACCATGGAAGTGAGTCCACAGACAAAATGGCCTCATCAGGAAAGGTTCGGAAATAGGGATCATCTTCTGTGCAGAGGTTTCTGCATCCGTGATACGAGAATGGTGATCTGCCACAACACTTTTCACTCCAGGTTTATCTCGAATCTCTAAATCAAATTCATGGATAAGAAGGATCCATTTGACAAGGCTTGGTTTGGCATCCTTCTTTACCGGCAAGTATCATATGGCAGTGTGATCTGTGTACACAATAATGTGGGAATCGATGAGGTAAGATCTGAACTTCTCTAGCCCAAAGACAACTGTTAACATCTCCTTCTATGTAATTGTATAATTTCGTTGTGCTTCATCCAAAGTATTGCTAGCATAGTGTATTGCAAATGGTATCTCATTCCTTTTCTGTCATAAAATAGGTCCAATAGCGAAATCTGAAGTGTCCGTCATGATCTCAAATGGAAGAGACTAATCAGGTAGCTGTAAGATAGGAGCACTAGTAACCATCTCTTTCATCTGATTGAAAGCTTGAAGTACTTTCTCATCAAAATAAACTCACTCTCCTTACACATAAGCTCAGTTAAAGGTATGGCGATCTTGTTGAAGTCCTTTGTGAATCGCCTATAGAATCCTACGTGTCCCAGAAATTACCTCAACTGCTTCAAATTCCTTGGTGGATGTAACTTGGAAATCACATCAATCTTAGCTGATCAACCTCCATACCATGTTTGGAGATGACATGGCCCAATACGATCCCACTAGTCACCATAACTTTACTCTTCTCCCATGAGAGAACTAGGTTTACCTCACAACAACATTGATGAACCCGATCTAAATGAGCAAGACATGTGTCAAAACTATCCTTGTACACCAAGAAATCGTCCATGAAAACCTTAAGGAAACTACTTACCATGTCGGAAAAAATGACAAACATACACCTTCTAAATGTAGCGGGGGTGTTACACAATCCTAAGGGCATTCATCTAAAGGCATATGTGCCAAACAGACAAGTGAAAGTAGTTGTCTCCTTATCCTCAGGAGCGATAGAATGTTGGTTGTATCCTGAGTACCCATCCAAGAAGCAAAAGAACTCTTTCCCTTCTAACCTCTCAATAATCTTATCAATAATGGGCGACAGAAAGTGATCCTTATTGGTAGCTGAGTTCAAGCATTGGTAATCCAAACAAACACGTCATGAAGTAGGTACCCGGGTTGGAATCTCCTCACCATGGTTATTCTTTACGATAGTAATCCCGGATTTCCTTGGGACTACATATAGATGGATGGCCCACTTGGAATTCAAAATGGGATATATAAAGCCAACACCACACATTTTTTGTTCTCCTTCTTGACAATCTCCCACAGATTTGGATTTAGACGACGATGATATTCACTGGAGGGTTTACAATCATACTCTAGGTAGATATGATGTGAGCACAAAGCTAGATTAATCCCACAGAGATCTGAGATATTCAATTCTATGGCCTTGCGGTTTCTCTCAAGAACCTCTAACACGCGAGATTCTTGTTCAGCGGTCAACTGTGAGTTGAGAATGATCAGAAACCATTGGGGGAAAGGGACTCGTTGAAATGCCTCCCACTACCCTTATTAATTCAAGCAGATTAATGTTCAAATTAATTTAAGAATGTTCATTGTAGTCGGATAATAAGAGCAGATAAAAAACCACTTTGAATTAATATCAAGTTAATCACATGTGGCAAATTTATTTTATTTGGGCAAGCCCAAGGTCGAACTCAGGGAGGCAGCTGTCTCCTTAGGTTTTAGCGATTTCCAAGGTTGAATTTCCAGGGGATGATTTTTTGATCTTTTTCGGTATATTTTATGCAAGAAAGGAAAGACACATGCAAAATCAGGCCAATTTACAAGCTAAATTAGAAAGATGGTCAAATTAATTCCAAAAATTATGAAACTTGGCCAGATGATGAAATATGATGAAATTAAGCTACACTAATTTTTTGGAATTTTTTGACACTGATTTAAATTACTGTGAATTAAAAATTAATGCAAGGTGACTTTAACTAAATTAATTTTAATAAATATCAAATCACAATATTTTTGGGAATAAAAATTATTCTAGATAAATCTAAAGGTGAGGAATCCAAGAAAATTATCAAACCTTAATTTTGATGTGAAATTAACCTATTAGAAATTAGATAAGAAATTCACAAAATGAATTATTTAGGCCTCGGGATGTGTGCAATTGAGATGAAATTTTTATGCAAGGTAAAGCTAATTATCCTAGATATAATGTGATTTTTGAGGCATTTTTGGATCACAGACAAATTACTATCAATTAAGATGCATAAATGGGCAAAATATAGAAAAAATGAACCAATTAATTAATAGAAAATTCTATTGATATTACAAAAAGATGCCACATGTCACATAATGAGGAAGACAATATAAGCTACACCATGCAATTTTCCAAACTAAAAAATGAATTAATATGAATGTCTAAATATATGTGCAAAGACATGGGTATAAATGCAATTACATGAATTAAAATTGCTAAAAATAAAACGTGCTGACAGGGACCAATATATAATTACCTATAGTGTAGGGGGGTGGATGCAATTTCTTCATAGGACATGTGCTCCTCACGTGGGGTCACCTGGTAGGGACTGAAATGTAATATTAAAAACCTTCAGGTGCCTCGATACAATTTGTCCAGGCCACACGTGCGAATCACGTGGGGGATCCTAGGCTCGGAGGACTTCGGAGGCTCGGAGCGAGGCTCGGGCTGGTCTGGAGGTTCGACTTTGTCTCGGAGAAGCTTCGGGTGATCCGAGCCTAGCCGGGGAAAAGGCTCGGATCTGGTGACATGGATGGCTCCTGGCCGTGCGATCAGGATGACTGAATGGCTGCTGAAAGGCTGGCGCGTGGCGTGTCTTGTCCCGTTGGATCAAGATCGATCCAACGGTCCTTGAAGTCCGACGAAGAGAGCGACATGGACGACCGAGCGCCGCTGGATCAGGGTGAATCCAATGATCCTCTATGGCTCTGGTGCTTGGCGACGCGACATGATCAGGCACGTAGGATCACGAATGATCCAATGGTTGCGGAAGAAGGCGACGTGGATGGCTCCTTGTCATTCGATCAGGATGATCGAACGGCTGCTGGCTTTCATCCCCAACGGCCCTCCACCTCCTGCGGAGGAGAGGGCTGGGCTCCAGTGAGGCTGGGCTAGCTCTGCCTCATCCTCTCGTCGTCGACGAGGGACACGGGAGACTCTGGCGTAGCTCGGAAGATGCATGGAAGGCTGGCGAAGCGTCTGGTCGTCTAAGGGGGGTGGAGGTGCTCTGGAGCTCGGTGGCGGAGGAGCTTGCATACAGCTCCGACGAGCCTCCGACCAATCAAGATATAAGTACTTGCATGGGGTTAGAAGATACACGAAGCATGCGTTGTCTCCGTGGAGTGAAATGGAGTGTGATGCGATGCCAGAAGAGCAATGAGGGTGGTTCATGGTCGAGCTCCGCTCAGGTGGTGGAGCTGGCGTCGGGTGAAGTTGAAGTGCATTGTTTGATGAAGCTAGGGGTAGCGCAAAGATCAAAGCTCCATCACGGAGCTTGGAGGATGGACGTCGGAGCAGGAAGATGCTCGTGGAGAGTGAATTTAATCGGAGAAAATAAAGGAAAAATCAGAGGAAGATCTGGGGAGAGATGGAGGATTCTACCTGGGGTTTAGAAGCTCCGGGGAAGCTTGCAGGTCTTCGCTCGAAGGACGGTAGAGGGCCTGAGTTCACACAACTCGTCAGAGGAGCTGCAACATGGTGTGACGTTGTCATGGATCTCGTTGGAGGTGAAGGCCTATCTTCGCTCAGATGTACACTCAATTGTTGTCACCAATAGGTAGCTCTGAGCTCGAGGATACCTCTCGTAATGGCAGATGGTGGTGAAGGTGGCCAGAGGTGGCTGATTTATAGGACGAGGGTGACGGCAGGGATGGCTGGGAGGTGATGTTCGTGGATGTCATGGAGCGACTCTGGGGGATGTCGTGAAGATCGAGGGAGATGGCGAGGATGAGGGATGAGTGGGCTCCATCGTGGTGGCATCACTGATCGGAGAAGGTGGCCGACGTGGAGCTGAAAATAGAAAGGGGGTGGCCCCTTGCGCACGGTGGAGAACGTGGGTGCGTGGCGTACGGAGGTTGACGACGACGTCTTGATCGTTGGATCTCGCGATCAAACGATCCAGATGGAGCCGCGGGGCGAGGGCCGAGATCAGATCGAGGTCGCGACATCAGAGGGTCCGCACCGCACCACGTGGCGTGCTGAGGATGCGGCGTTGATGGGAGGCTGAGATGGACTCCTGGAATTGATCGAATGGTGGAGGAAGCGAAGTGTTGGAGCCATTGGATTTGGGGGTGCATCGGATGGTTAAGGTGATGCCTCATGGTGTGGACCTGATGGGGCGCGAGCGGGTGGCTGGGATGGACTCCTGGGACTGATCCAACGGTGCAGAATAAAGGCGGACATGGGAAACACTGCGCCATTGGATTTATATGAATATCCAATGGTCCAGAGCGAAGGCGGATAGGTCAAAGAGAGCGGGCTGCGTGGCGCAATCAGAAGGTGCCACGTGGCCAACTGTGAGAGGCTGAAAGGAGAAATGAAATCAGAGAGAGGAGGAGGCCGAATTTGGAAAAACTCAAAACATGAAAGTTGTGGATCTCGATTTGATCTACAAGTTTCATGTTGACCAAAAATGAAGATGAGGTTAAATATGATACAAAAATACAGGAATATATATATATATATAGTATACAAAGAGACCCAAAAACCCAGCTTTTTCCTACGAGCTCCAAATTGAATGAAATTAGTCACATTTTAAAGGTCTCTGGATGTGTATTCATCTGAAGGTGAGTAGACCTAATTTGGAGTTGGTGAGAGAGAGCTATGGGACTTCTATGGTCCATGGGGTTTAGGGCTTCATTGGGTATTTTACAAGAGAGAACTCTCGCCTTCTTCCTCATATTAATAGTGTACATCTTATAAGGAAGGTGTTATTTTATTTTGGAGGGGATAAAAAACAAGAAATTAGGTGGATGTTTTACAAGTGCATTTTACACAAGGATTGGCTTCTTATTTAAATGCAAAGATGGATGCTAAAATGCGTGTTTTGTGGATTGATGCATGAATGCTATTTATACAAGAAGAAGGGAAATATGATGCTAAATACTCGGGGACAAAGCCCTATTTTCAACTTTAAGAGTGATGAATCACAGATTCATCATCTGCAAGGAAGGCATATTTCAATGTTGATGGTAAAACCTTGAGCTTAGGTGTGGTCTTAATTGGCTCTACAATAACCTCCGCTACAGTATTGGTAGAAGGTATATGATCTGTACTATGTGGACTGTCTACCTTGGCTACTAACAGCTCAGCAAGTAAAATCTCTGATAGATCTGCAATGATTGATCTCTACTCAGAAAGGAGGGACTAATCAGGTTGTTCAGCAGTCTTATGAATTAATGGCTCAAATATCTCAACAATAATTTCAAAAAGATGCCTCTCAATTGTCAATAACTCAGGAAATTAAGTAAATGGCTCTGATATATGTACCTAAGAACTCTCAGAAGGAGGCATATCATCAGTAATCTCAGGAAAGTGTGCCAAAGAAATATTAGAAGTTGCCTCTAAAAACTCACATTGATCCTCAAAAATCATATCAAACTACACATAAACAACTAGCTCAATTGGACCACCAAAGGAACTCATCTTGACTGTGCTTTCTGTAGAGTCCTTTTTGGAAAGAAGCTCCTGGGTATCTATAAAATCAATGAAAAGATTTGTCTCTTGGAATTCAACAAGAAAATCACAGACTTCTGTCTCTAATATATTTTTCTCTGTATCATATGCTGTTTGTGGTTGTGATGGTTTAGGATCAGAAATTGTCTAAATTTTCGCCTTGTCACTGCGAGATGAAAGATGATATCCCCAGTACCATAATCAATTGTTGCTTCAGTCGTTCGAAGGAACGGTTGATCTAGTATGATCCTGGTATGGAGTAACGGTGCAGGTGTGTCCATATCCATAACAACAAAATCAACAGGAAATTTCATTCCTTGCACTGTTACAATAACGTCCTCTAAAATGGCTCTTCTCCTCTTATACAATCTATCGACAAACTCAAGGATCATCCTGGTTGTTTTAAGAGGCCCTAACCGAAATTCAATTAGCAAAGGGGAAGGCATGATATTAATGGAGGAACCGCTATCGATAAGGGTATGCTAATATATCTGATCAAAGATATGGCAACGGATGTGAGGTGCTCCCTTATCTTTCTTTTCAGATGGGAGGTTACTGATGGCATGAATTGTAACCATGGTCGAGATGTGTTTCTCTGTTTCCTTTTGTTTCTTCTTCCTTGGTTGACGCTTTTGTGTACATTCCTCTTTCATTCTCTTTTTTATTGTATGCATGTATTCCATGTCCTTAAGGAGGGGCATCCTTAAAAAGATGTTCTGTAAGATCTTAACCACTCCAGGATCAGATAGGGATGTTTTTAATTTTTAATTTTTGTAGATTTAAGAGCATAAGGAAATTGCACAAAATCAGGAGAGATATTCAAACATTCATTTCCATTATTCAAATTGGAATCCTCATGTACAACAGGACAATCAGAATCAGTTTGTACACTGTTGTCCAATTTAGGTAAATGAAAAATAAAATTTAAAACAGTACAGGATGCTGCTGGTGAAGAGGAAGAATCCGCTACTTGTATATTCTCCAATGTTGATGGTGATCTACATTTGCCTGGTGAAGGTAATGGCGTAGGTGGTGAAACTCCAGATTGTTGTGTTTCTATACTAGGCCTCTCGACTGCTGGTGAAGGAGATGATGTGGAAGATGATGCTCTCTCTGTGGTCTCCCAACCCCAACTGGTGCATAGGTGGTTGCAATATCCTACCATTCCTGGGATTAATGGCATCAGATACACATGTAAAATCAAGGGACATAACAGTCTTGGGGGTGGGAGGGCTATTGGCCACCTGCTCCTTGCGTCTGCAGTTGTTGGGGTTGGCTTCGACCCGTGCTAGAATCAATGTCTTGGTGGTGGTCAGGTCGTTGATCGGTAGAGTTAGTTGGTTCATGTTCTTCATGAGCAATGCAAGCTGGTCTAGTGCTGGGTTCACCGAAGGGGCCTCAATGTCCTCATTGATTGACTGTCGCTGAGACTTATAGTGCGGAGGTTGTTGGTAACCATATAGATTCTGATAATGAGGAGGAAGAGGAGGATATTGTCCATAATATGCAGTCTGTTGCTGATTAGGATGAGGAAAATATATATATTGATGTTGTAGCTGGACTCGTCTCCAATTTTGGAACTGTGGTGGAGACTGATAGTGAGGCTGGAACTGTTGGTGCTGGTACTGCTGCTGCCTGCCTCCTTGAAACTGGTGGGTTGGTTCATGACCCTATTGTGAACCCAACTGGCCTTGCCTTGACGTACGAGGCTGGTTTTTCTCACGGTCGAACTAGATGTTGTTCACCTCCTAAATGATAGGTGGAGGTGGAGACTACTGCTCAAGAATGTGGACTACTTCCTGTTGGTACAGATCTATCTGATGTGAGTGCTGTTGGACCTGATCAGGAGTCTCCATGTAGTAGACATGTTGAATTGTGGATGGTCCTCCACTACTCTGCTGGGTGGAAGAAGTCTACTCCCTTGTAGAGGTATCGACTACTGCACTCGTACTATGGACTATGTTTATTGTATTCACAAGAAGCTCCAAGTGCTTTGTTATCACATCCAACTTATCCATGTTCTTCGTCCTCTGTTTGATCACTTAAATATTCTCAATCTCATTGTACCATTTCTCAATGATATCCACTTTGGATAGGTGGTTTCCAATGATGGTCATGTCAGATCTGTTCACCCTATCCACTTCCTATGATGTCGTCATATTGACAGCCTTGTTGGGTACTGTAGGGGAGGTGACATGGTGCATCTGAAAAGCATGTGAAGAAGAAAGAGTTGTCGAACTCTCCGCCATCTCCTCAAAAGTTTGACAAAGGACATCGTCTTCCATGTTGAAGTGGCTCCCCAAACAAGCAGCATCTACCAGCTTTTGATTCTATATGCTTAAACCCCCCAAGAAATTTTGCACAAGGCTTGTCTTTAGAATATCACGATGGTGGCACTTCTCTGTCAAATCTTTAAATCATTCCCACGCCTCATGAATAGGCTCATGGGACATCTGGGAGAAGTTAGAAATCAAGGATCATATTTGGTTGAGTCGTCTGAGTGAGTAATATTTGTTTAAAAATGCGGATCTCAACACTTCCCAAGTAGTGACAACCTTTTACAATTGGTTTAACCAATACAAAGCCTTGTCGATCAGACTGAATTGGGAAAGTAGTCATCTTCACTTCCTCTAATGGCACATTTGGATAGTGTATTTTTTAAAAAATGTGATCGAACTTCTAGAGGTGTACATAAGGTTGTTCATTAATATTTCCATGGAATATTGGGAGAAAAAGCAAAATAATGGGCTTAAGCTCAAAATGTCCATGAATCGCAGGGATTTGTATCCAAGAATTTGTCTGTCCTACCCCTAGATTATAGGCATCCTTTAATGTAAGCTTAGCCACAGGTTCTACCACAGGGTCTTCTCCTCCATTCCCACCACCAGGGTTTCTATTATACTCCTCTCTCCTATCTTGTATTTACTATCTCAGTTCGAGAATCATATCGCTCAATGCGGTCCGAAAGTCAGCCTACTCTGTTAACTGGACTTGAATAGACAAGATAGAGGCTAACATGGTGTTGTTGATCTCATTCTGCTCCGGCATGGTTCCCTTTCCTCTTGGTGGCATCAAGTGTCTGGTGTCTGACTCTGAAAATGTGTAAGACACTTGATTAGTCCTCAGAAATGATGGAGTCTCATATAGTAGTTCGAGATTAGAGCCAATCTCAAGCAGTGGTTTGATGGATGATGTGAAGGATGACGTAGAGAATGTGGAATATTCAGGAATTGAGTCTCCCTGAATAGAAGATGAACGGATCAGAGTGTCGAATGAGTTTACAAAGTACGAATGAGAAATACTCCATTTCGACATCTTCGAAATCCATAGGAAGAATGAGAGAACATGAATGTCAATGCAAGAGAGAAAATGAGTGGAAGATACAAATTGCACGGAAGGATCTCTAGCACTAGAAATCAAACACAATACAAACCCCCCAATTCACCAACTCAACTCAATATGAAGACTATGAAGGTTCGGTCAATTATCTTATATTTTTTTTGAGTTTGGTGAGAATACAATCTATCAGAGCAGTTAAAGCGAGTTGTTAGGAACCCAATGCTCCCAAGAGACTATCCCAATCTCACAACTAATTTTTCCCAGCCAGTATGGGCGCAGACCGTTTACTGGCTACCCAATCTGTCCACTCTAGTATGGAAGTTGAAGGATTTGGGGAAATCCTCAACTGCATCATGGAATCATGATGATTGTATCCTATAAGATCACGAGCGACTAGTCACACTAGTTGCTCGGTGCAATGGAATTTTAAATTTTTTAAAAAGGATGAAACCACATGATCAAAGAACATTTCTTGTATCATTTCAACTAAGCACATCAAAGATATAGAAATAACTCTTTGAGTGTGATTGCGATCTAACCTCTAAAGGAAGAGACCTCCTATCTCAAGTCTGATCAGTCGGAGGAGATGCTTACGAGCGCGGGGATGAGTCACGTGCTTCTCGGAATCCTAGTTGATGTGCCAAGCAATGAATCTCTAGATCTCGTCTCATGAGATCGAAAGCCTTCTTCATGAGCGTCACAAACTAAAGAAGATGGAGAGCCAATGGTCATCGAAGCAAAGCACAATGGAAAGGCGATGGTGAAGATGACATTGCCTCTTCTTATATAAGGTTCTGGGAGTCCATGGATCCCAATCCATGGATAACACACAATCAACGGATGAGATTGATTTGTGTTTCTTTCAATGGTTATGATGTTGTTGTAAAAACACAACAGATGATTTAATTTAACTTAATTTTCAATGATAAATCAGCAAAATTAATTTCAAATTAAATTATCTTTAATTAGAGAAGAGATAAGGAAGAGACTAAAACCAACCCCCTACGAAGAGGGGATAACTACTCTTCTCCTCATGGAGAGTTGTAGCTGTCCACTTCTCTTGGGTGGACTTGGTCAATCTCTTCTAATTATCATGAGATCTCATTATGTCATGATATATCATGATCTCTTGTCAATAATATTTTTCACCAAATAATAATTCTAAATTATTTTGTAGAGAATATCAACCATGGCATTGAAATTATGCGAATCTCATTCACAACCCAAAATAAAAATATTTTCAATTAATCTTTTTAATGTGAATTCAATTCACATTAACAATTAATCAACAAATATAAATTACAAAAGTCTTTCTCTGATATATTATAAATCTCATTTACAATATACATGGATAATTGGATAGTATTATCCACATTATCCATATCCACAATAATTAAATCTCATTCAATTACATTGGATAATCATTCTCATGCATTCAATTAATGTGAATCAAATTCACATTATTCATGATAATTAAATCACATTTAACTATCCATTTCTCATTTCTTAGACATAATTCAACTTTGGAATTATTCTTGAACTCTTTCAAGAATAATGCGCCCTCTCTGTAGATGCTTGGAGATAAGGACATGGCGATTGTATTGTAGCACGTATAGTGACTTGGATCACATCTCAAATACAGGTCCCATGGGCCTGTAATAGATACTTAATTTAATCAAGGCTGTAAATCTAATCTTCTCATTGCCTCTGAATCTCATTCAGATCAATGTCCAACATTTGGACCAAGATTAGATTGCTTCTCAACTAAGAGGAGTCACTAAAATCTAGACATGTTTCATTTCTCCCTCGGAATGGAAGCACCATGGTTATAAAATCGTTTAAGATCACATCACCTTCAAGTATTCCCAATACCTGTACATCCTGCATACTGGAAGACCTATGATTATCATGAAGATATGTATCAATTTTACACTGTCATCTTCATTGTTTAATCATCAAGTTTCTCATTCTTGGTCATTGGGATATGGTATCGATCATATGATTTGCAAAAACATATATAGTACCTTCAAATTCTTGTCATGCTTCCAAAGCATGACGACCATGCATGGAAATTGTTATCAATACCTCACGAGTGAGCTCATGTCTTTTGATTCACAAGTGAATTTGTATGATCCCTTTGAGAGATCATTTTACTCATATGCCCTTGCATGCACACCAAAGCACCGGTGTATAGACCTTGGTTAGGTCAACAACCTATTTGTCTGCCAAATGTATACACTTAGATATATAACAACACATCCGTCTCTGATCAGAGGATGTGTGCCTGTATCACGACAGTATACGATATATGACTTTGGTTATCTCAATCTTGTTAAGTCAACTCCTTGACATAACTAATCTAACACCTCCGACTCTATATTCCTATGAAGAATACCTACATCAAGAGGTTGGTTAGATATCAACCTACATGAGAAAGGATTTCCATCTCCTACTCAAGTTGGAGATCATCTCTTAACAATCATTTCATGGTGCTTGATGAGTCCTCAATCTAACTCATTAGATATTCATCCAAACACCAATCTTTATGATTCTATTATTGATTTAACAACCGTATAATTATTAAGATGGCCATATTACATAATCCTAATTGTATACATGGACCTTATAGTGCATTCATTCACTTAATCTCAGAAATGGAGTGAAACAATCAATAATGTTTATTGATAAAACATATATCACAATAACATTTATTGTAAGAATGGTTCGACTCGGGCGTACATAGCTAACAATCTCCCGATATCCCTCAGAACCATTCAGGAACAATCCTTAAACCCATACTGATTACATGTTGGTCGAAAACCTTCTGTGTCAGAGGTTTGGTAAGAGGATCAACGAAGTTGTCGGCAGAGGCCACCTTGGTGATGATGATATCACCATGCTTTTGAATCTCCTAAATGATGTGGTACTTACTTTCCACGGGCTTGCTCTTTTGATGCCACTAGGGTTCCTTTGCCTGGGCAATGTCTCCCGTGTTATCGCAGAGTAATAGGATGGGAGTATCAGAGGAAACTACGCCAAGTTCCAGGATGAACTTGCGCAACCACAACGCCTCCTTTGCAGCATCTGATGTGGCAATATATTCAGCTTATGTTGTTGAATCTATTGTAGTGTCCTACTTCTTACTTCTCCAGCTCACAGCACCACCATTCAATAGGAACACAAACCCTGGTATCGACTTTCAATCATCAATATCCGACTGGATGTATGAATCTATGTATTCCAAGACTTGGAGATCACCATCTCCATAGAACAAGGTGTAATCTTGCGTACGTCTTAGATACTTCAATATGTTCTTCACTGCATTCCAGTGTTGCTCTCCATACATTCCAGGACTGGTAATAGCTTACCACTCCCACTGCATGGCAGATATTTGGTCTAGTACACATCATGGCGTACATTAAGCTTCCTACAGCCGATGCATAAGGGCATTCATCCATGGCTTTCTTTTTCTCAACACTTTGAGGAGCCATCCATTTAGACCGGTGAATACCATGTCTTATGGGGAGGAATCCTTTCTTTGAACTATCCATACGGAAATGTTCAAGAATCTTCTTAATGTACCCATGTTGTGATAATCCCAATATCCTCTTTTCTCAATTTCTGAACAACTTCAGGCCTAAGATGTAAGACGCATCTCCAAGATATTTCATCTTGGAGGTATGGGATAACCAAATCTTAACACTAGTCATCATCCATATATCATTTCCAATGATAAGGATGTCATCTAAGTAAAGCACGATGAACACAATTGATCATAATGGCACTCCCACAAAGCTTCTTGTACATACAAGGTTCATCAGGATTTTGCACAAAATCATAACTCTTTATGGTTTCATCAAATCTGATGCTCCAGCTATGAGAAGCTTGTTTGAGCCCATAGATGGATATATTCAACTTGCATACTTTACCATCCTCGGTTATGAACCCCTGGGGCTGCTCCATATAGATATCCTCCTCTAGGTATCCATTGAGGAAAGCCGTCTTGACGTCCATATGCCAGATGTCGTAGTCAAGATATGCAACTATAGATAGCAGTGTCCTCATGGACTTAAGCATAGCCACAGGAGAGGACGTCTCATTGTAGTCAATGCCTTCTCTCTGTGTGTAGCATTTGGCCACGAGTCGTGCCTTGAAAGTCTCTACTTTCCCACCAGGTCCCCTTTTTCTGTTAAAGATCCATTTACACCCAATGGGTTTTACCCCTTTAGGTGGATACTCTAGGGTCCATACACCATTCTTTTGCATGGATTCAATTTATGACTTCATTGCTAGCATCCATCTATCCATGTCATGATCCGCGAGTGCTTCATCAAATGAAGCGGGATCATCGTCAGTTTCTTCTGACACATGGAATCCATACCTTTCATGTGGTGCAACCACCCTCAAACTCCTTCGAAGAGGTATGGGTGTTTCATCTTTATTAATCTCTTTAGTTTCTGGCTCAGGTTGCTCAGAATCCTCAAGGGATTCAATGAGTTCCTATACATCATTTTTGTCTTGGCTTTTAAGGAAGTCATCCTCCAGAAATTTCACATCTCTAGAGACAAAAACCTTTTTGGTCTCAAGGTCAAAAAGTTGGTATCCAATACAATCTTTAACATATCCAATGAAGTAACACTCACGAGAGCAAGATTCTAGCTTACTTGCGTCCCCGTTCTTCACATGGACCAAGCAACAAAACCCTCGAGTAATTAACACTAGGTTTGGTTCCGTACCAGAGCTCATGAGGAGTCTTAGGCATAGATTTGATAGGAATATTTTTTAGTATATATTGTAGTCTCTACTGCATATCCCTAGAAACCAAGAGGTAAATGTGCTTTGCTCGTCATGGAACGGACCATATCCATGATGGTCCTATTACGTCTTTCAACAAAACCATTAAGTTGGGGGGTTCCAGGAGGAGTGAGATTGGAGACAATTCCATTCTCTTTAAGGTATTCCTTGAATTCATCCGAGAGATACTCGCCACCTCGATCAGATCGAATCCATCTTCCTATCGGTTTTGTTCTCAACCAAAACTTGGAACTCTTTGAACTTTTCAAAGGTTTCAGATTTATGATGTAGCAGGAAGATAAACCCGTATTGCGAATGGTCATCAAGAAACATCAAGTAATATTGATATCCATTTCGGGTCGCGATATTGAAGGGACCACATACATCAGTATGTATTAGGTTAAGAATACCTTCGCATCATGTAACCTTTTTACGAAAAGGCATCCTGGTCATTTTACCTCAAATACAATGTTCGCATGTAGGTAAAGATTGAACCTATAGAAAATCTAAGGGTCCATCTTTTATCAATCTCTTGATCCTATCAACAGATAAATGACCAAGTCTTTGATGCCAAATCATATTTGAATGATTTGCATTTTCCCTGGATCTTTTAGGGTATTTATTAGTGGTAATGACATTCATGACATGTTCATCAATGCACAATTCATAGAGTCTACCAGAAGTTAAAACACCATCTGCAATATGTTTATCATACTGACTTATGACAACTTTATTACATAAAAGGAATGAATATCCATTTATAACAAGCTTAGATACAAATATTAAATTCCTTATAACTTCAGGTACATAAAGACACTCTTTAAGTGCTAACACTCTTCCACTAGATAACGATAGTGTACAGGTCCCGACGACGACTGCTGCAACACTTGCATCAGATCCCATCTGGAGGACTATCTCCCATTCTTCTAGATTCTTAGTTTCCTGAAACAGATGCAACAAATTGCATACATGAACAGAAGCATCGGAATCAACAACCCAACTTCCTTCTCTTCCAACGAGAAATCTAGTTTCAATGATGAAAATAGATTTCATACCTATTGGGGTTTTAACTTTGTCGACTGACTTCAGGTAATCTGCACAATTTCGCTTCCAGTGCCTTAACTTCTTGTAGTGATAAGATACATCGCTTTTCTTTGATGTCATCAAAGTAGATGCATTGGTGGATGAGCCAACTCCTTTACTCTTCATATTTCTCTTCTGTGTTGGGCCCTTTCGAGAACAATTCTTCTGACCGCGCTTCCCTTTGACCTGTGTAACCATTGCACTACCATATGGGCTATCTTTCTTCATTACATCCTCAACATACGCTAATGCAACCAATAACTTAGCGTTAGTATAATTTCCTTTATTCATGTAGTGTGTTACCACAAAGTTATTGAAAGAATTAGGGAGTGACAACATAATAAACTCAGCCTGCATGTCTGAGTCCATGTTATCTCCCAGAGTTTTCAATTCAGAAAGGTACCCAAACATTTTGAGTACATGCTCTCTGACAGAGGTCCCTTTCTACATCTTGCAGCATATAAGTTCTTTCATAATATTATACCATTGTGTGCGGTTGACATCACCGAACATATTCTTCAGATACAACATAATTTCTTAGCAATTGTTCATCTATACATGCTGCTTCTGAAGCGCATTGGTCAATGAGTCAAGAATATAGCATCTTGCTAGATTATGATCTTCATCATATTTTTCATTAAATGAAATTTCTTCCCGAGTTTGTGGGCCTGCATACTTGTCTTTTGATTTCACATAGGAAATGCGCTCAGCAGAAGGACAAGATCTAAATTTCGCATCCAATCCGAATAATTTGGTCCAGTCAACTAATTGACCTCGAGAAGCTTGCTAAGTGGTTCATGGACTTCATTTTCGGAAAATAAGAATGCACTATATTAAAACATATAAATAATTATATATTCAATTTAAGATCTTTGATAAAGGAACTTTTAATCAAATTAGTCTTGCCTTGTCTTCTTTGAAAGTTAATTCCCTTAATTCTTTTCAAAACAAGAGATATAGTTATCTCTATGTCTCCAACAAGATCTAGGATTTCCTCTTTATCTTTGACACATCCCAATAATATGAAAACATGTGACTCGAATAAAGAGAAGCGGGAACATATTCCACCTTGCAAGTCCAATTTGTATTTCCAAATTCTACCTTTAACACCCGGGCCCACCACCCCTAAGGCGATGTTGACCCGTTGTTAGTTGAACCAACCGTCAACATGCTTAAAACTCGTTATACACAATCCAATAACACCCCAATAATATGAGAACTCGATATTGGGGTCACTACGTATACAGTCTTATTCTTTCTAGAAGTGAAGAGCTCGATCCTAATGGATTGTATGTAGGTGATGTCACTTTGGACAGGCGTCTCCGACATAAAATATCTGGCGATGAAACTCTTCGCCTTGACGGGAGACCATGGATGTCACTTCTACGATCCTCCACCTCATATTAAAATTTTAATTAATTATCGTGAATCATATTCATATAATTAATTCTTCCAAGGAAAATACACATCTATCATAATAGTGTGTATTAATTGGATATAATTAATTTAATCACATTAAATCAATTATCAATCCAGTTCAATCATCTTATTTGATTATTACTTGAAATAATGGTATCATCTCAAAGTACATTGTATTCGAATTTTAATAATTAAAAAATACATCATGATATCTTAAGCATCATACTTTCCCTACCCGTTGTCATGGCCAGTACCGACGGGAGTGGGACAAACCACACATGGTGCAAATTGTTACCCCAACGCTCCCCGACTAGACACCATATCCGCCTCGGGAAAAAATAATGCCAAGTCAATCACTTTGTACTTGAGATGATCATTGATTTGTCACCCAAAATAATACCATATAGTAATAATCAAAATCATTTTATTATAAGGAAATTTGCTAGACAAATTCCCAAAACATATTCAAGTAACAAGTTTGATGAACGTGTATCAAGTAACCAATTGATGATCTAGATCTAATCTAATCATTATTGGTTAAGGAAATGTAATTTAAGGGAACAATTATTATTTTAAAATTTCTCAAATATTAATCATAACTATTCCAAGAAATTAACCATTAATTTGATAAAACATGCAATTTCCAGCAGTGACACTCGCCAACTAAAAGTAGCATATCTTTTTCATTGTAAATCCAAATTAAGGAAAATCAATTTCCATAGTTTTATAATTTAATTTAAAACTGAAACCATATGATTATCACGTATTTTCAGCCCTTTTAAAACACTAATTAACATCTTCATTACGTCATATTCGCCATCCCTGAAACAATGGACATATGGTCATTAAAATGATCGTAACTCAAGCAAACGAAATCCAAGTTACGCAAACTCAGATTCCATGTTTTCCTTGTTTAATTTGTATTAATATAATTGTGATAGATTCATTTTTAAACATTTTAAATAGGATCGAAAATGTATCACAAAATAGGGCTGTGAAAATTGAAATGGTAAAATCTTTACAAACCCTAACGAGCCCAAATCATCGTAGGTTCATGGATGCAATCCAAAACCTTCAACCCAAGGATCTGATACCACTTTAAGGATATGGGCAAATCCTCAAGCGCATCATGAAAGCATGATGATTGTATCCTATATGATCACGGGCGACCAGCCGCACTAGTTGCTTGGTGCAACGGAGTTTTAAAACTTTTAGAAAAGATGAACCACATGATCCAAGTACATTTCTTGAATCGTTTCATCTAACCACATCAAATATATAGAAATACCTCTTGGAGCGTGGTTGCGATCTAGCCTCAAAAGGAAGAGACCCCCTGTCTCAAGTCTGATCTGTAGGAGGAGAAGCTTGAAAGCGCGGGGATGAGTCGCATGCTTCTCGCAATCCTAGTTGATGCCCCGAGTAATGGATCTCCTGATCTTGTCTCACGAGATCGAACACCTTTTTTCACGAGCGCCATACACCAAAGAAGATGGAGATCCAATGGTCATCGAAGCGGAGCACAATGGCAAGGCGACGATGAACATGACCTTCTCTCTATGAGAGTGGACGGCCACTCAAGATGAGAGAGAGAGAGAGAGAAGTTATCCATGAGAATGAGAGAGGGAGAGAGAGACTTCTATGTAATTTCATGTTACTCAAAGAGCAAGGATTGCCTCTTCTTATACAGGATTTTGGGAGTCCATTATTCCCAATCCATGGATAACACATAATCAACGGTTGAGATTGATTTGTGTTGGCTATGATGTTGTTGTAAAAACACAACAAAAAATGATTTAATTTAAACTAATTTTCATTGATAAATAAATAAAATTAATTTCAAATTAAATCATCTTTAATTATAGAAGAGATAATGAAGAGACTAAAACCAATCCCCTAAGAAGAGGGGACAGCTACTCTTCTCCTCATGGAGAGTTGTAGCCGTCCACTTCTCTTGGGTGGACTTGGTCAATCTCTTCTAATTATCATGAGATCTCATTATCTCATGATATATCAAGATCTCTTATCGATAATATTTTTACCAAAAAAATTCCAAATTATCTCGTGGAAAATATCAACCATTCCATTGAAATTTTGTGAATCTCATTCACAATCCAAAACAAAATGTAATTATATTTTCAATTAATCTTTTTAATGTGAATCGAATCCACATTAACAATTAATCAACACTGATATATTATAAATCTCATTTACAATATACCGGGATAATTGGATAGTACTATCCACGTTATCCATATCCACAATAACTAAATCTCTTTTAATTACATTGGATGATCATTCTCATGCATTCAAATAATGTGAATCAAATTCACATTATTCATGATAATTAAATCACATTTAATTATCCATTTCTCATTACTTAGACATAACTCAACTTTGGAATTATTCTTGAACTCTTTCAAGAATAATGTGTTTTTCTACGCAGACGCATGGAGATAAGGATAGGGTGATTGTATTGTACCAAGTATAGCATCTTGGATATTGAGATCACATCTCAAATCAAGATCCCACGGACCGTTCACAGATGCTTGATTTAATCACGATCGTAAATCTAATCTTCTCATTACATCTGAATTTCATTCAGATCAATGTCCAACATTTGGACAAAGATCAGATTACTTCTCAACTGAGAGGAGTCACTAAAATCCAGACTTATTTCATCACACCCTCGGAATGGAAGCGTCATGGTTATACAATCGTTTAAGATCACATCACCCTCAGGTATTCCTAATACATGTACATCCTGCATACTGGAAGACTGATGATCATCTCGAAGATATGGATCAATTTTACACTGTCATCTTCATGGTTTATTCATCAGGTTTCTCATTCTTGGTCATTGGAATTTGGTATCGATCATATGCTTTCCAAAAACATATATCATACATTCAAATTCTTGTCATACATCCAAAGCATGATGACCATGCATGGAATTTGTTCCCAATACCTCATGAGAGAGCTCATGTCTTCTGATTTACAAGTGAATTTGTATGATCCCTTTGAGAGAACGTATTACTCATATGCCCTTGCATGCACACCAACGCGCCGGTGTATAGACTGTTGTTAGGCCATCAACCTATTGGTCTGCAAAATGTACATACTCAGATATATAACAACACATCTGTCTCCGGTCAGAGGATGCGTGCATATATCGTGACAGTATACGATATAGGACTTCGGTTATCTCAATCTCGTTAAGTCAACTCCTTGGCCTAACTAATCCGACACCTCCGAATCTCTGTTCCTATGTAGAGGACCTGCATCAGTATGTCGGTCAGATATCAACCTATGTGAGAAAGGATTGCCATCTCCTACTCAGGCTGGAGATCATCTCTTAACAATCAGTTGACAATGCTTGATGAGTCCTCAATCTAACTCATTAGATATTCATCAAAACACCAACCTCTATGATTCTATTATTGCATCAACAACTGTATGATTATTAAGATGGCCATGGTACATAACCTTAATCGTACATAGGGACCTTATAGTGCATTCATTCACTTAATCTCAGAAAGGGAGTGAAACAATCGGTAACTTTTATTGATAAAATATACATTTACAATAACATTTATTGTAAGAATGGTTTTCCACGGGCTCACATGGCTAATGGAAGTCCCGAACCGATTATCGGCTACCCAGTGAAGTCCTCACTGGAGAACAACTAATCACAAGACCAGTAGTCTGAAGAAAGTTCGGGTGTGGCTCTATCCTAGTGTGTGATGACCAGAAAAATCACGAGAGACTAAGGGAGATAAATATCACTGGTCGTTGCGACCTCAATCCCTCGAAGCGATCAATCATGAAAAATAGACCACCAAATCAGTAATCAGTCAATGAAGCTACATACTGGTCTTACTATTTATTTAGCCTGGTATAGCGACCAGGGTCGAACACAAGGAGCACGAGTTGGCCAAAGGCATACGAAGTAGTCGAAAAATCAAATAAAATGAATAAAATGTTTTTTGGTGGATTTTATGATTTTTTTTAAAATTGTTTATGATTTTTAATTATGAAGAAAATATGAAAAATGCCAATAAGGACACAATCAACTAATTATTTAATGCCACAAAAAAGGTCAGAAAATACCAATAAAAATATTTTTGGGGTTTATCTTTTTTAAGTGTTTCTGGTGATTTTCTCATATTTTTATGTTTTTTAGTTCATTTTTTAAAAATGAAATAAGGAAGGAAATAAAGACTACTATGCAGCCAAATTTAAAAGGCTTTTTAAAAATATATAAATAGCCTATAAAAATCTAGATACAATTTTATGTGAAACTACAAGTTAAAACTAAACTACAGGAACAAATTGCATTTTTTTATTTTTTTGAATTTTTAATGATTTTTATAAGGTTTTAAGGTTTTTCAATTTTTAAATGTTTTATAAGTCCAAATCAAATGAAATTTTGAGTGAATCAAGAAGGTACAAAAAGAAACAGTTGATAATTTTTTAGATTTTTGAGAGGGTTTTTAATATTTTTAGTTGATTTTATAATTCAAACAGTAGTAAAATTAGAGGTTTTTGAATATTTAAAAATAGAAAATAAAATAAAAAAATGTTCCTAAAAATTACTGAAATTTTTACACTGTGGAAGGGGCCACATATCCAAATTTCAGAAGATTTGGAGTTGATTTGATATTTTATTCAACCAATAAGAAAGGCACAATACATAGGGACCTTAGTGAAAGAAAAATAAGTTCTGGAGGCTTAAAAGAAACATGTGCGAAAACTGTTGGGGGTCAACTGTAAATTTCTCGCTAAATTCAACACATGCTAAAATACATCACGCACAGGGGTATAAATGCAATATCGGAAAATAAAAGTTCAATTCATAACATTCATAAAACCTAGCCCAATACATGCAAACAGCCCAAAATATCACGTGTCGAAGCACGTACACCACAACTGGAGGGACTAAAATGCAATATCTGAAAACTATAAGGTCCTAAGTGCAATTATTCCTAATTATAAACAATTAAATAAAACATTTACAGGACTCAACTATAAACACTAAACTGAGAAGGGCCTAAGTGTTATTTACCCCTTTATTATGATCCAACGGCTAGCAGGGGTCCTCTTCAGATCGAACGGTGGAGGATGGTTGTACCCCTTCGGCGATGGATGCTCTGGATGAGCTCCTCAGATGATCAGACGGCTGCTATCTCTCCATAAATGAACGGCTGGGATGGACCTAGAGGAGGAGACTCGATCGAACGGCGATGAAGGGTCCTCTATGAACAAGTCGCCGGCGAACTTCGCCAGGCCAATATGCACGATCGAGACCTCCTCGGATGCTGTTGAGATGGGGGAATGGAAGCTGGAGGTGGTCCGCAGCTGGTGAAGGTCTCCGATGAAGCTGGGAGCGACCGGGGTGCTCCGGCAATGAAGGGGACCTGGGGCTTCTCTTCCCGAGTAATTGGGCCTCCAGATGAGGCTCTTTATCCTTTGTACCTTCACAGGAAGAAAGAGGGGTCGAGGGTAAACTACCTCGACCTGTTAGCGGGCGAAGGGGGAGCGACGGCGGAGGAAACCTGAATTCCTTGTTTCGTTGCGAACTTGGATGATCGGAGGGGTGAAGAAGGTGTGAAGGAATCTCGTGAAGGTGTAGGCGGGGTCGGATGGCGAAATGGGTAATCAGAGCGTACTTGGTGATATGATGAACGACGGAGGTCGGAAACCTAAAGATCGAAAATCACACAAACCTATGGGCTAAAGGAGCTACCTGATGGTCGAGAGCGTCTGTGCTGGAAGGCCTGGTCCTCCTGGGGTCCTTGCCTCGATGGAGTTGCGCCTCTAGAGGCTCGAGCTCGCCGGTGGCGGAGCGTGGCGACATGTATCGTCGGATCTGAGGCTATCGGCCTTGGTCCTCGCTGCAATCGATCCCTCTCGCTTGCAATCACTAAAGGAGGAGGAAGGGAGGTCCTAGGAGCCGAAGGGGATGGCCAAAGATGTGGGAGAAGGCGGTTGGAGCTCAGGCTATATACTGGTAGGGGTCCGGGTAGATTGGAGACGGGCGCACGAATCGATGCTAGGACCCTTAAGAATAAGATAGGGCGTGGATAATGGATGTGTGCTTGACAATCGGAGCCTAGGGTTTGGGCGAATGGCGATCGGATCACGGTGTTAAAATTTGGTGAAGTCGGGTCGGCGCCAGGATCAGCGAGCAATGTGGTCCGGGGGGGGGGGGGGTGGAGTTGACCGAGGGTCAACAATCCCCCGTGGATCAATGAGAAAATTACAGCCTAAAATTATTTGTAAATTCATTTTAAAATAGTAGATGATTTTATTTAAAAATTTTTACAACATGAAAAATGTTTATTATTTTGAAAGTATTTTTTTGCGATTTTTATTTATTTCTCTGAGAAATAAATTAATGAATATACATATAATTATATTATATATAGGTATAAATACATAGGTATTTTACATTTTTATTTTTATTAGTTTATTTTGGTACAATTATCCTAATTTTGTATTTTATTTATTTACACCGTAAAATTTGGGCTATAAAGTAATTTTTATTTGGTTTTTATTGTTTATTGACAAGGGCAAAATAAATAGATATATGTACATATATACATGGTATATACAGAGGAGAGAGAGAGAAATTATTTCTTTTTATTTTAAGGTTATTTTTCTTATTTTTATTTTTATTTTTAGAAATATATAGAAAATAATGAAAACCCATTTTTATTTTTGTTTTTATGAGAATAAAATAAAACATATACAGGAAGGGGAATATAAGGTGAATGGCCCTATCTTTCTCTACTTGTTTTATTTTGCGGTCAGGCCAATCTTCACCCTCCCTTGGGTTTAGGTCACTCAATATTTATTCTAAATATTTCCCTCTTTTTCTTTATTTCTTATTCCTTTATTTTTGCACAAAAACATACTAATAATTGCTATTTACACAAAGCATGCAGTTTGACAATTTATTATATTTACAAATATTTACATGATATTTTTGCAAAGATTTTTAGCTAAAATAAAGGAATAAAGAGTGATGAATGGGGATTCATCACCGCCCTATACTTTACTTTTCCTAATCCCTTAGCAAACACTTATTTGAAAAAGAAGTGCAAAAGAGAAAGAAAAAGAAAAATATGGGAAATCAAGGTTGATTATTAAACTTTCCTTCATTAAATTGAAATATGGAGCTCAGTCAGACCTTTGTATTATTAATTTGTCGGAACCTTATTTGGACTTAAGCTTAAAACTTAACAACCTCTAAGTTCCACCAATCTATGGTCAAGACTCCTCAATAAACCAGATCAGAACAAGTCTACATACACAAACTCTAATGACCATGAATCTTTCCTTGTACTGTGTAAGTGATATGTAGCTCCCCACCTCAGAAATGACAAAGAAACAACCTCCCTCAACAAGGTAACTCTAATGCCTCAGTCTAGCAAGTCTTTCCTCGAGGAGAGGGGTATTCCCTTCTAAGTTCAAGTACAACTGGCTCAAGAAGAGGGGGAAGAAGAGAATGGACCATGACCAGTGTAGCCATGTATCCCTGGGAGCTCTAACCAGTGTAGCTGAGTCTCCCACTGCAAGCTTCATGAGATGGTCATGTGTAATATAAGCTTTGCTTTATTTGGCTATACACACTCTGATGGGTATTTTATTTTCAATCAGATCCACCGCTTTTTTTTAGTTTTTCTTTCTTTGCACATATTTTTTTGATGTGCATATGTACAACATATCTACATGGTATAACATATATACATAAGGAGTTTTTCCTCTTGAGACAGTAGACTATCCCTCTTTTGAAGCTTTATTGCAACCCACAACTCATGTCTTTAGACTTCATCACCACCAGACCAAGTTGAGACACACTTCCTTCACTATAAGAAGAAGAGAGGTTCCGCCTAGAAGTACTACCCTCATATGCTACCCCAATCCAAAGGAAGCTACGTCCTCACCACCTCATCCGTGGAGAGCTAAGTGTAAAGTGTTGGTGCAAGTAAAGCCATTGTCTCTGAGAGTCATATGTGCATTATTAAGTGCTCTACTTAGGCTCATCAATATGACATATGCTCATAGCGTAGTCGAATCAAAGAATTAAGTCCCAATGGACATGAAAAGTCTTAACCCTAAGCCCTATAAGGTTCCTCTTTAAATTAGGTGGATTAAAGTCTTAACCAAGCTCCATTTTCCAATTTAATTGCAGGCCAATTTAAATGTCAACTATGATTTGGAAAAATTGTACAAATATTTACAAATATGCAATCTTTTCAAGATTCTTTTGAAAATTTGCAAAATTTTGAAAAATGTTTGAAAACATGGATGTATGCATGAATGCAAAGTTTTGCAAAATATTTACAAAAATTTACAAGGTTTTTTGCAAACCTTTTGTTTTTCAAACATTTTACAAAAAAATTTGTACTACATACATAATTTTGGTATCAAAATATTTACAAACTATTTACACAAATCATTTTTACAATCATTTGTACAAAAATAATTTTTATAAATAGTTATTTATGTGCAAGAAGAATTTTATGTACAATGCAAAATTTTAAGTTTTTATGGATTTTAGCCATTTTATTTATCGACACACTCACACAAAGTACGAATTATGGCTAAAATATATATGAAATATATACGACTCCCCCCTATACTTAGCTCGAACGATGTCCTCAGAGTGAATCAAGAGCGATGAAGAAGACGTAACTTGTGCGTAGTATAGGTAAGTGAAAAGGAATGGTATATAAAAAGACGAATCAAAGAATAGACTGAAGAGGACTCGGTGTTTCCCCCTATACTTAGGATCAAGTAATCCCAAGTATAGCAAGTTGTACACAAAGGGAAATCCGAGTGGGAGAATGTACAGGGTCTACCCCCCCCCCCTATACTTAGGTAAAATATCCCTAAGTATAGGCAGCAAAACAGAGGTAGAAATAATCAAAAGAATACCCAAGAGTCCTACACCCCCCTATACTTAGGGTAAAGTACACCCTAAGTATAGCATAATCATAAGATGAAGAAGGGGTGTGGGACTAAGAAATGGAGTGATATGGACAACTGGATCTATACATGTCGGAAGAACAGTGATAATCAGGCATGAGATGCAATAGATGTGAGTCAAGATACCACACATCTCATGCAAAATGAATAGGGGGAACGTCAACGACCAGCGGCTCATGATCTAGATATGGTTTGAGCCGTTGCCTGTTAACTCGAAAGGTAACATCAGAAGACAACTCAGATATGTCGATACTCCCATTATCATGTATCTTTCGGACCAGATAGGGTCCCTTCCATTTGCTCCGTAGCTTCCCTGGAAATAAACGAAGCCTATCATCAAACAACCATACTCTCTATCATGGCTCAAACTACTTGTGGCTGATATGAGAATCATGCCACTCCTTCACTCTTTCCTTATACTGTAGGTTGCTCAAAAAGGTTGTATCACGAAGCTCCTCCAGGGTTGCTAACTCTACCCTCCTTGATCTCCTACACTCACTGGATCCATAAGTATATCAGTGACTTCCCTGTTAGACATGCGAGCCCACGGCGAGCCATTATGCAATAAATGTTATTCCATATATCAATCCCTGATCTGAAATGAAGAATGAATCATTTGTAAAATAGGTCCCTGAGTACAATTAGGGTTATGTACCATGGCCATCTTGATGATCATACAGCTGTTGATTCAACTGTAGAATCTTAGAGGCTGGTGCTTGGATGAATATCTAAAGACTAAGATTGAGTGACTCATCAAGCACCGTCAAATGATTGTTAAGAGATGATCTCCAGCATGAGTAGGAGATGGAAATCCTTATCTCTAAAGGCTGATATCTGACCGACCTTCTGATGGAGGTCCTCTCCATAAGAATAGAGATTCAGAGGTGTCAGATTAGTTAGGTCAAAGAGTTGACTTAACGAGATAGAGATAACCAAAGTCCTATATCGTATGCTGTCATGATATAGGCACGCATCCTCTGACCGAAGACAGATGTGTCACTATATGTCTGAGTATGTACATTTGGCAGACGAATAGGTTGATGACCTAACCAAGGTCTATACACCGTCGTGCTGGTGTGCATATAAGGGCATATGAATAATACGATCTCTTGAAGGGATCATACAGGTTCAGTTACTGAATCGGAAGGCATGAGCTCACTCATGAGATATTGGGAAGAATCAAATTTCATGCGCATGGTCGTCTCGCTTTGGAAGCTTGATTGAATTTGTAGGTTTGATATATACTTTTGAAAAGTATATGATCAATACCGAGGTATGATATACGCTTTTGGAAAGTGTATGATCGATACCAACTCCCAATGATCAAATGAGAAACTTACTGATAAAACCATGAAGTAGACAGTATAAAGTCGATCTAATACTTCGGGTTTAATTTGAGTCTTCCAGTATGCAAGATGTACATGTATTGGGAATACCTGAGGGTGATGTGATCATAAACGATTGTATAACCATGACGCTTCCATTCCTAGGGAGTGATGAAACGGGTCTGGATTTTAGTGACTCCTCTCAATAGAGAAGTGATCTGATCTTGGTCCAAGTGTTGGACATTGATCTGAATGTGATTCAGATGCAATGAGAAGATTAGATTTACAATCTTGATTTAATCAAGCATCTATGGGAGGCCCGCGATCTGGATTTGAGATATGATCTCAATATCCATGTCACTATACATGGAACAATACAATCGCCCTATCCTTATCTCCAAGTATCTGCGGAGAAAGCGCATTACCCTTGAAAGGGTTCAGGATAATTTCATTATTGATATTATGTATCCGAGCATTGAGAAAAATGGATAATTAAATGTGAATTAATTATCATGATTAATATAAATTCGATTCATATTATAAAGAGAGTTGTCTTAGATAATTAAATATGATTTGATTATCAAAGATATACATAATGTGAATATGATTCATATTATTTGACAACAAGAGAATAGAGATCCAAGATGATTAAATGTGATTTAATTGTCATGGATATGAATAATGATGATAGCAATATCCATAATAGTCATATATATATTATAAATGTGATTTGTAATATATAAGAGAGAGCTATTTGTAATTTACATTTGTTAATTAAATGTTAATGTGAATTGGATTCACATTGAACATTGAATTAAAAATGTAGTTTACATTTTGTTTTGGGTTGTGAATATGATTCACAAATTTTTCAATGGCAAGATTGTAATGTCAACAAAATAATTGTGAATTATTTTTGTAAAATAATTTGCAACAAAAGTTGTTGAATAATCTTGGAGATTACAATATAGAGATGAGAGCCACCTCCCATATATGTGGAGTGGACGGCCACCACGCCTATTAGGAATGTGTGGTCGTCCCCTCCTTCCAACATGGAAGGAGGCACTCTCTCTCCTATGATCTCCAAGAGATCTTGATTTAATTTGGTAATTAAATTATATTGATTTATCAATGTATATTTAATCTAAACTAAATTAATTGTTGTTGGTTTTACCAACACAAATCTTAGCCATTAAAAGAAACACAATCAATGAGAGCCATTGGATTTGTGTTGTCCCATGGATTGAGATCCATGGATCCCAAAACCCTATAAAAGGAGAGACACCCCATTGCTCTTCTTTACACAATGCTTGAGAAGCACATCTCTCTTTCTCTTCACACGCCTACTCTCTTCTTCTCTCATGGCCGTCCACCATGGATGCCATGGAGAGAGTCTCCATTGCCGCAGCGTCGTCGTTATGATGTCCGATGGTTTGTTCGTGGAACTCCGTCTACATCAGCGTGCCTTGCTCGTGAAGAAGACGTCGGATCTCATGTGTCGAGATCAGGAGATCCACCGCTTGGATCATCAACATGGATTGCGAGAAGCACGTGGTTCATCCCCGCGCTCGCAAGTGTCTCCTCCGTCGGATCGGACTTGAGACAGGAGGTCTCTTTGTTTAGAGACTCGATCGCAACCACGCTTCAAGAGGTAATCCTATTACTTGTTTGTGGTTTAGATGAAACGATCCGAGAAGTGCTCTTGGATCATGTGGTTTCGTCACATGAAAAAAAAATCAATTTCCGCTTCATAGAACAACTATTGTGACTAGTCGTTCTTCGTCGTATTCGATATGACACTCATGCTTCCGTGATGCTCTTGAGGATCTAACCATATCCTTGAAGTGGTATCAGAGCCTTATGTTGGTGGTTTTGGATACGATCCATGAATCAGGGACGAATTGGGTTCATTAGGGTTTGCGAATGTTTTCTTGCATTTCATTTTCGTGTCTCTAATTTGATATTATTTTCGGCACTGTTTAAATTGTTTAAACACAAAATAATAATTAGATTTTGTTCCTCATTAAATAAGGAAACTGTAAGATCTGAGTTTACGTGATTTCGATTCTGTTTGCTTTAGATATGCTCATTTCAGTGAACATGTATCCACAGTTTCGGGGACTGCGAATCTCAACGTAATTAAGATGTTAATTTCGTATTTGAAATGCCACTAAATGTGTGCAAATCACTTATGTTATGTTGTTAATCAAATTGGCAAACTTTAGGAACTTACTTTTCTTAATTTGTATTTATATTGATTGAGATATGGTATTTTTAGTAAGTAAGGGTCACTGCTTGAAATACTTTCCTAATCAAGAACCTAATGATTGACATTTAATTAATTAGTGAAATTAAATTGTTTAATTTCATGGAATAATTGTCCATAAATATTTTTGAAATATTTGATGATAATTATTCCCTTAAATGGCATTGGCTTAACCAATAATTGATTAGATGTGATCTAGATCACTAATTGGTTACATGATCTACATAATCAACATTCCAACAAACATGTTGCTTGAATAGGACCTGGGATTTGTTTAGCAAATCTCATTATAATGTTAATCAAAAATTGTTTTGATTATTATATGGTATAGTTTCGGTTGAAGAATCGATGATCATCTCAAGTACAAAGTCATCTATTTTGCATTATCCTTTCCCGAGGTGGATATGGTGTCTAGTCGAAGAGCATTAGGGTTGCGGGTTGCAAGGTATGTGGTCCATCCCACTCTTGTCGGTACTGGCCATGACAACGGGTGGTGTTAGTACAATGCTTAAGAAATCATGATGTATTTCTAATTATTAAAATTCGAAATAATATGTATTTGAGATAATATCATAATTCAAGTAACAATAAAATGTTTGTTGGATATTAATTGGATCATTAATTTAATATGATTATATTAATTGGAATCCAATTAAAATTAAAACACTCTATTATAAATAGAGATGTTATTTCCCTTGGAAGAAGTACTCATAATGAATATGATTCATAATGATTAATTAGAATTTGAATATGATATGGAGGATCACATAAGTGACATCCATGGTCTCCCGTCAAGGCGGAGGGTTCCATCGCCAGGGATTGTATGTAGGAGACGCCTGTCCGAAGTGACAGCTCCTGCATGCAAGCGCATCTGGATCGGGCTCTTTGCTTCTCGAAAGAGTAAGGACGTATGCGTAGTGAGTATGCGTAGTGACCCCAATATCGGGTCCTCGTATTATTGGGGCGATATTGGATTGCGCATAGCAAGTTGTATTCTTGTTGACGGTTGGTTCAATTAATGATAGGTCAACATTGCTTTAGGGGTGGTGGGCATGGGTGTTAAAGACCAAATTGGTAGATGCAAGTTGGACTTGCAAGGTGGAATGTGTTCCCGCTTCTTTTTATACGAGTTGTAGGTTCTCATATTATTGGGATGCAACAAAGATAAGGAAGGAGATCCCAGATCTTGCTTGAGATATAATGGTAAGTATATCTTTTACATTGAAAATGATTATGGGAATGAACTTTCAATGTTGACAAGGCAAGACAACTTTCATATAAAAATTCTTAAATCAAAGAAAAATATGTATGTATATATAAATATATACACTTATGCAGAATTTCTTATTCCAGATAATCCTTCATTAAACCCACTCAGTGTTATACTCAATAATAACTAGTAAAATATCATGGATTGGACTCATGATCCAGATATTGTACTTGCATTGGACACATAATGCATGTGGTTGCAATGTGCAAGTTTCCTCATAATATTGAGGAATGACAATTAAATAGATAATAGGAATACAACCCTAGGGTTTGTATGTCTCTATATTCTTGATCTCTCATCGGATGTCCTTTAGAAGTGACATGTCGATGATGATCGCAATTGTCAAATAATCCTTATAAAATCAATGAAGATATTCTGGCATACATATGTGCTCGTTACATTTAATCATGAGTGACATGGTTCTCTGCATCATGTAGAATGGTAGCTCTATCTGAGATGATGTATTCAAATTGTTTGAGTACCTACCTGATCCTATGTTTTAAGAGTTTAGATGGATGTAGATGATGAGTGTCATCACTCTACTATCTATACTCTAGTCATTCATGAAGCTTCATAACATTCATATTGTATGAATTTAATGAAGCATGTATAAATGTTGAAATACTCTTACTTTGAATTCTTTTGAATTTAACGTAAGAAATCCTTAGTCTTAAGCAATGGTTGTTTATAGATAAAGGGAGCGCAGTGGAAGCATGGGTTGGACCCAAGAAAGAAGGAAAGTCAAAGAGTTGAGTGGACTTTTGTGACTTTCATATGACATCCAAAGAGTTGGATGAATGCCAAAACTGTAACAGATTGATGTGTTGATAGTATGACTATCAAGTCTGTCTAGAATCCTTAGAGAAGGACTCGGATAGAGCATCAAAATAATCTACATAAATAATTGAAATTGACTTTCTTATTTGATAAGATAGAGTCTAATAATTGTATCTCAATCTTCTAACAACACTTACAATGGGTTGCATATGTTTTAGAAGACTAAAAATTTTGATCTTAAAGGTTTACAGTATCCACATGGATATTGATGCAATTGTTGCAACAATCTCTGTTGGATTGATAGACTTGTTACTTTCAGTGGGAGAGCCCTTAGTCGTAGAGAATGTCTCTATGACCTAGATATAAGAATACACTCATTGTTTGTTTCTTAATGTTGGAAATAAACATGAATTCTGAGATAGAACTATCATAAAGAGTTATGATGGAGATATTTCAGATAGTAATCTAATAATCTAGTGGACTCCACTAAATTAGAAAATTAATGAATGGTTCATTAACATTTCTAAATACTGAAATTAAACCTTAAGATCAACAGGAGGATGAAGATCATTTGACAATGATCTAACATCAAGCATTGGACATTTGTCTAAAATTTCAAATCTTTCATACTTGTGAATATTATGTCCAATACACCCTTCCTAGGGAAAGGTGTAAGATGTCAAGGTATTCAGGATCTCATACATATTGATGTATGCGGATCATCTGTATCATAGTAAACATTATGGATATGTGATATTTGTTGATGATTATGTATGATATGAGATTTCTTCTCTTCACCTAAGAAACCTTTGAAATGTTCAAAGATTTCATTATTTTTGGTTTAGAACAAAAGTTTGAAGGAAGACAAAATGAATTTGATCTAATCTAGGTGGCAAATACCTGCTAGATAAATTCAAAGAACACCTTATAGAGATATGAATATAATTTCTATCTCAATCCTCCTAACACACCTTAACTCAATAGAGTTATAGGGAGATACAATTGAATCATGTGTGACATGATCTTATCAATGATGAATTTTAGCATAATTATCTCTTAGTTTCTAGGTATAAATGTAGTAGAAACTGCATTATATATCCTTAATGAGATTCCATGCAAATAAGCTGGAATTGAGCACTAGAGAGTGCTGCTTCATTAGGAAAAATAAAGGATGGTATTGGATACCTACTTTATGACCTTGAGATTCTTAAAAGATCTCATCTCTGAGAATGTGATTCTTAGAGGTTGAGCCTCTTGAGAATCAAGATGAAAGTGAAGTGTAGGAACTCATTTAATCTTGTTAAGATAATGAGGCTCCTGATATCGGAAACAAAAAGGACAATTAAAGATGAAACACTAATACCACTTCAAAAGAGTTTGAGGATGTATTCCATGTGTCAGTGATCGGATTTCATGTGATGAAAATCCTGAGAATCATAACATGGAAAGATGGATTTTAGCAGTGAAAGTCTAAAGTAGACTTCATATACAAGTGTTGTATGTGCACCCTCGACGATCCACCTATATGGGTAAGACCCATTAAGGTGTAAATGGATCTTCAAGAGAAAGGGAACATGATGAGAAGGTAGAGACCTTCAAAGCACGGTTCGTAGCCACGAGCTACACACCAGAAGAGAAGACATTGCTTGCAATGAGACTTGCTCTTCGGTGACCATTCTTAAAACCGTCAGAATATTGCTAACCTTAGCTACACAACTTGACTATTGCATCTTCAAGATGTAAGTCAATATTGCATTCCTCTACAAATACCTCATTGAGGATATTCACATGAAGTAGCCCCCGGGCTTCATGGTTGAGGAAAGCAAGGTATGCAAGCTAAGGAATCCATCTATGGACTCAAATAAGCTTCTTGAAGTTGGATCATAAGATTTGATGAAATTATAAATGTTATGATTTCAGATAGAATCTGGATGAACCATGTGAAGCTTAGTGGGAGTGCCTTTATGTTTATCGTGCTAAATGTAGATAGTATCCTAATCATTTAGAATGATATAAGGATGATAATAAGTGTTTTATAGACTGGCTATTCCATATCTTGAAATATGATTTCAAAGATACCTCTTAGATCTTAGTTCTGAAGTTATTCAGAAGCAAAGAGAAGAGGATAATGGGACTGTCACATTTGTAGTACACCTTGGACATATTCTATTCATAGAAATTCCAAGAAAGGCTTCCATCCCTTAAGATATGGTACTGACCTATCTAAAGGGATAGCACCTCAAAGAGTTGAGGAAGTGAATGCTAGAACTACTTGCCCTTGGGCATCAGTTCTGAGAAGCCGGGTGTGTGCTAGATGTGTACAAAAGCCAGATGGTTGCCATGTAGTGGGAGTAGTAAACTGTTACTAATCCTACTATGGAAATAAAACACTTATTTGCAGTAAATGCAAAATCTTCATAGATGACATCTTTAAAAGTTTAAGACTTTATAGATAGTGATCTAAAAAGGTCTTAACTGTAGATACCTTAGGAGATAGATATCTCCAGGAATAAGGGTACTCTGATAAGGATTATGGGAATACTGGTTATGATAATTGTTAAGTTGTAGTGTCAAGGACACTATAACCAACTAGATTGAGTATTTGTTGTGTGAGATGCAACATTTGCATTAGATGCGAGCACTGTTACTGGGGATGTGCAAGTGTCGTAAAAGGACTTGGCGTAGTCTCACGGGAATAGAGTGACTGATCAGCTTACCTAGCTATTCCCTAAATAGCCTAAGATTGTCACATGACTGCAGGTTTAAATGATTATCCCATTAATGGCTCTTTGGGCTAGTGGGAGATTGTTGGACATGCAAGCCTACGGCGAGCCATTAAGCAATAAATGTTATTGCATATATCATTCCCTGATCTGAAATGAAGAATGAATCATTTGCATAATAGGTCCCTTAGTACAATTACGGTTATGTACCATGGCCATCTTGATGATCATACAACTGTTGATTCGAATGTTGAATCTTAGAGGCTGGTGCTTGGATGAATATCTAAAGAGTTAGATTGAGGACTCATCAAGCACTGTCAAATGATTGTTAAGAGATGATCTCCAGCCAGAGTAGGAGATGGCAATCCTTATCTCTAAAGGCTGATATCTGACCGACCTCTTGATGCAGGTCCTCTGCATAGGAATAGAGATTCGGAGGTGTCAGATTAGTTAGGTCAAAGAGTTGACTTAATGAGATCGAGATAACCAAAGTCCTATATCGTATGCTGTCATGATATAGGCAGGCATCCTCTGAACGGAGACAGATATGTCACTATATGTCTGAGTATGTACATTTGGAAGACCAATAGGTTGATGACATAACCAAGGTCTATACACCGGCGTGCTGGAGTGCATATAAGGGCATATGAGTAATACGATCTCTCAAAGGGATCATACAGGTTCAGTTACTGAATCGGAAGGTATGATCTCACTCATGAGATATTGGGAAGAATCAAATTCCATGCGCATGGTCATCTCGCTTTGGAAGCTTGACTGAATTTGTAGGTTTGATATATACTTTTGAAAAGTATATGATCAAGACCTAGGTATGATATACGCTTTTGGAAAGGGTATGGTCGATACCAACTCCCAATGATCGAATGAGAAACTTACTGATAAAACCATGAAGTAGACAGTATAAAGTTGATCCAATACTTCGGGTTTAATCCGAGTCTTCCAGTATGCAGTATGTACAGTTATTGGGAATACCTGAGGGTGATGTGATCATAAACGAGTGTATAACCATGACGCTTCCATTCCTAGGGAGTGATGAAACGGGTCGGGATTTTAGTGACTCCTCTTAGTAGAGAAGTGATCTGATCTTGGTCCAACTGTTGGACATTGATCTGAATGTGATTCAGATGCAATTAGAAGATTAGATTTACGGTCTTGATTTAATCAAGCATCTATGGGAGGCCCGCGATCTGGATTTGAGATATGATCTCAATATCCATGTCACTATACGTGGAACAATACAATCGCCCTGTCCTTATCTCCAAGTATCTGCAGAGAAAGCGCATTATCCTTGAAAGGGTTCAGGATAATTTCATTATTGATATTATGTATCCGAGCATTGAGAAAAATGGATAATTGATTTATTATCAAGATTAATATGAATTCGATTCATATTATAAAAAGAGTTGTCTTAGATAATTAAATATGATTTGATTATCAAAGATGTAAATAATGTGAATATGATTCATATTATTTGAGAACAAGAGAATAGAGATCCAAGATGATTAAATGTGATTTAATTATCATGGATATGAATAATGTGGATAGCAATATCCATAATAGTCATATATATTATAAATACGATTTATAATATATAAGAGAGAGCTATTTGTAATTTACATTTGTTAGTTAAATGTTAATGTGAATTGGATTCACATTGGACATTGAATTGAAAATGTAATTTACGTTTTGTTTTGGGTTGTGAATATGTTCACAAAATTTTCAATGGTAAGATTGCAATGTCTACAAAATAATTGTGAATTATTTTTGTAGAATAATTTGCAACAAAAGTTGTTGCATAATCTTGGAGATTATAATATAGAGATGAGAGCCACCTTCCATATATGTGGAGTGGACAACCACCACTCCTATTAGGAATGTGTGGCCGTCCCCTCCTTCCAACATGGAAGAAGGCACTCTCTCTCCTATGATCTCCAAGAGATCTTGATTTAATTTGATAATTAAATTATATTGATATATCAATATATATTTAATCTAAATTAAATTATTTTTTGTTGGTTTTACCAACACAAATCTTAGCCATTAAAAGAAACACAATCAATGAGAGCCATTGGATTTGTGTTGTCCCATGGATTGAGGTCCATGGATCCCAAAACCCTATAAAAGGAGAGGCACCCCATTGCTCTTCTTTACACAATGCTTGAGAAGCACATCTCTCTCTCTCTCTCTCTTCACATGCCTACTCTCTTCTTCTCTCATGGCCATCCACCATGGATACCATGGAGAGAGTCTCTATTACCGCAACGTCGTCGTTATGCTGCCCGATGGTTTGCTTGTGGAACTCCGTCTACTTTGGCGTGCCTTGCTCGTGAAGAAGACGTCGGATCTCGTGTGTCGAGATCAAGAGATCTACCGCTTGGATCATCAACATGGATTGCGAGAAGTACGCGGTTCATCCCCGCGCTCGCAAGCGTCTCCTCCGTCGGATCGGACTTGAGACAGGACGTCTCTTTGTTTAGAGAATTGATCGCAACCACGCTTCAAGAGGTAATCCTATTACTTGTTTGTGATTTAGATGAAACTATCCGAGAAGTGTTCTTATATCATGTGGTTTCGTCACATGAAAAATAATTTTAATTTCCGTTGCATAGAACAACTATTGCGACCAGTCGTTCTTCGTCATATTTGATACGACACTCACGCTTCCGTGATGCTCTTGAGGATCTAACCATATCCTTCATGCCCAAAGTGACCTATGTCTCAGCTCAACAGGTAAATGGCAGGGCTTGCCATAAACGAGGCGAAAGGGAGATGTACCCAATGGCGTCTTGAAGGACATCCGATATGCCCACAAGATCGAGTCCAAAAAGCTATGACCAATCCTTTCGGTCAGGGCAGACGACCTTCTGCAATATGGTCTTGATCTCCCAGTTCTACACTTCAGAAAGACCATTCGTCTAAGGGTGGTATGGAGTGGCTACTCGATGGTCTATGCTGAACTCACTAGCAAGGGCATTTACCTTATCGTTGACGAAATGAGACCCACTGTCAGAAATCAACACTCGAGGTACCCCGAACAGTAAAATGATATTCTTCCTCAAAAATCGGCAAATAATCCTAGCATCTGCGGTTCGGGCGAGGATGGCCTCAACCCAACGTCTCACATAATCCACGACCAACAGAATGTACTCAAATTCCTGACTCTGAGGGAATGGACCCATGAAATCGATGCCCCATGCATCAAAAATCTCACAGAAGTGAATGGGATACATCGACATCATATCACGCTGTCCACAAGTGCCCATTCTTTGACAGTCAGTACACCTCTTCACGAACTCATCAGAGTCCTTGAAGAGAGTAGGCCAACGTAGGACAAATTGGAGCACTTTCTGTGTTGTTCTCCTCCCATAATGATGTCCTCCTACCTCAAGCTTGTGGCAGTAAGTGAGGACGCTATGGTGCTCCTCTTGAGGAATGCACCGACGCCAGATGCTATCCCCTCCTTCATGATAAAGGACGGGATCCTCCCAATGGTAAAACTTGGCCTTCGTGAGGAAGGTCTCAAGTTTCTGCCTGGGCCAATCTTGTGGAACTTTCTTGGCGACAAGATAGTTCACAATATCGGCATACCATGGGAGAGAGGCGATAGCAATGATCGCCTCATCTGGGAAGGTCTCACAAATAGGCCTGATCTGCTCAGAATCCTCAAGATACTCCAATCGGGAGAGATGATTTGCCACCAAATTCTTGAATCCAAGCTTATCCTTAATCTCTATATCAAACTCCTGGAGTAGAAGGATCCATCTGGTCAATCTGGCTTTGGCATCCTTCTTTGCCATGACGTACCTGATGGCGGTATGATCAGTGTAGATGGTCACTCTAGATCCAATGATGTAAGATATAAACTTATCTAGGGCAAAAACTACGGCTAGCATCTCCATCTCAGTGATGGTGTAGTTCCACTGAGCGGCATCCAAAGTCCGGCCAGTGTAGGGAATAGAAAAGGCGACTCCATCCCTCCTCTGTCCCAGCACGACCCCTGCGACAAAATCGGAGGCATCCGTCATGATCTCTAATGGGAGAGACCAATCAGGCGGCTAGAGAACGGGAGCCTCTACAATTAGACTCTTGAGAGTCTCAAATGACTCTAGACACTTATCATCAACAAGGAACTCGGTGTCTTTCGTCAGCAGATCAGTCAACGGTCGGGCAATCCTGCTGAAATCATGAATGAACCATAGGTAGAAACTGATGTGCCCAAGAAAAGACCGTAACTGCCGTAAATTGGATGATGGATTGAGTTTTCTAATGACATCTACTTTGACCGGATCAACCTCCATGCCCCTGTTGGAGATGATATGGCCAAGCACCGTCCCTTGAGTCACCATGAAGTGACTCTTCTTCCATGATAACACAAGGTGAACCTCTATGCATTTCTAAAGGACACGGTCTAGGCAGTCAAGATAAGAATCGAATTCGTCACCGTAGACCGAAAAATCATCCATGAAGACCTCCAAGCACTCCCCCACCATGTCCGAAAAGATGGACAACATGCATCTCTGGAATGTCGCCGGAGAGTTGCACAATCCAAAGGGCATGCGTCTAAAAGCATATGTCCCGAAGGGATAGGTGAAGGTGGTCTTGTCTTGGTCCTCGGGTGCAATGGCCACCTGGTTATATCCGGAGTACCCGTCCAAGAAACAGTAATGGATCTTCCCTGCCAGCCTCTCTATAATCTGATCAATAAAAGGTAGAGGGAAATGATCCTTCTTGGTGGCCTGGTTCAATTGTCTATTCCACACAGTCCTGCCAAGAAGTGGGTATCCGGGTAGCGATCTCCTCTTCAGACTCACTAACAACTGTGGTGATGCCCGTCTTCTTGGGTACCACATGTAACGGACTGACCCATTTGGAGTCGGAGATGGGGTAGATAAAATCAACGCTCCACCTTTCGAGATTTCCTTCATGACAACATCTCAATGATTCGGATTCAGCCACTGTTGGAAGTCACGCGACCGCTTCGCATCCTCCTCGAGATAGATATGGTGGGAGAACAGGATCAGACTTATCCCCTGGAGATCAGCTACACTCCATCCTATTGCCTTGCGGTTTTTTTCAAGAACCCCCATTAGACGGGATTCTTGCTCTCCAGTGAAATCAGCGGAAATAATGACTGGGTACATCTCATGCTCACACGCAAGGAACCTATACTTCAGCGATGACGGTAGCGGCTTCAGCTCTGGAGAACATTGTGCTAGTGGATATGGCCTCTGAAATGTCTGAGTGAATGCAGCCAAATCTGGATGGGAGAACGAGAACTCTCGCTCGCAATATGAATCTAGCGAAGGCTGCTCTGCTGGTGTATCTCTACTCTGTATGGAGTCAACCTCCTCCCTAGCTGTAGGCTTTGTAGATGTCAGACACAGTATAAAATAATCAAACTCTGCCCAATCTATATCTGACTTTGAGGGATCTGTATCAGAATCACAAAAATCTGCCTTACGATCGGGAACCAGCTCTGCTGCTTGATATGTATCCTGGACCAAGAATGCGCTCTCCAAGCTCTCATCTGCTAGCATCTGTGCATCAGCGAACTCTGAAGGTGAGAGGATGGCCTGTGCTATTGGTTCTGCCCAAACTTCCTCATCATCTGTAATCACAAAATCGTAGTCCTGGTGGATGTCTCGCCCTTCCTCTGTCATCTGCTCAGAATCGGATAGTCACCTCGATCGTCTCTATTTGTATACTCTCGCCCTCGACGCGAAAGTATACCTTCCCGCTATCATGATCAGATACTGCCTTGGATGTGGCCAAGAACGGGTGTCCTAAAATGATGGGGGTATTGGTCACGGACTCAGGGATCTCCATGTCCAACACAACGAAGTCCACGGGGAATTTCAGGCCCTGAATTGTGACGACAACATCTTTCAGCATCCCCTTGAGCCTCTTGACAGATTGATCAGCAAACTGAAGGACTGTCCTGCTCTGTCGTAGAGGGCCCAACTCGAAGCAGTCAAGTAGGGCTGCTAGAAGAAGGTTGATCGAAGAACTGCTATCTAATAGAGTACGGTCGAACCTCTGCTCATGGATATGGCATCTGATATATGGTGCTCCTGTATCTGGCCTCTTGGCTGGCAGACGGTTCTGGATCGCGAAGCATGTGGCGCGAGTGAGCACATGGATCTTTGACTGGTGGTTCTGCCTCTTCCTCCTAATTGTGGTCCTGTCTCTGAGTGATATATGGAAGAGAGATATGTGCTCCAAGGCCTCCTGTAGAGTCATCTGTATGTGAAATATGTCCATCATTTGCTGGCTGAACTCTAGCTGGTGGTTCTTTTTATGATTTTCTTTTTTCTGCCCCTTAGCCAAGTGGAGTGCTCGGGGAAAGGGGACTACTGGGTCCTTCTCAGATGAAGGACTAGGAGAGGGTCTGGAATGCTCAGGCAAAGCAGAATCCACGCATACATCATCAATCAACACATGTGGATCCGAAAACAATAAATCCTTTCCTTTATTTGCATAAATGTCCTGAGATAAATGCACTGAAGGAAAAACAACAGGACTAGCAGACTTGAAAATGGTGGGCTCAGTACCACCCTCAGCTTCTAGAATCCCGGCATCAGTATCTCTTGAGGTTGTTCGGGTTCGGTTCGATCTGGGCAGGAATAGCGGCCTTTCCTCTCACTATCTCACTCATCTCCTGTCTGAACTCGTCCATTTCCCGTCAAAAAGTGGCCTGCAGCTCGAACATGAGGCGGGATAAGTTATCCAAGGCAGGGTTCTCATAAATCAGCCCATCAAAACCTGATGGGTGGCCTCGCTAGTAATGAGGCTAGTGCTGCTGGTGAGGGTGAGAAGGGTACTGCAAGTGATACTGTTGAGGCTGCTGGGGTTGCCTCCAAGACTGTCCCTTTTGATAAGGACGAGGACCATACTGCTCTCTGCTGTGGGATGGTTGATGGTGTATTGAGGGTCAGGGCTACTGGTGCTGCTCACGCTGCTGGTCGTATTGGCCACCCTGAACTGGAGGTTACTGCTGGGAACTAGTACCTCTGGCAGACCAGTGCAATCCAGGATGGTCTCGTCGGATACCGAGCTGGGTTTGGTCATACTAAATCCCGTTGACATCTCCCAACGGCTCCTGCTCATACGTGGGTGGTGGGAGTACTGCTAGGGGTTGGTCTGGCTGATACACCACCATCTGGCTGTCCTGAGGTGGTGACTGGACGTATTGTTGCAGTTGCGGCTGCTAGTGCTCCATCTGAACATTGTTGACCTATCGGTACTGGGCGGAGGGCTAAGCCGAACTGTTACTGTCGGTGTCTGCCCGTGACCTGAGACGGGGCTGAGAAGCCATCAGTGCCTCCTGGAGACACATGATCTGGGTCTTCAGGTCACTTAGCGTCTGTGCCATCTGATCGATCTGAGTCATCCTCTGGCACTACTTCTTCTCTATCAACTCGATCCGGTCCAGCTTCTCGTTGATGATGCCCATGTCTGCGGCTGTGGACTCTACCTGTGCGGCTGCCGCTAATGAAGTGGAAGGACCGGCATCGACCCGTGTTATCCTCTGAAACTGCATGGCCTGTGGTTGGGGGTGTCCCTGAGTGTAGAGGCTGGTTTGGGACATCACTGCATAGTTCTCAACCATCTCCTCGTAAATGGCCCAGACTTGATCATCATCCTTGGTGAAGTAGGAACCACCACATGATGCATTCACCAACCCCTGCAGCTCGGGTGTAAGTTCGTAGAAAAAGCTGTGAACTAGGTTCAGCTTCGAGATATCATGGTGGGGGCATCTATCTATAAGCTCTCTGAACCTCTCCCATGCCTCATGGAATTGCTCGTTGGGGAGCATGGAGAAGTTGCTGATCAGAGCCCTCGCTGCATTCGTTTGCCTGAGTGGATAGTACTTGTTCAAGTACTCGATGCGGAGCTACTCCCAGGTGGTCACAAATCTCCTCAAATGCTTCAGCCAGTTGGTTGCTCTGTCAACTAGGGAGAAAGGAAAAGCAATCATATGGATATTATCCTCGTCCACATGCCGATCGTGGATGGTGCTACAGATGATCTCGAACACTTGGAGATGAAGATGGGGCTCCTCAGCCGCGAGCCCAAGGAACCGAGAAAGAAGCTGAATCGTCTCCAGGGGGGAACTTGAAGTCCCCCACGATCACCAGAATACGATCCACCGGTGTGTAAGTGTCGATCCGGGGTTGTGCATCTCCCGCATCGGTCTGGCTGGTGCTGGCTGGACCGGCTCCTCAGGCTGATCTGGGTCTCCCTCACCATCGGCTCTCAGCTGATCTCTGCCTGCTCTCAGCCTCTCCATCTCTCTCCGCATCTGCACCATGTAAGTTCCCTGATCTCGTATCTGGCGTTTCATCATCTCAAGGGAAGCTAACAGGGTGTTGTTGATCGCACCGTGGTATAACACATATGTCGTCGTCTTTGCTCTGGGACCCTCAGTATGCTCCTCGCTACTGGCCATGGTCTCTGTAACGGCAAAAGACCCAAACTCAAGTACCGATAAATCAACTGTCTGCTGCTCCCTCGGTTGCGGTACCGGTATCTCAGAACTGGTAGAAGGGTGGTCAAGGGGGAACAAGGCGGAATCAAACTCGAGTTCAGAGAGCGGGTCTCGTCTCTCATGAACCAACCTAGATGAATGGGCTGGAGTGCTGAAAAGCGGTGCATCCAAAGGATGCCTAAGAGACCTCCTACCCATCATCTTGATCTGGCGAGTAAGGCAGATGAGATCTGGAAACATACAAGATGAGAAAACAAACCTCCGATTCACCAATGCAACACATAGCAGAAGACCATAAAGGTTCGGTTATCTTGTCGAATTTATTTAGGTGATCAAGTCAATCTATCAATGCGATTAAGCGAGCTGATGGGAATCCAATACTCCCAACAGATTGTCCCGTATAAAAGGTTGGTAGTCCGATAGGACATCGGATATGGCTCTAGCCTAGTGTACGGGTCGCTCTCTCGCTCATCCAAACCAAACAAGGAGGGGGTTGCTCTCCCCAAGATAGATTTTTAGGTGAAGTGTCTTTTAAGGTCACGTGTGTTTAGCAGTCCCAATTTTATAGTTTTTCTTTTTTATGTATTTTTCAAGCAAACAACGCCTAATGAATTTTTCAGTTCTCCTGATTATTTATGTCCGAAAATAGGGTGAGAAGATGAAAAAGCCGATGTACGATGAAATCTATGATGCATGCTGAGTAAGAATGCGTACCTTTCCTCCAGCTCTCTACATGCAAAATGATCCGCACATAAATGTAAAGACAGAAATAAACTACCTTAGACAGAGCAATTCTACACGTGAAGAACGGTAGCCGAGTAATCAAACTAAAGTCTGGAGTCCGATCATGGGAGCCACTCGATGTCTGCCACAACGGATCCTGCACACGTTGTATGTGACTCCTCACGACACGTGGACTCGAGTCTAACTAATCTAACTTTTTCTTGTGATTTAATTAATAAGGTCCAATTAATCGATCTATAGAAGCAGTCAGATAATTAGGGATTGGGCCTTAATTAATTACGTCACAATCAATATAAAATCCTAAGCTAAGGCCAAAACTGCGTAAATCAGATAAGCAATAATAAAATGCGATAAAACAGAAGTCGAAGAAAAACTGCAGTGAGGTCCCCGAGCACACCGGTGCTCGGCGAAATAGACCCCGATAAATCACCAATGTCTCTGAGTGTCCTAGTCCCTATGTTATTACAATAATATGGTTTTGTTGAAATAGAAAACTACTCTACGGCTAATCTAAGCTCAGTTATGGCTAACTACGGCTCCCACACTTCCGTTTGTCTCCGCGCGCTCTCCTGCAGCTCTATGCAGAAAGGGAATTCCCACGGTTGCATCGGCTTCTGAAGAAAGCTGCCTTGGTCCTCGGGCCCTCGCAAGAAACACAAATAGAAGTGTATCAGTCCAGGTTATTCTAAAAATATGGAAATAAAATGAGAAGAAAAATATCTATAAGTATAGACAAAAAGCCGCGAAAAAGCCGCGAAAACAAAAATGACTACTAAGCCGTGCTCCCCGGCAACGACACCATTCTTATGATCGGAAAAATCACGAGAGACTAATGGAGATAAATATCATTGGTCGTTGTGACCACAATCCCTAGAAGCGATCAATTAAGAAAAATAGACCATCAAATCAATAATCAGTCAATAAATCTAAATAGCGGTCTTGCTATTTATTAAACCAGGTATAGCGACCAGGGTCGAACACAAGGAGCACGAGTTGGCCAAAGGCCTACGAAGTAGTCGACAAATCAAAAAAAAGAATAAAATGTTTTTTGGTGTATTTCATGATTTTTTTAATTTTTTTATGATTTTTAATTATGAAGAAAATATGAAAAAGGCCAAGAAGGACACAATCAACTAATTATTTAATGCCACAAAAAAGATCAAAAAATTCCAATAAAAATAATTTTAGGTTTTATATTCTTTAAGTGTTTTTGGTGATTTTCTCAGATTTTTAGTTGATTTTCTAAAAATGAAATAATGAAGGAAATAAAGACTACTGTAGAGCCAGATATTGAAAGGCTATTAAAAATATATAAATAGCCAATAAAAAACTGGAGACAGTTTTATGTGAAGATACAAGTAACAACTAAGTTACAAGAAAAGAAATTACATTTTTTGACTTTTTTTTGAATTTTTATTAATTTTTATAAGGTTTTAGGGTTTTCAATTTTTATGTGTTTTATAAGTCCAAATCAAATGAAATTTTGACTGAAGCAAGAAGGCACAAAAACAAATAGAAACTATTTCTTTTAGAATTTTTGGATGTTTTTAATATTTTTAGTTGATTTTATATTTCAAACGGTAACAAAATTAGAGGTTTTTGAATTTTTAAAAAATAGAAAACAAAAGAAAAAATGTTCCAAAAATTATTCAAATTTTTACATAGTGTCAGGGGCCACTTGTCCAAATTTCAGAAGATTTGGAGTTGATTTGATATTTTATTCAACCAATAAGAAAGGCACAACACACAAGGACCCAAGTGAAAGAAAAATAAATTCTGGAGGCCTAAATGAAACACGTGCGAAAACTGTAGGGGGTCAACAATAAATTTTACGCTAAATTCAACACATGCTCAAATACATCACGCACATGGGTATAGATGCAATATCTGAAACTAAATGTTCAATTCATAACATTTATAAAACCCAGACCAATAGATACAAAAAGCCCAAAATATCACGTGTCGAAGCACGTGCACCATAACTGGAGGGACTAAAATGCAATATCTGAAAACTATAAGGTCTGAAGTGCAATTATTCCTAATTAAAATAACTAGATAAAATATTTACAAGACTCAACTATAAACGCTAAATTGAAAAGGGCCTAAGTGATATCTACCCCTTTATTATGATCCAACGGGGGGGTCCTCTTCAGATCGAACGGTGGAGGAATGTTGTACCCCTCCGATGATGGATGCTCTGGATGAGCTCCTTAGATGTTCGGACGACTGCTATCTCCCCATAAATGAACGGCTGGGATGGACCTGGAGGAGGAGGCTCGATCGAACAGCGATGGAGGGTCCTCGATAAACAAGTCGTCGGCGAACTTTGCCCGACCAATATACACGATCGGGACCTCCTTCGATGCTGTTGAGATGGTGGAATGGAAGCTGGAGGTGGTCCGCAGCTGGTGATGGTCTCCGATGAAGCCATGAGCGACCGAGGTGCTCCGGCGATGAAGGGGACCTAGGGCTCCTGTTCCTGACTAATCAGGCCTCCTAATGAGTCTCTTTAGTCTTTGTACCTGCACAGGAAGAAAGAGGGGTCGAGGGCAAACTGCCTCAACCCGTTAGAGGGCGAAGTGGGTGTGTGGGTGAGGCGGAGCGTGGGTCTCCGGCGAGCGACAAGGAGGAAACCCGAATTCCCTGTTCCGTGGCGAACCAGGATGATCGGAGGGGTGAAGAAGGTGAGGAGGAGTCTCGTGAAGGTGTAGGCGGGGTCGGATGGTGAAATGGGTGATCGGAGCGTATTGGGTGATCGGATGAACGGCGGAGGTCGGAAACCTAATGATCGAAAATCACACGAAGCTACGGGCTAAAGGTGCTACGTGATGGTTGAGAGCGTCTGTGCTTGAGGTCCTGGTCCTCCTGCGGTCCTTACCTTCATGGAGCGACGCCTCCAGAGGCTCGAGCTCGCCAGTGGCAGAGCACGGCGACGGGTATCGCCGGATCTGAGGCTACAGGCCTTGGTCCTCACTGCAATCGATCCATCTCGCTTGTTGTCAATCAAGGAGGAGGAAGGGAGGTCCTGGGAGCTGAAGGGGATGGACAAAGATACAGGAGAAGGCGACTGGAGCTCAGGCTATATATTGGTAGGGGTCCGGGAAGATTGGAGTCAGGCGCGCGAATCGATGCTCGGACCCCTAAGAATAAGATAGGGCGTGGATCATGGATGTATGCTTGATAATCCAAGCCCGGGGTTTGGGCGAATGGCGATCAGATCACGGTGCTAAAATTTGGCGAAGTCGGGTCGCCACCAGGATCTGCGAGCAATGTGGTCTAGGGGGGAGTTGGCCGGGGGTCAACAATCCCCCGTGGACCAATGAGAAAATTCCATCCCAAAATTATTTGTAAATTCATTTTAAAATATTAGATGATTTTATTTAAAAATATTTACAACATGAAAAATATTTATTATTTTTCAAAGTATTTTTTTGTGATTTTTATTTATTTTTCTAAAAAGTAAATTAATGTAAATACATAATATTATATTATATTATATATAGGTATAAATACATATGTATTTTACATTTTTATTTTTATTTGTTTATTTTTTAAAAATTATCCCAATTTTGTATTTTACTTATTTACAACATAAAATTTGGGATATAAAATATTTTTTTTACTTTTATTGTTTATTTACAAGGGCAAAATAAATAGATATATGTTCATATATACATGGTATATACAGAGGTGAGAGAGAAAAATATTTCTTTTTATTTTTATTTTATTTTTCTTATTTTTATTTTTATTTTTAGAATTATATACAAAATAATAAAAACCCATTTTTATTTTTGTTTTGATGAAAATAAAATACAATATATACATGAAGGGGAATATAAGGTGAATGGCCCTATCTCTCTCTCTATTATTTTATGTTGCGGTCAGGCCAATCTTGGCCCTCCCTTGGGTTTATGTCACTCAATATTTATTCTAAATATTTCCCTCTTTTTTATTTCTTTATTATTTTATTTTTGCACAAAAAAATGTTAATTATTGCTATTTACACAAAACATGCAGTTTGACAATTTATTATTCTTACAAATATTTACATGGTATTTTGCAAAGCTTTTTAGCTAAAATAAAGGAATAAAGAGTAATGAATGGGGATTCATTAGTGGGTCACTCTCTTGCTGCAGATAATTCAAACAATGTGAGGGTTACTCTCCCTAAAATAATGATTTTTACTTACATTTATTTTAGGGTCGAGTTTTCTTTAGCAGTCTCGAATTCTAGGCAATGGTCACTTGGTTTGAATATTTTCAATGAATCACTTACCGAGTATGCAATTTCCTTTTTATCTCATGGGAGCGAAAATAAAGAAGGAGATAAGAAATGTGAATGTGACCCTAAAGAGAATGATGCATGCAGGGGTTAGAGATGTGTACCTTGTCGCCAACATTCTACATGCAGGGTGATCATGCAGAATTTAAATATAGAAATAAACTAACCTATATGATGCAAGTGAATCATCCTAACTATATCATCTATTAACGGGCAAGAAATAATTAAATTTGACTAAGTCAAATTACGTTCTATTCTATAGGTACAGAAATTCTTATTTAGGGTGTTTGGACCTAATTAATTACCTGACTCAAGCAAAATAGTTAAAGCAATAAATAGGTAGCTCACGAAATCCATATGAAACAAATAAAAATAAAGCGATGAAAACAAAACCAGTGCGGTCGCCCTAGTACATCGGTACTTAGCGATACAGACCCGGCAAACAAGGTATATAGTGTCCTTTTACGAGAGTTCAAAGTTTAGAAATAAATAAATGAGAGTTTATACAATTTTTTCTCATTTGCTTGGTCTCCATCAAATCTTCCTCTCCTCCTCTTACGCTCTCTTGTAGCTCGGTGAATAATCAAGCTGCCTCCGCTTGTCTTGGGTGTTTGGCTCTCTTAGGATCGCCTCCTTCGCTCCACGATCCCTCGTAAGAAAAAAAGAAAGAGAGAATGTGTAAGAAACACAATTATGAAATATGAGCAAGAAAAGTGAAATAAATACAATGAATACGGACAAGTAAACACACAAATGGATAAGGCAAGAAGTGAAAAACAAGTGAAAATGTCTCAAATAAATCTCCAAGTCCTGTCTTGGGGAGCTCTCGGTGTCCTACAAATCGGATCCTGCAAGCATTGTATGGGCTCCCTCACAGCATGCAAAATTCAAAATTGAGTGCTCACTCTCCAACTAATTGCATCCACAATATGTTTATAGAAATATTAGAAGAGAATAAAGAAGTATACACAAAAATATACAACCAAGAATAGTAGGTCGCAAGAGAAACCAAACTACACTCGCCATGTGTCCTCGGCATCGGCATCATTTTTTTAGCATGCTTTTTGTGGGTTTTAATTAGATTGATTATGAACAAGTCATTGCAACCAATCAAGCATCTACAAATAAATTTATTTATTTTTCTCAAGCCAGTAATAAATTACAAGAATAATGAAGTGAGAAAATTATTTTTGCTATTTATTTACCAGTATAGCGAACAAAATCGAACTTAGGGAGGCTACAATTCCCGAGGGTTATTCAGATAATCGAAAAATCAATTAAAGGAAAAAGGAATTTTAATTTTAGACTATCTTGGTTTTTTGTGAATTTTTGCCTTTTTATCTTTTTTTTTCATTTCTATTTTTTTATTTTTTTATTTTTCAAATTTTTAATGATTTTAATTTTACAAATTTTTGATCTACAAAAATAATTGATTTACAAAGCAAACTTTATACAAGGACTATTTTTTATATTTTTTGAATATATAAAAATGCTTAAAACAAACAAAATAAAATATTTTTATATATTTGATGATTTTTAATTGTTTTCGTTATTTTGTAAAGATTTTTAGATTTTTTAAAGATTTTTAAAATGAACAAAAATAAGGGAAAATGTAAACAATGAACAAATATGATTATTTTGCAGTATAAAAATATGAAATGAAATAAAAAATTGTGAAAACTATTTTTCCTATAAACTAAAGAAAATTATCTACCGAAGAAATAGAAAATTCTTTTCTTATTTTCTACAATTTTATGTGTTTTTTATATTATTTTGAGTATTTTACATTTTTTGTGTTTTATAAAAAGTTAATGAGGAAATTTGCAATGTTTTTGAATTTTTAAAATATCAAATAAAATAAAATGCAGTGAAATTTACGTATGAGATAGAACACGCAAACAGAAGCATGACATACTTTTCTAAGAATATTTTGAACAAAGCCAATGAGAAAAGCACAAGAAAAGAATAGTTTGAATCACTGGGACTGAAATGCAATTTTTGAAGTTTTTGAATTAGAAAATAATAATAAATAAATACAGAGAATGAAGGTCATAAATTACCCAGGAAGGATGCCCATGCATGTGACTTAAAGGTCTGGCAGGGGTCTTTTTTGAGATTTGCAATAACTCAAGGGAAAAATCGATATTTGCCAAAAAATTAGGGCTTCTATTTTCTAACGTTCAAAATCAAATGGGGCACATGGGTTAGTCATTGCCCCTCCTCTTCTTTCTCTCAAATCGTTGGGGCGACAAACATTGGTGGGAGGTCGACTGACTGTGGGAGGACGGTGGCGAGCATGGCTTCGACTACGGATCGAGCGTGTTAGTATGGTGGATCCGCGCGTGCGCGGGTGGTGGCGGTGCATGTGTACGACGCAACCATTGTACTGTGATGGTAGTGAAGCGTTGCAAAGTGAAACAGGAGGCCGTCGATGGCGCGGCCTCGTACGAGGGCACGGGTGGCTAGCGCTTGCTACGTGGTGTAGGCGACATGAGGAGGGATCCCTTCAGGAGAGCACGAGCGCCTCTCTACGTGGCGGCGCTGGGCATCGGTGGTGGTCAGGAATGGGCGGGGGGCCCACACTAGCGGTGCCTCGTGATTTCGCGCGGGGGCATAGATTGTCGGCTGCTGGCGAAGAAGGCGGTGACGAGCACCTCTTGCGGGCTGGAGGCAATGACATCAGCGACTGTCTTTTTCTGGTTAAACAGAAGAAGAAGAAAACTTTTATTTTTTATTTTTTTAAAACAGAAATGCAAAAATCTTTTTTTATATATTCCTTTATTTTTTATTTTTTTAATCTTTTTCTTTATTCTCACAAAACAAAAGTTAGAAAGAAAAACTATATTTTTATTTTTTTTTATTTGTGCATAACCAAGTTGGGACGAGAACACAACGGCTAGGTCCCGATTATTAAAAATGCAAAAAAAATAGACTCTGAGGAAAATTAAGGATGGAACCAGATCTCTGACCACCATACGTGGTCGGAGGTTAGAGATCGCACGAGTTAAAATGTGAACATGTAAAGATCGAGATGTGAAGGTGGAAAATCAGATCGGCTTGAAAATAGATTTTGGATGGTTGATTTAAAAAAAATGATTAACTAAAATCTAAAATGACAATGAATCAAAACTTAAAAATATGCTACAGTTACTCTATAGAAACGAGAAATTGGATCTAACAGAATGGGAGCGGATGAATGTCGTGATGGCCTCGACGAAGGGCGACTTGCTGTCACCAGACCACTCGGAGGGTAGGCACCCTTTCTGCAGCAAGATGGTTCTCGGGGATTAGGCACTTCTCACCAAAGATTGATTAAGTGAGAATGAGGAAGGTGGAGCCAATTAAATAGAAAGAATATACATTTGAAGTTCAATTTTGAATAGATGAAAATAAGGAAGGAAGTTAGTGGTGGAATGAAATAAATTAAGTAAATTAAATGATTTAAAAATAATGATTTTCGTAACTACAATAATAATAATAATTGTCAAAAATAAAAGAGCCACCTTAATGATGGCTTGATGAAGGATTTAAATGTATTATAAATGTGTGGTATATTATTTACTTAAATAAATAAATAATTTTCATCACCTTATTAATTTAAACAATAAATGTTATTTGTTTTATTTTTATTTGGTGGATATATAAGGAAAAAGGTTATATACATATAATACATACATATTGTACATTATACACATGTAGAAATAAGGAAATAATTTTATAAGTTATTTTTTTATTAACATTTTTTATTTACTTTAAGTTACCTGTGAACTATATTTGTAATTATTAAAAATATAATATGTACACAAAACTAAATAAAAATAAATAAAGTAAATACATGGTCCATTTACAAAAATCACCCCAGAAAATCGACTTTCAAACCGTAACTCCAAAATTTATGAAACAACATCCATTTTAAAGATAATTTAATATGCAATACAATGGAAGTGAGTTTTGTTCAATCTGAGTTCATATGGAGCTGGAATTGGTCTTTCAATTGTCACTTTACGACTTTTTCCGAGTATGGTTACTTTTATTTTGTAAATGATTTTATTTTACAAAAAAATATTATTTAGGGAACATTTTTATTTACAACTATTGTTTTAAAAATTATTTAATTTCATGTTAATTTATGTACAAATAAAACAATGCAAGTATACAAATATTTACAATACATTTTTTGGATTTTCTGTTTAAAGACCTTATCTCCCCCTCTTTTACTCCTGGTCGCTCAGGTCAAGTTTTGACCTTCTCTCAGTGTTTGGGTCATCCTGTATCTATTACATATATACAGTCTTCTATTTTTATTTATTTTTTCCTTTGTTTCTTTTTTTTAGGTTAAAATAATATACAAATATACAATACTTACATACATATGCAAGTTAGAAAGAATATGGAGTTAGTATTATATACATGTATTTTATAAGGTAATTAAAGCTAAATTAAATGAATAAAGATTATGAAACACATTTTCATCAGTATTCTAACCTTGCATGCATCATTAGATACTGAGGTCAGATTTCCACCTTAGTATTAACTTACATGGCCTTTTTTTGTCATCTCTCCCAGTTTTACATCACCTAGGTTAAAAAGAAAATATAAAACAATGTTAGGATATTTTCTTAAAAAAACTCTAAAAAGTGAAAATAAAAAAAATAAAAACAAGGGACCATTTAATAAATTTGACCTAAATGGAAATTCATATGGACCATCATTGTTTAGGGTTTATAAAACCCGCATTATTTTTAGTTACATTCTATACGGAGTGAGGCGCGACGCATAAGGTTCAGAGCCCAAAATCCAACCTGAATGCTACCCTGTTATTTACTGGATTCAAGTAGTATTGGCACTTCTATCATACGACGGTGTTCTCACCTTGTATAGAACATCCGATCTGGTATGAAGAATTGAGCTTAGGCCATGCCCTCACAGGTGTGTCTACCTCATCGTCTTGCATTTGAGTATCTCACTAGTGGGGGATGTAGTGGTTTCACCTATTGGCTTCCTCTTCTATTCTTTGGCTGAGTAGTTGATCCAAACCAAATATGATGGATTCTCTTGAAAAAGTGTAGGCTACAAGATACCACGGAAGTGGAAAGTACATGATACTTTTTTGTCAATACTCAATCTCCTATAGTGTTAACCTCTAATGACTTGTTCAATGATTGCCTGAAAATAACAATAAAATTGAAAAGATAAAAATAGCCGAACTTTTACGTATTGACATTGCGTTGGGTTGGTGAATCCACACTTGTATTGTGTTTGTTTGAATTAGATCTGGTCAAAAATCTAGTCTTGTGCACCTGCACCCTTTTCTTTTTATTTGTTATAATTTCTTCTTGCCCCTTTCATTTTTGAGCCTTCACTGTTTTTCTCTTCACTTCGTCTATCATTCATCACCATATTCATTTTTTTACATACTTCGTAGCTATCCAAGATGCCATCTCATGGATGGTTTAGTCGGGACCCCACATACACCCACATCGATTCCATGATTCTGATCCAGAGAACCCATTTCGAATCTTGCAAATCGATCTCCAGACTCCATGACTTCCTCTTTTATTTCAATAAACCAGTATCACTCTTGTCCCACCATTATCATCTTATGGACAGAGATCGATTTTAGTCACTAATCAAATGCTCCATTCATATACATCTAGAATTGACCCTATAGGTCATCCATTTCACTTGGTGACACATATTTTCAATCTGAACAAGATCCATCTTTCTAAACCATCCATGTCAAGTACAACCCGATTAGAACACTGTCAATTCATAGTTACTCGCATCCATCCATGCCATCCAACAACAACTAAGAGATCAGGCTCTATCCCCGATTTCTCTTTCAAGAAATGTTGAATGACCTAAGGAGAGAAAGATAGAACAGAGGAGGAGGAGGTGATAGTGAACATGAAGATGAACATGGATACAATGAAGGGCCCGTAGATGAGATGAGAGTATCGAGGCCCATGATCACTCTCGAAGAAACTTATAATCCTAGCACTAGCTAGATTAAATAGTAGATACAAATCCCTATAGTCCACGGACCATTTCAAATTAAACCCACAGTTTCTTGCTTTTCTGTCATCGTTCCACAGAAATACAAATGAAAAGCCATACATCCATCTTCAGTAGGTCTCTCGCATCTGACGTACCACTCACTACCCCAACATCCCGTTAGTTAATAACCCATAGCTATTAAATATGGGTTTGATAAGATCACATTCTACTCTAGCTCTAACAAAGTCACCATAGATATGGTAAGCGAGCCGAAGGCCGCATTTGATACATGGAATCCAGAAATCATCCACTAAAGACTATGACATTGTGGATATCAACGATCAATAAATATCTTTGGATGACATTTTTACACAGGAAATCCTCTCGTTAGAGGAGGACCTGGACAACTCAGTCAACCAACGATCTCTTGTAAACTGGTAGATAGATGCAGAATAAGAGTCACTGATTAGCAGCCTTTCCACAAAATATTTATGCAAATTCCAACATGAAGAATTTATTGCAGATATGTTCATCACATTTATTTCAAAGACAGGAGTGACAGAGGTGGATATCACCTCATTCACATTACCAGATCATACATCTACTAGCACCATTTTCGAAAGTGAGCATGGAGCAAGCTCAACAACTACGAGAATTCAAACTAATTTCGAGGGGTCCGAAGTAAGCGTTCCTTGTGGGTGAATAACACATGTATATGGTCATTATCAACAACAAACTAACTCCAGATCAACAATCTCGACTTCTTGAGGTTCTAGAGAAGAACCACAAGGCACTTGATTAGAAAGTATGAGATCTCTGTAGGATAAATCCAGCCACGTGTTCACACCATATATATCTTGAATATGATTGTAAGTTATCTCAAGAATTTTAAAGAAAACTAAATCTGAACCTACAGGATGTAGTTATGGAAGAAATCACGAAGTGGTGTGAACCCGGATTCATGTATACCATCTCCGACACCAAATGGGTGAGTACCCTACATACTAATTCCAGGAAATCAGGGCTCACCACAGTGAAGAATGACCAAGGAGAGTATATCTATACCCGAGTACTCACATCTTGGTAGGTGTGTGTAGACTATCACTGTCTAAATTCAGTGACAAAGAAGGACCATTCCCTCTTCCATTCATGGTTAAGTTCTTGAGCGAATTGTATGGAAAGAATACTTCTTATTTTTATATGGGTACTATGGATACAAATAAATCACAGTTTCTCTTGAAGATCGAGAGTAGACAACTATTACCTACCCATTACACACATATGCATTTCGAAGAATTCCCTTTGGACTTTGTAATTCTCCAGCCACTTTCCAGAGGTGCATGCTTGTCATCTTTGTCGACATGGTCGAGAATTTTCATGAAGTTGTCATGGATGATTTCTCCGTCTGTGGTTATAGTTTTGATTCATGTGTCATGCACCCAGATAGAGTAATACAAAAATGCCGTGAAGTTAATCTTATTCTTTCATGGGAAAAGAGACATTTCATGGTCACAAAAGAGATTGTGTTGTACCATGTCGTCTCCAATCGGGGCATGGAGGTTGACTCGACGAAGGTGGCTGTGATCTCTAAACTCAACCCACCTAAGAATGTAAAGGATATGAGGTTGTTTCTAGGGCATGTTGGCTTCTATGATAAATTCAGTAAAGCATTTAACAAGCGTGCCGGACCTCTAACCGAGCTGCTTTGCAAGGAGACATGTTCTTTGTAGATCAGTCTGTTCTCCATTCATTTTATCGGTTGAAAGAACTGGTAACTTAAGATCTTCTCCTATAGCCACCTGATTGGTCTCCTCCCTTTGAGATCATGACAAATGCATCAGATTACACAGATGGGGCGGTTCTACGACAAAGAAGGGATAAGTTTCCCTATGCCACCAGGACACTTGATTAAGCGCAAAGAAATTATATAATCATAGAGAAAGTGTGGCTGGTGGTAGTTTTTACAATAGAAAAGTTTAGATCCAACCTTCTTGGATCAAAAGTCATAGTTTTCACTAACCACTCAACTATCTAGTATCTGCAACAAAAAAAGGATGCCAAATCAAGATTACTTAGATTGATCCTTCTCCTCCAAAAAATTGACATGGAAATTAGAGATAAACTTGGAGTTCAGAATGTGGTAGAAGATTATCTATCCTAAATTGAATTAAAGATACTCATTTATGTAGTACGCTAATTATATAATCCTTCCCCTGATGAGTAAATTTTAAGCGTGGCGTCTCTCCGTTGGTATGCCAATATTGTAAACTGTCTCGTATCTTTGGTGGTTCCACATGATTGGACGAGAATCAAGAGGAACAAACTAAAGTTCGATATTCGTTTTTACCAATGGGAGGACCCACACTTGTTCAGGAAAGGATCATACTACATTTGGCGTCGGTGTATTTCTCAAGAGAATTATACGAATGTCCTCCTGTGGCCGCACTTTTCAAAGATGCAAACAAATATGTGAAAGCATATACTAACTGTCAGAAAATGCGACAAACCCTAGGGTTAAGGACAACATTCCCCTCAAATTCATCAAAATATCTGATGTTTTTATGCAAGTGGCATTGTTTAATTGACTTTTAATGGGTTTTAATTATCAAAAAAGTAGAAGTGTCGTCACAACCCAAAGAAAGCCTAAACAAAAATTATTTTATTTTTTATTCAATTTTCAAGCCACCAAAACAAAGGGATGTACGCAAAAGAGAAGTTGATATTTATTTAACTGTATAACATACATGATCGAACTTATGGAGGCTACAAATCCCTAGTGTTATTTAAATCAAAGACGTTGACCGACGAAAAAAACAAGGATTCTTATTACTGAACTACTCGGGGTTTTTATGGATTTTTTTAGCTTTAAATTTTTTTAAGAAGTTTCAATGATTTTTTTTATAGTTTTCTGATTTTTTGTTTTTCTAATGATTTATAAATTTTCAAAATTTTCCATTTTAAATTTTTTTAAACAAATGAGGAAAAAAGAGTAAAGATAATGTAAAGAAATGAGGTTTTGGTATTTTAAAATAATGTAAAAATGTACAGAAAAATCAAACAAAATATTTTAAGGGTTTTGTTATATTTTTACTATTTTATAAAATTTGACGATTTTTGTATTTTCTTAAGATTTTAAAATAATTTAAAATTGGAAAAGTAACAAACAAGAAATAATGTAAATGTTTTTGTATTTTTAAAATAAGAAATAAAAGTATAAAAATATAGAAAACGTGCACAACGAGAAAAGGCATTTTTCAAAATTTTCAAAAATCTACTTTATGAATAATTTGGATTTTTTTGTGAATTGATAAGTGTTTTTAGTAATGTACTATTTTTTTGGTTTTTATAAGAAATTTAAAAGTTAATTTTTTATAGATATTAAAATAAAACAAAACAAAAGTCTAGAATTTTTTATAGAATTTTTCAAAAAGTTTTTATAAATTTTATTAATTAATTACAAAAAATATGGATAATTAAGTGTATTTTTGATTTACTAATAATAATAAAGCAAACTAATTATTAAAAAAGGGAAAATGAAGTTGATTATTAGGAGGTTATGATGATTATTAGAGAATTTTTAAGCAAAATTAGCTATTTTTTAATCACAATTAACAATCAAGATAAAAGTTCGGATGCACATAGACTTGTGTGCAGGAGAAACTTATTTTCGAGACCAAATCAAGGACAAAATAAAAATGTAGGGTTACTATGCAATTTTCACCTCAAAAGTCGCACGCAGTACACAAGAGTTACGCTGGCACTGTCATTTTGGTAATCAGGGCTTGATAGTAACAAATAAATGTAGGACCTAGATTGTAATAAATCCAAAATGTCATGTATCTAGCACATTTATGCAAGTCAAACTAGACTTAAGTACAAATTAGAGAAAGAACATGGACTACTACTCAAATAACCAAGCAACTATAACATGATACGTGTGCAAACAAGACTTATTTACATAATATAGAAACAACAAGGCTAAAGGAGAACATTCATAGTGGCAGGTGCGACTCACATGCGTGATGGGCGAATGAGGAATATTGCTGCAGATTTGATCGGAAGGTTGCAATTTAGGGCTCAATCAACCACTATGATTCAATCTAGGCGAAGAGTTCTTGATCTAATGGATGGAAGGGAAACTAGAGGAACTCGATTGAATGTCTCCGCCAATGAGCTTCCATCGACCTGATTTGGCTTGATCTTGGTCAAATACAACTCCTAAACAACTGCACACAATCCTTTAGTGATCCTCCATCGATCTGATGGTTCAATGAAGTGTGAAGGAAGCTGTTCGCCAATCTGGATTTTCGAAGGTCTACATATGAAGAATGAGCTCCAGGTCATGACTTCGATCTCTAGGTGTGCTCCTTTAACCTGTAGATGAATTATTAAGGCTCGGAGGTGGCTCCGACCAAGTTATTAGAAATAAAATAGGAGAAATAAGGAGTGGATGAAGATCTCCAGTGAACGGTGGTCGGGAAAGAGATCAGACTCCATATATGATGCGATCGGGAGGGGATAGGCTATGGGGAGAAGCATAAGAAGGCCTGGTGAATATTCTATGAGGATCGGAAGTGAATTTGGGTGATCGACGATATACAATCATGCATATCGGGGCTGAGGTTGAAGATGAGGAGATATAAGCAATAAATTGGAATGAAATGCAAAATTAAAGAGCTAATCGAAGAAAATCTACCTAAATTACCTACAAATGGAATAAAGGGGTGATCTCCTCTATTCAAGTGCAACAACTCGAAGAAGCTAAACTCACATGGAAGCTCCGATAAGTGAATTGGATCGCATCCTCCCAGCCAATATTCACTCCCCCATCGTGGAGGAGACCTGTTGTCACCTAGGCACTCTCCAGGTCTCAATCACAGGCAAGAAAATTAGGGGAAAATGATTAGGATGAAAAAATGGATCAGGAGAAGTAATTAAATAGGTGATACCATGTGAAATTGAAATGTGAAAAGGCATGCAAACTGAGGCCGAAAATGAGAGTTATTGATCAGGCGACGATGTTTATCAATAAGGAAATAAGATCCATGAAATAAGTGGGTATAAATCATAAAGGGGTTGTCCGATAAAATTTGAAGAAAGAGGTCCGGTGAGCCTTATTCGGGCGAGTTATGGGAAGAGGGAAGGCTGACCTGGGTCAACGGACCAAGGTCCGCCCAATTGGGGTAAATGGCGATTAAGACAAAATATGAATGATGAAAAAATAACTTAAAAAAGTAGATAAATTAAAATAAAAAAATGAAAATTACTTTATATAAATAAATATATAAATCGAAAATATTAATAAATAAATAATCTTAATTATGGAGATTTTAATAAAATAAATATATTAGATTAATAAGTTAAAATAAATAATTACCTTTATTCATAGGTATTTTTACTTATATATACAACACAATGATTTATAATAATTAATTATTACAATAAATAAAAAACTAGTATTCTATTTATTTACAACATTTTCAAATATTTTATTCACATTTTTATTTTATTTTTATGAAATAATTTATTAGGTTAAATAAATAGGTATATTTACACTATATATAGCGGCATATGTACAATATATACAATGGTTTTATTTTTGGACACTTTGATTTTAGCACTTTTTTGCAATTTTCTTATCTAAAAAATAATATCTAGAATTATTTAGAAATACAATATGTGCAACTATTTACATAAAATAAATGAAATATTGTATTAACACAATGTAGAGTACAAGCACAATATGCATAGCTTTACTCATTCATTCTATTTGTCAAATATAACACACAATCCGTGGTGGCTCATAAGCTCGATGACAGAACGTGACCGGCTAAGAACATGATTTAAGACCACATCTTCGGATCGAACACTGATGAGCACATTGAATTATGCATGTGGTTGAGATCCCTCACTGCCCAGGCACAACGACGCAATTATGAGGAGCGCGCTCTACCACTAAGCTAACAACCCATCATACCGGTTTCCCGGCGGGAGGCTCACACTGCCAAAATCCAGAGAAAAACCCCCCTCTTTCCTTTATGTATGTACCCCCATGTCACCGCACGGGGCGATATGGGGACGTAAAAAAGGGGGTCCTATCAACTTGTTCCGACCTAAGATAATAAGCTTATCGGCTTGGTCTTACTTTACCGTCGAGAAAGGAAAGAATACTTCCGTATCCAAGCGTAGCTCAGATGAAGCTCTCTTCTTTTTGGGTGTGAAGCAACGTCAAACCAAAATACCCTACAAGCATTATCTCTTCCTAAAAAGGAGGTGATCTAGCCGCACCTTCCAATATGGCTACCTTGTTACGACTTCACTCCAGTCACTAGACCCACCTTCAGCATCCTCCTCCTTACGGTTAAGGTAATGACTTCGGGCATGGCCAACTCCCATAGTGTGATGAGCGGTGTGTACAAGGCCTCGGAAAGGATTCACCGCAGTATGGCTAACTGTCAAATACTAGCGATTCCAGCTTCATGCAGGCGAGTTGCAGCCTATAATACAAACTGAGGATAGATTTTTGGAGTTAGCTCACCCTCGCGGGATCGCGATCCTTTGTCCCATCCATTGTAGCACGTGTGTCTCCCAGGGCATAAGGGGCTCCTTCGCTCCCAAGGTCCTCTTTTAGGCATTTTCTATCTTTTTTTCCACAAGGTTTGTTTTTCATCCTTCTCACTCGTGAGAGACTGTCATTGGTCTCTCTATCTATTTCCGCCAGGACTTTGACTTCTAGAGAATCTCGTCTAGGCACGTCTGGCTCTCTCAGACCAGACCCATGTGTTAGCTTGGTAAGCTGGTGGATTTGTTGTCCTAGCCTTGACCTTTAGGCATGCTGACTTAAGATCGCTAAGCAATCAGTGTGGACTTAGGATGGTATCTGTATGGTCGCTCCCACCATCTGTCTAGCTTTCAAGTGAGCGAGGGTGAAAAGGGCATGGTCGAATCACCTACTTGAATAAGCCTTACTTAGTGGCATCCCTATCTGGGCTGACCAATTGTGGACTGCGATTGAACTAACATTTTGTTGATGTGTTATTTCATCGAGATTCTAATTTTGATGTTATTTTCTTGTTCTTGAATAAGCCTTTAAAATTTTTTAGGTTCATGTTCTACTCTGGGTAATGATTCTCCCGAATTCTATTTGCGCATATATGGAAAATGATATCAGTACCACTCACTTCTTTTTCTTGTTAAGACCTCATTTTTTTAATCCACTTCTTCATATTTTCTGCCAAATTGTTCGATATATTCGCTATTTTATTAATCGGTAATTTAAGATAACTCATATGCTATGTGGTAGAAAAATCATTTATGATACATGTTATAATCGTATACATACTACAAGTTTATTATTTTTTTGAACGGATCCTAGATACTTTATTTTACCAACTAAATCTGAATAAGATATCAAATAATAATGTATTTAAGTAAAGGTTATAAGGTGAAGAGCCCGATCAAGGCGACATACTTTCTTCGCTTCGAAATTCCCTAGGGGCTCTGCTCGCTCTGCCTATAGGCTTATACTAGCTTCAGATGGGAGTACTATTATCTGAATGACATTATACTTGTCATGGTCTCATACATGTTTTTTTATCGCATAGTCTGCTTGAGACTCTCTTCTTAGCTCCAAGTATTCTGAGAAGAAAAAAGATAAGAAAAAGGAGTCATAGAGAGCCCCATAGTCTAGTTGATGACGAGGCATCAGATGCCAGGGAAAGACTGCCGAAGAGGCACGACTCCCATGCTGAACTAGGACTTGCATTGAGCCTATGCCCTGAAATTCTTCCACAGAGTTCGATAGTGGTGATGTAAAATCACATTCGATGCCCGGCGAAGGGTGCCTATCCGTGTGCCCATCTCAGCCTAGCCCCACGGAGTCGGCTGATGGAGTTTAGGATGGAGGGTTAAGCGGCGAAGGGTGATCGGAAAGGAAAACCCTACCCATATCGATCTAGCTCGGCAATGAAGAGAAGTGGAATTCCCGAGTCGAAGAAAAGCAGAAGATGGATTCATCATGGGTCATGCTTGCCAAGTCCTACCATCACTAATCTTTCATTCCTCTCGATCAATAGAGGGCTTTGAGCTCTTTGATGAAGGGGTGGAGTTCATATTTCATCCCAGAGAGCTGAAGAGGCTTTTTTCGATTTTCCAATATAGAAATAGGCCGCGTGTCAAAGAGCTTAGTAGTAGGAGTTCAGGAGGTCCAATTCAAAGAAAGGGATATAGTGATGTTTCTCAGACCCCTACTCTATCCATGATGCACCATGTTCAGTCACTAGGCATGCTTTTATAATGACATAATAGTTGCTGGCTTTCTGAGCTTGAAGATGCAAGCATCACAAATACTGGAGCCCTAGCTTAACTAGAAAGAGATTCTTAGCTCGGTAGTCATGCTAGGTCAATTAGGACCTTTTCCCGTAGTTGGCCTGAACATTTTGGGGGTTACTTGCAGGATCAATAACCATAGTCACCGACGAAGAAGATAAATTATTGTTATAAATAAAATAGGAGAGAAAGGCTAACTCACTGACGTATTCAATTCTAGGCCAAAGGCAGATGGTCTGAGAGTCTTTGCACCTCTACACTATCCTCCTGTACCCCACGACTGACTTCTTTCTTGACCCTAAAGGCACTAGCCACATTAGCGCTTGACTCGGGACTGTCTTGTACAACGATTTCATTGTCGAGTAAGAACATGTATACTAACCCCTCAGCTTCAGTTCGTTAGCTGGTATTTGTTTAACCATTCAGATAGTGACTGGCATTTTTTTGCCTATGCATTACACACTTCATGTGGATCTAGCTTTAAATACACTTCAAAAAGCCACTTTTTACACATTATTTCCCATTTTATTGAAACCACTTTCGTTTTGAAGCTTATTTCATTTAGAGTACAAGAAAAGTTAGTTTACTTTATTTTGAATTCTTGTAGAGAAGACAAGGGTGTGACGTGTTTGGTTATGTGGCTTTTCCGAAGTGTCATTATTTACACAATGTATAATGATTCTTCTTGAAGTTACTTATAATATTTACAGCTTTTTTATATGTATAATATCCAAGAAGAAAATATTTTTATTTAAGATGAACTAATGATAAAGAAAATATAGTAAGGAATTATATACATGTGTACAATATGTTCAAGTGATGAATAATGATTAGTGAAGGTTGATTTTATTTATTTTCCTACAAGAGGCCTTATCTCCCACTACTTTATTCCTTGTCGATCAAGTCTAGACTTGACCTTCTCTCGAGGTTAGAGTTAGATTGTACTTTTTGCATATATATAATAATATACAATCTTCATTTTATTTATTTTTACTTTATTTATTTATTTATTTTAGGTTTATTTTTTCATAATTATACAATATGTACAAAAGAATATAAAATTATAAAAATAATGATTTATTAATATTCATAGGTGCTTAGGAAGGGATTTTAAGCTAAAATAATTTAATAAAGATGATGAAATGCATATTTATCATCTCATTATACTTTATCATTGATAGTCCCATAGAAAACACTTTACTTGAGGAATAAGTGACGAAAAAGTAAAGGAAGAAATGGAAAAATAAAGAACATAGAACAATTTTGATTTTAAAAGTAATCTTCATAAAATCAAAGTATGGAGCTCGGTCAGATCTTTGGATTATTATTTTGGCATAAATTATTGGGAAATGAAGTTAAAACCTAATAGACTTCAAGTATCACAAGACACCTATTCAGGTCACCTAAAAAGTCAGGTTTGAACAAGTCCTCATACACAAATTCTGATGAGTATGAATCTTACTTGTAATGTATATATAAATTATTGCTCTCCAAAATAGAAATGACAAAGACCAAACTTCTTTTATCATGGTAACTCTAATTCCCCAATCTAGCTACTCTTTCCTCGAGGAGCAGGGTATTTCCTTCTAAGTTCAAGTACATGCTATGTCCATAATTGAAGGGGGAGAAGTAGAAGAATAAGAAGAGAAGTGGAGTGTGGCTAGTACAGACACATCTTCTTGTGAAGCTGGCCAGTGTTACCAAGTATCCAAAAAGATTTGCAATCTCTCTGAAGCTGGACCAATGTGGTTAAATATATAAATGCCTTTATTCCTTTTTTTAAAAATACATATTGCTTTTATTTGGTGGAGAGAATTTTTGCACTGCATAGATCTAATTGTACCCTAATAGAGTCTTTCTTTCTACACATGTTTTAGGGTTTTAGAAAATTCCGACCAGTAGACCATGCCTCACCAAAGCTTTATCTCAACCCACATCTCTTATTTTTAGACATCCGTTCCACTGACTAGGTTGTGGCACACTTGCTACTCAAGGTGACTGCATATGTTTCCATTTGTGTACATCTCTTGCCAGAGTATTCTAACTCTCATTAATCCATTAGTGAAGAGATACATGTAAAGTACTTTTCCAAGTTAGGTCTCTATCTAAAGGAACCATACTTGTGTATGAAATATTCTACTTAGACCAATCAAGATGACATGTGAATATAGTTTTGTGGACTCGAAATTAAGTCTCTTTGGCATGAAAATTCTCAACCCCAGTTCCTATAAGGTTCCTTTGAAATAAGTGTATCAAGGTCTTTGCCGTCCAGAGGTTGACTTTGGTCTATCTCTACAATATTTCAAGAGATCTTATTATCTCTTGAGATCTCATTATCTTATGATATCTCCAAGATTTACATCAACATTTGTTGTAAATTATCTCACAAAAATAATTCATAATTATCTTGTGAATGTTGCAATCATGCGATTGGAAAAATGTGAATCACATTCACACCCCAAAATAAAATGTAAATTTTATTTTCAATTAATCATCAAATGTGAATCCAATTCACATCAATAATTAATTAACAAATATAAATCACAATAGGCTCTCTATAATATATTATAAACCACATTTAAAAATATATGAATAACATGGATATTGTTATCCACATCATTCATATCCACGATAATTAAATCACATTTAAACTTCTTGGATCTCTATTCTCATATGCCCAAATAATATGAATCACATTCACATTATTCACATCTTTGATAAGTAAATCTCATTTATTATCTCATATAACTCTCCTTATAATATGAATCAAATTCATAATATTCTTGATAATTAAATAACATTTAATTATCAGTTTTCTCAATGCTCGGATTAATATTACCAATAGTGAAATTATCCATGAACTCTTTCAAGGATAATGCGATTTCTTAACAGATACTTGGAGATAAAGAAAATGCGATTGTATTGTTCCATGTAAGGTGACTTGGATATTGAGATCACATCTTGAATTTAGATCTTGTAGAACTCTCATATATGCTTGATTAAATCAAGACCGTAAATCTAATCTTCTCATTGCATCTGAATTAAATTCAGATCAATGTCCAACATTTAGACCAAGATCAAATCACTTCTCTACTGAGAGGAGTCACTAAAATCCATACTCATTTCATCACTCCCTAGGAATGGAAGCATCATGGTTATACAATCGTTTATGAACACATCACCCTCAGGTATTCCTAATACCGGTACATCCTGCATACTGGAAATCCAAGAACAAACCCAAAGTATTAGAACAATTATACATTGTCTACTTGAGGATTTTATCATTAAGTTTCTCATTTGATCATTGGGAGTCGATATTGATCATATGCTTTCTAAAAGCATATATCATACCTAGGTGTTGATCATATCCTTTCCAAAAGCATATATCAAACCTACAAATTCAGTCGAGCTTCCAAAGCGAGACGACTGTACAAAGAATTTGATTGGGTAAAACCCATGCTTCCACTGTGCTCCCTTCATCTATAAACAACCATTGCTTAAGATAAGGGATCTCTTATGTTGAACTCAAAAGAATTCAATGTAAGAGTATTATAATATTTATACATGCTTCATTCAATTCATACAATTTGAATATTATGAAACTTCATGAATGACTAGAGTATAGAAAGTAGAATGATGACACTCATCGTACCTACATCCATCTTAACTCTTAAGGACATTGGCCCGGGAAGGTACTCAAACATTTTGAATACATCATCTCTTATAGAGCCACCATTCTACATGATGCAGTGAACCATGTAATTCATGATTAAATGTCAAGATCACATATGTATGCCAGAACATCTTCTTATATTTTACAAGGATTATTTTACAATTATGACCATCATTGACACGTCACTTTCAAAGTACATTCAATGAGAAATTAAGACTATAGAGACATACAACCCCTAGGTTGTTGTCCTATTGTCTTTTTAATTGTCATTCCTCATTATTATGAGGAAACTTGCGCATTGCAACATACATTATGTGTCAAACTGCAAGTACAATATCTTTATCATGGATCCAATCTATTATTATTTTATTGGTTATAGTATTGAGTGGGTCTAATGAAGGATTATCTGAAATAAGAAATTTGCATAAATATATAAATATATATATATATATTACTTTGATTTAGGAATTTTTATATCATAGTTTTCTTGCCTTGTCAACACTAAAAGTTCATTCCCTTAATCTCTTTCTACATAAGAGATATACTTACCATTATATCTCAAGCAAGATCTGGGATCTCCTTCTTTATCTTTGTCACATCCCAATAATATGAGAATCTGTTACTCAGAAAAAAAGAAGCAGGAACATATTCCTCTTTGTAAGTCCAACTTGCATTCCCAATTCGGTCTTTACTATTCGGTCTCACCATCCCTAAGGTGATGTTGACCCGACGTTAATTGAACCAACCATCAGAAGGATTGGAACTCACTGTGTGCAGACCAATATCGCCCCAATAATATGAGGATCCGATATTGGGGTCATTACACATACGGCCTTACTCTTTCGAGAAGCAAAGAGCTTGCTCCATATGCGCTTGTATGCAGGATTTGTCACTTCGGGCATGCGTCGCCTACATACAATCCTTGGTGACGGAACCCTTCTCCTTGAAGGGGAGACCATGGGTGTCACTTATGTGATCCTTCGTATCATGTTTAAATTCTAATTAATCATTATGAATCATATTCATTACGATTAATTCTTCGAAGGAAAATACAACCCTATTTATAAAATATGTTTAATTTTAATGGGATTCCAATTATATAATCATAATAAATCAATGATCCAATTAATATCAAACAAACATTCTTCATTGTTTCTTGGAATATGGTATTATCTCAAATACATATTATTTCGAATTTTAATAATTTCAAAATACACCGTGATTTCTCATGCATTATACCAACCCTACCCGCTGTCATGGACAGTTCCTACGGGAGTGGGATAGACCGCACACGGTGCAACATGCTACCCCAATGTTCCCTAACTAGACACCATATCCACCTCGGGAAAGGATAATGCAAAATCGATCACTTTGTACTTGAAATGATAATCATTTTTTCAACCAAAGTTTTACCATGTAGTAATAATCAAAACCATTTGTATTAAAGGAAATTTGCTAAACAAATTCCCGATCCTTTTCAAGTAACTTTGTTTGTTGGAAGGTTCATGTAACCAATTGTGATCTAGATCATATCTAATCAATTATTGGTTAAGGTAATGTTATTCAAGGAAATAGTTATCATACAATATTTCTCAAATATTTATCCATAATTATTCTAAGAAATTTGCAATTAATTTCACTAATTTCTTAAATGTCAATCACATGGTTCTTGATTAGGAATGTAATTTCCAACAGTGACCCTCACTCACTAAAATTATCATATATCGATAAATTTAAATCCAAACTAAGTAAAGTAAGTTTCCAAAGTCTGATAATTTTATTTATAACAGAACCAAAGTGATTAGCACATATTTCCAAGTGTTCAAAAACCGTAATTAACTCTTCAATTACATCAATATTTGCCATCCTCGAAATAATGGATGTATGTTAATTAAAATGATCATCTCTTGAGTTATTTGATTCCAAATCATGCAAACTCAAATCCCACAATTTCCTTAATTAGTGTGGAACATTTTTTATGGACGAAAATAATCACAAAATAGGGTTGCGAGAATTAAATGCGATAAAATTTCACAATCCCCAATGAACTGCAGTCTTCTTATGTTTATGGATCATATCCAGAACTTCCAACCTAAGACTGATACCACTGGACTGATATGGAAAAATCTTTAAGCGCATTACATAAGTGTGAGGATCACATTGAATGCCATCGGGAGCGACTAGTCGCACTAGTTGCTCCAGGTAGCGGAATTTAAATTTTTAATGCGATGAAACCACATGATCTAAGAACACTTCTTAGATCGTTTCATCTAAACCACAAACAACCACTAGTGTTACCTCTTTAAGCATGGCTGCGATTGAGTCTCTAAACGAAGAGACCTCATGTCTCAAGTCCAATCTAACGGAGGAGACACTTACGAGCACGTTGATGAGACACGCGCTCCTCGCAATCTATATTAGTGATCCTAAAGACGAATCTCCTGATCTTGTCACACGAGATCTGATGTCTTCTTCACAAGTGAGGCACACCAAAGGAGATGTAGATCCATGAGCAAACAATCCGGTGGCATAATGACGATGTTGCGACGATGATGACTCTCACAAGGGCTCCATATCGATGGCCACTACGAAAGGGAGAGAGAGGCTTGGCATGTAGAGAATGAGAGAGAGAGACAGAGCAATTGTCGATCATGTTCCTTGAAGAGCAATGGGTGCCTCTTCTTATATAGTATTTTGGGATCCATGGATTACAATCCATGTGCACACAAATCCAACAGACGAGATTGATTTATGTTTATTCCAATGATCATTATCTTGTTGTGAAAACACAACAATAATTAATTTAATTTGAATGAATATATATCGATAAATCGTTATAATTAATTTCAAATCTAATTAATCAACTATCCTTGGAAATAATGAGGAGATAAACCTCATCCCCTAAACGGGGGGATGGGGGTGGTCAACCACACTTCCCCTTTAGAGATTGGTAGTTGTCCACCTCTTGAGGTGGACTTTGGTCTATCTCTTCAATACCACATGAGATCTCATTATCTCTTGAGATCTCATTATCGCTTGATATCTCCAAGAATTACAACAACATTTGTTGTAAATTATATCACAAAAATAATTCATAATTATCTTGTGAATATTGCAATCATGCCATTGAAAAAATGTGAATCACATTCACATCTCAAAATAAAATATAAATTATATTTTTAATTAATAATTTGATGTGAATCCAATTCACATAAATAATTAATGCACAAAGGCTCTCTCATATATTATAAACCACATTTATAATATATTTTAATAAGATGGCTAGTGTTATCCGCATCATTCATATCCATGATAATTAAATCACGTTTAATCATCATAGATCTCTATTCTCACATGCCCAAATAATATGAGTCACATTCACATTATTCACATCTTTGATAATTAAATATCATTTAATTATCTCAGATAGCTCTCCTTATAATATGAATCAAATTTATATTATTCATGATAATTAAATCACATTTAATTGTGAATTTTCTCAATGCTCGGATATATAATATGAACAATGAAATTATGCATGAAATCTTTCGAGGATAATGTGCTTTCTCTACGCATACTTGGAGATAAGGACATAGCAATTTTAGTTTTCCACGTATAGTGAGTTGGATATTGAGATCACATCTCAAATCCAGATCTTGCAGACCTCTCACATATGCATGATTAAATCATGACCATAAATCTAATCTTCTCATTGCATCTTAATCACATTCAGATTAATGTACAACATTTGGACCAAGATCAGATAACTTCTCTTCTAACAAGAGTCACTAAAATTCAAACCCATTTCGTCACCCCTAGGAATGGAAGTGTCATGGTTATACAATTGTTTATGATGACATTACTCTCAGGTATTCCTAATACCTGCACGTCCTACATACTGGAAGACCAAGAACAAACCCAAAGTATTAGATCAATTTTACATTATCTACTTCAGGCTTTTATCATTAAGTTTCTCATTTGATCATTGGGAGTCTGTATCGATCCTATGCTTTCCAAAAGCATATATCATAGTTATGTGTTCATCATATACTTTCCAAAAGCATATATCAAACCTACAAATCCAGTCAAGCTTGCAAAGCGAGACAACCGTGCACAGAATTTGATTCTTCCTAATATTTACAATAACATTTATTGCACAATGGGTCACCATGGGCTCGTATGTCCAACACCTTCAGTATAGGAAACAACAAGAGTTATGAAACAAAATAAAATGAACAACTCAATTCATTCACCTAAGCTATACTTAGGACAGAGTACATCCTAAATATTGTACAAATACACCGGAAGAGGAAAATGATAAAAAGGGAAAAAGAAGGAATAAAAACAATGGAATATATACAAAAGAATATCATCTTATGTATCAGAAGTAGAATATGTCAAAGAATCATCATCTGAAACCACATATATAAAATCAACCCCGGACGAGAATGTGTCATGATCTAGATATAGCTTCAGCAACTGTCCATTCACAATAAATGATTCTCATTATATGACAACCCAAATATGATAATACTTCCATTATCATACACAACTCTAATAATTAACAGTCCTGAGCATTTGCTTTTAAGTTTTCTAGGGAAAAACTTAAATTTCACATCAAACAACAAAACTTTCTGATCATGGATGAAAGTCTTTCTTGTAATGTGTCTATTATGCCAACTCTTGACTTTCTCCTTATACATGAGTGTCTTGTCATACACGAAATGTTGGAATTGCATCAATCTATTTAGATCCACTTTCCTCCTTTGGCTTTCTCTTTCAAAGTCCAAATTTCAAACATGGTGTGCCGATAATGATTTGTGAATAAGCTCAACTAGCAAGTGACAAGGCTTTTCATAAATCAATCTATAAGGAGACATACATAATGGAGAATTGCACGTTGTCCGATAAGATCAGAACTGAGTTAAGCATATGGGACCAATTCTTCATATCTAGTCGTACAAGTTTTTGAAGTATCGTCTTCATCTCCCTATTCGAAATGTCAGTAAAGTTTTTAGTATGAGGGTGGTAGAGAGACGTGACATGGTGCTAAATGGTGTACTCTTGAACTAGATTTCTAACCTCTATATTGATGAAATGACTTCCCCCATCTGAATGAGTATCTTGGTTATCCTGAACTATGCAATAAAGTTGTTCTTGAGAAAGGAACAAATCGAATGACTATTAGTGGATCAGGTGGGGATAGCCTCCACCCAACAACTAATATATATCCACAACAAGTAGGATGTATTGAAATCTCTAATTAACGAGAAATGGGCCCATGAAATATATTCCCCAAGCATAAAAAACCATCTGAAATCTGGATATATCTCAAGGGCATGGTATCTTTGGAACTAACGGTTTCTCCAATTCTTTGGCAATAAATACAATGTCTCACACAATTTTAGCATCCAAAAATGGAGTTGGTCATCATAGGCAAAATGGAAGAACCTTTGTGTCGTGTGCTTTCTCGAATGATGCCCACTAGCCTCTAATATGTGATAATGCTCAAGAACATTATTCCTCCTAAGGAATGCACCTCCTATGGATACAATCCGCACCATCACAAAATAGGTATGGATCCTCTCTATGGTAAAAATGAATCTATGATGAATCTGTCTACCTTCAACTTGGGCCAATCTTGTGGAAATTTCTTAGAGACAAGATAGTTCACAATATCAACGTACCATGTGAGTGTGGCAACAGACAAGATAGCCTCATCTGGAAAGGTCTCTAATATGGGAGTAGTAGCTTCTCATGGGACTCTCCATCTGAAATCTGAGAAAAGTCGAACTACCACAACATTTTTTACTCTAGGTTTGTCTCGAATATCTAAATCAAACTCTTAGAGAAGAAGAATCCATCTGATAAGGCGTGGTTTGGCATCCTTCTTGTTCTATAAGTACCGTATGGTAGTATGATCCGTGTATACAATGACATGTGAACCAAGTAGGTAGGAGCGGACTTTCTCAAAAACAAACACCACTGGTAACATCTCCTTCTCTGTAATTATGTAATTATATTGTTCCTCATCCAGAATCTTGCTATCATAATGTACGACATATGGTATCCCATGCCTTCTTTGCCCTAAAATAGCTCCAACCCTAATGTCTTACGTGTCTGTCATGATCTCAGAGGGAAGAGACTAATCAGGCGACTGAAGGACACGAGCTCTAGTAACCATTTCCTTCTTCTGATGGAAGGAAAGGAAGATACTCTGACAACAATAAACTCACTCTCCTTGCATAGAAGCTCATTCTTAAGCCTAGCGATCTTGCTGAAGTCCTTAATGAATTTCCTATATAATCCGACGTAACCAAGGAATGACCTCAACTGCTTCAAGTTCTATAGTGGCTCTAGCTCGGATATCACATCAATCTTAACTGTGTCAACCTCTATACCATGTTTAAAGATGACATAGCCTATCACTATTCCATTAATCACCACAAAGTGGCTCTTCTCCCACAAGAGAACTAAGTTTATCTCACAACATCTGAAGTACTCAATCTAAATGAGTCAGACATGTGTCAAAACTATCCCAGTAGATCGAGAAATCGTCCATGAAGACCTATAGAAAACTATCTACCATGCCAACAAAAATGACCAACATACACATCTGGAATGTAGAGAGGACATTACATAGTCCAAAGAGCATCCGTCTAAAGGCATAGGTGCCAAACAGAAAAGTAAAACTAGTTTTCTACTGATCCTAAGTAGTGATTGCAACCTTGTTATATCTCAAGTACCCATTCAAGAAACAAAAGAACTCCTTCCCAGACAACCTCTCAATAATCTAATCAATAAAGGGTAGTGGAAAGCGATCTTTCTTGCCCGCTGAGTTCAGGAGCCGACAATCTTTGCAGATACACCATGAAGCGGGTACATGAGTCAGAATCTCCTCACTATGGTCATTCGTCACAATTGTCTTCAGGACCATATGTAACAGGTGCCCACTTGGAATCCGAAATAAGATAAATGAAGCTAGAATCACAACATTTTCTGAACTCTTTCATGACAACATCTCATAGATTAGGATTCAGATGTTGCTGAAACTCATTGCTCAACACGTTGTCATCCTCTAAGTAGATATGATGCAAGTACAAAGCTGGACTAATCGCACGTAGATCCAAAATAATCCAACCAATAGCCTTGAATTTTCTCTCAAGAACCTCTAGCATGCAAGATTTTTGTCGTCGGTTAATTGTGAATTGATGATGACCTGAAACATTTGGAAGGCGCATGCATGGAAGGCATACTTAAGAGATGAGGGTGAAGCCTTGAGCACGGGATTGGTCTGAATCTTCTCTACAACATCCTCTGCAACTACATTGGTCGAAAATATATGATCTTCACTATGTGAACAGTCCATCGTGTCTACTGTAGGCTCAGCAAGAAGTGTCAGAAAGATTCAGCAACAAATAATCTATGATCAGAAAGGAATGGCTCAACAAGTTGCTCAAAGATCTCAATAAACTCATCAACAAATATCTCAGAAGTCTCAGCATGAGGTATCTCATCAGTAATCTCAAAAGAACGTATCTTAGGAACCTAAGAATGTATATCCTAAACTAACTCAGAATGATCCTCATAAAACAACTCAAACAATCTATCAGTTAACAAATCATAATGATCAATAGGTAAGAAAATAGGATCCGCTTTCTAGTGGTTCCTTCTGGAAAAGGAACTCCCGAGTATCCATGAAATGTACGAAAAAATCAGTATCTCATATCTTGACAAGAAAATCACAGTCCTCAAAATATGTTGTAGCTAGATCTCTCTCCTCTACTATTGCTGACGGTGATGGCCTCATATCTAAGATCATCTTAATCCTCACATTATCACTGTCAGAGTGAAAGGTGATCTCTCCAATACCATAACCAACTACCTCTTCGGCTGATTGATGGCACTGTACGACAGGTATGATCAGAGTATGGAGTAATAGTGCAGGAGTATCCATATCCATGACAACAAAATCAACTAGAAAGATTATGCCTAGCACTATTATAATAAAATCCTAGATAATGGCCCTCAACCTCTTGATCGATCTATCAATAAACTGAAGGATTATTTTGGTCGATCTAAGAGGCCCCAACCCAAACTCATTAAGTTACAAGGATGACATAAGATTGATCGAGAATCCACTATTGAAAAGAGTACACTCGAACTCCTGATTAAATATCAAATAATAGGTATTAGGTGATCACTTGTATTTATTTTTGGGAAAGAGGTTGCTGATGGCATGAACATCGGACATTGTCAAATTATGATTCTCAGTTGTTGGGCATCTGTTCTGCTTCACCTGACACTTCCTAGTACATGGTTCTTTCATTCCCTTTTTAACTCCGGGCATGTACTCCATGGGCTTAAGGAGAGGTATCTCTAAAATTTTTTTCTGAAGTCTCTCAAACAGTCCAGGATCAGATAGTGATGTTTTAATTTTTTGGATTTTTTTAATTCAAGGCAGATGGAAATGGAACAGAATCTGAAGAAGATCAAACTGCTCATTTCTCTTATTAATCTCATAATCAACAAGTACATGTGGATGATCAGAAATAGTCTGTACAATATCATCCAATACATGTGTAGAAGATGTTGGGCATGTAAGCCCACGGTGAGCCATTATGCAATAAATGTTATTGCAAATATCATTCCCTGATCTAAAATGAAGAATAACTAATTTACGTAATAGGTCCCTTATTACAATTAGAGTTATGTACAATGTCTATTGTCACACCCCCAAATTCGTGATCGAGAATGATTGGGCATGCACAATAGCTGGATGCTCGAGAATGATCAATAGAGCTGGACTTTAGGAGGAGTCCGCAAATGCGTGGATATTATGGAGGTTATCCACAGGAGTCTGAAGGCTCAATCGTACGTTACAATGGAGAAGCATCATAGAGGACACTAGCTCGGTAGCAGAGTGTCATGAAGCTTGTAGCAGTGCGAGCACAATGGAGTGCAAGCAGTAGTCAAGACATGATGGTGGATGCATGCAGTGTGTACGTACGCGAGCGCAGAAGGGCGGTATGCAGTGAAGCAGTATGCATTAAGGATAAATGTGGTATGGTTACATAGGCGTACGCACAAAGGTGCACGGTATCGGTACTGATGCATGGTGATCCACAAAGGCATGAAGCATTGTAGGTGTTGAGTACGAGCATTGTCGAGTATGCTCGGTAGTATACATACGAGAGTGAACTGGAAGCCACAATAGCAAAGTTCTGGAGGACTTCCCCTTAGCATTCAAGATGCTAAGGAAGGGTTTATCGCACGAGGGTTTGGAGGCTGGGGGGTTCCCTTTGGTACAAGATCGAGTGCTAGGTGACACTCGGTGAATTATGGAAAAGCTACAGAGTAAGCTGATGACTGGGTAGTAGATTGGGCGTCAACAATGTGAGAAGATGAGAGGACAACAAGGGAGTCGAAGAGACGAGCAAACGAAGAGTTGCTAAGGAACACGAAGGGTTACCGAAGATCTCGAAGGGTCTCTTGTGTCTTTATGTATCATTATTGTAAATGTAATAATGAGTGTCCCTTGGGTTGCCTTGAGTCTTGAATAAAAAAAGAGGTGGTGGCTCATTTGTAAACACAGAGTACACAGAGTACACGAGAAAGTGTAGTGTGTCACCCACTCCAGAGAGAGTTCCCCTTTGTATAAGAGAAGAGATTTGTGCCAGTGGTTGCGTGATCGTGTGGTTAAGTTCTTGAGCGTTCATAAGCGAGTTCTTTAGAGTGTTCTTGAATGATGCATAGAGTCAAGATTGTGCTTGTGTTTGAGCATCGGTACGTTATCAAGCATGAGTATTGGGAAGAGTTGGAGCGTGTCCATGACCATTCTACTTGTGAAGGCTGGTTAGCTAACGTTGCACAAGATTGGTCGAACTCGATAGCGGGATTTTGACCCTGTAACAGTTTGGTATCAGAGCACGGTTTGTGATACAATTTGTTGGCATGAATTGGTATCAGAGCAAGGATCAGATCACAGAGCTTGGATGGTTCCAAGAAAGCAGGCAAATCTAGGAGCGACTGTCGGTGCAATCGATCATGGGAACAAAGGATACTTGTCGGTGCAAGTTCATCTTCAATCAACAAAGTGAAGATGGTGGGTGTTACCATCGCGTAGCAGTACTGAAGCAAGCGATGATAGAAGTGGTGTCCACTATTGGGACTCATGCCCATCGCTTCGCTGTCTTAGAGAACCACTCTTCAGAAGGATCAGATGTTGGGGACGAGACCCAATGCTTGGCGGAGCAGATCAAGTCCTTGGAGGACAAACTGGAGGCATTCAACACGATGATGGAGGATCTACGCGATGAGATCTCCCTCATCAAGAAGGCATTGGCGAACAGCGGGAGCTCCACAGAGGTGCAGCGATGTAAGGTACCCGAACCCAAACCCTTTACAGGTACGCGGACTGCAAAGGATTTGGAAAACTTCCTATGGGATATGGAAGTATATTTTGAGGCGACCAAGACGAAGGAAGCCGAGAAAGTGGTCTTGGCATCGATGTACATGTCGAGCGATGCCACGTTATAGTGGAGGAGCCGTGTAGTAGAAGAGGTAAGATCAAAGATCTCTAGGTGGGATGATCTAGTCACGGAACTGAAGGAGCAGTTCCTGCCGAAGAATACTTTGTGGGTCTCATGAGAGGCTCTTCAATGCCTAAAGCAGACAGGCACAGTTCGTGAGTAACCCAAGAGGTTGAACCATACCACAAAGTTGAAGAGAAGGAGTTCACCAACAAGCCGAGGGCGCAATGTTGCCCAACATCCACCAACGGAGGAACGAGAGTACTCCAAGAGAAGGGAGCAACCCAAGAGCAAGGGGTGCTTCATATGCGACGGACCACATCGGGCGTGGGAGTGACCAAAGAAGGAGACGCTGAACTCTCTTCGTGTGGATGAGGAGGAGGAAGAAGAATGTGAGGTATGCTTGTGACCAATCAGTGCTATGATTAAGGTATGCCTCACAACACTTCGAGCTGGAGCTTCGAATTCAGTGGAGGGAGGGAACTCCACAATAAAGAGCTTTGGAGGGGCTAAGGCTCGATCGAGTATTTACAGGAGTACGCAGGTGCGTGATGAGCTCCAACGTGTGTGCATGAGGCACACGACCAAAGCTACGGATGGGAGAACATCTGTGCATGAGAAGGCGAGGCAGAGCTCTAGAGGGCGATGCTGCATGGACGACGAGTTACACGTCCATGGAGGTGGAGTGGTGACGAACCACACCACCAATGATCTTGCAGGAGGCAAGATACCGAAGACGCTCGGAATGCAGGAGGTGCTCATTTCCCTGGACACGGGTACATCCACAGGGAACGATAAAAATCGCCAACGAGCAAGCGTGGTTCTCCACATGTGGAGCTGGAGCAAACACACATCAGCGATGGAGCTGTTGTATCCAGGAGGGATATACCGAAAATGGGAGCTGACAAAGAAGCTCCACTTTTCACGTTGAAGACCAAGTCATGGAGGGACGTGGTTCGTAAGAAGACCAGGCGCAGGAAGGGAGATAGTGCAAGCTTGCATCAACCTTCCAATTGAGCAGCATCAGGAGATGCATAGCGTATGGAGGATCGTGATGGGACTCCAGCTGAAGAGGGAATGCTTGATTGAGTACAACTGATTCTTCAGGTAGGGGAGGCTTGTTACACCCCTAAATTCCATGATCGAGAATGATCGTGCATACACAGTAGCTGGGATGCTCGAGAATGATCGATGGAGCTGGACTTCAGGAGGAGTCCAAAAATGTGGTATTACGGAGGTTATCCACTGGAGTCTGGAGGCTCAACCATATGTTACACGGTAGAAGCGTAACAGACGACACTGGCTCGGTAGTAGAGTGTCATGAAGCTTGTAGCAGTGCGAGCACAATGGAGTACAGGCAGTAGTGCAAGACATGACGGTGGATGATGAAGGATATTGTGAATCCTTAAGCGCATCACGGAAGCGTGTTGATCGCATCGTATGCGATCGGAGCAACTAGTCGTACTAGATGCTAGATGCAGCGGAAATTAAAAATTTAACTTTAAAGATGAAACCACATGATCACGAGAACACTTCTCAGATCGTTTCATCAAACCACAAAGTATAAGGAATACCTCTTGAAGCGTGGTTGTGATCGCGAGATCCCAAAGTAGAGATCCTCCTATCTTAAGTCCGACCCACGGAGAATGCGCTTGCGGGCACGATGATGAGTCGCGTCCTTCCCGCAATCCTTTGACGAAGATCCAAGCGAAGCCGAAATGCTCTCCTTCCTAATACACAAAGTGGATGGCCACTTGAATATTAAGGAGAGCCCACACGAGAATGAGAGAGAGAGAGTAGAGTTCTTCAACTCAAGAATGCTGTAAGTTGGAAAGGCTACCCTAGCCTTCTTTTTATACTAGTTTAGGATCCAATGGATCTCAATCCATGGGACACATGGATCCAAGGGCTATGCTTGGTCCATGCTAAATCAATGGCTATGATTGATTAAAATATGTTGCAACATTATCAACATAATTATCATTAACCAATTAAGAGATAATGTGATCATTAAAATGGAGTCAACAACCACCCTCAAAAATAGGGGGCGTCACCCATGAACAATTCATGGGTGACGCCACCTATGCATGGTGGTTATTTGGCTCCCTTTTATTTATCTTATTATTTCTTAATTAATCACAAAAAATATTCACCAAATTAATTCCAAATTAATTTGTGAATATTTCAATCATGCCATTGAATATTATGTGAATCATATTCACAACCCAAACTAATTAGTAAATTGCATTTCCAATTAATTAATAAATGTAAATCCAATCCACATTATTAATTAACAAATGCTTATTTACATAAATTATCTCTCTTATATATGTATATTATAAATCACATTTATAACACACATATATCATGGATAGTGTTATCCACATTCTCTTAATCCTTGATAATTAAATCCCATTTAATTATCTTAGATAATCATTTTCACAATATGAATCATATTCATATTTAAGCTTGATAATTAGATCTCATTTAATCATCAAGTCCTTGCTTGGATATTTCATCAAAAGAATCACTCTTGAACCCTTTCAAGAATAATGTGCTTTCTCCGCAGATACTGGGAGATAAGGACAGGGCGATTGTATTATTCCACGTATAGTGACTTGGATGTTGAGATATTATCTCAAATCCAGATCGAACGAACCTCCCACAGATGCTTGATTAAATCAAGACCGCAAATCCAATCTTCTCATTGAATCTGAATCCCATTCAGACCAATGTCCAACACTTGGACTAAGATCGGATTGCTTCTCTACTGAAAGGAGTCACTAAAATCCAGACCTGTTTCATCACTCCATCGGAATGGAAGCGTCATGGATATACAATCGTTTATGATCACATCACCCTTCAAATATTCCCAATACCTGTACATCCTGCATACTGGAAGACCCATGATCAACCCGAAGATCAAGATCATTTTATACTGTCTTCTTCAGGGTTTAATCATTAAGTTTCTCAATCTTGGTCATTGGGATTTGGTATCGATCATATGCTTTCCCAAAGCATATATCATACCTTCAAATTCATGTCATGCTTCCAAAGCACGACGACCATGCATGGAATTTGATCGGTCCCAATACCTCATGAGTGAGCTCATGTTTTCCGATTCACAAGTGAACCTGTATGATCCCTTTGAGAGATCATATTGCTCATATACCCTTATATGTACACCAGCTCGTCGGTGTATAGACCTTGGTTAGGTCATCAACCTATTGGTCTACCAAATGTACATACTCAGATATATAGCAATATATCTGTCTCCGGTCAAAGGATGCGTGCCTATGCTGTGACAGCATTCAACATAGGACTTAGGTTATCTCGATCTCGTTAGGTCAACCCATTGACCTAACTAATCTGACACCTCCGAATCACTATTCACATGCAGAGGACCTGCATCAAGAGGTCGGTCAGATATCAGCCTATGTGAGAAAGGATTGCCATCTCCTACTCAGGCTGGAGATCTCCACTTGACAATCATTTGACGGTGCTTGATGAGTCCTCTATCTTACTCCTTAGATGTTCATCCAAACACCAGCCTCTATGATTCATTTAATGAATCAACAGCTGTATGATCATCAAGCTGGCCATGGTACATAACCCTAATTGTACAGAGGGACCTTATAGTGCATTCATTCATATAATTTCAGAAAGGGAGTGAAACATCAATAAATTTTATTGATAAACATAAATATTACAATAACATTTATTGTAAGAATGGTTCGCCCAGGGCTCACACGTCTAACAATCTCCCACTAGCCCTCAGAACCATTCAGGTACAATCCGTAAACCCATACTCATTATATGCTGGTCAAAAACCTTCTGTATCAGAGATTTGGTAAGAGGATCAGCAATGTTGTCGGCAGAGGCCACCTTTGTGATGATGATATCACCACGCTTTTGAATCTCCCGAATGATGTGGTATTTCCTTTCCACGTGCTTGCTCTTTTGATGGCACCTGGGTTCCTTTGCTTGGGCAATGGCTCCAGTGTTATCGCAGAGTAACGGAACGGGAGTATCAGAGGAAACTACGCCAAGCTCCAAGATGAACATACGTAACCACACCGCCTCCTTTGCAGCATTCGATGCGGCAATGTATTCGGCTTCTGTTGTTGAATCCGCCGTAGTGTCCTGCTTCTTGCTTCTCCAGCTCACAGCACCACCGTTCAACAGGAATACAAACCCTGATGTCGACTTTCGATCATCAATATCTGACTGGAAGTCTGAATCTGTATATCCCAAGAGTTGGAGATCACCATCCCCATAGACCAAGATGTAATCTTGCGTCCGTCTTAGATATTTGAATATGTTCTTTACTGCATTCCAGTGTTTCTCTCCATAGCAGGATTGGTAACGACTTACCACTCCCACTGCATGGCAGATGTCTGGCCTAGTACACATCATGGCATACATCAAGCTTCCTACGGCAGATGCATAAGGGCATCCAGTCATGGCCTTCCTTTCCTCAACACTTTGAGGAGCCATCCCTTTGGACAGATGGATACCATGTCCTAAGGGGAGGAATCCTTTCTTCGAGAATCTTTTCTCTTGATGTATCCATGTTGTGATAATCCCAATATTCTCTTTTCTCGGTTTCTGAACAACTTCGGGCCTAAGATGTAAGAGGCTTCTCCAAGATCTTTCATCTCGAAGGTATGGGATAGCCAAATCTTCACACTGGTCATCATTCCTGTATCATTCCCAATGATAAGGATATCATCTACGTAAAGCACGATGAAAACAATGGCGCTCCCACTAAGCTTCTTGTACACACAAGGTTCATCAGGGTTTTGCACAAAATCATAACTTTTTATGGTTTCGTCAAATCTGATGTTCCAGCTACGAGAAGCTTGTTTGAGCCCATAGATGGATTTCTTTAGCTTGCATACTTTACCGTCCTCAGCTATGAAGCCCTGGGGTTGCTCCATATAGATATCCTCCTCGAGGTATCCATTGAGGAAAGCCGTCTTGACGTCCATCTGCCAGATGTCGTAGTCAAGATATGCAGCTATAGCTAGCAGTGTCCTGATGGACTTAAGCATGGCCACAGGAGAGAATGTCTCATCGTAGTCGATGCCTTCTCTCTGTGTGTAGCCCTTGGCCACGAGCCGTGCCTTGAAAGTCTCTACTTTCCCATCAGGTCCCCTCTTTCTCTTGAAGATCCATTTACACCCAATGGGTTTTACCTCTTTAGGTGGATCCTCTAGGGTCCATATACCATTCTTATGCATGGAGTCAATCTCTGACTTCATTGCTAGCATCCATCTATCCATGTCATGATCCGCAAGTGCTTCATCATATGAAGAAGGATCATTGTCAGTCTCACCTGACACATGGAATCCATACCTTTCAGGTGGTGCAACCACCCTCGAACTCCTTCGAAGAGGTATGGGTGTTTCATCTTCATTTATCTCTTCAGTTTCTGGTTCAGGAATCTCAGAATCCTCAGGGAATTCAATGAGCTCCTCTACTTCATTCTTGTCTTGACCTTTAAGGAAATCATCCTCCAGAAATTTCACATCCCTAGAGACAAAAACCTTTTGGGTCTCAGGGTCATAAAGCTGGTATCCAATACCATCTTTAACATACCCAATGAAGTAGCACTCACGAGTGCGAGATTCTAGCTTACTTGCGTCCACGTTCTTTGCATGGACCAAGCATCCCCAAACCCTCAAGTGTTTAACACTAGGTTTGGTTCCATACCAGAGCTCATGGGGAGTCATGGGTACAGATTTGCTAGGAATCTTGTTTAGGATATATATTGCAGTCTCTACTGCATATCCCCAGAAACTAAGAGGCAAATGTGCTTTGCTCATCATTGAACGGACCATGTCCATGATGGTCCTGTTGCGTCTTTCAGCAACACCATTAAGTTGGGGAGTTCCAGGAGGAGTGAGATTGGAGACAATTCCATTCTCTTTAAGGTATTCCTTGAATTCATCTGAGAGGTACTCACCACCTCGGTCAGATCGAATCCGTTTAATCTTCCTGTCGGCTTGGTTTTCAACCAAAGCCTTAAACTCTTTGAACTTTTCAAAGGTTTCAGATTTATGACGTAGCAGGAAGATAAACCCGTATCGCGAATGGTCATCGATAAACGTCAAATAATATCGATATCCATTTCTAGTCGCGGTATTGAAGGGACCACATACATCAGTATGTATTAGGTTGAGAATACCCTCGCATCTCGTAACCTTGTTACGGAAAGGCATCCTGGTCATTTTACCTCGAATACAATGTTCACAAGTAGGTAAAGTTTGAACCTGTAGAAAATCTAAAGGTCCATCCTTTATCAATCTATTGATCCTATCAACAGATAAATGACCGAGCCTTTGATGCCAAATCATATTCGAATGATTTCCATTCTCCCTGGATCTCTTGGGGTTTTTATTATCAGTGGTAGTGACATTTATGACACATTCATTAATGCACAATTCATAGAGTCCACCAGAAGTCAGAACACATTCCGCAACAAATTTATCATATTGATTAATGACTAATTTATTACAGAAAAGGAAAGAGTACCCATATCTAACAAGCTTAGACACAGATATCAGATTCCTCCTGACCTCAGGTACATAAAGACACTCTTTAAGTACTAGGACTCGACCACTAGATAACGACAGTCTGCATGTCCCGATGGCGACTGCTGCAACACTTGCATCAGATCCCATCTGGATAACTATCTCCCCATGCTCCAGATTCCTAGTTTCCTGAAACAAATGCAACGAATTGCATACGTGAATAGAAGCACCAGAATCTATAACCCAACTTCCTTCTCGTCCAACGAGAAAGCTGGTTTCAATGATGAAAGTAGATTTCATACCTGCTGGGGCTTTACCTTTGTCGGTAGACTTCAGGTAATCCGGGCAGTTACGCCGCCAGTGCCCCGGCTTCATGCAGTGGTGACAGACATCGGTCTTTTTCGATGTCATCAGTGTGGAAGCACAAGAAGATGAACCAACTCCTTGATTCTTCTTCTTTCTCTTCGAGGCTGGGCCCTTCTGAGAACCTTGCTTCCGCCCGCGCTTTCCTCTCACCTGTGCAACCATTGCACTAGCAGAGGGGACGTCCTTTTTCATGACGTCTTCTGCAGACTTCAATGCAGCTAACAACCCAGCGTTTGTGAAGTCACCTTTGTTCATGTGGTAAGACACAACAAAGTTGTTGAAAGATTTAGGGAGTGACAGGAGAATGAAATCAGCTTGCATTTCAGAATCCATGTAGGCTCCCAGGGTTTCCAGCTCAGAGAGGTACCCAAACATTTTGAGTACATGTTCTCTGACAGGGGTCCCTTCCTGCATCTTGCAGCGAATAAGCTCTTTCATCACATTGTAATGCTGTGTGCGGTTTATGTCACTGAACATTTCTTTCAGATTCAGCATAATCTCTTGGCAATGGTTCATTTCCACATGTTGCTTCTGAAGCACATTGGATAATGACCCAAGGATGTAACACCTTGCCAGATTATGGTCTTTATCATATTTATCATTATATGATTTATCTTCATCAGTCACAGGGTTTGCTATCTTGTCCTTGCTAAGCACGTAGGAGATACGCTCTGCAGAGAGAACAAGATCCAAATTTCGGATCCAATCCGAATAATTTGGTCTGGTCAACTGGTTGACCTCTAGAAGTCTGTTAAGTGGGTTCATGAACTTCATTTTCTGAAATTAAGAATGCACTATATTAGAATAATTATATATTCATTTTAAGAATAATTTGATTAAGGCATTTTAAATCAAATTTGTCCTGCCATGTCGACTTTGAAAGATTATTCCCTTATTTTTCTTTCAAAGTAAGAGATATACTTACCGCTATATCTCAAGCAAGATCTGGGATCTCCTCTCTATCCTTATCACATCCCAATAATATGAGAACCTGTGACTCGAATAAGAGAAGCGGGAACACATTCCGCCTTGCAAGTCCCACTTGCAATTCCCAATTCGGTCTTTAACACTCGGGCCCACCACCCCTAAGAGGATGTTGACCCGTTGTTAATTGAACCAACCATCAACAGGCTTAATACTCGCTATACGTAATCCAATATCGCCCCTATAATATGAGGACCCGATATTGGGGTCACTACGTATACGGCCTTACTCTTTTGAGAAGCAAAGAACCCGATCCAATTAAATCATGCACAGGATCTGTCACTTCGGACAGGCGTCTCCTATACACAACAACTAGCGACGAAATCCTTTACCTTGACGGGAGACCATGGATGTCACTTATGTAATCCTCCACCTCATATTCAAATTTTATAATTAATTATAGTGAATCGCATTCACATAATTAATTCTTCCAAGGGAAATACACATCTATTCAAAATAGAGTGTTTATTGGATATGATTTAATTTAATCATATTAAATTAATCATTAATCAAACATCAACAAACATGTCTTTTACTTGAATAGTAGGTATATTCTCAAAATACGTATTATTCGAATTTTAATAATTAGAAAAATACATATTGCCTGTCTCCGGTATTATACAGTCCCTACCCGCTGTCATGGCCAGTACCGACGAGAGTGGGACGGACCACATACGTTGCAACCCGCGACCCCAATGCTCTCCGACTAGGCACCACATCCGCCTCGGGAAAGGATAATACCAGATAGACCATCATGTACTTTGAGATGTTCATCGATTTTTCAACCGAAAATTATACCATATAATATAAATCAAAACATTTTTGATTATAAGGAGATTTGCTAGACAAATCCCCAATCCTATTCAAGCAAAAGGGTTTTTCATGTAAAAGTTGTCCTACAACTATTGTAGGATAAACTATAGTTTTCATGAAAGCAATGTTTGTTGATGAAACAATGATCAAGATCTAATATCTCATCATTGTAGTTTAGGCAAGTGTCATTCAATGAAATAATTATTTTCTTTAATATTTCACAAATATTTATCACTAATTATTCCAGAAAATTAACAATTAATTTTCATCATGATAATTGAATGACATATCACAAGGTTCAAGATCAAAAAATGTTAATTTCCCGCAGTGACCTCCAATCACTAAAAATTAACTTATCTTGATCAATTTAAATCCAAAAAATGCAAACTCAGTTTACAAAGATTGCCTATTTGATTTATTAAAGAATCCAAGTGATAATTCACGCATTTCAAGGCGTATTAAAACCGTAATCATCTCATTAATTACGTTCAAATCCGCAGTTCCCGCAACAGTGAATATAGTCATATTCAAAAAGCCATATCTTGAGCAAATAAAGTCCAAATTTAGTAAACTCAAGTCCTATGGTTTTCTTGTTTAATGGGGAACAAAATCCAATTGAAAAATTTTGTGTTTAAACATTTTAAACAGTACAGAAAAATTCAATTAAACAGAGGTGCGAAAATTGAAATGCAGTAAAAATTTCGCAACCCTTTCAAGAACCAAATCGTCTAAGGTGTATGGATCATATCCAAAACCTTATTCAACCTGGCTCTGATACCACTTGAAGGATATTGTGAATCCTTAAGCGCATCACGGAAGCGTGTTGATCGCATCGTATGCGATCGGAGCAACTAGTCGTACTAGATGCTAGATGCAGCGGAAATTAAAAATTTAACTTTAAAGATGAAACCACATGATCACGAGAACACTTCTCGGATCGTTTCATCAAACCACAAAGTACAAGCAATACCTCTTGAAGCGTGGTTGTGATCGCGAGATCCCAAAGTAGAGATCCTCCTATCTTAAGTCCGACCCACGGAGAATGCGCTTGCAGGCACGATGATGAGTCGCGTCCTTCCCGCAATCCTTTGACGAAGATCCAAGCGAAGCCGAAATGCTCTCCTTCCTAATACACAAAGTGGACGGCCACTTGAATATTAAGGAGAGCCCACACGAGAAAAAAGAGAGAGAGAGAGAGTTCTTCAACTCAAGAATGTTGTAACTTGGAAAGGCTACCCCTAGCCTTATTTTTATACTAGTTTAGGATCCAATGGATCTCAATCCATGGGACACATGGATCCAAGGGCTATGCTTGGTCCATGCTAAATCAATGGCTATGATTGATTAAAATATGTTGCAACATTATCAACATAATTATCATTAACCAATTAAGAGATAATGTGATAATTAAAATGGAGTCAACAACCACCCTCAAAAATAGGGGGCGTCACCCATGAACAATTCATGGGTGACGCCACCTATGCATGGTGGTTATTTGGCTCCCTTTTATTTATCTTATTATTTCTTAATTAATCACAAAAAAATATTCACCAAATTAATTCTAAATTAATTTGTGAATATTTCAATCATGCCATTGAATATTATGTGAATCATATTCACAACCCAAACTAATTAGTAAATTGCATTTCCAATTAATTAATAAATGTAAATCCAATCCACATTATTAATTAACAAATGCTTATTTACATAAATTCTCTCTCTTATATATGTATATTATAAATCACATTTATAACACACATATATCATGGATAGTGTTATCCACATTCTCTTAATCCTTGATAATTAAATCCCATTTAATTATCTTAGATAATCATTTTCACAATATGAATCATATTTATATTTAAGCTTGATAATTTGATCTCATTTAATCATCAAGTCCTTGCTTGGATATTTCATCAAAAGAATCATTCTTGAACCCTTTCAAGAATAATGTGCTTTCTCTGCAGATACTTGGAGATAAGGACAGGGCGATTGTATTATTCCATGTATAGTGACTTGGATGTTGAGATATTATCTCAAATCCAGATCGAACGAACCTCCCACAGATGCTTGATTAAATCAAAACCGCAAATCCAATCTTCTCATTGAATCTGAATCCCATTCAGACCAATGTCCAACACTTGGACTAAGATCGGATTGCTTCTCTACTGAAAGGAGTCACTAAAATCCAGACCTGTTTCATCACTCCCTCGGAATGGAAGCGTCATGGATATACAATCGTTTATGATCACATCACCCTTCAGGTATTCCCAATACCTGTACATCCTGCATACTGGAAGACCCATGATCAACCCGAAGATCAAGATCATTTTATACTGTCTTCTTCAGGGTTTAATCATTAAGTTTCTCAATCTTGGTCATTGGGATTTGGTATCGATCATATGCTTTCCCAAAGCATATATCATACCTTCAAATTCATGTCATGCTTCCAAAGCACGACGACCATGCATGGAATTTGATCGGTCCCAATACCTCATGAGTGAGCTCATGTCTTCCGGTTCACAAGTGAACCTGTATGATCCCTTTACGAGATCATATTACTCATATACCCTTATATGTACACCAGCTCACCGTTGTATAGACCTTGGTTAGGTCATCAACCTATTGGTCTGCCAAATGTACATACTCAGATATATAGCAATATATCTGTCTCCGGTCAAAGGATGCGTGCCTATGCTGTGACAGCATTCAACATAGGACTTAGGTTATCTCGATCTCGTTAGGTCAACCCATTGACCTAACTAATCTGACACCTCCGAATCACTATTCACATGCAGAGGACCTGCATCAAGAGGTCGGTCAGATATCAGCCTATGTGAGAAAGGATTGCCATCTCCTACTCAGGCTGGAGATCTCCACTTGACAATCATTTGACGGTGCTTGATGAGTCCTCTATCTAACTCCTTAGATGTTCATCCAAACACCAGCCTCTATGATTCATTTAATGAATCAACAACTGTATGATCATCAAGCTGGCCATGGTACATAACCCTAATTGTACAGAGGGACCTTATAGTGCATTCATTCATATAATTTCAGAAAGGGAGTGAAACATCAATAACTTTTATTGATAAACATAAATATTACAATAACATTTATTGTAAGAATGGTTCGCCCAGGGATCACATGTCTAACAGATGCATGCAGTGGGGTACGTACGCGAGCGCAGAAGGGCAGTATGCAGTGAAGCAATATGCATCAAAGAGCAATGTGGTATGGTCACATAATTGTATGCACGAAGGCGGAGTGTATCAGGACTGATGCGTGGCGATCCACAAAGGCATGGAGCGTTGCAGCTGTTGAGTACGAGCATTGTCGAGCATGCTCGGTAGTACACGTACGAGAGTGGTCTGGAGGCCACAATAATGAAGTTTTGGAGGACTTTCACTTAGCATGCAGGACACTAAGGAAGGGTTTACCGCACGAGGGTCTGGAGGCCGCACGTTTCCTTTGGAACAAGACCGAGTGTTTGGTGGCACTCGGTGAGTTTGGCAAAGTTGCATCAGCAAGCGTTGGAGCACGAGTGTGCTGATGACTGGGTGGTTGACTGGGCATCAACCATACGAGAAGACAAAAGGACAACAAGGGAAACGAGGAGACGCGTAGACGGATAGTTGCTGAGGAACACGACGGGTTGCTGAAGAACTCGAAGAGTCTCTTGTGTCTTTATGTATCATTATTGTAAATGTAATAATGAGTGTCCCTTGGGTTTCCTTGAGTCTTGTATAAAAGGGTAGGTGGTGGCTCATTTGTAAACATAGAGTACACAAAGTACACGAGAAAATGTAGTGTGTCACCCCACTCCAGAGAGAGTTCCCCTTCTAATAAGAGAAGAGCTTTGTGCACGTGCTTGTGTGATCGTGTGGTTGAGTTCTTGAACGTTCTTAAACAAGTTCTTGAGTGTTATTGAATGATCCATAGAGTCGAGCTTGTGCTTGTGTCTGAGCATCGGTGCATTAGCAAACAGGAGTATCGATTAGAGTTGGAGTGCATCCGTGACTGTTCTACTCGGGAAGGCTGGATAGCTATGGGTTAGCAAACACCGCATAGGATCGGTCAAAACCGATAGTGGGATTTGGACCCTGTGACAGCTACCTTAATGATTATACAACTGTTGATTCAATTATTGAATCATAAAGGTCGGTTCTTGGATGAATATCTAAAAAGTTAGATTGAGGACTCATCGAGCACCGTCAAATAATCATTAAGAGATGATCTTCAGCCTGAGAAGGAGATGACAATCCTTTCTCTGATGGCTGATATCTAACTGACCTCTTGATGCAGATCCTATGCATAGGAATAGATATCCAGAGGTGTTAGATAAGTTAGGTCAAAGAGTTGACTTAATGAGATCAAGATAACCAAAGTCCTATGTCATATATTGTCACGATATAGGCACACATCCTCTGACCGGAGACAGATGTGTCACTATATGTCTAAGTACCTATATTTGGCATACCAATAGGTTGATGACCTAATTAAGTTCTATACAGTGGTGCGCTGGTGTGCATAAAAGGGCATATGAGTAATACAATCTCTCAAAGGGATCATGCATGTTCAATTATTGATCCGGAAGACATGACCTCACTCATGAGTTATTGGGAAGAATCAAATTTCGTGCACGGTCGTCTCGCTTTGGAAGTTTGTTTTTAGGTTTCATATATACTTTTGGAAAGTATATGATCAAAACCTAGGTATGATATATGCTTTTGGAAAGCATATGATTGATACCGACTCCCAATGATCAAATGAGAAACTTACTGATAAAACCCTGAAGTAGTCTATGTAAAATTGATCTAATACTTTGGGTTTATTCTGAGTCTTCCAGTATGCAGGATGTACCGATGTTAGGAATACCTGAGGGTGATCTGATCATAAACGATTATATAACCATGACGCTTCCATTCCTAGGGAGTGATGAAACGTGTCTGGATTTTAGTGACTACTCTCAGTAGAGAAGTAATCTCATCTTAGTCTAAATGTTGGACATTGATCTGAATGTGATTCAGATGCCATGAGAGGATTAGATTTGCGGTCTTGATTTAATCAAGCATCTATGGGAGGCTCGAGATCTGGATTTGAGATGTGATCTCAATATCCAAGTCACTATACGTGGAACAATACAATCTCCTTGTCCTTATCTCCAAGTATCCGCAGAGAAAAGCGCATTATCCTTGAAAGAGTTCAGGATAATTTCATTGTTGAAATAAGTATCCGAGCATTGAAAATTGGATAATTAAATGTGATTTAATTATCATGAGCAATATGAATGTAAGAGTTATCTTAGATAATTAAGTGTGATTTAACTATCAAAGATGTGAATAATGTGAATGTGATTCATATTATTTGGGCACATGAGAATAAAAGATCCAAGATGATTAAATGCTATTTAGTTATCATGGACATGAATAATGTGGATAGAAATATCCATATTAATCATATATATGATAAATGTGATTTATAATACATAAGAGAGAGCTATTTGTATTTAACATTTGTTAATTAAATGTTGATGTGAATTGGATTCACGTTGGACATTAAATTGAAAATGTAATTTCCATTTTATTATGAGTTGTGAATGTGATTCACAAATTTCTAATGGCAAGATTGCAATATTCCTAAATAATTATGAATTATTTTTGTAGAATAATTTACAACAATTGTTGATGTAAAATTGGAGATACATGGAATAATGTGATCCAAGTAGATGACATTGGAGATGCCCCTTCCATATTGGAAGGAAGGCACAACCACCAATTTATATTAGGAAAGGGTGGCCGTGCAATCCATATACATGGAAGGAGGCACTCTCCATTCCATTTTCTCCATATGTTGTTGATTTAGTTTTGGGATTGATTTATATTGATTTATAAATATATATTTATTGTAAATTAAATCAATTGTTGTTGTGTTTTTACGAACAACATCTTGACCATTAAAAGAAACACAAATCAATGTGAGCCATTGGATTTGTGTTGCCCATCGATTAAGATCCATGGATCCCAAAATATTATAAATAGAAGGGCACCCCTTGCTCTTCAAATGCTAATGAGAAACACAAGGCTCTCTTTCTCTCTCTCTCTCATTCTCTCTACACACCCTCTAACCCTCTCTCTCCTATGGCCTTCCACCATGGAAGCCCCAAAGAGAATCTCCATCGCCGCAACATCGTTGTTATGCTACCCGATCATTTGCTCGTGGATCTCCGTCCCCTTCGACGCACCTTGCTCATGAAGAAGACGTTGTATCTCATTTCTCGAGATCAGGAGATCCATGGCTTGGATCATCAACATGGATTGAGAGAAGCATGCGTTTCATCCACACGCTCACAAGCGTCTCCTCCGTCGGATAAGATTTGAGACAGGAGGTCTCTTTGTTTAGAGACTTGATCGCAAACACGCTTCAAGTGGTAATCCCATTACTTGTTTTTGGTTTAGACAAAATGAGCTGAGAAGTGTTCTTGGATCATGTGATCTCGTCACATGAAAAATTTCAGTTTCTGCTGCATCGAGCAACTAGTGCGACTAGTCTCTCACGATTGCATACGATGTGATCCTCATGATTCCGTGATATGCTTATGGATCTTACCATATCCTTCAGAAGAAACAAAAATAAAAATAAAAACTGAACAAGATGCTTAGTCTAGTGGTACTAAAGAATACTCCATGATTGGTATGTTCTCCTTTGTAGATGACTCAACACTGCATGTTCCTTTATTCTCTTTTTGTTATTTTCTTGATGGTGGTGGTAGTGATGGTGAAGATGAAGAAAATGTAGATCCTCCATGCTCTGGATCTGCAACACTGGCCTATTGCACAATTGGTGAAGAGAATGATGCAGTTGGTGTAGCTCTCTCAGCGACTCTCCTCAATCCCAACTAATGTCTGGACGACTTCACTCACTTACAACTCCTGAGATGAATGGTGTCAGATAAACAAGTAAAATCAGAAGACGTACCTATCTTGAGGGTAGATGGAGCATGGTCTACCTATTCCTTGTCTCTGATGTTGTTGGGATTGGCTTTGACCTGTGCTCCTATAAGTGACTTCTTGTTGGTCATGTCGTCAAGCCTTTGAGTCAAATCATTCATGTTCTTTACCAACTAGCCATGTTGATCTAGTGCTGGATTCATTGAAGGTTCCGTGGGATGCTCAACAATGAGTTGTCACAAAGTCCGGTAGTGTGGAGGCTAGTACCCAGAGTACGACTTTTACATATGTGTAAGGAGGAGTAGGAGGATCCAAATAATGCTTATATGCAGGTTGTTGATGGTAAAACTACTGATAAGGATATGGAGGCTTCATTAGGTGTTGATAACTATGTCTCCAAGTCTTAAAATAGGATGGAGACAAATGTAAGGCTATGAAGCTTGGTGTTGGGGTTGTGGTCTTTGTCCTTGAAGATGGTGGACAGACTTCTGACTCAGTTGTGAACTAAACTGACCCTGCACTAGTGAACGGGGCTGACTGTGCTTAGGAATGCTCCAAATGTCGTTCACCTCCTGAATCTGAGGTGGAGGTGGACACTTGGCCCTATAATGTACTAGAAATCTAGATAATACAGTACAACACATGAAGGAGGAGACTGCTGCTGAACCTGATGCAAAGTCTGCATGTAGTAAACATGTTGAACAGTGGAAGGAACTCTCGTACTCTGTTGTGCTGAAGTAGTGGAAGAAGTAGGCTGCTCCATTGTAGGAGTATCGATTGCTGCACTCTGACTATAATCATTCTAACAAGAAGCTCCAGGTGATTGGTAATCTCAACCAGATTATCTAGCTACTTCGTCCTCTACCCGATCACTTGTAATTTATCAAGTTCTTTTGATTGCTTTTCTATGATATCTACTTCGTATAGGTGGTTTCATGTGATTGTCGGTTTTGCATTGTCCACCCTATACACATCATGAGATGTCATCATGTTAACAACCTTGTGGGGTGTTGAAGAAGAAGGAAGAAGAAGAAAGATGATAGTTGCTGAACTCTCCACCATCTACTCGAAGAACATGTAAAGGGCATCCTCATCCTTGTTGAAATGGAACCACCACAAGCAACATCTACCAATATCTAGTTCTAAAAGAGCAAGCCCTCAAAGAAATTTTGCATGAGGACCATCTTTGGTATATCATGACGGGGCACTTCTCCGTCAATCCTTAAATCTTTCATATGAATTGTGAGTAGACTCATGGGATAAGTTGGATATCAAAGATTGAATCTAATTAAGGCATCCAAGCTCAAAATGCATGTGAACTGCATGTATCTGAATCCATGTCATCACGTGTCATGAACTTGGGTTATATGCATCTCTCAATGTAGGATTGGGCTCCACGCTAGGTTGATGCTGCTCAGCTTCCCCATTCCCACCTCCTATCATCTGTTCATCTTCCTCTCTCCTCTCTCCTATATCATTCCTTATCTCTAAGATGATATCATGTAATCTGGCCTGGATGTTGTCTTACTTCGATAAATGGGACTAGATGACCTGAATAGATACCAATGTCATGTTGTTGATCTCATGCTTCTCAGTAATCGGGGATTTCCCTTTCAATGGTGCCATCGAATCCTAAAAATCAGTCTTAGTCTGTAAAAGTGCAAGGCATGATCAATCCTCAAAAAATCTAGAGTCTGAAATGATTGTTTGAGATTAGGGTCAATCTCAAACAAGGGATTTATTGACTATAGAAGTGGAGATGTAGATAAAGAAGTTAATTCAAAAGAGAGTCGTCCTGAATTAGTGAAGATGATCGAAGTGAAATATACAAATATAATCTTGCGAAGTCTGAGCAAAAAGTACTCCAACATCTTCAATGGCAAGAGGCAAAATGCAAGAACACATAGTCAAACAAGAAGAAGAAATAAGAAAGAATGTGCGAAGTGGACAGAGGGATCTCTATAATAGCGAACAAACACAATACAAAACCCTACTTCACAAACTAAACACAATGCGAAGACAGTGAAGGTTCGGTCATTTATCTTTTCAATTTTAAGTTTAGTGAATCTAGAAGAAGCTACTTACTACAAAGCACACATGGTCATGTTGCCCTATCGCCCATTGTATATCCTCAAACCTCCCCAAATAATGGTACCATCTAGCTTGGCTACCGGGTTATATTAGGCCCAAAGGGAGATAGGAGGCGGATCACACCAACAATTTTCTAAGGCACGAGACAAGTGCTTGCAACTGTGACCATGTACTGAAGACACATGCACAAGTGTTAAAGGCACAAGTCCAGTAATTTGGTCTCTTTCATTAAGGCAACTTCCTCACCCACTCTGTCTGGAGGTAAGTACCTGCAAACAATAAGGAGGTTACTCTCCCTAAAATAATGATGATATGATCGTTACGTTATGCTTTAGGTCAAGTATGATTAGCAGTCCATTTTTATTTGGTTATCACTTTGTTTGATTTTTTTAAAAGATGAAGTCCAACGAATTTTCCAATCCTTTTTATTCCAAAATTAGAAAAACAAGGAGGAGATTAGAAAAGACGATGCAATGGAAATCAATGATTCATGCAAGAGATAGAAGACGTGTATTTTATGCCAACGGTCTGCACGCAAAATGATCCTCGTATAAAAATAAAGACAAAAAATAAAACTAGCCCAAATGATGCAAGTGAAGCATGCTAGTTGTAACATCTATTAACAGGAAAGAACCAAAAATTTTTACTAAGTCCAATGTTACGCTCTATACTATAGGATCAAATATTATTAATTACGGGCTTTGGACCTAATCGATTGCCTGTCTCAACCAAGAAAATCGAACCTACATCTAAGGGCTCAAGCACAAGAAAACCACAAAAACACAAATAAAAATAAAATCAAGGAAAATAAAAACTAGTCTGGTCCCCCAAGTTCATCGACACTTGGTGAAACGTACACCGCAATCCGTGAAGAGTCTAATGTCCGAGAAAATAGAAAAGGGAAAGCACGTAAAAATTAGTACAATTAATTACAAGAATAAATTGGAAATAAAAGACAAAATAAAACAAAAAATAAATGCTCAAAATTCTCTAAGTGATCGTCCATGACTTATGCTCCTCCTCTCCTACGCTCTCCTACCGCTCAATTAAGAAATGAGCCACTTTCTCTTCGCTTGAGTACACCGACGTCGAAGAGTGTCACCCTTGCTCGTCGCTCTCTTACAAGAAAGATGAACAAAATATAATGTCAAATACTAGTTATGAAAATATGGCAAAATAAAAGAAAAAAACTGACAGAAAAAGAAGATAAATGAAAAAAAGAGAAACTAATATATACATAATCCAAGAATAGCTTGCAAAAGAAGTAATCTAGCTACCCTCTCCGTGCCTCTCTAGCAATGACAACATTTTTTTATCAACTTTTCATGTGTTTTAATTATTTAAAATGGTATAATTGTCGTCGCAACACAAAGAAAGCTTTAACAACAATTATTTTATTTTCTCATTAAATTCCCAAACCAACAAAACAAAGTAACGTAAGCAAGATAGAAATTTCTATTAAGTTACCTATATAGCATATATGATAGAATTCAGGGATGCTACAAAACCAGACGGTTATTTAAAACAAAGACATAAATGAATGAAATAAAAGAATGATTCTTTTTATTGAACTACTCTTAGTTTTATGGTTTTTTAGCTTCTTAATTTTTATATAATTTTAATGAGTTTCCTATGGTTTTCTAATTTCACGTTTTTAATTATTTTTAAATTTTCCAAATTTTTAGTTTTTCCAAAATTTCAAATTTTTCTAATTTGTAAATTAATAAAATAAAAATAACAAAGAAAAATGTAAAGAAAACGATGTTTTTGTATTTAAAAAAGGAAAAATGTATTGAAAATCAAATAAAAGTATTTTTATACTTTTATTATTTGTAACCATTTTGTGATTTTTTACAATTTTTATTTTTTTAAATATTTACAAAATAATTAAAAATAGGATAAATAACAAACAAGAAACATGCAAATGTTTTTGGATTTTTAAAATAAGAAATAAAAGTAAAAAGATAGAAAACATATACACTCAGAAAGAGTGTTTTTTAAAATTTTACATAAAACTATTTATTAAAGTATTTTTTCTGGGAATTATATTGAATTTTTAAGTGTTTAAGTGATTTGTTATTTTTTTGGTTTTTATATGGAGATTAAGTGAAATTTGTACAGAAATTGAAACAAACAAAAACAAAAAAAAACCACAATTTTTTTTGTAGATTTTTTCAAATTTTTTTGTAGTTTTTATTAATTCATCACATGAAATTGGGAAAAATAAAATGTGCTTTTATTTATTAAAAACAGTAAAACAAAATAAAATGTAAACCAATAATTAGGGAACATAAAGTGGATAAGCAAAAGGTTGTGATAATTATTAGAGACTTTTTAGGCAAGAATAGATATATATTAATAACAATTAACAATCAAGATAAAAGTCTGACGAAAGGCTAATGTGAGTCATGCCGTCATGCGAGTGCACGTGTTTCACACCGACATGGACATTTTGGTAATTATAATACATTAAATGGTTAAACAATTATAAATAAATTTAGGATCTATATAGCAATTAATCCAGAAAGTCACGTAACTTGTATGCTTATACAAGTCAAACTGGACTTAAGTGCAAATAAGGAATATAACAAAGGCTTCAAAGCAAATAACCAATAAACTATAACATGACACATATCCAAACAAGATTTTTTTTACAAAATGTAAAATCAATAGGGTTAAAGGAGCAAAATTTATCGAGATAGCTATGGCTCACGTGCGTGATGGATGGCTAAGGATGTTACTATGGATCTGATCGAAAGGATGGGATTTGGGGATCGATCAACTGCTTCTATTCAATAGGGATGAAGAGTTCTTGATCCAATGGATAGAAGGGAAACTTGAGGAACTCGATTGAATGTCTCTATCGACGAACTTCAATTTTCCTGATTTGTGCCAATCTAGGCCGATATTGGTGAAGACAGCTGTACATGATCCTATAGTGTTCCTCTATCGATCGAATGGTTCCATAAAGTGTGAAGGAAATTGATCTCCGATCTGGAGCTCTGAAAGTCTGTAGCTGAAGAGTGAGCTCCTGATCGCGACTTTGATCTCCAAGTGCGTTCCTATCACCTGCAGATGAATTATTGCTGCTCGGAGGTGGCTCTTACAAAGTTATTAAGGATAAAATAGTATAAATAAGGAGTGGATGAGGATATCTAGCGGATGGTGGTCGAGAAGGAGATCAGTTGCTAGATCCGATGCGATATGGAGAGGATAGGTTATGAGGAGAAGGTGAAGAAGGAATGACAAATATGTTGCGAGGATCGGAAGTTAATTTGGATGATTGGATAGATCCGATTGTGCATATGGGAGCTCAGGTGGAAGATGAGCTGAATTAAGCTACAGACTAGAATTAAATGTTAACTTAAAGAGCAAATTTAAGAAAATCTACCTAAATTACCTACGGATGGAAGAAAGGGGTTGATTACCTCGATTCAAGTGCGATAATAAGCTAAACTCACAATAGAGCTCCGACGAGTGAAATGAAGCATGTTCTCCTGGTCAATCTTTGCACTCCTGATTATGGTGGAGCCTTGGTGTCACCTAGGTACTGTCCAGATCTCGATCATGGGCAAGAAAATTAATAAAATAGATCAGTATGAAAATGGATCTGGTGGAGTATTTATAAATGTAATTTCAGGAAAATTTCAAATGGTGAAAAGGCAAGTGAATCGAGGCTAAAATCAATAGTTATTGATCGCACTCTGAATTTTATTAATTGGGAAATAAGATCCATTATTAAAATGTGGTAAATCATGAAGGGGTGACCGGGAAAATGTGAAGAAAGATGTTTGATTTTCCTTATTCAGGTGAAGCTAGGATGAGTTAAGGTTGACTCGGGTCAATAAACCTAGGTTTGCCCAATAGGGTTGAAGGGAAAATAAGACAAAATACAAATAAGGAAAAAATAGGAAAAAAAGAAAATAAATTAAAATTAAAATCGGAAATAACTTTAAATAAATAAATAATATAAATAAAATTTCTAATAAATAAACAACCTTAGTTTTGGTGATTTGTAATAAATTAAATAAATTAAATAATAAGTTAAAATAAACAATTACCTTTATTTATAGATAATCTATATATACAACACAAATATTTTTAATAGTTTATTATTACAAATAAACCACGATTTAATATTTTATTTATTTACTACATTTTCAAGGATTATACATATTTTATATTTTTTATGAAATAATTTATTAGCTTAAATAATTAGGTAGATTTACACTATATGTAGTGATATATGTATAATATATACAATGGATTTTTTTGGTGATTTTTATTTTTGTACTTTTTATTTGCATTTTTATTGGCTAAAATACAATATTACATGTATTTAAAAATACAATATGTGAAAATGTGTACATAAAATAAATGAAATAATGTATTCACACAATGTAAAGTACAGACAAAATATACAATGCACTCTAAAAAGCCACTTTTCACATCTTATCTCCAATTTTAATAACACTTCCATTTTGAAGCTTATTTTATTTAAAGTACAATAAAAGTGAGTTTACTTATTTTGAGTTTTTATGGAGAAGATATGGGTATGACAAGTTCAGTTTTACGGCTTTTTCAAAGTGTCAATATTTATATAATGTACAATGATTTTTCTTCCAATTATTTTTAATATTTACATCTTACTTTTATGCACAAGTTCTAGGAAGAAAACTTTTTAATTTAAGATGAACTGTGAGGTAAATAAAATAGAGTAAGGAATTATATACATATGCACAATATGTTTAAGTGATGAATAATGATGGGTGAAGGTTTATCTTCTTTATTTTTCTACAAGTGTCCTTATCTCCCACTACTTTTTTCTTTATCGACTAGCTCAAGACTTGACCTTCTCTCGGGGTAAGAGTCAGTATGTATTTATTACATATATACAATCTTCATTTTCTTTATTTTTCCTAAATTTATTTATTTTAGGTTAAATACAATGATAATTGTATAATATATAAAAAATAATAAAACAAATATAAAAACAACATATTATTAATATTTACAAGTGATTAAGAAGGGATTTTAAGCTAAAACATAGATAAAGATGATGAAATGCAGATTCATTAGGCAGCGATTTCATGGGTCAATTTCCTAACAGTCAAGACTTTGAATACACCCTGCTTGCTGTAGATTATGTGAGTCGATGGGTTGAAGCTATCCCTTATCGATCCACTAAAATAGTTTTCCGATTCTTGAAATATAACATCATTTCACAATTTAGGATAGCGAAGATCTTGATATTCAATAAGGGTATCCATTTCATCAATAAAGAGGTAAAGAAATTAATGAAGGAGTATGACGTCGATCACTGAGTCACTTCTCCTTATTATGGTCACTAAAATGGCTTGGCCGAGTTGTTGAATGGAGAAATCAAGATGGTTCTGCAAAAACTTGTCAAGCCGGACCAAAAGAATCGATCACAATTTCTGAATTTGATTCTCTATGCATATAGAACGATCTACAAGTCTCCCTTGGGCATGTCTCCCTACCATCTTGTATATGGGAAGCCATGCCACCTACCCCTGGAATTAATTCACAAGTCACATTAGGTAGTGAACATCTACAATCTCGACTCACAAAAAGGTAGTCAACATAAAAAGTTGGATCTGAACAAACTCCCGGAATTCCGAGATTACATGTATGATAATATCTTGATGTACAAATAGAATGTCAAATGCAGGCACGACAAGCATATCAGAAGAAAGACCTTTGAACCTTGACAAAAAATGTGGTTATTTGATATGAAGTTGAAGACTTTCCCAATAAAATTGAAGAGTAAATGGACAGATCCGTATAAGTCGGAATTGTGCATGACAATGGAAGTGTATGGATATCATAATTTTCAGCTGATGCGTAACCTTTCAATATCAACAGACAATTGCTAAAGCCATATTTAGAGCATGATACAATCCTAGCAGTTGTCGACTCTGTACTAGTTATATTTGATGAAGAGATCGTTGCTTCAATAGCTTCAGTGGAGCCATACAATGCTCCCCAAAATATCTTTGTCTAGTTTCCTTCTTTTCTTATTTTCATTTAAATTTTTGCAATTTGTTCATTCTTCCATGTTTCACTCATCCCATTCATTTGTTCTATACTTAGTATATGCTTCATCTTAAGTATAGGGGGGAGCACATTAGGGTTGTTCATTATTCATCCACTCAATTTTTGACATTCTGTATATATTTAGGGATATCTCTATTAGACTTCTAAGCCCTCAATGACCATTAACGCAATAAAAATTATTGTTTTATCACGCTCATATGAAATGAAATGAATAATGCAATGAATACACATTATTATTTAGGTCCCTTTGTATAATTAGGGTTATGTTCTATGGCCATATTGAATACCATGCAACTGGAAAGACACAACTGACATCAAACATGTGATATTCAATAAAGATTTCCAGTTTGAGAAAGAAATGACAATCTTTCTCTAAAGTCTAATTTACAACCGACTTCTTGATGCAAGTCCTCTATAATGGAATGGATATTCGTAAGTGTTGGATTAATCAAGTAAAAAAGTTGACTTGGTGAGATCATGATAAACTAAGACCAGAATCGTAAATGTCACGATAAGGCAGACACCCTTTGACCTGAGATAGATATGCATCTATATGCCTGAGTATGCACATTTGACATACCAATAGGCTGGTGACCAAGCCATGGTTATTATATCAACATGTTGGTGTGCATATGAAGTCGTATAAGATGTATGATATCTCAAAGGAATCATACAGGTTCATACTTGATGAACAGGGACATAGAGCTCACTCATTTGGGGTCAGAATGATATCCATACGTGGTCATCTTGTTAAAGAAATAAGACATGAATTTGAGATATTACTATATGCTTTTGGAAAATATATCATTAATATTATCGCCCAATTATAAAATGAGAATATCTATTGATACATTCTAAAGAAGAAAGTAAAACCGTGGTTTCAACTTCAAATTTATCGAAGTTTTCTAGTGTGAAGGATGGATGAGTATTTGGAATGCTCAAGGTTACATTGTTGTTGTAAAGGATCATCTATCATGACATTTCTATACCAAAGAAGTGATCGAAAAGGATGGATTTTAGTGGATCCATTTAGATAGATGATTTGTGATTTAATTGGATTAAACCACAATTCATTTGAATTCAATTTTCAATTTCAGCTTCAATATCCAAATTTGAAAACAAATGGTCATGGAAATGAAAATATACAAGCTCCTTGAGCTTATTTCTTAGCTCCAAATGGTTTGTACTATGATTAGAAATGATCAAGGAAGATAGATTTAGCTCACTGACACTTTTTCCTACTCATTGAGAGTGTAAAGTGTAACATCTCGAGCTCAACATTCGTAGGTGACAGGTTTTTATGGTATAAACCATGAAATTGGATAGCTATCCACATTTCAAGTCACTATACATGGATAGTATGATATCAGCGACATTGTCTCAAGTATCTACATTCCTATCTCATGAGTCCTGATTGGATGAGGACTCATAACAATTAGTATCAATATTGTAATAATTATGATTATTACACATTATTGATGGGGGCGATTTTGTGAATATGATTCATAAGAATAACACATTAATTAATGTGAATAGTGATTCATATTAATTAATATTTATATGGATGTGATTCAAATAAATATTTATGTAAATATGATTTACTTAATTTTTCCATGACATGAGATTTTGTGAATTTGATTAACATTAAATCTGTAGATGTAAACAGGATTTACATTTAAATTTGGGGTCATGAATATGATTCAAGCTTTAAGGATTAACTCCATAATATCTATAATATTGACAATATGATTATTAAGTGAATTAATTAATAAAATTTACAACAACAACAACTTCCATATATGGAAGGTGATTTGGCATGTACATATGGCTCAATATGGTTGAGTTCTAATTGAATTATAACTGTAAAGTTGTTGCTTATTTTATTTTAATTAATATTGATTGGAGATAATGAAGAGATAATCCTTATTGAATAAGTATTTGGTCTTAGCCATCGTTTTAAAATCAAAGGACTACCAAAGCAGATGTAAGATGCGTGCTTTAAGTATAAAAGGAGGGCAAGGTATTTTTTGTTCTACAACAATTTGAAGAGCAAGTCATCCTTCAAATATTATTCCCCCTTGAGAGAGAGAGTCTTGAGACTCTTCAACTCTTATAACTCTCTTGTTGTTGCCCTACTTTACATATGGGTTCTTGTGAAGCAATGCGACTCATCTCTGCGTCCATGAGAGAGAAGTCTTTAGATCAAACTTGATTCAGCAGGTTTCTTATTTTGAAAATTCACGCTTCAATGATAAATCATAATCTATCTCTATTATTTATTATGAATATTATAAATCATAAAGGAAATCATTTTCTTATATACACACACAGATATATATGTGTGTGTGTGTGTGATTTCTAGATGTACAAATTGTTGTGCTACATTTTCTAGTTCATACAGTGAACTACATTATTTTGGCAAAAAGATTGCTAAATATTCCACATTTCCGTTATGTACAGTACATATTATTTTTATTCACTTCAATTGGTATCATAGACATAGTTTAGAGGATTTATATTGCATACAGGTCTGATGAGCAATCGGCTAGATCATCCGGATTATTGGGTACATTGTCTTACGACAATTTTAACGATTTGAATGATTTGGTATCTTTTGAAGTTGTTAACATTCTCCCCTATTTTTAAATGTAATTTTGGTACATACATGAGGTCAGGAATATCTGGTCTCGTACCCAAAAGATGCACCAATTGTTGGTGACATTCGAGAGAAGATTCAGATGTTAAAAGTGATTGTAGACTTCAATTTCGACCAATGATTGTAGAAAGAAAGTTTTGATTTTTTTTCTACTATTTTTGGGTCATATAACATGTTAAATACTGTCTAACAAGTCAAATATCAATTCCCCAATTAGTGTGAAAAAGTTTCACGCAATTCCGACCGTGCAACCTTCGAGAAATTGGATTTCTTCATAGGCGGAGTTGGAAGAAGACTGGATCATCTTATTAACTTATTTCTCACATTTCTGTACTCAAAATTGATGGAAATATATTTTATATATTTACATAAGTGTTGTACCTAATATTTTAGAAATATTAGGGGTCTCAGCGAATTTTATGTCTGAGTTATATGTTGCTTTCTAATTTAAAATGTGATGGTCGCAACGTACAAATTGGAATCTGAAATTATTGTTTGTTTTTTGGAAATATCAAATAAAATAAAAAGTACTTTTATTTGATATTTTTACTGATTAATTATGCACTTGAATGTTTACAACACATTTAGAAATTATGGAATTAATTTGATTAATTTCACAAATTGTCTAGATTGTTGCACTAGACATCTTTCACAATTGAAATTTTTTTGATTCAAATAATTTTCTAGAATATTTCACTACTTTTGAAAATTAAAAAAAAAAGATTTTTGAATTCAATACATGTCTAGATTGTTGAACTAGAGCTTTTGGGAATTAAAAAGAGTTTTAAATTCCTAAAAAAGAACTAGGAGTTACTTTATAGTATCATATACGTTTGAAAGATTGATAAAATCTCCTTGGTACAATATGTACCGATTATGTTATCTAGAATTGATTCGAAGAATATGTCCATTACGTGGAAATGCTAATGGGTTACTTAATTGGCACCTTGTTTCTGAAACACATTTGGCGAGGGTCTGAAAATTTCCTCACTAGAAGAATGGTGAAGGCAAAGTGTCACTGAGGTGACCACTCACTAAGAGAGAATCATACAACAATCAACCCAGAAATTAATATAGCAACGTAAAGAAAAAATGTGGAGTCCAAATTTATTATAACTCTACAAAATGAGTATATTGTGCTATCATGCGTAGAGGTCGAACTCAGGGAGCAAATGGTAGATTAGGCAATAATGCATAATTTTTGCCCTTATATCTTATCCTTTTATTCTCTCTTTGTGTGGGTTTTTTATTTTATATTTTTTATGGATTTTAATTTCATATTTTTTAACTATTTTTAGTTTCATAATTTTTATTTTACTTATATATTTTCTTCTTTTATATTATTTTTCTTTTTAATATAATATGTAAGAGTATATATAAAATATAAGATAATATAATAATAAATACTTTAAAAATAATAAAAAAAATAAGAAACAAAAATTTTTATATAATTTTCTACTATTTTTATGATTTTTCTAAAATTTTGGCATATTTTTAGGTATAAAAATATCCCAAAGGCATGGATTAAATAGATAAGTAGAATTTATTTGAAAATAATAATAGTAAATAAAGTTCGAAATTCTCCAAATTATTCTTAATAGTTAGATAAAAATAAAAATAAAAATAGAAACAAAATTAATTATTTTGAGAATTTTTCCTAATTTTAACTAATATTAGAGCTTTCAATTTTCATTTTTTTCTTTTTCTACTTTAGGGGTTTTTGGTCTGCATTTACAAAATACTAGAATGAATGCAATATATTTTTTAGAGAATTTTTAAAAATATTTTTATATCTTTTTTTTGAAATTTCCCAAGTTAAACAAGTACAAAAACATGTTCATTTAATTTTTATTAAATATTTAAATGCCTAAAATGCAAAAATAAAAATAAGGCATGAATGTACATGCTAGCAGACATGTAACCCTATTTTTGCATAATTTTTGGAGCACGGATGGTATTTTTAATAAATGAAATACAAGAACAAAAATACTTGTACTAGCGATGGCGTATTTGCATTTAAACATAAGGTTAGGAGCACTTGTACAAATTTCCCAAAATATACAACTAATATTAAACTTCATGGACTATTTGCAATTCATAAAACCGATAGGATATATGCGATATTTTCCCAAATCACGTGGGACGACACGTGAGCTGAGCTGGACTGGACCCATTTGTATTATCAAATAAATACATGGGCCTCTATGAAATACTCCCAATTTATTTATGCTACAAAATTTATTTAAAGGACTTATAAATAAAAAAAGATAGGGGCTAAGTTTGCAAATTATCCCCAAGTAGCTCTTATAGATTTGTTTCAGTTGCACGCATCGAGATGAAACCACACAATGGCACTTCACAAGATGACATCCAGTATTAGATCTCGGGAGGAGATCCAACAGTTGAGGCATGGGTTCATTTAATGTCCCCTGTTACTCGAGAAGAACATGGCTCGATCGAACGTTCTGGGATGGACATGGAAAAACTGGGAAGCATGCTTCCCTAGAGCTCGTTCGATCTGCTCTAGCTGCCTCCTTCGGGCTCCAATCATACTGCTGAAGTGCTCGAGAGCACACTGGAAGGGTTCTGCATTGATTGGCAGTCTCACAAGTGTCTGGGGCTCACTGATCGAGCCCTGAGAGTCGAGTGTACCTGGAGCTATTCTTGAATCTCAAAATCTCTTTAGATGGGGTCCTTCTACACATGGGACCTACACTAACAAACTCACGAGTTGAGGGCAAAGTACATCAACCCGATTAGGCATGGTATTGAGGTGAGATGGAGTGTATGTGGTCATCTAACGAGGTGGCAGCAGTGGAAGCATAGATCTCTAAATCAAGGAGTAATCTAGGTAGCCAGTGAAGGGTGAAATATGATGAAATGATAGGGAATGGGATTGGGGTGGTAATGGTGGTCGGAAACGGTGTAGGATAGAGTGAAAAAATAACTGGAGTTCCAAAGCTCTGATAAACTAATTAACTACGCTAAAGAAATGGCTAAATTGTGAAATAAATAGGATAAAACGGAACCTAGGAACTACATTTACCTAGAAATAGTAAAAGCAGATCTCCAACCTTTTACCATGACGACCATGACAGGTCGGAGCTCCATCGTGGGTCACCTCTCCTCCTCTGTCAACTACGCCAACACCTTAGGGATACACCACCTATCACCTGGAGATGCTCTTGATCGAGGGTAGTGGATTTTAGGAATAAAAAAAGGACCAAATTTGTGGAGGTGGATGAAGGGGTTTATTTATGAACAAGGGTTTCGACTCTTATTGGCCTAGGGCTAACGAATGATTAGGACTATGTACAAAAGATCCAAGGAGTGGGCAAGAATTAGAGATGATAGACGTTGAACTTTGCATGAAGAATCTAAGAAATTGAGTGAAGTGATGCCCAGGATTAATGGAGAAAAATCATGGAAAAGATGTGTCTGACAGCAACAGAGAGAGGGAGGTGGTTGACTGGTGGTCAATGAACGCTAGATTCCTATTGGTCCTCCAGTGAAGCTAAAAAGACAAAATAGCCTAAAATGATGCAGGATTAAAAATAAAATAATAAATCAATTTATCAAATCATTGTTATACAATAAAATAAACTTTTTTAATTTATATAGTATTTTAATGTCATAAGCTAATTTATTACAAGTTACTTTTTACAAGTGTACTTATATGTATATTGACCTATGTTTTGTATATTTTTTTGTTTTATATTTTAAGTTTTGATATTTAATTTTCATAGTTTATATATTTATAACTTATTTTTATGTGAACATATATTTTTATTGTATTTTTTTATTTATTGGATACACTTTATTAAATAAGGATGTATATAATATAGGTATAAGTATGGGTATTTCATATTTGTATTTACATAGACTATTTTATTTTTGTTTTTTATTCATGGTTTTATTCTATTCTAAATATGTTCATATATTATAAATAATATTTACAAATAACAAAATTATAAAAATAATAAAGAAAAAATAAAATAAATATTTATTCAGATATATTATATAATAGGGGTCCAAAACCTAAATTTTGCATCTTAACTCCAAATTGGATGTAACCACCTTCAATAAAATAGCTTATTAAAAATTATATAAACTAAAGGTAGTTGTGATGCATTTTGAGTTTTTTTATTGAGGAGATATGAGTCTGGGAAGTTTGTATTTTTCCATTTATTCTAAGCATAAAAAGTACATTGTACATTATTTTTGTGTGAAATCAATTTTGTATTTTTCTTTGTATCTCTATCTACAACTTTTATGTATAAAGTTTATTTATTTAAGGTATAAATAATAAATAATAAAACAAGTCCCAAAAGAGGACTTATTGGATAATAAATAAATGGTATATTATTGTATATTTGGTCTTAATCTCCCCCTAATTTGTTCCATGTCGGCCAAATGAAGTCTTAACTTGGTCTCAGGGTTTAGGGTCATAAAATACCTTTGACATTTTATTCTTATTACTTTTTTTTCTTTATTCTATAATTTTGGCATTAAAAAGTAGTATTTTACATACAATAAATGAAATAAATAATGAACGTTAATTTGTACAAAATAATGCTATTTACATGTATTTAGGAAGGGTTTTTAAGGCCAAAATGATAAAATATAGGTGATTAAATGGAGATTCATCACATGTACTACTTTTGTTGTGGAAGCGCTCTATGTTAGCATTATTTTGTCTGACTTGGCTGGATATGTTTTGATGAAAGCTAGCACGAAGAGTAATGGCATATTTTAAAAACTAAATTTGGATCATTAAATTGAACTAAGCGAGGGTGTAATACTATATGGTAACATCAAGTGATTAATAGGATCAAACCATAACTAGGATTTCTTAAGCGTCATTGTTTTAATTAGATAAAAAATTAAGTCAACAAGCATGTATACTAGCACTATCCCTTTGATTAATCATTATAATATGATTATAAAATATTAATAATTAATTTAAACTTGATATGGACTAAATCATATGATGACATCCATGATCTTCCATCATTGCAGAGAGATTCGTCTCCACGGGTTGTATTTTTAGAGACGCTCATGCATAGTCATGACTTTGCAATAAAAATTCACATGGATCAAATTCTTTGTTTCTTGAAAGAGATGGATTGTATGCATATTTATTCCAAAGTTGTTCCCCATATTATTGAGGAGGCATTGGATTACACATAGCGTAAATTGATATTCGATAATTGATGGTTGGTTTAATCGACAACATAATAACTACATATATGTGGGGGTGTGAAGAATATGGTGATATCCTTAAACACATCACAAAAGCATGAGGATCGCATCGTATGTGATCGGGAGTGACTAGTTTCACTTATTGCTCGGGGTAGTGGAATTTAAAAAACTTTCATGCGACAAAACCACATGATCCAAGAACTCATCTCAGATTGTTTCATCTAAACGAGAAACCTGTATTAGGGTAATCTCTTGAAGCCTGGTTGCAGTCGAGTCTCTAAACGAAGAGACCTCCTATCTCAAGTCTGATCCGAAGGAGAAGACGCTTGCGAGCACATTGATGAAACGCATGCTCCTCGCAATCCATATCAAAGATCCAAGAGACAACACTCTTGATCTCGTCACATGATATTCGACATTTTCATCGTAACTAAGGCGCATCGAAGGAGACAAACATCCACAAGCGAATGATCTGGCAGCGTAACGACGATGTTGTAGTGATGGCGACTCTCTCTCAGGAGCATCATAGTGGACGGCCACAAGATAGGGAGGGAGAGATGTCGTGTAGAGAGAAAGAGAGAGGGAGAGAGCCTTGATTATGTTGTAAACTTATTGTTGTAGCTTGAAGAGAAAGGGGAGCCTCTTCTTATATAGTATTTTGGGAGTCCATGGATCACAATCCATGGACTACACAAAACCAATGGATGAGATGATTTGTGCTTCTTTCAATGGCCAAGATTTTGTTGTAAAAAACAGAACAACAATTAATTTAATTTAAACTAAATGGGTATTGATAAATGAATATAATTTAATCCTAAAATTAAATTAATCGAACTTGGAGATATTGGAACGGAGATTGCCTCACCCTTTCCTAATTGGAGATGGTGGGAATCTCATGTATCTCATGAGATTACATTATTTCATGGTAATCTCCAATATTTACAACAACAACACTTGTTGTAAATTATTCTACAAAATTAATTCACAATTATTTTGTTAATATTTCAATCTTGCTATTGGAAAATTGTGAATCAGATTCACAACTCAAAATAAAATGTGAATTACAATTTCAATTAATTGTCCAATGTGAATCCAATTCACATTAATATTTAATTAACAAATATAAATTACAAATAGCTCTCTCTAATATATTATATATCACATTTATAATATATATGATTAATATGGATAGTGCTATCCACATTATTCATACGCATCATAATTAAATCACATTTAATCATTTTGGATCTCTATTCTCATGTGCACAAATAATATGAATCATATTCACATTATTCACATCATTGATAATTAAATCATATTTAATTATCTATGATATCTCTCCTTATAATATGAATTAAATTAATATTATTTGTAATAATTAAATCACATTTAATTTTCAAATCTCAACAATGAAATTATCCATGAACTCTTTCAAGGATAATTTTCTTTCTCCATAGATACTTGGAGATAAGGACAGGGCGATTGTATTGTATAGTGACTAGGATATTGATATTATATCTCACATTTAGATCTTTCGGACCTCTCGGAGATTCTTGATTAAATCAAGACCGCAAATCTAATCTTCTCATTGCATATGAATCCAATTCAGATCAATGTCCAACATTTGGACCAAGATCAGATAACTTCTCTGTTGAGTTGAGTCGCTAAAATACAGACCTGTTTCCTCACTCACTGGGAATGAACTCATCATGGTTATACAATCGTTTGTGATCACATCACCCTCAAGTATTCTTTATACATGTACATCGTGCATACTGGAAGACCCATAATAAACTAGACGTATAAGATCAATTTTACATTGTCTACTTCATGAATTTATCATTAAGTTTCTAATTCGATCATCGGGAGTTGGTATCGATCATATACTTTCCAAAATCATATATTATACCTAGGTGTTGATCATATACTTTCCAAAAACATATATCAAACCCTACAAATTCACTCAAGCTTCCAAAGCGAGACGAGTGCGTACGAAATTTAATTCTTCCCAATATATCATGAGGGAGCTCATGTGTTCCGTTTCAGTAAATGAAAATGTATGATCCCTTTGAGAGATTGTATTACTCATATGCCCTTGCATGCACACCAATGTGCCAATGTATAGACCTTGGTTAGGTCATCAACCTATTGGTCTGCCAAATGTACATACTCAAGCATATAATAACACATCCGTCTCTGGTCAGAGGATGCTTGGCTATATCGTGACAACATATGATGTACGACTTTGGTTATCTCAATCTCGTTACATAACTCTTTGACCTAACTTTTCTAACATCTCTGAATCTCTATTCCTCTGCAGAGGTTTGCATCAAGAGGTCAGTTAGATATCAGCCTTTAGAGAAAGGATTGCCATATCCTTCGTAGTCTGGAGATCCTCTCTCAATAATCATTTGACGGTGCTTGATGAGTCCTCAATCTAACTCTTTAGATATTCATCCAAGCACCAACCTCTATGATTCAATATTGAATCAACAATAGTATGATCATTAAGATGGCCATGGTACATAACCCTAATTGTACTAAGGGACCTATTATGCAAATTAATTATTCTTCATTTCAGATCAGGGAATGATATTCTCAATAACATTTATTACATAATGGCTCGTCCTGGATTCACATATTCAACAATCTCCCACTAGCCCAAAGAGCCATTAATGGGCTAATCTTTCGACCCACACTCATGTGACAATCATAGACTATTTATAAAATAGCTAGGTATGCTAATCATCCACTCTGTTCCCAAGACACTATACCAAGTCCTTTTACGACACTTGCATATATCCTATTAACAATTTTTGCATCCAATGCGAATGTTGCATCTTATGCAACCAATACTCAATCTTGTTAAAGCAGTTATAGTGTCCTTTATCAACCAATACTCGTCTTATGCAACCAATACTCAATCCTATTGGTCAATAATTATTATAACCTCCATAATCCTTATCAGAATACCTTCATTCCTGGAGATCTGTATCTCCTAAGGTATCCATAGTTAATACCTTTTATATCACTATCTATAAAGTTTTAAGTTTTTTAAAATAACACTTAGAGATAACTATCTCTAAGTTTTTTCATCTTTGAAGATATTTTCATTATTGCAATCAAGTGTTTTATCTCGATAGTAGGATTAGTACCATTTTACTACTCCCATTTCTTGGCAAACATCTGTCTTTTATACATTTTTAGCATACACCGAGCTTCCCAAAGCTGTTGCACTAGGGCATATAGCTATTCAAATCCTCAACTCCTTGAGGAGCTATACTTTTAGATAGGTTAGTACCAATCTTAAGGGAAAAAATCCTTTATTGGAAATTTTCCAAAAAAATGAAACATGTCCATGGTGTACCATTAATGTGATGGTTCCACTGCTCTCTTCTCTTTGCTTTTAAAAAACATCATAACTTAGATCTAAGAAGTCTCCTTTATATCAAGGCATGGAATAGGCAGTCTACAAAACACTTATTTTCATCCTTATATTATTCCAAATGATTAGGATATCATCTACATATAGCTTGATGAACACAATGGCACTTCCACTAAGTTTCACATGATTGATTAACACTCTATCTGAAATCATAACATTTATAATTTCATAAAATCTTATGTTCTAACTATAAGAAGCTTATTTGAGTCTACAGATAGAATTCTTTAGCTTGTACATTTTGCTTTCCTCAACTATGAAGCCTTGGGGGCTACTTCATGTTAATATCCTCACAGAGATATTCATAGAGGAATGCAACATTGACTTTCATCTTGAAGATGTCAAAATCAAGTTGTATAGCATTAATTAGCAATATTCTGATGGGTTTATGCATGGTCACTGAAGAGAAAGTCTTACTGCAAACGATGTCTTCTCTTCTTGTGTATCTTGTGGATACGAGTTGTGCTTTGAAGGTCTCTTCCTTCTCATAAGGTTCTCTCTTTCTCTTGAAGATCCATTTACCCCCAATAGGTTTTACCCTTATAGGTGGATCCTTGAGGGTCTATATACAACAGTTTTATACAAGGTATTCTTTAGACTTTATTGTTAAAATCCATCTTTCAATGTCATGATCCTCATGAGCTTCATCACATGAAGTCCGATCATTTTCAGACTTAACTGATACATAAAATCCATCCTCAAACTCATTTGAAGACGTATTAGTGTTTCATCTTTAATTGTCCTTTTAGTTTCTGAATTTAGGAGCCTCATTACATTCTCAAGATTAAATGAGTTCCTTCACTTCATTTTCATCTTGATTCTCAAGAGAGTCATCATTTAAGAATCACATTCTCAAATATGAAATCTTTTAAGAATCTCAAGGTCATAAAGTAGGTATCTAATACCATCCTTTATTTTCCTAATGAAGTAGTACTCTCTGGTGCTATATTCCATCTTACTTGCATGGAACCTTACTAAGGATATATATTGTAGTTTCTACTATATATATACCTTTAAAACTAAGAGGTAATTATGCTAAGATTAATAATTGATCAAATCATGTCACACATGATTCAATTATATCTCCCTACAACTCTATTGAGTTTTGGAGTATTTGGAGGATTGATATAGGTATGATATTCCTTTCTCTATAAGGTATTCCATGAATTCCTCTAATAGGTACTGACTACCTAGATTATATCAAATTCATTTTCATCTTCCTTCAAACTTTTGTTCTAAAACCAAAATTGTGAAATCTTTGAACATTTAAAAGTTTTCTAAGGTGAAGAGATGAAATCTCATATCACACATAATCATCAATAGATGTCACATATCATTAATTTTTATTGTGATTTCATGATCCACATACATCAATATGTATGAGATATTAAATAGCTTGGCATATAACAACATTCTCATAGAAGGGTGCACTGGAAAATTTCTACTTTTGAATACAATATTTAGAAGTATGTTAGTTTTGAACTTTTAGACAATCTAAAGTTCAATATCGTAGTAGTCTATTGATCTCATCAACATATATAAGTCCAAGGCTTGATGCTAGATCATAGTCAAATGACCTTCATCCTCCTATTGTTCTTTTTAAGATTTAACTTTTAGTATTAGAAATGTTAATGAATCATTCACTAATTTTCTAATTTACTAGAGTCATTTAGATGTCACATTACTATCTGAAATATTCCATCATAACTCTTTATGATAGGTCCATTCCAAAATTCATGTTTATTTACAATATTTAGAAATAAACAAAGAGTGTATTCTAATATCTAGGTCATAGAGACATTCTCTAAAACTGAGGGCTCTCCCACAGAAAATATGAAGTCTATCTATCCAATAGAGATTGTTGCAACCATTGCATCGATATCCAAGAATGATTATTAAACTTGAAGATCAAATTTCTAGTCCTATAATTTATATGCAACCAATTGTAAGAGTCATTAGAAGATGAGATACAAATTAGAGGCTTTGATCTTATCAAATAAGAAAATCAATGTCAATTATTATATGTAGATGTAGATTATTCCAATGCACTATCCGAGTCCTTCTTTAAGGATCCTAGATAGACTGGATAGTCACACTATTAATACATCAACTTATTATAGTATTGCCATTCATCCAACTCTTTGGATGCCATATGGAGTCATAGAAGTTTAGTAAACCATTTGACTTTCCTTCTCACATGGGTCAGACCCATGCTTCCACTGTGCTCTCTTTGTGTATAAACAACCATTGCTTAAGATAAAGGATTTCTTATGTTGAATTAAAAAAGAATTCAATGTAAGAGCATTTCAATATTTATACATGCTTCATTCAATTCATACAATATGAATATTATGAATGTTCATGAATGACTTGAGTATAGATAGTAGAATGATGACACTCATCGTATCTACATACATATTAGTTCTAAAAGACTTGAGTTCAGGTAGGTATTCAAACATTTTGAATACATCATCTCTCATAGAGCCACCATTCTACATGATGCAGTGAACGATGCCATTCATGAATAAATGTGGAGAGCACATATGTATGCCAGACCATCTTCTTTGATTTTATAAGGATTATTTGACAATTACGATCATCATCGACATGTCACTTCCAAAGTACATTCGATGAGATCAAGACTATCGAGAAACAAATCCTAGGATTGTACTCCTATTATCAATTTAATTGTCATTCCTCATTATTTTGAGGAAATGACACATTGCAATCACAAATATTCTGTGTCCAACTGCAAGTATAATATCTTGATCATGGATCAAATCCATGATATTACACTGGTTAGTATTGAGTATAGTATTGAGTGGGTTAAATGAAGGATTATCTGAAATAATAAATTTGTATAAATGTATATATAAATAAATATTTTACTTTGATTTAGGAGTTTTTTATATCAAAGTTGTCTTGCCTTGTCAACACTAAAAGTTAATTCCCGTAATCGCTTTCAATATAAGAGATACACTTGCCATTATATCTCTAGCAAGATCTGAGATCTCCTTCCTTATCTTTGTCATGTCCCGATGATATGAGAACCTGTAACTCAGATAAAAAGAAGCGGGAACACATTATGCCTTGCATGTCCAACATGCATTTCCTATTTCGGTCTTCAACACGTGGGCTCACCACCCCTAAGGTGATGTTGACCCATCATTAATTGAACCAACCGTCAACATCAATAGCACTCACTATGCATGATCCTATATCACCTCGATAATATGAGGACTCGATATTGGGGTCACTACATATAGGACCTTACTCTTTCGAGAACTAAAGAGCCCTATCCAGGTGCACTTGTATGCAGGAGTCGTCACTTTGGATAGTCGCCTCCTCCATACAATCCCTCGCGACGGAACCCTTCACCTTGATGGGAGACCATGGTTGTCATTTATGTGATCCTCCATATCATGTTCAAATTCTAATTAATTATTATAAATCATATTCACATAATTAATTCTTCCAAGTGAAATAACAACTATATTCATAATAAAATGTTTTAATTTTAATTGGATTCCAATTAATCTAATCATATTAAATTAATGTTCTCATTAATATCCAACAAACATTCTTCATTATTACTTAAATTTGGTATTATCTTATAATACATATTATTTCGAATTTTAATAATTAGAAAATAAATCATGATCTCCATAGCATTATACCAATCCTACCCGCAGTCATGGCCCATACTAACAGGACTGGGACAAACTGCACACTGTGCAACCTGCTACCCCAACGCTCCCCAACTAGATACCATATCTACCTCGGCAAAAGAATAATGCCAAATCAATCACTTTGTCCTTAAGATGATAATTGGTTTTTAAATCGAAGTTATACCATATAATAATAATCAAGGTATTTTTTATAACATTATAAAAAAAAATTGCTAAACAAATTCCCAATCCTATTCAAGCAACTATGTTTGTTGGAAACTTGATTGAGTAACCAATTTGTGATCTAGATCACAACTAATCAATTATTGTTAAGACAATGTCATTTAAGGAAATAATTATCATCAAATATTTCTAAAATATTTATCCATAATTATTCCAGGAAAGTAATTATTAATTTCACTAATTGATTGAATGACAATCACAAGGTTCTTGATTAGGAATGTAATTTCCAACAGTGACCATTATTAAAATCAGTATATCTCAATCACTTTTAATCCAAATCATGAAAAATATGTTTCCAAAGTTTGCACGCATTTCTAGGCATTTCAAAACAGTAATTAAATCCTTAATTACGTGAAGTTCGCAGTCCCGAAACAGTGGGTACATGTTCACTAAAATGATCATAACTTGAGCAAATGGATTTGAAATCACGCAAACTCGGATCCTACGGTTTCCCTATTTAATGGAAACATAAATCGAGTGATATTTTTATGTTTAAACGTTAAACGGGGCCAAAAATTATTCATCAAACAGAGATGCAAAAATGAAATGCGATAAAACTTTCGCAAACCCTAATGAACCCAAGTCTTGAAAGGTTTATGGATTGCATCCAAAAACTTCCAACCTGAGGCTCTAATACCACTTGAAGGATATGGTGAGATCCTTAAGCTCATCATGGAAGCGAGAGTATTGCACTGAATGCGATCAAAAGTGACTAGTTGCTTGAGGTAGCGGAATTTAATAAATTTTCATGCGGCAAAACCACATGACCCGAGAATACTTCTCGGATCATTCTGTCTAAACCACACACAAGTATTATGGTTACGTCTGGAAGTGTGGGTACGATCGAGTGTCTAAACAAAGAGACCTCTTGTCTCAAGTCCGATCTGACGGAGGAGGTGCTTGCGAGCGCTTTGACAAAACACGTGATCCTCGCAATCAATGTCGATAATCCAAGCGATGAATCTTCTGATATCGTCACACAAGATTTGACGTCTTCTTCACGAGTGAGGCGCACCGAAGGAGACATAGATCCATGAGCGAATGATCTGACAACATAACGATGATGCCATGGAGATGGCAACTCTCTTTGGGGCATCATAGTGGATGACCAAAAGAGAAGGAGGGAGAGATGGCGTGTAAAGATAAAGAGATAGGGAGAGAGCCTTGATGATGTTGTAAACTAAATGTTGTAACTTGAAGAGAAAGGGGTGCCTCTTTTTATATAGTATTTTGGGAGTGCATGGATCGCAATTCATGGACTACAAAAATAAGTGGTTGAGAATGATTTATGCTTCTTTCAATGGCCAAGATTTGTTGTAAAAACGCAACAACAATTAGTTTAATTTAGATTGAATATGTATTGATAAATCAATATAATTTAATCCAAAAATTACATCAATCAAACATAGAGATATTGGAAAGGAGATTACCTCACTCCGAATGGGAGTTGGTGGGAATGTTATGTAATCTCATGAGATTACATTATTCCATAGAAATCTCCAATATTTACAACAACACTTACTGTAAATTATTCTACAAAATTAATCATAACTATTTTGTGAGTATTGCAATCATGCCATTGAAAAAATGTGAATCACATTCACATCTCAAAATAAAATGTGAATCACATTTTCAATTAATTATCCAATGTGAATCAATTCACATCAACATTTAATTAACAAATGTAATTTACAAATTGCTCTCTCTTATAAATTATAAATCACATTTATAATATATATATGATTAATATGGATAGTGCTATCCACATTATTCATATGCATGATAATTAAATCACATTTAATAATCTTGGGTCTCCATTCTCCTGTGCCCAAATAATATGAATCACATTCCCATTATTCACATATTTGAGAATTAAATCATATTTAATTATCTATGATATCTCTACTTATAATATGAATTAAATTTATATTATTCATGATAATGAAATCACATTTAGTTATCAATTTTCTCAATACTTGGATACATATATCTACAATGAAATTATCCATGAACTCTTTCAAGGATAGTGTGCTTTCTCCGTAGATACTTGGAGATAAGGACATGGCGATTGTATTATTCCACTATAGTGACTTGGATATTGAGATCGTATCTCAAATCCAGATCTTGTGGACCTCTCATAGATGCTTGGTTAAATCAAGACCACAAATCTAATCTTCTCATTGCTTCTGAATCACATTCAGATCAATGACCAACATTTGGACCAAGATGAGATCACTTCTCTACTAAGATGAGTATCTAAAATCCAGAACCATTTCATCACTTACTGGGAATGGAAGCGTCATGGTTATACAATCGCTTATAATCACATTACCCTTAGGTATTTCTAATACATGTACATCCTGCATACTGGAAGACCCAAAATACACCAGACATATAAGATCAATTTTACATTGTCTACTACAGGGATTTTTCATTAAGTTTCTCATTCGATCATCGGAAGTTGGTATCGATCATATAATTTCCAAAAGAATATATCATACCTAGGTCTTGATCATATACTTTCCAAAAACATATATCAAACCCTACAAATTCAAAGAGAGATGATCGCGCGTGGAATTTGATTCTTCCCAATATCTCATGAGTGAGCTCATTTCTTCCAGTTCAATATATGAAACTGTATGATCCCTTTGAGAGACTGTATTACTCATATGCCCATGCATGCACACCAACGTGCAGGCGTATAGACCTTGGTTAGGTCATCAACCTAGTCGCCTGCCAAATGTACATACTGAGACATATAGTAACACATCTGTCTCCGGTCAGAGGATGCATGCCTATATCATGACAGCATACAACATGGGATTGTGGTTATCTGGATCTCATTATGTCAACTCTTTGACCTAACTTATCTAAAACCTTCGAATCTCTATTCGTATGCAGAGGACATGCATCAAGAGGTACGTTAGATATCAGCCTTTAGAGAAAGGATTTTCGTCTCCTTCTCAGGTTGGATATCCTCTCTTAATAATCATTTGACGGTGATTGATGAGTACCTAATCTAAGTCTTTAGATATTCATCCAAGCACCAGCCTCTATGATTTCATATTAAATCAAAAATTGTATGATCATTAAGATGGTCATTGTACATAACCGTAATTGTACTAAGGGACCTATTATGCAAATTAATAATTCTTTATTTCATATCAAGGAATGACATTCGCAATAACACTTATTGCATAATGGCTCGTCGTGGGCTCACATATCCAATAGGGTGGGTGTTGAAGACTGAACTGAGAATACAAGTTGGACTTGTAAAGTGGAAAGAGTTCATGCTTCTTTCATCGTAGTTTCATTTTTTCATATTATTAGGGAGCAATGAAAATGTAAAGAAGACTTAGACCTTGTAACGAGGCCTTTGGTTAGCTTATCTCATTCTTTGAAGGCTTATAAGGGAAATCATTTCAAAGTACAAAAAAACGAGAACTCTTTTTTAAAAAATAGTGAATGCTTTAATTTCCTTAATTAAGATATTAAAGTGTATTCTATTTTTCCTTTTATTTCATATGAAATCTCTCAAACACTTAACATTGTGCTTAAGATAGATTAATTTACTGGTCCAAATTATTAAGATTGGATCCATAATTTGGAACTCGTACTTGGGACTGAAAGCAAAGCTTTTGGGCTCTCGTATGTGAAGTATGATAAACCTCGGACAAAGGATGCATGTGAGTTCAACAAGAAAAGAGATGGAGAGTATTCGATCGTTAATTGCTACATTCATGGATCATTGTCTAATGTGCTTCAAAAGCAACTTATAGACAGTGAATCCACTCATGACATACTTATGAATCTGAATGAGTTGTATGGAGATGAGAATTGTACGCTTTCTACATTAAAATACAATAAGGATATTACGAAGAAAGAATTTCCCTCTAAAGGTGCAATGGTTGCACACGTTAAAGCGAAGCGCAATAGGAAGCATGGATCTTGGAAAGGTCATATCTAAGAGAAGAAGAAATGACAAATTATTGATCAATCTTCTAAAGCTTCAACACATCTGACACCCATAGATATGGATGTCTACCGTCATTGCAATAATATAGGATTCTAGAATAATAACCATCGAGAGTATCTAAAATCCTTAGAGAAGGACAAAAGTATTACACTGTCAAATAAGAAATTGACACTCATTGTTGAAACCAGCTTCCTTGTAGGATGAAAAGGAAGTTGGATTGTTGATTCTGGTGTTTCTCTACATATATGCAATCAATTGTGTATGTTTCAATACACTAGAAATATTAATGAAGGGGAAACAATCCTCTAGATGGGATCTGACACAAGTGTTATAACGATCACCATTAGGACATGCAGATGGAAGAGTCCTTGATATTAGAGATTTCTCTTTCTACCGAATGCTAGAAGGAAGTACTATCTATATTTATGATGGTTAGACATAGATACTCTCTTTTTTTATGTAGTACACTTATCATAAATCATTATGGTAATTTTATAAGAGATGGTACTCTAACACCAGGTATGAATTGAACATGCATGATTATCATATGAATGGCAATACCCCTGATAATAATAATAATAAAATTTCTAAATGATCAACAGAGGATGGAAAGCATTTAACTATGATGTGGCATCAAAGACTTAGACATGTTGTATTAATAGGATCAATGGACTTGTCAAAGACAAACCTTTGGATTTTATGGATGTCCATGATTTACCAACTTGCGAACATTGTATTCGTGGGAAAATGTCCATAACACCCATCTATAAGAAACGTGAACGATTTGAAGGTATATTGGACCTAATACATACTGATGTATGCGTTCTCTTTCGTACCACGACTTGAAATGGACATGTATATTATGTAACCTTTATTGATGATCATTCATGGTATGATTTTGCCTTTTTATTACATCACAAATATAAAACCTTTGAAAAGTTCAAAGAATTTGTGGCTTTGGTTGATAACCAAATAGGAAAGAAGATAAAATGGATTCGATCTAACCGAGGTGGTGAATACCTCTCCAATGAGTTCAAAGAAAACCATAAGAAGTGAGGAGTTATTTCCAATCTCAATCCTCCACGTACTCCTCAAGTCAACAGAGTTGCATAGAGACACAATAGAATCTTGTTGGACATGGTGGGATCAATGATGAGTAAAGAAAACTTACCTCTCAGTTTTCGGGGACATGCTGTAGAGACTATAACCTATGTCCTAAACAAGATTCCATCTAAATTTATACCCAAAATTCCTCACGAGCTTTGATATGGTACCAAGATAAGTATATGCCATTTGAGGATCGAGTGCTATTTGTCCCGTGCTAAAAACATGGATGCAAGCAAATTGAAATCTTGCACTATGAGTGTTACTTCATTGGATACGTAAAGAACGGTATTGGGTACCAACTTGATGATACTGAGACTCAAAAGGTATTCATTTTTAGATACATCAAATTTATAGAAGATGAATCACTTCGAAGTCCAGAAAATAATGAGGTTAAAGAACTAATCAAATCTAGTGAGACTGATGATGTTCCTGATCCAGAAATAAGAAATAATAAAAAAATTTCACGACTGTGCCCCTTATAAAGAGTTCTAGGGTTGTAAGACAACTTGAAAGGTAAAGATTCCATGTATTGGAAGAGTCTGATGATGATCCTACTTCATTTGATGAATGTAATCATGACATGGATAGCTGGATGTAGGAAATGAAATCTGAGATAGACTCCATGCAGAAGAATGGTGTATGGATGATAAATCTCGAATTCATGACTCTAAATCTCATTTATTTAGCTCAAATCCCTCGAAATCATAAGCATTTCTGCATTTATTCTGCATAATTAGCAATTGTACATGTTTTCATAAGAATTGCATTTTAGCTCGAATTCCTGCACAAAATAAGAAGCCAAAAATCTCAGTCAAAATTGACATGTAAATAGCCTACGTTCCCGAGTTTTTAACTCATTCATGCTAACTCCGAATGACCCAAAACCACCTCTACTACGTACATATCACTAACAAAAATAAAAAAATAAATACAAAAAAATCACTAACCGAAATAAGTGGACCAAAAACCAAATCCCTAATTTCAGGATTTCCGGACTAAAAATCTCATATCTTCCTCATCCACTGTCCGTTTTAATCCTACTCACTTTTGAACTAATGTACATTCAATTACCTTCAAAACAAGATCAAGTTCAAGTGAATCAGAGCTCGTATGTGAAAGATGGGTTTTGAGCCTCTTTTGTACATTTTGTATTTTAACGGTTTTTAACCTATTATTTTATGTACATAATTAACCTATTTTAATTTATTTATTTCTTATTTGTCTTCTTTGATAAAAATTTTATTAAATGCTTAAAAATCCAAATCCAAATTGAGCTTGAAATCAAAGAAACAAATTGAGTCCAGGTCTTCACTAACTGATTGTACAAAATTGATCTTTTTGATCTTTTATTTTATTTAATTAATAAAAATCCAAAAAAAATAGACTAGTGTGTAATTATTTATCTTTGATTTTTTGTATTTTTTCCAGATTTTTATCTGGTTTAAAAATGACATAAAAATTACAAAACCCAAAAATCAAGGTATTTTATGTACATGGGATACCCCAAAATTCAATTTGTTCATTTGATCCATGTTGGTTTTTATGTCTTCATGAAAGTTGTAGATCTCATCAAGACGAGCAATTTATGTGATAAACATTTTCGATTCAAGGCCGTTTACTATTTATTATTAATTTTACAAAGTATTTATTTACGGATTTTTGTGGTGCTGACACGTGGCAGCTCTTGGAGTCGTAACATGTCAGCCATTTTTTGATTTTTTATAATTATTAATTCATTTTATAAAAAAATAAAAATAATTAAATCCCGCACGTGCGAAGCACGTGCCTTCCGATGGCACAGTTGCCGGGGAGACAAACGACTTAGTTTTGTGTTTTGAAAAAAATTTCGTTCGGTTTTCCACATTCGGGTAGTCTGACCCCCGAATTTTCCACTGTAAATTCCATTTGTTTTCCTGCATTTATTTTCATCACTTATTTATCTTGTCTATTTCATTATTTTTGAGTCACTCTCGTACATTTTCTCTCTTATTTTTCTTGCAAGGTATCTGGCGTACTTGGAGCGACTTTTCCAAACCGAAGCATCTTCACCGACTCACGAACAAGCTGCAATTAATTTAAGATTGAGTCGAGTCGTGAGAGAGCGTAGAGTCTAGGTTTTTTATTTCTACAAACTCTTAAATTACTATAATTAATTCTCATTTACAACGGTGTCCGTGTGGACTCTCGCATGTGTAAAAAGACCTTAAACTTTCTTCTGTGGTGTGTCGTGGCATGTTTCACTCTCCGATGAGGGTGGGGTCTGACTTGATGGCGATAGACCTGCACATACGGCTCTCGGAACATTTTTAATTTTCGATTGTGCTCGTAGGAATTAGGCCACACTTCACATTAATTGAGACGCACATAGATCGTTCAAGTTAGCCAAAATTTAACTCAATTCTTTCCGGCTAATAGAACTTTCTGTCAGGTGCGGTTTTTCATCGGGTTGCATCCATATAGATTAAATTTCAATCTCTGTATTGCATACCACATGGAGACTGCGAGGATTCACTGTAAGTTTTCTAACTGATCATACATCATTGTTTTCAGGTGCATCGGCTTTTTCCGAATTTTCCCTCTTGTTTTTTCACACAAATTTAAAAGGAATTTGGGACTGGACGGTAGGCGTATCTTTGTGCTCATTTAATTCTTCAGTGATTGCATAATTAAAATTGAGACTGCAAAATATAGCCAATTTCAAATTAGCCCATAAAATCAAGAATTTTTGCGGGAGAGCAACCCCGACCTTGGATGTATCTATTTTTCTGAGGGAGCAAGAGACGACACTTAAGGCTAAAGCCAAAACTAGGATTTTCATTCAGACTACTGATTTTAAAAATGACTAGTTACTTCTCAATGAGGAATACAGGTAGCCAGTAATCGGTCCGGACATCCTTAGCAGAGTGGGTGGTTTAAAGGACACTGCGTAAGGCTTCATCCTTAAGTAACATGGGTAGTCGTTTTATGGTCCGTACTTACACCTATATTGGCTAAAAGTATATGCAACTGGTCGTACGAACTCAGGACAGTCTTTAAGAAAATTTCGGCACTAACAGGTCACTAAATTATTTTCCAAGATAGTTTTATCATCAACTTAAAATTGAAAAGATAATAGCTGAACTCTTACGGCTTCATTGTGTGAGTTGGTGAACCTGGGGTTTGATTTATGTTTGCATTGGTGTATGTGAACCGATATGGAAGATCAAAAGCTGCACATTTGATAAAATTTCTTTTCACTATCCTGTGGAACCATTTCTCTCATCTCTTGATTTCAATCTCATCATAGAACTTTTTCCAAATTGCAGACCCAACCCATCATTTCTTTCAACTCTTTCAAAAATGGCCGAACATTTTTCCGAAAATCCATTAGAGCTATATTATGAAAATGAATTTATCTCGGTTAGGCCCAAATCAAGTAAATCCTCTTCTTTCAATAATCCTCCAACATTTGCGGGAGACTATCACCCGCGGATGAATTCGGCCCCCTCATTGATATCCTACTCGAATCATCCGACCGCACATGACAACCTACCATCTTGGATTGAACCGTCTTATCCTCGGATTCTCGCTAATGAAGCATTTCAAGAGCAAAATACCTTTGAGTCTCGTGACTGGCCGAGAAACCAAACCCAGATGGAAAAACCCGCACTTAATGATCATCAGTGTTGGATTGACTGCAATGATCAAATCCCTATTGGTAAGACCAACCTGAATATCACTCATTTGATCAATCTATATATACAGGGGACCACATGGATTAGATCGACACATATGCACCCTGTATAACCCCATTATTTGAGGATACGAACAACCATGGAAGTAGACTCTACTCAAACCAGGATGACATGCCCAAGTCATGGTATGCTGAGTATGAGACCTACACATTCCTGCAAAACCCTTCCACTAAGAAGCCTCCTTCCATAATTTTGAAGGATATAGTATTACCCTCAAGGGCATCATGGAAACGTGATCGTCGTATCGAATACGATGCAGAACGACTAGTCGTACTAGTTATTCTGTGCAACGGAATTTAAAAAAAAATCATGCGATGAAACCACATAATCCAAGAACGATTCTCGGATCGTTTCATCTATAAACACAACAAGAATAAAGGAATACCTCTTGGATCATGGTTGATCAAGTCTCTAAGAGAAGAGACCTCCCATCTCAAGTCTGATCGTCAGAGAGATTGCTTGTAAGTGCGGGGACGAACCGCATAGTCCTCGCAATCCAACAAGATGATCCAAGCACGGTTGCTCCTGATCTCGTCGTACGAGATCGAACGTCTCCTTCGTGAGCGTAGTACTCCAAGAAGACTGAGAATTGAAGAACGTCGAAGCGGCAGTGCGGTGGCGATAGCATCGACGAGACTCGCCTCCAGGGTTTGTTGGACGACCACCAAGAAGAGGGAGAGAGGGTTGGCTTGTGAGAAGAAAGAGAGAGAGAGTTTTTGCTCCAATATTGCATAGCCCTAAAGAGCATGGTATGCCTCTCTATTTATGGGGTTTTGGGATCCATGGATCTCAATCCATGGGACATATAAAATCAATGGATGAGACTGATTTATGTCAAATCCAATGGCCAAGATTGTTGTTGGTGAAACCAACAAATTATGATCTAATTTAGATTAAAATATATTTGACAAAATCAAATATAAATCAATCCTAAATTACATCATCCAAATAAGGAGAGAATATGCATGGAGATCTCATCTCCATGTTTATTATGGTGGACGGCCACCCATTCCAATTAGGAATTGGGTGCCACCCACTTTATTTCTCATGGAGGCAATCTCATGAGATTTCATGAGATTGCATATCTCCATGGAAATCTCTCATTATTTATTTCCAACAATTTTGTTGTGATATATTCTTCAAAAAATATTTCACAATTAGTTTTGAGAATATTGCAATCTTACCATTGAAAAAATGTGAATCATATTCACAACCCAAAACAACATATAATTTACATTATCATATAATTACACAATGTGTATCCAATACACATAATAATTAATCAAAAAATATAAATTATAATTAGCTCTCTCTAATACATTATAAATCACATTTATAATATATTATGAACAATTGGATTTCTCTATCCACATTATTCTTATCGATAATAATTAAATCACATTTAATTATGTTGGATAATTTCTACACACATCAAGATGATTAAATCACATTTAATCATTATTTCTTCATTGCTTAGATATAAGGAATTATTCTTGAACCCTTCAAGAATAATGCAATTTCTCCGCAGATACTTGGAGATAAGGACAGGGCGATTGTATTGTTCCACGTATAGTGACTTGGATGTTGAGATCATATCTCAAATTCAGATCCCATGGACCTCCCACAGATGCTTGATCAAATCAAGACCGTAGACCTAATCTTCTCATTGCATCTGAATCTCATTCAAAACAATGTCCAGTTCATGGACTAAGATTAGGTCACTTCTCTAATGATAGGAGTCACTAAAATCCAAACCTGTTTCATCACTCCTTCGGAATGGAAGCGTCATGGTTATACGATCATTTATGATCACATCACCCTCAGGTATTCCCAATACCTGTACACCCTGCATACTAGAAGACCTATGATCATTCTGAAGATAAAGATCATTTTTATATTGTCATCTTCAGGGTTTTATAAATTAAGTTTCTCAATCTTGGTCACTGGGAATTGGTATAGATCATATGCTTTCCCAAAGCATATATCTTACCTTCAAATTCTTGTCATCCTTCCAAAGCATGACGACCATGCATGGAATTTGATCAGTCCCAATACCTCATGAGTGAGCTCATGTCTCCCAGTTCATAAGTGAACCTATATGATCCCTTTGAGAGATCATATTACTCATATGCCCTTACATGCACACCAGCTCGCTGGTGTATAGACCTTGGTTCGGTCATCAACCTATTGGTCTGCCAAATGTACATACTCAGACATATAACAACACATATGTCTCCGATCAAAGATGCATGCCTATGATGTGACGGCATTCAACATAGGTCTTTGGTTATCTCGATCTCGTTAAGTCAACCCATTGACTCAACTAATCTGACACCTTCGAATCAATATTCCCATGCAGAGGACCTGCATCAAAAGGTCAGTCAAAAATCAGCCATTTGAGAAAGGATTGTCATCTCCTACTCAGGTTGGAGATCATTACTTAATAATCATTTGACGATGCTTGATGAGTCCTCTATCTAACTCCTTAGATATTTATCCAAACATCGGCCTCTATCATTCATTCAATGAATCAACAGCTGTATAATCATCAAGTTGGCCATGGTACATAACCCTTATTGTACAGAGGGACCTTATAGTGCATTCATTCATTCAATCTCAGAAAGGGAGTGAAAAGATAATCAATAACTTTCATTGATAATTTATTTATTACAATAACATTTATTGTAGGAATGGTTCGCCCGGGGCTCACATTGCTAACAATCTCCCACTAGCCCTCAGAACCATTTAGGTACAATCCTTAAACCCATACTCATTACATGTTGGTTGAAAACCTTCTGTGTCAGAGGTTTGGTAAGAGGATCAGCAACATTGTCGGTAGAGGCCACCTTAGTGATGATGATGTCACCACTCTTTTGTATCTCCCGTATGATGTGGTATTTCCTTTCCACATGCTTGCTCTTCTGATGCCATATGGGTTCCTTTGCCTGGGCAATGGCTCCCGTGTTATCGCCGAGAAAGGGGATGGGAGTATCAGAGGAAATTACGCCAAGCTCCAGGATGAACTTGCGCTACCACACCGCCTCCTTTGCAGCATCCGATGCGGCAATGTACTCGGCTTCTGTTGTTGAATATGCACTAGTGTCCTGCTTCTTGCTTCTCCGGCTTACAACACCACCATTCAACAAGAACACAAACCCTGATGTCGACTTTCAATCATCAACATCCGATTGGAAGTCAGAAACTGTATATCCCAAGACTTGGAGATCACCATCTCCATAGACCAAGATATAATCTTGCATCCGTCTTAGATATTTGAATATGTTCTTTACTGCATTCCAGTGTTGTTCTCCATAGCAGGATTGGTATGACTTATCACTCCCACTGCATGGCAGATATCTGGCCTAGTACACATCATGGCATACATTAAGCTTCCTACAGTTGATGCATAAGGACATCCAGCCATGGCCTTCTTTTCCTCAACAATTTGAGGAGCCATTCCTTTAGACAGGTGGATACCATGTCTTAAGGGTAGGAATCCTTTCTTAGAACTATCCATACGGAATCGTTCAAGAATCTTCGTAATGTATCCATGTTGTGACAATCCCAAAATCATCTTTTCTCGGTTTCTGAACAACTTCAGGACTAAGATGTAAGTGGCTTCTCCAAGATCTTTCATCTCAAAGGTATGGGATAGCCAAATCTTCACACTGGTCATCATCCCTATATCATTCCCAATGATAAGGATATCATCTACATAAAGCACGATAAACAAAATGGCGCTCCCACTAAGCTTCTTGTATACACAAGGTTCATCAAGATTCTGCACAAAATCATAACTCTTTATGGTTTTGTCAAATCTGATGTTCTAGCTACGAGAAGCTTGCTTGAGCCCATAGATGGATTTCTTAAGCTTGCATACTTTGCCATCCTCAGTTATGAAGCCCTGGGGCTGCTCCATGTAGATATCCTCCTCGAGGTATCCATTGAGGAAAGTCGTCTTGACATCCATCTGCCGGATGTCGTAGTCAAGATATGCAGCTATAGCTAGTAGTGTCCTGATGGATTTAAACATAGCCACAGGAGAGAATGTCTCATCGTAATCGATGCCTTCTCTCTGTGTAGCCCTTGGTTACGAGTCGTGCCTTGAAAGTCTCTACTTTCCCATTAGGGCCCCTCTTTCTCTTGAAGATCCATTTACACCCAATGGGTTTTACCCCTTTAGGTGGATCCTCTAGGGTCCGTACACCATTATTATGCATGGAGTCAATTTTTGACTTCATTGCCAGCATCCATCTATCCATGTCTTGATCCGTGAGTGCTTCATCAAATGAAGTAGGATCAATGTCAGTCTCACTTGATACATGGAATCCATACCTTTTAGGTGGTGCAACCACCCTCGAACTCCTTCGAAGAGGTATGGGCGTTTCATCTTTATTTATCTCTTTGTTTTCTAGTCTAGGAAGCTCTGAATCCTCAGGGGACTCAATGAGTTCCTCTACTTCATTTTTGTCTTGACATTTAAGGAAATCGTCCTCCAAAAACTTCACATCTCTAGAGACAAAAACCTTTTGGGTCTCACCCATCATAGAGCTGGTATCCAATACCATCTTTAACATACCCAATGAAATAACACTCACGAGTACGAGATTCTAGCTTACTTGCATCCACGTTCTTCGTATGGACCAAGCAACCCCAAACCCTCAAGTGATTAACACTAGGTTTGGTTCCATACCAGAGCTCATGAGGAGTCTTAGGCACAGATTTGCTAGGAATCTTATTCCAGATATATATTGCAGTCTCTAATGCATATCCCCAGAAACTAAGAGGTAAATGTGCTTTACTCATCATTGAACGGACCATGTCCATGATGGTCCTATTGCGTCTTTCAGCAACACCATTAAGTTGGGGAGTTCCAGGAGGAGTGAAATTGGAAACAATTCCATTATCCTTAAGATATTCCTTGAATTCATCTGATAGGTACTCGCCACCTCGATCAGATCGAATCCGTTTAATCTTCCTATCGGTTTGGTTCTCAACCAAAGCCTTGAACTCTTTGAACTTTTCAAAGGTTTCAGATTTATGACGTAATAGGAAGACAAACCCGTATCGTGAATGGTTGTAGATAAACATCAAATAATATCAATATCAATTTCGAGTCGTGGTACTGAAGGGACCACATACATCGGTATGTATTAGGTCAATAATACCTTCGCATCTTTTAACCTTGTTACGGAAAGACATCCTAGTCATTTTACCTCGAATACAATGTTCACAGGTAGGTAAAGATTGAACCTATAGAAAATCTAAATGTCCATCCTTTATCAATCTATTGATCATATCAACAGACAAATGACCAAGGCTTTGATACCAAATCATATTCGAATGATTTTTATTCTCTCTGGATCTCTTAGGGTGTTTATTAGTGGTTGTAACATTAATGATATGCTCATTAATGCACAATTCATAAAGTCCTCTAGAAGTTAAAATACCATCTGCAATATATTTATTATAATGATTTATTACTAATTTATTACAGAACAGGAATGAATATCCACTTCTAACTAACTTAGATACAGATATTAAATTCCTTCTAACTTAGGGTACATAAAGACACTCTTTAAGTATTAGGACTATACCACTAGATAATGATAGTCGACAAGTCCCGACGGCGACTGCTGCAACACTTGCATCAGATCCCATCTGGATGACTATCTCCCCTTCCTTTAGATCTCTAGTTTCCTGAAAAAATACAACAAATTGCATACATGAACAGAAGCACCAGAATCTACAACCCAACTTCCTTCTCGTCCAACGAGAAAGCTAGTTTCAATGATGAAAGTAGATTTCATACCTGATAGGGCTTTACCTTTGTCTGACGACTTCAGGTATTTCAGGCAGTTACGCCTCCAGTGCCCCGACTTTTTGCAATGGTGACAGACGTCGGATTTCTTCGACGCTATCAGTGTGGATGCATTAGAATATGAGCCAACGCCTTGACTCTTGTTCTTTCTCTTCTGGGTCGGGCCCTTACGAGAATCTTGCTTCCGATCGTGCTTCCCTCTGACCTATGCAACCATTGCACTGCCAGCGGGACCATCTTTCTTCATTACGTCTTCTGCAGACTTTAATGCAGCAAGAAGACCAGCGTTCGATAAGTCCAACTTATTCATGTGGAATGAAATCACAAAATTATTGAAAGACTTGGGCAAAGATAGCAGAATGAAGTCATCTTGCATGTCTGCATCCATATTTGCCCCAAGAGTCTAGTTCAGACAAGTACCCAAACATTTTGAGTACGTGCTCTCGAACCGAAGTTCCTTCCTGCATCTTGCAGCGAATGAGCTCTTTCATAATATTATAACGCTGGGTGCAGTTGATGTCACCAAACATACCTTTAAGATTCTGCATTATCTCCTGGCATGTGCTCATCTCCACATGTTGCTTCTGCAGAACATTGGAGAGAGAACTCAGGATATAGCATCTAGCCAAGATATGATATTCATCATACTTGTCATTGTATGCTTTTTCTTCCTTGGATTTAGGGCTCTCATGCTTGTCCTTGAAGAGCACATAACTTATGCGCTTTGCAGAGAGAACAAGCTCTAAATTACGGATCCAATCCGAGTAATTTGGACCTGTCAACTGATTCACCTCAAGAAGCCTGCTTAGTGGGTTTAAGGACTTCATTTTCTGAAATTAAGAATGCACTACATTAGAACATATAATCATATATTCAGATTTATGATATTTGATTAAAGCATTTTTAAATCAAATTGTTATTGCTCTGTCAACCTTGAAAGTTTATTCCCTTAATCACTTTCAAAGTAAGAGATATACTTACCGTTATATCTCAAGCAAGAACGGGGATCTCCTCCTTATCTTTGTCATATCCCAATAATATGAGAACCTATGACTCCAATAAAGAGAAGCGGAAACACATTATGCCTTGCAAGTCCAACTTGCATATCCCAATACGATCTTTAATACCCGAGCCCACCAACCCTAAGGTGATGTTGACCCGTCATTAATTGAACCAACCTCAACAGGAATACAACTCGCTATGCGCAATCCAATATCGCCCCAATAATATGAGGACCCGATATTGGGGTCACTACGCACACGTCCTTACTCTTTCGAGAAGCGATGAGCCTGATCCAGATGCGCTTGCATATAGGAGCTGTCACTTCAGACATGCGTCTCCCACATGCAATCCCTGGCGACGGAACCGTTCGCCTTGACGGGAGACCATGGATGTCACTTATGTGATCCTCCACCTCATATTCAAATTTTAATTAATTATCATTAATTTATATTCATATAATTAATTCTTCAAAGGGAAATAACAACTCTATTCATAATAGAGTGTCTCAATTGGATATAATCAATTTAATCACATTAAATTAATTACCAATCCAATTCAATCAACAAACTTAATTATTTTACTTGAATATATATATATGGTAATATCTCAAAGTACGTATTAATTAGAATTTTAATAATTTGAAAATACACTTTGATTTTCTCTGGCATTAACGAGTCCCTACGCGCTGTCATGGCCAGTACCGACGAGAGTGGGACGGACCCCATACGTTGCAACCCGCAACCCCAATGATATCCGACTAGACACCATATCCACCTCAGGAAAGGATAATGCCAAATATATCAATTTGTACTTGAGATGATCATCGGTTCTTCAACCGAAATTATATCATATAGTAATATTCAAAATATTTTTGATTATAAGGAAATTTGCTACACAAATTCCCAATCCTATTCAAGCATCAAGTTTGATGATTGTGCTTCCAATTATGATTTAGATCAAATATAATAAATTAATTGGTTGAACCCAAGTCAATTAAGAAAATAATCATCTTCCAATATTTCACAAATATTTTCCATAATTATTTCATGAAATTAACAATTAATTTCATTAATTGACAATCACATGGTTTTTGATTAGGACTGCAATTTCAGTAGTTACCCCTACTCACTAAAATTAACATATCTCAATCAATTTAAATCCAAATTAGACAAACGCAATTTTAGAAGATTGCTATCTTGATTTAGGATAAAATCCAAGTGATGTTTCACGCATTTCGAGGTGGATCAAAACAGTAATTAACTCTTTCATCATGTTAAGATTCACAGTTCCCGCAACAGTGCATACATGTTCATTAAAACAACCATATCTCGAGCATACGGAATCCGAATTACGCAAACTCAGATCCTATGGTTTCCTTGTTTAATGGGGAACAAAGTACAAGTGAATAATTCGTATTAAATATTTTAAACATGGCCGAAATTATTTACTAAACAGATCTGCGAAAATTAAATGCGACAAAATTTTCGCGACCTTAATGAACCCAAGTCGTCCTAGGTTTGCGAATCATATTCGAAACCGTTGACCTAAGGCTCTGATACCACTTGAAGGCTTTGGTATTATCTGCAAGCGCATCACAGAAGCGTGATCGTCATATGGAATACGACGTAGAACGACTAGTCGCACTAGTTGTTCTGTGATGCGGATTTTTAAAAAAAATCATGCGATGAAACCACATGATCCAAGAACGATTCTCGGATCGTTATATCTATAACCACAACAAGTATAAAGGAATACCTCTTGAAGAGTGTATGATCAAGCCTCTAAGAGATGAGACCTCCCGTCTCCAGTCTGATCGTCGGAGAGATTGCTTGCAAGTGCGAGGATGAACCGCATAGTCCTCGCAATCCAACAAGATGATCCAAGCACGGTTGCTCCTGATATCGTCGTACGAGATCGAACGTCTCCTTCGTGAGCATAGTACTCCAATGAGACGGAGAATTGAAGAACGTCGAAGCGGAAGTACGGTGGCGATAGCATCGATGAGACTCTCCTCTAGGGTTTGGTGGACGACCACCAAGAAGAGGGAGAGAGGGTTGGCTTGTGAGAAGAAAGAGAGAGAGAGAGAGAGAGAGAGAGAGAGTTTTTGCTCCAATATTGCATAGCCCTAAAGAGCATGGTATGCCTCTCTATTTATGGAGTTTTGGGATCCATGGATCTCAATCCATGGGACATATAAAATCAATGGATGAGACTGATTTATGTCCAATCCAATGGCCAAGATTGTTGTTGGTGAAACCAACAAATTATGATCTAATTTAGACTAAAATATATTTGACAAAATCAAATATAAATCAATCCTAAATTACATCATCCAAATAAGGAGAGAATATACATGGAGATCTCATCTCCATGTTTATTCAAGGTGGACGGCCACCCATTCCAATTAGGAATTGGGTGCCATCCACTTGATTTCTCATGGAGGCAATCTCATGAGATTTCATGAGATTGCATATCTCCATGGAAATCTCTCGTTATTTATTTCCAATAATTTTGTTGTGATATATTCTTCAAAAAATAATTCACAATTAATTTTGAGAATATTGCAATCTTGCCATTGAAAAATTGGGAATCATATTCACAACCCAAAACAACATATAATTTACATTATCAATTAATTACACAATGTGTATCCAATACACATAATAATTAATCAACAAATATAAATTATAATTAGCTCTCTCTAATACATTATAAATCACATTTATAATATATTATAAATAATTGGATATCTCTATCCACATTATTCTTATCCATAATAACTATAATAACTAAATCACATTTAATTTTGTTGGATAATTTCTATACACATCAAGATGATTAAATCTCATTTAATCATTATTTCTTCATTGCTTAGATCTATGGAATTATTCTTGAACACTTCAAGAATAATGTGATTTCTTCGTAGATACTTGGAGATAAGGACAGGGCGATTGTATTGTTACACGTATAGTGACGTGGATGTTGAGATCATATCTCAAATCCATATCCTATGGACCTCCCACAAATGCTTGATCAAATCAAGACCGTAGACCTAATCTTCTCATTACATCTGAATCTCATTCAGATCAATGTCCAGTTCATGGACTAAGATTAGGTCACTTCTCTAATGAGAGGAGTCACTAAAATCCAAACCTATTTCATCACTCCCTCGGAATGGAAGCGTCATGGTTATACAATCGTTTATGATCACATCACCCTCAGGTATTCCCAATACATGTACATGCTGCATACTGGAAGACCAATGATCATTCTTAAGATCAAGATCACTTTTATACTGTCATCTTCGGAGTTTGATCATTAAGTTTCTCAATCTTGGTCACTAGGAATTGGTATAGATCATATGCTTTCCCAAAGCATATATCTTACCTTCAAATTCATGTCATGATTCCAAAGCATGACGACCATGCATGGAATTTGATCACTCCCAATACCTCATGAGTGAGCTCATGTCTCCCGGTTCATAAGTGAACCTGTATGATCCCTTTGAGAGATCATATTACTCATATGCCCGTACATGCACACCATCTCGTCGGTGTATAGACCTTGGTTAGGTCATCAACCTATTGGTCTGCGAAATGTACATACTCAGACATATAGCAAAACATATGTCTCTGGTCAGAGGATGCATGCTTATGCTGTGACAGCATTCAACATAGGTCATTGCTTATCTCGATCTCGTTAAGTCAACCCATTGACTCAACTAATCTGACACCTCCGAATCACTATTCCCATGTAGAGGACATGCATCAAGAGGTCAGTCAGATATCAACCATTTGAGAAAGGGTTGCCATCTCCTACTGAGGTTGGAGATCATCACTTAATAATTATTTGACGATTCTTGATGAGTCCTCTATCTAACTCCTTAGATATTCATCCAAACATCAGCCTCTATGATTCATTCAATGAATCAACAATTGTATGATCATCAAGTTGGCCATGGTACATAACCCTTATTGTAGAGAGGGACCTTATAGTGCATTCATTTATTCAATCTCAGAAAGGGAGTGAAAAAATAATCAATAACTTTCATTGATAATTTATTTATTACAATAACATTTCTTATAGGAATGGTTCGCCCGGGGCTCACATTGCTAACAAATTTTTTAGGAGAAATTTTCAGAAAATAACGATCATGTATTGGACATTCCAAGAAACTCCTCTCCAAGCACATATAGGAGAATGGAAGATGAAAATACTGAATTGCAAAAACACACATTGACTGCTCCAATGATTGATCATAAGCAGATTTTGGAGAATGATATTTCGAGGATAAATAAAAGATTCGAATTAATGGAGGATAGATTTCAAAAATTTGCCGACCGACTAATTTCACTCTCTGGGATCTCAGATATAAAAATGAATGAGGAAATGATTGAATCTCATGCTAAAAATTTTGAGGATATTCAAAAACCCCTGCTCATCCACATCATCACACCACATAGAAAATACCAAAAAAATTGGAATATTCGAAAACCACAAAAAATCAGAAATTTCAAAAAATACATAAAAATTGAATCTGAAGAAGATCTGAAAATTTTGGATCCTACTTTGCGGGAAGCCTTGGAAAAAAGATTGATTTTTTAACTTCCCTTTATAAAGGCGCCATTGAACAGTTCCCCAACCTTAAAGGTTTTGTAATGGACAAATTAATTATGAAAAAGTCGGGCAGGATAAGAACAAAGACTGAAAGACATATCTTGTCAATGGCCTCCTCCTTGGTGATGAGGAGAAAAACCAAGAGCAGCATAGTGAGCGGTTGCCCAGATTTGACTTTGAAATCAAAGACACAATTTTCACCCATGCTCGGATTGATGACGATTCACCGATCAATATCCTCCCAACCTCTGTATTTCATGAACTTAAACTCAGATCGATCAGGAAGATACGAGAGATTGTTCAATTGGCTGACCGATCAATAAAGCTGCCAAGAGGAATCATTTCTGTCATAATGACCTTCCAAGGTGCTCCGCTCATAGTAGAATTCACGATCATTGATATTGAGCATCAAGGAGAATTCACCCAGTCTCCAATTATTCTCGAAAAGCAATTACTGGTATTGGCTAAGGCAATTTTTGATTGTGAGACTCGGAAAATCAATTTCACAACATTGAAAGCACTTCGATCTGACACAGTCTTTGAGGAACAACGATTTTCTGAGGCAACCCACGAAGTCCCCGACGACCGCAACCATGAAGCGGTAGAAGAGCCCTACCCCGCTGTTATACCTGAGATAGCGGTTGTTGATGAGTTGGTTTAGAGAATCTCCCCATTGCCCCATTCCCAGCCGCTCTCACCATGGAGAATCATGTATATGAATCATATGATCCGGAGACTTGAGCATGGGCACACCCTGGGTCAACCTACTCTGACTACACGGATTACATCAACTCGACACAGGAATGCTACGACATCGAATCAATTAAGAACGAACATGCAGAAAATCTCCCCAGTATTTCAATTCCTGCGGATCTCAAAATAGATAAATGTTTCTTCTATGATCCTGAGACATATGGTCGGTCGCACCCTGGAGCAACATTCTCTGAATATCTTGACCAAATCATCCCAAATTGAGAGTGCACCAACATTCAGGAGACTAAGAACAAACACGCAGCCCGAAAACTGACCAAGGAGAAGAATTCCAATGGCTATTCATCTAGATACTCAAGTGAACTGACACCTTCACGAAACAGAAAAAGAAAGTCACCTTTGACCTTTCGAAAGAGGAATCAGCTGATGATCCCTCATCAGGTCTGGAAAAGGTAGTCTACATGAGTGAAGTATGTTCGGCAGCTCTAAAGCCATATCTTTGTAAGGATCCAAAAATCGATTCTCGTTGGACAACTCCCGTTCCTAACTACTATTCATCCAAAGCTGATGCTCCTACCCTCTTCAAGTACACAGGAATTATTTCTTATGAGCTGACTGAGACCGGTGCTTCTGAGTTCTGAGGACAAACTGCTTGATCCCAAAAAGGAATAAATTTTGAGGAAACAATTGAAGAAACAAAAAGACATGAATATCTGGAGTGTGTCCACTTTCAAATACTATTCCTCCGAGGATAATTCTAATGATAGCTACCTTTCATCTGACTCAAATGTTTCATCTGTTATCCATCATGATTTTTCTGAGGATGACACTGATAATAGTTGGGAATCATATGCTTCATCTCCATCTTGTTATAGAGATATCCCATCACAGGCTCACAAGAAGATCAACCAAAAACCGCCTTAATCATCTGCTACCCACCCTCCGTCCCGACCACATCAATCTCATTGTACAACTTCTTCCTCTACTTAGGACAAGGCCTAAGTATGGGGGGCGATGCCATTTGTATATACCATTTCCCTCATCACACTTTTCCTTCTCAATCACTCCATTTCCACCTTTCTCCTATACTTAGGCTGACCAGAGCCTAAGTATAGGGAGGACCGACGCACACCTGTATATACTCTCTTCATCCACATATCTTGACGGCTTCATTTTTTCCGCTCTTCTTCTATACTTACACTGTTCACGGTCCAAGTATAGGGGGGCGGACCAATGTATGCCGATTTTTACTCTCTTACGCTTAGCTCGAGCTATGTCTTCTTTTCGCTTCTTCTGCTCTGAGGACACAACACTCACTAAGTATAGGGGGGTCTGTATATATACTATGTACATATTTTACCCATATCACGTACTTTCGCGTAAGTCTATATGTATTTACAAGGTGGGTAACTACCATGAAAAAAACTACAAAAAAAAGTTTTGCCACTAATTGTGACCAACCCAACATTTTTGAAAAAAATAGCTTCTTATTCATCTTTTGCATTAAAAAAACCCAAAAATCCCTTACATAAAAAAATTGTCTGCATTTCACAACACCTGCACTTCATCCAGCATCGCATTCATTCGCATGAAAAGTCATTGGGTTCTGAACCGAGTTATGAGCCGAAACCGAGAGTGGTCTAGACTTGACCTTAATCCTCATAATTTTCAGAGGAATTTCACCAAGAAATAAGATTTTAGAACCTTCGGGTCTTTGACTTAATTCTTTAAGTTACACATGACAATGTGCAGTGATTGACTCTTAGTGGCTAACCTGGTCTCTTCATTCTGGGTACAACTCTGGAATAGGGAATTAATTTGTACTCTCGCACTATGCACTTAGCTCAACTCAGACGGGATGTTGGAAGACTGTGTGAGTTTCTTTTCTGGTAGCGTGGAAATCTAAAGACCGGAGTACGGGTTGAAATAAATCTTCGGAAAAGGGATGGACGGCTTGGCACAACTTTTTCTAAGTCCCCAAAAAATGTACGTAAACAAAAATATTCTATATCTGTAGGGGAACAACAAGATCCAAGCAGAACCACTAAAAATTCCAAATACAAAGAATCATTCTACCAAATAAATATCTGACCAAAAAGGTCCAAGATTTAAGAAACCTGCAGATGTTGGTGGAGACTTAGCTACATTGACCATCTTCAAAACGAGAGGTGACTACATTGGCCACCCTCCAGTTCTTTTACCCTTCTTCTATCTTCTCCCCCCAATTTGATTGTGAACACAACACGATAGACCTTAGAAGGAAATACCTGACTCCCCGAGGATGAGTTACTGGTGAGGAGGTTTGCGCGGTAGTCCGACATTCTAGGTGGGAAGAGCTAAAACCTTTCACACACATGAGTCGATTGTTCAATGTTCATAGGGTATGCTTTGGGAAGAGGATTGTTCTAAGATGACTTCTGAGCTGAAACTGTAACAATGATGTGTAGAACTTGAAGGCTATTGATTTTGAAATTCTAAGTCTTACAGAAGTTCCGCTAAACTAATAATCCAAAGGTCGAGTCTTGTTTCACTTTCACCTTCAGCTCATGGTCTTGGTATGGAACCCAATCTCATTTCACCTCATGGCATTTCTTTTTGATGCTCAAATACCTCTAAGTATAGGGGGATGATAAATCTCGGATTCATCACTCTAAATATCATTTATTAAGCTCATCCCTCAAAAACATCAGCATTTCTGCATTTATTCTGCATAATTAGCATTCGTACATGTTTTCATAAGAATTGCATTTTAGCACGAATTTCTACACAAAATAAGAAGCCAAAAATCTCAACCAAAATTGACCTGTAAATAGCCTAACTTCCTGGATTTGTAACTCATTCATGCTAACTCCGAATGACCCAAAACCACCTCCACTATGTACATATCACTAACAAAAATAAATAAAAAAATACAAAAAAATCACTAACCCAAATAAGTGGACCAAAAGCCCAAACCCTAATTTCAAGATTTTCGGACTAAAAACCTCATATTGTCCTTATACAGTGTCCATTTTAATCCTACTCACTTTTGAACTAATGTACATTCAATTACCTTCAAAACAAGACCAATTCAAGTGAACCAGAGCTCATATGTTAAAGTTGGGTTTTGGGCCTCTTTTGTACTTTTTGTATTTTAGCGATTTCAAACCTATTATTTTATGTACCTAATTAACCTTTTTTAGTTTATTTTTTTTCATTTGTCTTCTTTGATAAAAGTTTTCATAAAATGCGCAAAAATCCAAATCCAAACTGAGCTCGAAATCAAAGAAACAAATTGTGTCCAGGTCTTCACTAACTGATTTACAAAATCCAAAAATCAAGGTATTCAATGTACTTGGGATGCCCCAAAAATTCACTTTGTTCATTTGATCGGGTTTTCATGTCTTCATGAAAGTTGTAGATCTCATCGAGATGAGCAATTTCTGTGAATAAACTTTTTTGATCTGAGGCCGTTTACTATTTATTATTGATTTTACAAAGTATTTATTTACAGATTTTTATGGTGCTGACATGTGGCAGCTCCTGGAGCCGCCATGCGTCAGGCATTTTTCAATTTTTTATATATTATTAATTTTTTTATAAAAAAAATTAAAACCCGCACGTGAAACGCACGTGCCCCGCGTCCCTTCTCCCCAGACCGCCACTTGGCACCCATCTGGCTGTCCGATCTCGGCCGATCGGATGGCCATGGGTCGTCGTCCTCCCAGGACCCTTTCCCATTATGGCCTCCGCCAATCACCGCTCCCCCGAAATCTCCGCCGCGCTGCCCCACCATATCTTCGAATCCCCTCGATTTCGGCCATCAACGATCATCCAAATCCATCTCCAATCTCACACCGGCATCGCTACGTTGATCAAATCCCCATGTCCCGTTGATCTCCAAATCAAATCCTCCCTGATTCGTTTCCATCACCAACAAGAACCTCGTACCATATTTAATAACCATCGTCGCCCCAGAAGCCTTCATTCGTCGGTTGCAGTCCATCGCAATGGAGCTCGGTGGTGACAGCACGAGCTCCTCTTCCTTCCCGACGAGATCCGAAGCCTCCCCCCTGCTTCGTTGCAGTGTGGCATACTCTGCCTACTGTTGTTGCTCCGGTCTTCATCGGCTGTCCAGCCAACGGCGTTCATCGACACCACCTTCATCACCTCTGCCTACTCCACCGACTACCCGTTCGTCTTCAACACCGCTACGACCACGACTACCTCCAACCTCCAGGGAACTCGCCTCTTCGATGCTCCTCCGCCTCCATCTTCGACAACAACTCCCCTCCAGGCACTTCACACTACGACGTCCACCACCGCCAATAGCCAGCTCTTGTTCCGGCTACCGCCAAAGCCTCCACCACGACCAAGTGCTTCGCAACTGCCATGACATCTCCAGGAGTGACCCTGCTCCGCCAACCCCTCCGCTCCTCGCCGTCGGGCATACTCGAGACCCACCGCGCACGTGCGAGGCACGTGCGCCTGGGGGGAATGACCTAAGAACCCTAGGGGTCGCATGCTGGGCAGGTGACCCTCTAGAAAAATTGCAAAAGCCCCTCGGAGAAACTCCATATTGCAGCACACCCCCCGCCGACAAGGGCACGTGTTTAGCACGTGACCTGTTGGAAATTTTACAACCCCCCCAGATTATAGGTAATCGCATCTTAGACCTTTTGCAATTTTAATTATCTATTTATATACTGCAGAAATACCCTTGTAGAATACCCTTGTATTCCCCATTGGTGTTGAACTTCTTCATTGCATCCTTTTTTTATCAAAACTAGCACTTTGTTCTACGTTTAATTATCTACATCTTTGCATTTATCTGACATTTTTGTGATCGATTGTAAATTAATAATTAATTATTTTGTGGAAAATTGTGAATATTTCCCATTTTGTGCTCTGAAGGTTATATTTGATTAACCATTGCTCTTAAATTTCCCGAAAAATCATATATTATAGAATTAATTGTGTTTGACATTGTGCCCAAAAAGAATCGCATTTGCATGCATAGTTTATCAAGTAAAAATCATTTTGCATATTTTGATGTTTCATTTTTAATAGGTATTGAAACTAGTATTTTTAAGGTTTCGGATTTTTCTGAGATCAATCACCTAGTGATAGATCTTAGATAATTTTGTTTCTTGAAAATAATTAGGTTTTATATTTATTATAATTAAATATTGAAATTCAATTTGTTTGCATTTAAAAAATCATAAAAAAATTAGTTTTGCATCCAAAAATTCCAAAAAAAATTTACAGTGCAGTCATTTAATCATATTTTGCATAGTGGCCAAAGTTTTGTATTTTTTGGACATCATTTGATCGACTTTTACATTTTAGTCCCTAAAATAGGCCAAAATTGCATTTTGCATCCTTTATTGCATTAAAAACTACAAAAAAAACCGCCTCGAAAACCATGCATGAATTTTGATAGACATAATTCTAGGTTGTTCCTTTGACTCCTTGTGTTCGACCTTGGTGAAGGATATTGAGGATCCTTAAGCGCATCACAGAAGCGTGTCGATCGCATCATATGCAATCGGAGCAACTAGTCACACTAGTCGCTAGATGCGGCGGAAATTAAAATTTTTAAAACTAAAGATGAAACCACATGATCACGAGAACACTTCTCGAATCGTTTCATCAAACCACATAGTATAAGGAATACCTCTTGGAGCGTGGTTGTAATCGTGAGATCCCAAACAAGAGATCCTCCTGTCTTAAGTCCGATCCACGAAGAACACACTTGCGGGAACGATGATGAGTCACGTTCCTCCTGCAATCCTCGATGAAGATCCAAGCAATGGATCTCCTGATTTCGTCAAACGAAATCTGTCGTCTTCCTTTAGAGTAAGCAACTCCAAAGAAGAAGGAGATCCTTGAGTCATAGAAGGAGAAGGCAAGATGCTCTCCTCCTCAATACACAAAGTGGACGGCCACTTGATATTGAGAGAGAGAGAGGCTAGACGAGAATGAGAGAGAGAAAGAGTAGTAGTCTTCTACAACTCTTGATGATGTACCAAGAAAGGCTAGGCTAGCCCTCCTTTTATATTAGTTTAGGTTCCAATGGATCTCAATCCATGGGATACATAGATCCAACGACCATGCTTGGTCTATGTAATAATCAATGGCTATGATTGTTGTTGGCTAAAACCAACAACATTTATTTATATTAAATTAAATATATGTTGCAACATTATCAACACAATTTAATTTAACATAGATTAATTTATCAAGAGATAATGTGATAACAAAAAGGGAGGCAACAAACCACCCTAAATTATAGGGGGCGTCACCTATGAATAAGTCATAGGTGACGCCACCTTTATTTAGGTGGTAATTTTTGTCTCCTTTTATTTTATCTTATTATCTCTATTATTGCAATAATATCCACCAAATTTATTCCAAATTAATTTTGAATATTTCAATCATGCCATCGAAAAATATGTGAATCAAATTCACAACCCAAACTAATTTGTAAATTACATTTCCAATTAATTAATAAATGTGAATCCAATCCAGATTTAATAATTAACAAATGCTATTTACGAAATTTCTCTCTCTTGAATATATGTATATTATAAATCATATTTATAATACACAAATATTATGGATAGTATTTTCCACATTCTCTAGTCCTTGATAACTAAATCCTATTTAATTATCTTGGATAATTATTCTCACAGTATGAATCCCATTCATATTATGCTTGATTATTAAATCTTATTTAATCATCAAGTCCTTCTTGCTTGGATATGCATTCCATCAAATGAATTTTTCTTGAACCCTTTCAAGAATAATGTGCATTCTCTGCAGATAGTTGGAGATAAGGATAGGGCGATTGTATTGTTCCACGTATAGTGACTTGGATATTGAGATCTTGTCTCAAATCCAGATCTTACGACCTCCCATAGATGCTTGATTAAATCAAAACCGCAAATCTAATCTTCTCATTGAATCTGAATCTATTTTAGACCAATGTCCAACACTTGGACTAAGATCAGATTGCTTCTCTACTGGAAGGAGTCACTAAAATCCAGTTCTGTTTCATCACTCCTTCGAAATGGAAGCGTCATGGATATACAATCATTTAGGATCACATCACCCTCAGGTATTCCCAATACCTGTACATCCTGCATACTGGAAGACCCATGGTCAACTCGAAGATTAAGATCAATTTTTATACTGTCTTCTTCAAGGTTTGATCCCTAGGTTTCTCAATCTTGGTCATTGGGAGTTGGTATCGATCATATGCTTTCCCAAAGCATATATCATACCTTTGAATTCATGTCATGCTTCCAAAGCATGACGACCATGCATGGAATTTGATCGGTCCCAATACCTCATGAGTGAGCTAATGTCTTCCGGTTCATGAGTGAACCTGTATGATCCCTTTGAGAGATCGTATTGCTCATATGCCCTTATATGCACATCGTCTCGCCGGTGTATAGACCTTGGTTAGGCCATCAACCTATCGGTCTGCCAAAGGTACATACTCAGATATATAGCAATACATATGTCTCCGGTTAGAGGACGTGTGCCTATGTTGTTACAGCATTCAACACAGGAATTAGGTTATCTCGATCTCGTCAAGTCAACCCATTGATCGAACTAATCTGACACCTCCGAATCACTATTCCCATGCAGAGGACTTGCATCGAGAGGTCAGTCAGATATCAGCCTATGTGAGAAAGGATTGCCATCTCCTACTTAGGCTGGAGATATTCTCTTAATGATCATTTGACGGTGCTTGATGAGTCCTCTATCTAACTCCTTAGATATTCATCCAAACACCAGCCTCTATGATTCATTTAATGAATCAGTAGCTATATGATCATCAAGATGGCCATGGTACATTGACCTAATTGTACATAGGGACCTTATAGTGCATTCGTTCATTAAATTCAGAAAGGGAGTGAAACATCAATAACCTTTTATTGATAAATATAAATATTACAATAACATTTATTATAAGAATGGTTCTCCCAGGGCTCACATGTCCAACACTTGGGACTTGCCCAAGTAAAATAAACATAAAACCGCATTGATTAAAATTGACGAATATTTTGTGTGGTTATTTTCCTTACTGATTCTGATCGCCTCCTACAACGCATGAGCGACAAATCATTATCTTTAAGTACGCACGATCATAAATACACATCTTCAATATAGCGAATTTCGGACTCGTCCATGGACACTCAGAGATCCACCAAAAGTGTTCAAACCCATTGGGTGCAAATGGATCTTCAAAAGAAAGAGGGGACCCGATGTGAAGTAGAGACCTTCAATGCATGGTTCTTAGCCAAGGATTACATACAGAGAGAAGGAATCAATTATGATGAGGCATTCTCTCCTGTGACCATGCTCGAATCCATCAGGGCATTGCTAGCTATAGCCACACACCTAGACTACGAAATCTAGCATATGGATATCAAGACCTCTATTCTCAATGGATATCTTGAGGAGGATATCTATATGGAGTAGCCCTAGGGCTTCACAGTCGAGGAGGGAAACATATGCAAGCTGAGAAATCCATATATGGGCTCAAACATACTTTCTATAATTGGAACTTCCAATTTGATGAAGCCATAAAGAGTTATGATTTCATGCAGAATCTAGATGAACCATGTGTGTACAAGAAGTTTAGTGGGACTGTCATCGTGTTCATTGTGCTTTATGTAGATGACATCCTTATCATTGTAAATGATACATGGATGATGACTATTGTTAAGATCTGGTTGTCCAATACCTTTGAGATGAAAGATCTCGGAGAAGCCTCTTAAATCTTGAGTATGAAACTATTCAGAAATAAACAAATGAGTATATTGGGACTATCACAGCAAGGATATATAAAGAAGATCTTGGAAAGATTCAGCACTGATAATTCCAAGAAAGTGCTGCTTCCCTTTATACATGGTATACACTTATCTAAGGGATGTCTCTTCAAATTGTTGAGGAAAAGAAAGTCATGGCTGGATGCCCTTATGCATTAGCTATAGGAAGCTTGATGTATGCTTTAATGTGTACTAGGTCAGATATCTGCCATGTAGTGGGAGTGGTAAGTCGTTACCAATCCTACTAAGGAGAGGAACATTGGATTGCAGTAAAAAGCATCTTCAAGAATATATGCAGAACTCAAGATCATGTCTTGTCTAATGATATTCAAGTATTAAGGTACATTGATTCAGATTTCCTATCATATTTGGATGATAGTAAGTCAACTACAAGGTTCTTATTCTTGTTGGATGGTAGTTCTTTGTGAGTTAAGTGTAGAAAGAAGAAAGACAATGGTTGTTTCGACAAAAGTATTGGTTGCGTAAGATGTGGCAACTACATTGGATGTAGTTAATGTTCACTTGGGGTATGTAGTTTGTAGCAGAACTTGGTATATTTACCAGTGACAGTGACTAATCAACTTTCTTGTCTATTTGACAAATAGTTGATGATTAGCATAGTTAATATAGGGTTGAGATTTGTACATGAATGGCTCTGAGGCTAGTGGGAGACTATTGGACTTGTAAGCCCTCAGCGACCCAATAATGTAATTAAGTTATTGTTTTAACATGTCCATATGAAAGGAAATGAATAATTGAATGAATTTGCTTTATTACTAAGGTCCCTTTGTACAATTAGGGTTATGTACCATGGTGATAATGAACACCATGTAGTTTGGAGGACACATCTGACTTCAAACATGTGATATTCAATAAAAATCTCTAGTCTGAGAAAGAGATGGAAATCTCTCTCTAAAGATTGATTTCTAACTGACTTCTTGATGCAGGTTCTCTGCATAGGAATAGAGATTTGGAAGTGTCGGAATAATAAAGTCAAAGAGTTGACTTAATGAGGTAGAGATAAACTAAGATATAAATTGTAACTATCACGATTTGGAACAAATCCTATTACCTGAGGCATATATTCATCTGTATGCCTAAGTATGCACATTTAACATACTAATAGGTTCGTGAACTAGCCATGTTCCATATACCAACATGTTGGTGTGCATATGAAGTTGTATGAGATGTATGATCTCTTGAAGGAATCTTATATGTTCATACTTGATGAATCAGGAGACAGAGCTCACTCATGAGATATTTTGGGGTAAAAATAAATTCCATTAATGGTCATCTTGTTTATGAAATAAGACATGCATTCAAGATATTAATATGAACTTTTGGAAAGTTTATGAGTAATATTTTTGCCCAATTTTCAATTGAGAAATCTATTGATAAAAGAAGAACCACTAAAGACCCTGATTAATTCATCATTTTCATCATAGTAGTCGGGCACTTAGGATTGATAAAAAATACAAGTAAATTATTTTCTGAAATTAACATTTTCTAATTTTTTTGCAATAAATAAATGAAGTGCAGTTTCAGGCAAGTTTAGGGACTAAATCACAATTTTCCATCAAGTAATACATAAAAATCCTAAAACATGGCCTGAATGGATAATATGATGAAATGAATGCACTGTATTTTTTTAATATGGAGGTATCCAGGAAAATTAATAGATCCTAGAAATAACTGATCTATGACCTATTAAAAAATAATCTCTCAATTCAGCATTTAATTTATTTCGACAACAATTTACATGTGAATGCTATGATTTTTTGGCCCAATGTAAAACACACTTAAATCTACTTAATATAAATTTTTGGACATTTTTGGAGCATTAATCAGCTTAATATGGAGTTAATAGCATGAAGTGAGAAAAATATGCAATTTTCTCCTTAAATAATAATATTAAATCAGTCATAGCTCATAAAAATGAAACAATCATCTATAATGACAAAGCATAAGTTGGTCTACAATGTGCAATTTTTTTAGAATTAAAAAATGGTGACAAATGATACTCAAATAGGGACACAAACACTAGGTTCTAAGTGCAATCTCAAAATAAAATATTAACAAATGAAATAATGCTGGAGGCAGTTCTTTCATTACCAAAATCCTTGAGGGATGTCATGCGAATTTCCCACTTGTTGCATGTGCTAGGCGTATGCTGCTGAGGTCACCTGTCCTTTTGCAAATTGATGGGACATTGAGGGGTTGTTGTGGAAATCTATCTAAGGGGCATGTGGGGGGCTCACGTGTAGTTGTAAAAAATTGTGGGGGGCCTTCGTGCAAATTTCCCATCACACATGTGTGCCTTACGTGCATGGCAAAAAAGGGCTGGCATAGAAGGGGGAATGGAGGAGCAGGTGGTGCGAGCATGTACAGTTGCCAGGTGGAGGTTAAAGGAGCACAACCGTTAAAGGAGAGCTAGTGTGGATCGGTGTTGTAGAGGGTGAGGTGGACAGAAGAGCGACGTCCTCCTCGGGCACGACGATGGTGGAACATGTGTCGATGTGGTTTTGTCAAGTGGTTGTTTAATTCTCGAATCATCACTTGAGGGGTAGCTTATTCGTTGTGAGGAAGGAGATCAAACGCGAGAAGGACATCTTAGTGCTCTGTCTGGAAGATGTAGCATTAAAGGATGACCATTCGTGCTACCAAGGAAGGAAGCACTAAAGGTCTGATCACCAAGTTGGAGGTCAAAGACTGAAGTCCGATTCTCTCTAGACAGTTATAGCGCTAGTCTTCTGGAAACTATTTTGTCATTTCTACACTAGAAGGAATTGTTGAGATTCAAATGCATGCATTTAATCTTGACGTTAAGCACCAAACAAGGTGATAATGAATGACAATGCTCCGTTATGCGTATGGTGTGGGATTCAGAGAGTGCTCTCTGGCTACGATTCGACCAAAGTTGATAGATTCTTGGAGAGAAGAAGGGAATCATAGAAGGAGACAGAGGAGGGTGATCGTCGTTGGTTAATTTGGGTATTCCCGTTTCAAGATTCAATAGGGGAATGAAGGTGAAATAATAAAATTGATCGAAAGCAGTCTAGAAGACTACTTGCACATTAAAGGAACGAGAAGGGGGATTTTGGGAGAGGAATTTACCTATGAAGAGATGTTTGCTTGGAAGAGGCTGGAATAGTGCAACTTCAACCTCAGTTTTGGCCTTGAGAAGACCTAGCAACGGGCCTTTTGAACTCTACAACACTTTTAGACAAGTCTTCTAAAGTGGAATCATCCACTAGATCTCACCAAAGGTCTTCGCTCAGTAGGTGTCCTTGCTATCACCACGACAACTAGAGCTTTCCCATAATGGTGGATAAATTTGCTGGAGGCAGTCGACATGGTTCTTATGGTTTGTTGGGCTGAAGGGAGTGATTGTCGGGGGTGATGGGTTGTTAGGGAATGAGTTGCATGGAAATAAGGGAGAGATAAAGGACGATCATAGTTGTCGTGGCCACGTGCCATGAGAGGTGGGGAAGGCGAAGGGATGGTGGCGTCTACGAGTCAATTGTAGGAAGCTGAGGAGAGAGAAAGGTAGATGCATGAGAAATAGGGTCTGTAGGTGGGACCACTCCCGTAAAAGGTGGGGCGGGTGGTTCTGCATATATCGTGTAGGCGAGACAAGTGGAAGATATAGGGAGTAGGGAGGTATAAAGAGGGATGCCATGTGGTGCATGCCGGAGGCGACCACGTGGTGGGAGAAAAATAAATTAAAAATATCAAAGAAAATAGAAATAAATTAAACATTGAAAATTAAAAATAAATAAGACATATAAATAAAAATAAAAATAAGAGTAAAAATAATAATTAAAATAATAAGTACATAAAGAAAATATACAATAGAATAAATAAAATAGATAAATAAAATAGATAAATAAAATAAATAAATAAAATAAATGAAAAATATAATTAAAAAAGGAAATAAATAAATAAATAAAAATAATAAAAAAAATAATATGTTGGTGATATGTGGTAGCTCGAGGAGCTGCCACGTGTTTATCTTAAAAATTTTGAAAAATAAATGTAAAGAAAAAAAAGAAATGACAAAATACATCAAATAAAAAAGTTTTCAACATGAAAGTTGTTCATCTCGACGAGATCTACAATTCTTGCGGACACAAAACCAAAAGAACTCATCTATATAAAAAGCATTTTTAGTGTTATCCTATAGATATAAAATACCACATTTTTTTGTTTTGTTAGTTTTTTTGGTATTTTAAATAAGATAAAATAAAAATAGAGTTATATAAAATATAAAATAAACATTTACAAATTAATCTATTTTTAATTTTTTAATAAAAGAAAATAAAAAGATAAAATGAAGGGGACTTATACACATACTATATATACAAACTTGGGTTAATTTATTTTCTTTTATTCTTTTCTCAATTGTTATTTGAATTTTTGCACATTCCATTAAAACATAAATCAAAGAAAATAAATGAAAAATAAATAAATAAGTAATAATATTTTTTATATATAATATAATGAGGTCAATATGTACAATATACAAGAGGGGCCTAAAACCCAAGTTGTACATATGAATGCCTATTCTTTTGAATTTGGTCTTGTTTTGTAGATAATTGAATGTATATTAATTCAATATTTGAGTAGGGGTCATAGGAGACTATATGAGAGAGATATTCACATTTTAGGCTTTTAGTCTCGAACTTAGGTTTGGATTTTATTGGCCAACTTTACAAGGTAGTATTTTTTTGATATTTTTCATGTATTAGTGTTAGTAATATATACATTATAGAGTTGATTTTATTTAATTCTAAGTTAATGAAAAATAACCAAAAATAGGGAAATATATGACATTGTACATGTGATATTTTACATGGGAATTTGGCTTCTTTTCATGCAATTATGTATGCTAAAATGGAATATTATTTACAAATGTTTGAATGATAATATTATAGAATAAATTGAGAAATGCAACTATATACTTTGGAACGAAGCTCTCTTTCCAACTTTTAGAGTGATGAATCACATATTCATCAACCCCATATACTTAAACCTTGATCGTCCCCGTGAAACTAGATTTAAATGCAAAAATGATTTTGGGTTTCATACCAAGGTCATGAACAAAAAGTGAAAATAGAGATTGACTCAATCTTTGGATTATTAGTTTGGCGAACCCTTATTTAGAATAGGATTTAATACCTAACAACCTTTATGTTCCACAAGTATTTATTCTGGTCGCCTCAATAGTTAGGCCAAAACAAGTCCTCACACACAAATTATGATGACTATGGATATTACTTGTATTGTATAAGTTAAATATAGCTCTCCACATTAGGAGTGACATATAACAACCTTCTCTTGACAAGGTGACCCTAACTCCCCAGTCTATCTACTCTTTCCTCGAGGAGCGGGGTATTTCATTCTAAGTTTAGGTATGCATTGTGTCCACAATTGAAGTCGGAGAATATATAAGAATAAGGAGTGAAGTGGAGTGTGACCAGTGTAGCAACTTCTCCTTGTGAGCCGGACAGTGTTGCCAAGTCTCCTTAAACATCTGCAGTCTCTTTGGAGGTGGACCATTGTGGCCAGTAAACATAGTTTATTCTTTTCATTTGAATATTGATGCTTTTATTTGGTAGAAAGAATTGTTGCATTGCATTGATATATTGTGCCCCTACAGATATAAAATTTTTCTTTCCACACATGTTTTGGGGTCTACGAAAAGATTGTGTCAGCAAGCCATCCCTCATCCTAATCTTTATTTCAACCCATAGCTCCCGTCTTTAGATGTCCATGCCACTGGACTAGGTTAGGCGCACTAGCCACTAGAAGTGACTACATTTGTTTCCATTCGCATGTGTCTCTTGCAAAAGGATTCTACCCCTCACCTCGACATCAATGAAGAGCTACGTGCAAGGACTTATCTAAGTTAGTTCATTGTCTAAAAGAATCATATGTATGCATGGAATATTCTACTTAGACCAATCCGGATTACATGTGAAATAGTCTTGTGGACTCAGATAATTAATTCAGTCAACCTGGAAAGTCCTGGATCAAAATACACTAACTTTCCACTTTTCATACATAATATATGCAAATAAAATGCATATCTTATGAAATGTATATGAATGCAAGATGATTTTTTAACGTAAAAATGATATGAAATAGTAATAAGAAGCCCTTTTAATTGGACAAATTTTTTTTTACAAATATGTGTTACCTCTTATTTCATAACATTTTTACAAAAGTATTTATTTACCCGAATTTTAGAAGATTTTTTACAAAGAGATATTGTACATATTATACAAATTTTATAGCTTCTACAAATTATATATTGTACAAGTTTACATGTATATTACAAAGAACCCATTTTTTGCGCCTTTTTAGTAATTTTACCCATCTAGTATATTGCATAATATATGAGAAAATATGCGAAAGCATGAGTTATAGGTAAAGTTTGTATATAATATATACACACCTCCCTATACATAGTGCGTGCTATGTCCTCAGAGGATAGTAAGTGAGGAAAATACATAGCACATGCTATGCATGATATAATTAAAAGAATAGAACTATAGAAGTCAGCATGCCCCTCTATACTTAGACTCTAGTCAGCTTAAGTGTAGAAAAAGTTCAAAAATGGGGAGGTCAAGGTCAAGATGAAAAATGGATGAATATATAGATAGGACCCTCATCAGTCCCCCATTTACTTAGGCTCTGGTTTGCATAAGCATAGGACATGAGTGAGTGCGAGAACCAATGGGTATGGGGAATATAAGAGAGAAAATGAAAAAGAAATGATGGAGTAATTCAGGTCACTCTCCCCCTATACTTAGGATTTGGTCATGCTAAATATATCCACAAAATGAAAATGATATGGAGCTAGGGTGAGTGATAATGATCACTAAGAGAGGGAGGGGTCAAAAAAAAGAAAATCTGTATAAGAAGGAATAAGAATGTACAAGGATCAAGATGGTTCATAACAAACCTTCTTGCATGAACGAGGAGGTAGGGAATATACATGTGTGTTGTTCTTAGAATCATCCTTAGATGAACAATAATGAGGTGAAGGGATTATCCAATGAGAGTCGACACACAACTACTCGCTTAGAAATGGCTTAAGGACATTCAAACTGAGCTCACCCATATAAATCAGCTCATTCAAACATGATGATGAATATTAATAAAATTCCTTCTCTATTATGTTGAAGTAAATTCATAGTCAATTTCCTAGAATCTAAAGTATTAAGAGTGAGAGGAGAGTGACATGCCTTGAGGGGTTCAAGGGAACACCTCGAGGAATCAATTCTCGAACTAATCACACTATATAATCGACTAGAGGATGGAGCAACCGTGATTTTAGGAAGGGTCAATTTAGTTAAGGTTGTCTCTTTTGTTGAAGGTAAGGGAGGTAGTCAAGTGTTGACCATGGGTTCCTCATTAGATGAGTCACCATATTGATTGGAATACTCCTATAGGGTTAATACACATCGCGGGTAGGTGCTAGTGATCTCAGTTGGCTTGGCAATGATTGATTCATGTGTAATATCATTGAAATGGTCAAGACAATAAAAAAATTGTTTCTGACTCAATGATAGCTTTGGGTTGCAAGTCCTTTATTGAAGTTTTCATAATGGTGGCGTTGTAAGCTGTGAAGTCATGGATTTATGGGGAATCTCTTATCTAATGCTCGACTTGATGGTCAGTATTTCAGGTGAAATAGAGAAATTGTACTTATCTATCTTTCGATGGACACGACTATTAGCAGATATGTTGGTTGCCATGGGTTGGGGTGTGTCCTTAAAGATCATATGCGATCAGTGTGTACCAAATGTAGGGAAATCGATATCTCGAGTCTCACAATCTATCGTCACCTTAGCCAAGGATAAGAAGAGCTTTCCATAAATAATCGGAGTTTGGGTTAACCCTAGGTACTCAATATCAATGATCGTGAAGTCCACTCTAAGTATAGCATCTCGGAAAGTAATGATGATTGAAAAGGTTCCTCTCGATTGTTTCATGGATCGGTCAACCAACTACATGATTTCTCTCTATTTCATAAGTGATTCGAGTTTGAGCTTGTCAAACATAGAGGTCGGGAGGATATTTGTCGATGAGTAATCATTGATTTAAGCTTGGGTGAAGATGGTGCCTTTGATTCAACATTCAACACGGGGAAACCGCTTCACTCTGTGGCTCTTGATCCTTCTCCACATCACCATGTAGGTAGCTATAGACACTAGGTGTCTTTATGTACTTGTTCTATTGCCTGACCTCTTGGCATCAGTTTACTCTTCACAAATCTTTTGAGGTTGGGGAAGTGATCTATGGCCTTTATTAAGGAAATTTTAAGAATCAATTCCTCAACAAAGGCCTCCCTAAGGGTAGGATCCATTTTTTTTCAAATCATTTAAATTTTCATTTTTATGATATTTTCTAGTTTTTCTATTTTGGTATTCTTGTGATTTTAAATTTTTTTGGTGTTTTTGATATGTGAAGAAGTGAGAGAATATGCAGACTGGGGATTGGAGGAGAGATGGTTAATATAAGCAAAGGATAGAATATATTCAAGTTGTACTGAGTCTATGGGTTCCCTAGTGCTCGCTAGGTTTTATACATCAAATCCACTTTTTTCCTTTCACACTTTCATACCTAGGCTGACATAAAGTGAGCTCAACATTTTAGTGATATCTCTCAACTCGTTACAAAATCATTTATTTTTCTCGATAAGTCTAGAAAAGTCATCATCCAAAAATCTCTCATGATAAATCGTAGGAAAATTCTGTTCAATTAGAGGATATTGTTAATATCTTGGAGTCGCATACTCAACATACATATATTCCAACATATAATGTTGGGTTGAGTATGGTCCATTCAGTTGGTAGATAATGGTCAGAGACTCGAATAATGGATTCAATGTAAGGGGAACTTGTAGATTTAGCTCATGAGTCCAATCCCATGTATGTGTAGGCTCTTCGCATGTATGGTATGATGGCCATTCAATGTAATTTTGATCATTTAGGTCAATAAAGTATGAAAAATCATGATGTGCGAACCTCTCCATTCAGGTTGTTTGATCGACCAAGTTGTACCCTAAGGTCAAGTTAGTATGTGTATGTGTGAATTGTTTGCCTATCCCATCATTCATATGAAGAGCAAATGAAGCATGTGGGGGTGGGTCACTCTGCCAGTTATTCATCTCACCATTGGCTTGTTGGTCGAATGGTTCTTTAATTCCGTCAAGCTCTCGAGAATATAGTGAGTCGGTCCAGGATGGATATGGATCATGAGTGTTAGAATGTAATGTAGATGAGAAATGCAGAGAAATGGAGAAGTTCCTCGAAGTTCTGACATTATAATTAGAGTTTGATGAAATTGATCACGTCTAAGGGTTTCCCGCAGATGGGGGAGGAAACATGGAAGAAGGAGAAGGTGAAGTTGATCAGTATATGGTCAAGGAGGAGTTACGAGAGAGGTCAAGGTATGGGGACCAATATCCTGATCTCGTTGAGAGAGATGAATGTAAGTGGACGACGATCGAGAATGTGCAAGTGCACAAAAGGATACACACACTGGCAGACACAAAAACAAACACAAGAACAAACCCTGATTTCACCGAATCAATAGAGTTATGGTCACAAAGTTCCGACCATTATCTTTTAAATGTGGTTAAATTTTAAAATAATCATTTTATGCAAGCACACAAGGTGAGTCGCCTAACATCCACTATATGCTCTCACTATATCCCAATCAAAGAGACGATCTGCCCAAGATGTTGTGTTCAATATCACCCCTTTAAGGATAGTAGTGAGAAGATATACTCCAAAACATCTCTCTAAGGTCGTAGGCATGACCTTGTATCTCCCAAATCTGCAAGAGTCAGAAAAGGAGAGTTAGGGGGCAAGTCCACAGATTTGGGTTATAACCTTAGTGTGTACATCCTCGCCTACTATGTCTGGAGGTAGTACCTGTGTGAATGATGGGGTTGTTCTAACCTAAACAAAGGTTAATTTTAATCAACTTTATTGAGCAAAATTGTATCAACACTCCTGATTTTAAGTTTGATTATCACGAAATTAAATCCACCACATAAGGCACACCTAACGAGCAGTTTCAATTTCCTTTTATCATAAGTTGTAAAATTAAGGGAAAGGTAGTTTGGAAAAAGCTGATGTAAATGATAAAATCAATGATGCATGCCGGGTTTGGGAGACTTACAGTGATCCTCGAACTCTACATATAGGATGCGATACAAAATTGAAAATTTCTATCCTAAATGCAATACAAGTAAGAAACTGCACCTAGCAGGAACTACTGTTAGTCAGGAAGAATGTGAATTTACTTTGACTAAATAGAAAATACGAAGTGTGTATTATTAAATGTGAATGTGTGGTCCCATATTTTATGAACACAAGTAAATATTATTTGAACTATAAAAAGATCTAAGAACTACATGTATAGGTCTAACCTACTAGTCACTGAAGTTGAACCCCACCCTTGTTGTATTATGAAACAGGTTTCGACACACCATAAAAAATAAGAGTCCTATGTCCAATTACACACACAAGATCCCAAATGGAATCTACTATAAATTTGGAATTACCTGATTTATTACAAATTAATTAACAAAATTAAAATAAAAAAGAATATAATCCTAGTCTCTATGCTCCCTTTTACGACTCTAATCGATCTTTTATGCAAATCCTTCAGTCGGCTTATTTCTAGAAAATGAGCCTCCAATGCTTTTAAGATGCTCGACTACCTAAGTAATCGTTCCACTATGTCACATACTTGCAAAAATATAACACGGTGGTCAGAGAGATACATAAAATAAATAAAAAATGAAACAAAATAAAAAAATGCAAGAAAATAAACATAGTGATAATTATAAGAAAAATCGAGAGTTAGATTACATGGGGGGGAACCTAAGATCTAAATTTTCTAAAAAATCATCCAAAGTCGTGCCTCCATGGCAATGGTGCCATTTGAAGAACTGCTAAATACTCTAATTAATTCGTCATTTTTATGGTAGTGGTCGGGTACTTAGGATAGATTAAAAAGACCACTAAACTAATTTTAGCAATTAAAGCAAAAGATCAAATTTTTAAGTTACTCGCGCATGATCGAGGTCGAACGCAGTGAGGAAACTATCTCCTAAGGTTGGTTAATAATTAACTTATAATCTAGATTTTTAGAGATACATATTTTTAATTTTTTAATGCAATTAATAAATAATGTGCTATTTTGGGAAGTTTAGGTACTAAAATACATTTTTTTATCAAATGATAACCAAAAAATCTTAAAACATGGCTATAATATGAAATATGATGAAATGAATTTATTATAAATATTTTGGAATTTTTGTATGCAAAATGATTTTATTACGAATTAAAAATTCATGAAATTTGATTTTTCTAAAATTAGTTTTAATAAATAGAGAACCAATTTATTTTTTACGAATAAAATTATCTTCGATAAGTCTATGTGAGACGTATCTGTGAAAACTAATAGATTCTAAAAATAATTGATCTACAACCTATTAAAAAATAATCATTAAAATCATCATTTAATTTATCTCGATCTTGATATGTGTGCGGATGCAATGATTTTTTGTCATAATGTAAAAAATACTTAAATCTACTTACTATGAATTTTTGGAGCAGAAATCAATTTAATATGGAATTAATAGAACATATGGGAAAATATGTAATTTTCCACTTAAATAATCTATTAAATCGACCTTAGCTCATAAAAATCAAACAATCCTGCTTATTGGCAAATCATAAGTTATCCTACAATGTTTAATTTTTAGAACAATAAATGATGAAAATGAATACTCAAACAGGGACACAAACACAATGTATTAAATATAAATTCAAAATAAAATATAAATGAATGAAATAGTGTTGGATATGCTTATTTAATTACCAAAACCCTTTAAGGATGTGCTGTAAATTTCTCACTTGTGCACGTGCTAGGCATGTGTTGTTGACAGCATAGGCATTTTGCAAATTATTGGGAGATCGAGGAGTTGTTGTACAAATATCCTTAAGGGGCATGTGCAAGGGGGGAGTCGTGCATAGTTTTAAAAAATTATATAGGGCCTCTATGCAAATTTCGCCTCATACATGTGCACCTCACGAGTAAGGGGAAAGGGCTGGTAGGGGCGAATGGAGGAGTAGGTGGCACGAGAAAGCACGACTGGTGGGGGAGATGAGAGGCGTATGGCCGACGAAGGAGAGTTCGTGTGGACTGGTGACACAGAGGGTAGGCGGTTAGAATAGCAGCATGCTTCTCGAGCATGGCAGTGGTGAAACAGGGTCTAATGTGGATTTCTCGAGTGGCTGCTTGCTACTCGAAGCAACTCCTGAGGTGTAGCTAAAGCCTGGTAAGGATAGAGATCAAAGGCAAGAAGGACCTATTGATGCTATGTTGGGAGAATCTAGACAACCTTCCTTATTGCATCACTATTATTCTTCCAAAATGTGTAAGTGAAGGATGACCAACCATGCTACCAAGGAAGGAAGTACTAAAGGTCTGATCACTAAGTTTAATGTTAAAGACTGAAGTTCGATTCTTTCTAGATGTTAGTGGTGCCACTGTGCTGTAAACTATTATGCCATTGCTACACTAGTAAAGAATCATTGAGACGAATGCATGCATTCGGTCTTGACTTTAAGCACCAGTGAAGGGGATGATGAATGGAAATGGTTCGTTTGGTGTACGGTGCAAGATTCAGAGCATGTTCTTCGGCTACGATTCGACCAAAGTAAATTGAATCTGGGAGAGAAGAAGGGAATCATAGAGGGAGACAAAGGAGGGTAATCATCAAGGGTTAATTTTTGGATTTTGGTTTCAAGAATCAAAAAGGGTGTGCATGTGAAATAATAGAACTATGCAAAAGTGGATCTGGAATATTACACGCATATCAGAGGAATGAGGAGGAAATTGGGAGAGGAATGTTACCTTTGAAGAGATGTTTTCCTAGAAGCAGCAGGAGCAGGACAACTTTAGCCTTGTTTATGTCCTCAAGAAGACCTGACAATGTCCTTCAAAACTCTGCAACACCTGTAGACAATGCTACTAAAGTGGAATCACCCACCGGATCTCGCCGGAGGTTTTCTCTTGGCGGTTGGCCTTGTTGTCACCATGATGGTTGGAGCTTTCTCCTGATGGCAGATAAGTTTGTTGGAGGGGGTCGATAGGGATCTTATAGATTGTTGGGATGCAGATCGTGATGGCTAGGGGTCTTGGGTGGTTAGGGCATGGGTTTCGTGGAGGGGTGGTAGCATGAAGTTAAGGGAGAGACAGATCGCGGTCGCAATTGTTGTGAGAACGTATCGCAAGAGGTGGGGCAGGCGAAGCGGTGGTGGCATTCGCGGGTTAGACACTGAAAGGGGAGGGGAGAGAGAGGTGGATGCAGGAGAGATGGGTTCTACAGGTGGGGTTGTCGCCACGAAAGGCAGGGTGGGTGGTTGTACGTCCGTCGTGCGGGGGAGATGGGAGGAAGATGTGAGCAATGATGAGAGAGGGAGGAATAGGGCACCACGTTGTAGGAGAGAAAGAAATTAAAAATAAAAAATAATAATAGAAAAAATTCAAAATAATTAAAAATATGAATAGAATAAAATAAATAATAATTAAATAAATAATAATTAAGAAGGAGATTGAAGGACCACGTGGTAGGAGAAAAAGAAATCAAAAATAAGAATTAAAATATATCAAAGGCAAGAAGGACCTCTTGGTGCTCTATTGGGAGAATCTAGAAAACCTTCCTTATTGCATCACTCTTATTCTTCAAAAATGTGTAAGTGAAGGATGACCAACCATGCTACCAAGGAAGGAAGCACTAAAGGTTTGATCACTAAGTTGAATGTTGAAGACTGAAGTTTGATTTTTTCTAGATGTTTGTGGTGCCACTGTGCTGGAAACTATTATGCCATTGCTACACTAGTAAGGAATCGTTGAGACTCGAATGCATGCATTCAGTCTTGACTTTAAGCACCAGTGAAGGGGATGATGAATGGCAATGGTTCGTTTGGCATATGGTGCAGGATTCAGAGCATGTTCTTCATCTACAATTCGATCAAAGTAGATACATTCTGGGAGAGAAGAAGGGAAACTAGTATGCCATTGCTACACTAGTAAGGAATTGTTGAGACTCAAATGCATGCATTCGGTCTTGACTTTAAGCACCAGTGAAGGGGATAATGAATGACAATGGTTCGTTTGGCATATGGTGCAGGATTCAGAGCATGTTCTTCATCTACAATTCGATCAAAGTAGATACATTCTGGGAGAGAAGAAGGGAATCATAGCGGGAGACAAAGGAGGGTGATCACCGGGGGTTCATTTGGGGATTTTGGTTTCAAGAATCAAAAGGGGTATGCGTGTGAAATAATAGAACTGTGCAAAAGTGGATCTCGAATATTACACACACATCAGAGGAATGAGGAGGAGGAAATTAGGAGAGGAATGTTACCTTTGAAGAGATATTTTCCTGGAAGCAGCTGGAGCAGGACAACTTTAGCCTTGGTTATGTTCTAGAGAAGACATGGCAACATCCTTCAAAACTCTGCAACACGTGTAGACAAGGATGCTAAAGTGGAATCACCTATCAAATCTCGCCGGAGGTCTTTGCTTGGCGGTTGGCCTTGTTGTCACCAAGATGGTTGGAGCTTTCTCATGATGGCGGATAAGTTTGTTGGAGGGGGTCGATAGGGTTCTTATGGATTGTTGGGCTTGAGGTCGTGATGGCCAGAGGTCTTGGGTGGTTAGGGCACATGTTCCATGGAGGGGTGGTAGCATGAAGATAAGGGAGAGACAGACGGCAGTCACAGTTGTCATGAGCACGTGTCACAAGAGCTGGGGTAGGGGAAGGGGTGGTGGCATTCATGGGTTAGCCATAGGTAGGGGAGGAGAGAGAGAGGCGGATGCAGGAGAGATAGGATCTACAGATGGGGTCGCCACCACGAAGGGCAGGGTGGGTGGTTGTATGTCCACCGTGCGGGGGAGATGGGCGGAAGATGTGAGCAGCGAGGAGAGAGGGAGGAAGAGGGCACCATGTGGTAGGAGAAAAAGAAATTAAAAATAAATATTAGAAATAAAAATAGAATGAAAGTCAAAATAATTAAAAATATAAAAAGAATAAAATAAATAATGAAATAAATTAATTAATTAATGAAATAAATAAAAAGATAAATATAATAAATAAATAAAATAATAAATTAATAAAAAATAAATAATAAAAGAAAATAATAAATAAATATGTAAAAATATAAAATAAAAAGATAATATTATAATAGGGGTGATTTGTGATAGCTTTAGGAGCTGCCACATATCCCTCCCAAGAAAATTAAATCCATAGATAAATTAAAACAAAATAACAAAAGATGTCAAATCAAAAAGTGGTTAACATAAAAGTATTCATCTCGACAATATCTACAACATTCGTGAAGGAGCAAAAACAAAAGAAATCATCTGTATAAAATCTTCTTTGGTGGTATACTTTAGATATAGAATACCACATTTTTGTGCTTTGCGAGTTTTTTAGCATTTTTGAATAATATAAAAATAAAAAGTCAACTAAAATATAAAATATATATTACCACCATAATATATTTTTTCAATAATTTAGAAAATAAAATAAAGAGGACTTATACATAGACAATATACAGAGACTTGAGTTATATTAGTTTCTTTAATTCTTACCTCAATTTTTATTTGGATTTTGCACAACTTATTAACACATAAATAAAATAAAATAAATGCGATAGAAATACATCAAAAAGAGTTATTTTTTAAACACATGTACAATATACAATAGGGAATCAAAACCCAAGCTGTACATATGAATTCCCATTCTTTCGAATTTAGTCTTCTTTTGAAGGAAATTGAATGTACATTAATTTAAAAAGTGAGTACAAGTCCATAGGAGATTGTATGAGAGTGATATTCACATTTTAAGGCTTTTAGTGTCAAACTAGGGTTTCGGTTTATTGGCCAATTTTACAAGTTTTTTTTTGATATTTTTCATTTATTAGTGTTAGTAATATATACACTATAGAGTTTATTCTATTCAATTCAGAGTTACTGAAATATAAATAAAAATAATGAAATATATGGTATTATTCAAGTGATATTCTATAAGGGATTTTGGCTTCTTATTCATGCAATTATGCATGATAAAATGGAATGTTATCTACAAATCATGAATGATAATAATGCAGAATAAATGGAGAAATGCAGTTAACTACTTGGGTAACGTAGATTTATTTTCAACTTTTAGAGTGATGAATCGCAGATTCATCAACCCCCTATATATAAACTTCGCTCATCCCCAATAACTAAATTGAAATGAAGAAGTGAAATGATGTTGGCTTCCATACCAAGGTCATGTACAAAAAGTAAAATGGAGCTCGACTCGACTTTTGCATTATTAGTTTGGTGGAACCTTATCGGGAATGAGATTTAAGACCTAAAAACCTTTAAGTTCCACAAGTATCTATTCAGGTTGCCTCAATGCCAATTCAGAACAAGGCCTCACCAACAAATTCTGATGACCATGGATATTACTTGTATTGTATAATTGAATATAGCTCTCCATATCACAAGTGACAAAGAATAGCCTTCTCTTAGAAAGGTGACTCCAATTCCCCAGTCAAGCTACTCTTTCCTCGAGGAGTCGGGTATTTCCTTTAAAGTTCCGTTATGTGCCGTGTCCACGATCGAAGAGGGAGAAGAAAGAAGAATAAGGAGAGAAGTCGGCCATTGTAGCCAAGTCTCCACAAAGATCTGCAGTCTCTTTGAAACTAGACCATTGTGTCCATAACTTTATTCTTTCTTTATTTGAATATATCTTCATATATTTGGTGGAAAGAATTTTTGCATTGCCTTGAACTTTGTATGCCTCTATATATATAGAATCTTTCTTTTCAGACATGTGTTGGGGTCTTCGAAAAAACTATGGCAGCAAACCATCCATCATCTGAAGCTTTATTTTAACCCACAACTCCCGTCTTTAGACGTCCATGCCACGATACTAAGTTGGGGTGCACTGGCCACTCGAAGAGACTGTGTATGTTTCCATTCACGTGCATCTCTTGCCAGAGGATTCTACTCCTCACGACCTCATCGATGAAGAGCTACGTGTAAGGTGCATATCCAAGTTAGGTCACTATCTAAAAGAATCATGCATGTGTATGAAATATTCTACTTAGACCAATAAAGATGACATGTGAGCATAGTCGGATGGACTCAAAGAATTAGGTCGGTCAACCTGAAAAGTCTCCGCTCAAGTTCCTATAAGATTCCTCTGAAATTAAAAAGATTAAGGTCAAATCAAGTCCATCCTTGATTTCTGTTCATAACTCGATTCAAAACCCACAAACTTTCCACTTTGCATGTACAAGATATGCAAATGAAATGTACATGTTATGAAATGCATATGAATGCAAGATGATTTTTTTCAAATGCAAAAATGATATGCAAGAGTAAATAAAAAGCCCATTTTATTGGACAAAAGTTTTTTTACAAATATGTGTTATATCTCATATCTTTCAATAATTTTATGAAAGTGTTTATTTACTATGTCAATGATTTTACAAAGAGAGTATTATACACATTATACAAATTTTATATCTTATATAAAATATACATATTATAAAAGTATACATGTAAAAGAAAAAAATTCATGCTTTTTACCAATTTTAGCAATACCGTAATTATTGAATAATATATACAAAATTATTTGAAAGTAAAAGATATGGATAAAGAATATACGTAATATAGACACACCTCTGTATACTCAGTGTGTGTTATGTCCTCAAAGCACAAGAAGTGAGGAAAAGACATAGCTTGTGTAAGCACAAGAGAGTGAAAAGAATAGACATATAGAAGTCGACCTGTCCCCTATACTTAGGCTCTGTTCATCTTAAGTGTAGAAGAATCACGAAAATGGGGAGGTTGAGGCCAAGATGAGAAATGTATGAATATATAGACGGGACGATCATCGATCCCCCATATAATTAGGCTCTGGTTTGCCTAGGTATAGTGCATGAGTAAGTATCAGAACCTATGGGGTTGGGGAATAGACATAGAGAAAAAGAAAAATAAGAGAAGGAGCAATTCGGGTCACTCTCCCCCTATACTTAGGATGTGGTAAACCTAAGTATAGTCCCAAAATGAAAATGTTATGGAGTTGGGGTGAGTGATATAGATCACTGAGAGAGGGAGTGGTCAAAAAGAAAGAAAATATATACAATAAGGAATAAGAATGTACCATGATCAAGAAAGTATATAATGACCCTTCTGTTGGACATGCGAGCCCACAACGAGCCATTATGCAATAAATGTTATTGTGAATATCATTCCCTGATCTGAAATGAAGAATGAATAATTTGCATAATAGCTCCCTTAGTACAATTAGGGTTATGTACCATGGCCATCTTAATAATCATACATCTGTTGATTCAACTATTGAATCATAGAGGCTGGTGCTTGGATGAATATCTAAAGGGTTAGATTGAGGACTCATCAAGCACCGTCAAATGATTGTTAAGAGATGATCTCCAACCTGAGTAGGAGATGTCAATCCTTTCTCATTTAGGCTGATATCTGACCGACCTCTCGATGTAGGTCCTCTGCATAGGAATAGAGATTCAGAGGTGTCAGAATAATTAGGTCAAAGGGTTGACTTAACGTGATCGAGATAACCAAAGTCCTATATCGTATGCTGTCACGATACAGGCAGGCATCCTCTGACCGGAGACAGATGTGTTACTATGTCACGACCCCGATTCCCGGGCCGTCGGATCCTCCCATATCCGGATCGGGTTACTCAGCAATAATTTATTCTGCATTCACAGCTAACATTCAGAAACAGACTGCAAATAAAAATACTCAGAAGAAAGTATTTCAACACTTTTCCATTCAAAAAATAAAGTTCAGATGATACACTGTCTCACTATAACCATTTACATGTACATCAGCTTGAAAGGAAAATACACAAAAGATTACTAACTACCTTACAAAGTAAAGCTATTGTGGCTGGCAGGATGTCTAGTATGTAAGCTGGTGGATTTTTAAAGTCCTTGCGATGGCTCACCGACACCTGTTGGGTTTTCCATCAATCATAGGATAAAAATTATCGAATGCTAAGTAACGAATAAATGCAAAGCAAACAAATTGTGTACTTTTGCAAAACTTGTTATTACAAAAGGTTTCATTCCTTCTTGTTAATGTAAGTCCTATTCCTTTCTATTCCACGTCAGTGATTAGTCCAGGGGAATTACCTCACCACTATAAGGACTCTGAAGCTGTGGGCACTTTGGGATTGGAGATTGCATTGATCTTGGTAAGCTTATGCCGCCGCACGTCGCCTCAACCAATCCTCCAATACTACCCTTACAATTTTCTTTTATTAAACATGCTCTCAACCCTCAGCCTGGAAAAACAAATGAACACACCTTCCTCGAGGACTCCGTTGCTTAAAACCTCAGGCTAACATTCAATCATATAACCTAGCGGCTTTAAATACATATTATAGTGACCCAGCCGCTATTGAACCACCCGTGCCTCCACATGGCATGACCACATCTTCCGTCGTTCAACCTGAAGATATTGGCTACCGGTACCACGCGTTGCAAAACATTCATTTCGTGCGCACTTATCATAATAGGGCAACCGTGTACCAGCTAGGTAGGGAAACGCCAATACGGGTTCCTTCCACAAACCTACAGGTTGCATGCCCGACCTGTAGTTCTACTCCCAGTCATCCTTAACGTGACACACGATCCTTTTTGGGATCTAACTCAAACTACGTCAGTTCCCATGATGTATTTCTTTCATTAAGTCTTCGACTTGCATAATCAACAACATTTAGTATAGAATCACATATATATTATTCATAACCATATATACTCGTATTTATACCTATATTAACTCCCAAACCCTAACTTTCAAGGACAACGCATCAATTTGATGCTTAAACATTACTTTAGTGGGAATCACAAAGCAACTCTTCAGACTTTTCAAAAAAATGCCAAAATTACGGTTCTTCATAGCAAAGAACATAAAATAAAAAATTTCAATAATCTCGTATGAAAACCCAACAGCAAAAGGAAGGATTTCGTTGCTAATCGATCTCTCTCTCGTGTATGCAAGGCTTTATCGTGTTTCGTTTTTAGAAATGTTATTTTAATGCTCCTGAAAAGATCGAATTTCATTTTCATATCAAAAACGCTAAGAACGTGTCAAGAATGCGAAGAACGAACGAAGAATGCCAAGAACGCGAAGAACACGAAGAACACCACGAACATATTCTCTTAAAATTTCAGCAGAATTTCCCCTTATATCGGGACATATTTCTCGGAAAATTTCGGCAGAGTTTCCCCTTATATCGGGATATATTTCTCCGAAAATTTTGGCAGAGTTTCCCCTTATATCGGGACATATTTCTCGGAAAATTTCAGCAGAGTTTCCTCTATAAAATCAATCGAGAGGAAAATAACAACGAAACTGAAAGAATATACTCAAACACAAGAGATGAAGAATCGGTAGACCCCACGCATCTTAGGTGAGCGAACGTGTGACGAATCACAGGTTCACTGACGTGCATAGTCGCCCGCACCTAAGTAGGTATTACACAGATTTCTCCATCAAAATAATTATAAAAGCATAATAGAAAGAACAGAAACATAAACGATGGAGAATCGGTAGACACCACGCATCTTAGATGAGTGAACGTGTGACGAATCACAGGGTCACTGACGTGCATAGCCGCCCGTACCTAAGTAAGATGTTACACAGATTTCTCCTCGAATCAGAATAGGAAAACGAATCGGAAAGAAAGATAAATCAAGAACAAAACTTGGAAGAACAAGAGGATGAATTGAAAGCCTAGCTTACAAAGCAGACTAAGAGAGGATCATACCTTTCTCCTCCTCGTTCTCCCGGAAGCGCTTCGCTAGCGCTCCTCCCTCGCCTCCCACTCCTCCTCCCGACCTCTTGACCCTAGCCCTTGGGGTGGTGGTGGTAGTGGAAGTCGTAGAGAATGAATGGGTAGGGGGTCTATTTATAGGCCCCAGAAAAGCACTAACCATGGTTAGAAAACCATGATTTAGACCTTAACCATGGTTTAACGGCTCATGGTTTTGGCCCATGGTTTTAACCAAAACTTATCCCAAACTTGAGGCTTAAGTTAGAACATTCTAGAGGATTCTAGATTCACTAATGATGCTTAATTAACACTAATCGTGATTAACTTTCACTAATTGCTATTTAACTTTCACGGTTTACGCTTATCTTTTGCTAACTATTGATTAGTGTTTGTTAATGATCATTAGCAGTTTTCAATACGTAATTAGTTTCCTTAATCATGTTTAATTAGTCTTAATGACAGTCATTATGGATTAATGACATCTTAACCTTCCTTCTCTTTCTTCCGAAAATCATAACAATTCGAAACGATGTCCGATTCATGTGAAACAAATTTCGTTGGTTTTCTATCGACGAGCCGGATCTTATTATATAGGATCCGAGATATGTCAAATTCAAGGCTTTATAATTATAACAACCTTAAAGAAAGTCTCGTCCCCGAGACTAGAGATGCAGACATAACAACCTTAAAGAGAATGAATGTCCTTTCATTTATAATGAACGTATATATAATACATAGTGTTATCATTCAAACAAGTATGGATATTTCTCTCTCATTTCTGCCTCAGGTTCCCATGTGGCTTCTTCAAACTCTTGGTTCTGCCACAATACTTTAACTAGAGGCACCTCTTTGTTTCTCAACTTCTTGATATCCCTTTCACGTATTTGCACATGTATCTCTTGGTATGTCAAGTCTGGCTCAACATGTAAATCATCACAACTTATATTATGCTCTGGATCCCTAATGTACTTTCTCAGATTTGATACATGAAATACATCATGTATTGCCGAAAGATGTGGAGGAAGTGCAAGTCTATAGGCAACTTTTCCAATCCGTTGAATAATTTCAAAGGGACCCACGAACCTGGGTGATAACTTCCCATGCAAGCCAAACCTCTGAACACCCTTCATAGGTGATACTTTGAGAAATACAAAGTCACCTACCTCAAATTCAAGGTCTCTTCGCCTAGTATCGCTATAACTTTTCTGGCGACTCTGGGCAGTTAATAGTCTTTTTCTAGCAAGCTCTACAGCTTCCCGTGTCTCCTGAAGTCTATCTGAATCATAAAGGTTCTTTATTCCGACCTCTTGCCAACACAAGGGAGTAGTACACCTTCGTCCATATAGTGCTTCAAATGGTGCCATGCCAATACTTGTATAGTAACTATTACTGTAGGTGAATTCTGCAAGAGGAAAATGTTTAATCCACGATCCCTTCCATTCTAAGGCACATGCTCGTAGCATATCCTCTAGTGTTTAAATCGTACATTCTGACTGACCGTCTGTTTGTGGATGATATGTTGTGCTTAAGCATAACTGTGTACCTAAGGCTTTCATGAAGTTCTCCCGATAGTGTGAGGTGAATCATGAATCTCGATCGGAAACTACTTCCTTTGGGACATCGTGGAGGCGAATCACATGTGTAATCTATAACTCAACAAACTGGTCTGGAGTGAAAGAAAAACTTATCGGAATAAAGTTCACTACCTTTGTCAGACGATCTATTATAACCCAGATACTATCTTTACTACCAGTCGTCTGAGGTAAGCCAGTAACGAAATCCATGGAAATGCTTTCCCATTTCAATTCAGGTATAGGGAGGGGTTGTAATAAACCCGATGGCTTTTGGTGTGAAGCCTTTACCTGCAGGCAAGTGAAACATGAATTCACAAACTCAGCAACATCTTTCTTCATTCCCGGCCACCAAAAGTATGAATGAAGATCCTTATACATCTTTGTAATTCCTGGATGAATAGATAATCTTGAGCAGTGCGCTTCTCGTAAGATGTCTTTCCTTAGTTCAGGTGTGTTTGGTACACACAATCTGTGATGGTTATACAGTAACCCATCTTGTATCTGGAATCCCTCTATCTCATTCTTCTCAAGTTGTTGTCTCAAGTCTTTAAGGACTGAGTCATCCTCCTGTCCTTTCTTTATTCAATCCCAGATCTCTGGTTTTTATTGGTGAGGAACAGTTATAGTATTAGCACTACTATCAAATGGTTTTCATTCACTCAACGTTGATAGTAAACCCCAGAAGTGGATAGCACTCACCAACCCAGGTGAATAAATTCTTCTGCTAAGGGCATCTGCTACGACGTTCCCCTTACTAGGATGGTAGGAGATAGTGCAATCATATTCTTTCAATAACTCTAGCCACTGTCTCTGTCTCATATTGAGTTCCTTCTGATCAAATAGATATTTCAAGCTTTTATGATCAGTGAATATTTTAAAAGTAATACTATAGAGGTAATGTCTCCATATCTTTAAAGAAAAAACTACAACAGCTAATTCAAGGTCATGTGTTGGGTATTTCTTTTCATGTGTCCTGAGCTGTCGTGATGCATACGCAACTACCTTACCATGTTGCATAAGAACTGCCCAAGTCCTTCTTTAGACGCATCAGTGTACACTGTGAACCCTTCACTCCCAGAGGGTAGAATAAGGATTGGTGCAGATGTTAGGCATTCTTTCAATGTCTGAAAACTAGCTTCACATGTATCAGACCATAAGAATGGGACCTCCTCTGAGTTAGTCTAGTCATTGGCAACGCTATTCGTGAAAAGTCCTTCACGAATCTTCTATAATATCCAACTAAACCTAGAAAATATCGTATTTCTGTGACAGTCTTTGGGCATTCCCAACTCATCACCGCACTAACCTTTGTACGATCAACTGATATACCTTCCCCAAGAAATAAAATGGCCTAAGAAAGATACTTCAGATAGCTAGAAGTCACATTTGCTATATTTGGCATACAGTTTGTTCTTCCTTAGAGTTTCAAGTGCATGTCTGAGATGGTGTTCATGTAGATACTTATCCTTGGAGTAAATCAGCACACCATCAATAAAGACTACTACAAAGTGATCTAAGAACTCCTTGAATACTCTATTCATGAGATCCATGAAGGCTGATGGGGCATTTGTTAGTCCAAAAGGCATAACTAAGAATTCATAATGCCCGTATCTAATTCGAAAAGCTGTCTTGGGAATATCTGTGCCTTTAATTTTCAACTGATGGTATCATGATCTTAAATCAATCTTGAAATACACAGTTGAACCCTGTAACTGATCAAAGAGATCATCTATTCATGGCAGTGGATACTTATTCTTTATGTCCTCTTGTTTAGTTGTATATAGTCAATGCACAACCGCATTGACCCATCCTTTTTCCTAACAAATAAGACAGGTGCACCCCATGGTGAAGTACTAGGACGAATGAATCCTTTATTTAATAGCTCTTGCAATTGTACCTTTAACTGTCGTAACTCGGCTATTGCCATCCTATACGGAGGGATAGAGATAGGCTGAGTATCAGATATGAGAGAGATTTTAAATTCAATCTCTCGCTCAGGTGGTAATCCAGGTAGTTCCTCTGGAAATACATCAGGAAACTCGCACACTATAGGTATATCTTCTATCATTCTATCTGACCCTGATGTAGTGGTTACATAAGCTAAATAACCTTGGCATCCTCGCTCTAAAAACTGTAGTGCCTTCAATGTAGAGATATATTCGATATTATCATTGGATGTCTTTCCAATGAACTAGAACTCTATCGAGTTAGGAAGGTGAAACATTACTGTCTTCTGAAAATAGTCAAGACATGCATGATGCCTTTCTAGACAATCCATTCCTAGGATAAGATCAAAGTCCTCTATTTCTATTAGTAGTAGTGAAACAGGTAACTGATGTCCCGCTATCACTACTAATTATCTAGGATTTCTTGGATTATAAATACTTGTCCTCCTGGTCCCTTGATCAGATAGGACTGTTGTACTTTTACTGGTATCTTACCCAAAGTGGGTACTAACCGTCGAGCAATAAATGAATGTGAAGCACCAGAATCAAATAAGGCATGTACTGAAAAGCCATGAATAGTAACGATACCTCGTACAACTGTGCCTGAATTATAGGCTTGTTCTTCAGTGATTGCCTTGAGCTGGCCATTAGGAATAGGCAAGCTAGAACCCGCAACGTTTTGTGGTGGTTGTTGTGTAGGAGATGATCCTTGCGAGCCACGAACTCTACCATGTCTTCTTCCGCGTGTTGCTCCATTGCTTGGGGTGGATGTTATACTGTTAATCGGAGTTGGTTTAAACCCTGAACCTCTCAACTGTGGACAGTTTTTCCTAATGTGACCTTCTTGATGACAGCGATAACATGTACGTGTTCCTGTCTGAGCTGAAGACCCAACCACAAAGGTACTAGTTCCTGGTGCTGAGTTACGGTGGTATAGTGGAGGTCTAGAGAAATCCCCTCTTCCTGATATTTCCTGGCCCAAGGTCTGTGGTGAGCTTATATTGGAACCGACTGGATGATAATGATTGTCTCTGCGGTTATAATTCGCCTTATGTTTGGATGGTCCACCAGTAAAGTGAAAGCTTCTTCTTTGGCGGTTTTCATCCCTCTCCATCTCAATATGAGAGGCGATGTCCATGGCTTCATCTATAGTGGTGGCTCTAAAACCTGCAAGCTTCTCTCTCAAATCTCCCTGAAGACCGCTAACAAATTTGGTAAGACACTCTTGTGGTGAAGCTTCTAAAGCTGGGGAGTAACGTAGTAGCTCCGTAAAGTGAATATGATAATCTCGTACATTCTTGGATCCTTGGGTCAAAGAAGCTAACTCCCTCCTCTTCAATTCTTCCTGATGGAAGGGACAGAAGTGGGCTCGGAACCTCTCTTCAAAAACATCCCATGGAACAGGATCGGCTAATTTCTTAGAAATGGCTCTCCACCATCATCTTGCATATCCTGCTAAGGAGTAATCAACAAAGTGCACCCAAGTATCTGCTGGTGCGTGTATTATTCTCAACATCCTGCTGACATCATCAAGCCATAGTTCTGCCTCAGCATGTGTCTCTATGCCTTTAAATCAAGGAATCCTTCCCTTTCGGTAATTTTCTAGTAATGTTTGGTGTCTAAGAAGGGACTTCTCCATTGCTCCTTCAGCTGAGGTAGGAGCAGACTCAGTTGAAGGATGATAACTTGATTCTTCCTCAGAAATATGGACAGAACCTTCAATCCTGGCATCCGCAGACTTAGATGCCTCGGGTCTCTCAGCTTGTGCATTGAGCCTCTCCTCTATTGCTTGTTGTCTTTGCCCCATGTCTTGGAGCATCGCCATCATAGCCGTTAATTATCTAGACACGTCTTGTATACCATGATCCTGGGATGAGTCATGGTCAAAGGTCAGATCCTATATGTCTCAGCATGATGTACATAAGGGACAATGACTTGTGAATGGTACGGCAGTCAGTTATTAAGATCAAAGGATCTTAATACAACCTTAGTTTCTAAATACCGCTCATAGTTGTTAATTACTAAATAAATTACTTGAGTAACCAGGCTTTGATACCAATCTGTCACGACCCCGATTCCCGGACCGTCGAATCCTCCCATATCCGGATCGGGTTACTCAGCAATAATTTATTCAGCATTCACAACTAACACTCAGAAACAGACTGCAAATAAAAATACTCAGAAGAAAGTATTTCAACACTTTTCCATTCACAAAATAAAGTTCAGATGATACACAGTCCCACTATAACCATTTACGTGTACATCAGCTTGAAAGGAAAATACACAAAAGAATTCTAACTACCTTACAAAGTAACTCTACTATGGCGGGCTAGATGTCTAGTATGTAAGCTGGATGGATTTTTAAAGTCCTTGCGATGGCTCACCGACACCTGTTAGGTTTTCCATCAACCATAGGATAAAAATTAGCGAATGCTAAGTAACGAAGAAGAGCAAAGCAAACAAATTGTGTAATTTTGCAAAACTTGTTATTACAAAAGGTTTCATTCCTTCTTGTTAATTTAAGTCCTATTCCTTTCTATTCTACACCAGGTATTAGTCCAGGGGAATTACCTCACCACTATAAGGACTCCGAAGCTGTGGACACTTCGGATTGGAGATTGTGTTGATCTTGGTAAGCTTATGCCGTTGCACGTTGCCTCAACCAATCCTCAAATACTACCCTGGCAATTTTCTTTTATTAAACAGGCTCTCAACCCTCAGCCTGGAAAAACAAATGAGCACACCTTCCTCGAGGACTCGGTTGCTTAAAACCTCAGGCTAACATTCAATCATATAACCTAGCGATTTTAAATACATATTATCGTGACCCAGCCGCTACTGAACCACCCGTGCCTCCACATGGCACGACTACATCTTCTGTCGTTCAACCCAAAGATATTGGCTCCCGATACCACGCATTACAAAACATTCAATTCGTGCACACTTATCATAATAGGGCAATCGTGTACCACCTAGGTAGGGAAATGCCAATTCGGGTTCCTTCCGACAAACCTACAGGTTGCATGCCCGACCTGTAGTTCTACTCCCAGTCATCCTTAACGTGACACACGATCCTTTTCAGGATCTAACTCAAACCACATCAGTTCCCACGATGTAATTCTTTCATTAAGTCTTCGACTTGCATAATCAACAACACTTAGTATAGACTCACATATATATTATTCATAACCATATATACTCGTATTTATGCCTATTTTAACTCCCAAGCCCTAACTTTCAAGGCCAACGCATCAATTTGATGCTTAAACCTTACTTTAGTGGGAATCACAAAGCAACTCTTCAGACTTTTCAAAAAAATGCCAAAATTACGGTTCTTCATAGCAAAGAACATAAAATAAAAAATTTCAATAATCTCGTATGAAAACCCTACAGCAAAAGGAAGGATTTCGTTACCTAATCGATCTCTCTCTCTCTCTCGTGTATGCAAGGATTTATCGTGTTTTGTTTTTAGAAAGGCTATTTTAATGCTCCTGAAAAAATCGAATTTCATTTTCATATCAAAAACGCTAAGAACGTGTCAAGAACGCGAAGAACGAACGAAGAACACGAAGAACGCGAAGAACACGAAGAACACCAAGCACATTTTCTCTTAAATTTCGGCGAGTTTCCCCTTATATCGGGACATATTTCTCGGAAAATTTCAGCAGAGTTTCCCCTTATATCGGGACATATATCTCGGAAAATTTTGGCAGAGTATCCCCATATATCGGGACATATTTCAAAATAAAAACGAAAAGAGATTACTCTATCAAATCAATCAAGATGAAAATAACAACAAAACTAAAAGAATATACTCAAACACAAGAGATGAAGAATCGGTAGACACCACGCATCTTAGGTGAGTGAACATGTGACAAATCACAGGGTCACTAATGTGCATAGCCGCCCGCACCTAAGTAGGGTATTACACAGATTTCTCCATCAAAATAATTATAAAAGCATAATAGAAAGAATAAAAACATAAACGATGGAGAATCGGTAGACATCACGCGTCTTAGATGAGTGAACATGTGACGAATCACAAGGTCACTGACGTGCATAGCCGCCCGCACCTAAGTAAGGTGTTACACAGATTTCTCCTCGAATCACAACAAGAAAATGAATCGGAAAGAAAGATGAATCAAGAACAAAACTTTGAAGAACAAGAGGATGAATTGAAAGCCTAACTTACGAAGCAAACTAAGAGAGGATCATACCTTTCACCTCCTCGTTCTTCCGGCAACGCTTCGCTAGCGCTCATCCCTCGCCTCCCACTCCTCCTCGCGACCTATTGACCCTGGCCCTTGGGGTGGTGGTTGTAGTGGAAGTCTTAGAGAATGAATGGGTAGGGGGGGTCTATTTATAGGCCCTAGAAAACCACTAACCATGGTTAGAAAACCATGGTTTAGCGGCCCATGGTTTTGGCCCATGGTTTTAACCAAAACTTATCCCAAACTTGGGGCTTAAGTTAGAACATTCTAGAGGATTCTAGATTCGCTAATGATGCTTAATTAACACTAATCGTGATTAACTTTCACTAATCGCGATTTAACTTTCGCAATTTACGCTTATCTTTTGCTAACTATTGATTAGTGTTTGATAATGATCATTAGCAGTTTTCAATCTGTAATTAGTTTTCTTAATCATGTTTAGTTAGTCTTAATGATAGTCATTATGGATTAATGATATCTTAACCTTCCTTACTTCTCTTTCTTCCGAAAATCATAACAATTCGAAACAAAGTCTAATTCATATGAAATATATTTCGTTGGTTTTCTATCGACGAGCCGGATCTTATTATATAGGATCCTAGATATGCCAAATTCAAGGATTTACATACTATATGTCTAAGAATGTACATTTGGCAGACCAATAGGTTGATGACCTAACCAAGGTCTATACACCGGTGTACTGGTGTGCATATAAGGGCATATGAATAATACAATCTCTCAAAGGGATCATACAGGTTCAGTTACTGAACCGGAAGACATGAGCTCACTCATGAGATATTGGGAAGAATCAAATTCTGTGCGCACGGTCGTCTCGCTTTGGAAGCTTGACTGAATTTGTAGGTTTGATATATACTTTTGGAAAGTATATGCTCAACACCTAGGTATGATATATGCGTTTGAAAAGTATATGATCGATACCGACTCCCGATGATCGAATGAGAAAATTACTAATAAAACCATGAAGTAGACAGTATACAGTTGATCCAATACTTCGGGTTTGTTCTAAGTCTTCCAGTATGCAGGATGTACAGGTATTGGGAATACCTGAGGGTGATGTGATCATAAACGATTGTATAACCATGACGCTTCCATTCCTAGGGAGTGATGAAATGGGTATGGATTTTAGTGACTCCTCTCAGTAGAGAAGTAATCTGATCTTGGTCCAAATGTTGGACATTAATCTGAATATGATTCCGATGCAATGAGAAGATTAGATTTGCGATCTTGATTTAATCAAGCATCTATGTGAGGCCCGGGATATGGATTTGAGATACGATCTCAATATCCTAGTCACTATACGTGGAACAATACAATCGCCTTGTCCTTATCTCCAAGTATTCGCGAAGAAAGCGCATTATCCTTAAAAGAGTTCATGGATAATGTAATTGTTGATATGAGTATCCGAGCATTGAGAAAATGGATAATTAAATGTGATTTAATTATCATGAATATAAAGAGAGCTATCTTAGATAACTAAATGTGATTTGATTATCAAAGATATTAATAATGTGAATATGATTCATATTATTTGAGCACATGAGAATAGAGATCCAAGATGATCAAATGTGATTTAATTATCACGGATATGAATAATATGGATAGAAATATCCATATTAGTCATATAGAGATATTATAAATGTGATTTATATTATATAAGAGAGAGCTATTTGTAATTTACATTTGTTAGTTAAATGTTGATGTTAATTGGACTCTCATTGGACATTAAATTGAAAATGTAATTTACATTTTATTTTGTGTTGTGAATGTGATTCACAATTTTCCAATGGTAAGATTACAATGTTTACAAAAAAATTATGAATTATTTTTGTAGAATAATTTACAACAATTGTTGTTGTAATAAATTGGAGATATATGGAATAATGTAATCAAGGGAGATTACATTTGGAGATGCACCTTCCATAGGAGGGACGACCACCTATTCCTATTAGGAAAGGGAGGTCGTCCACTCCATGTATATAGAAGGAGACATTCTCTCTTTCCAATTATCTCCATATTTGGTTGATTTAATTTGAGGATTATATTATGTTGATTTATAAACATATATTTAATATCAATTAAATTAATTGTTGTTGGTTTTACCAACACAAATCTTAGATATTGAAAGAAACACAATTAATGAGAGCCATTGGATTTGTGTTGTCCATGGATTGAGATCCATGGATCCCAAAAATATTATAAAAGGAGAGGCACCCCTTTGCTCTTCTTTACACAACACAATGCTTTAGAAGCACATCTCTCTCTCTATTTCTCTCTACACGTCAGCCCTCTCTCTTCCTCTCATGGCCATCCACCATGGATGCCCTAGAGAGACTCTCCATCGCCGCAGCATCGTCGTCATGCTGCCCGATCGTTTGCTCGTGGATCTCCGTCTCCTTTGGTGCGCCTCGCTCGTGAAGAATACGATGGATCTCGTGTGTCGAGATCAGTAGATCTACCACTTGGATCATCAACATGGATTGCGAGAAGCACGTGGTTCATCCCCGTGCTCGCAAGTATCTCCTCCGTCAGATTGGACTTGAGACAGGAGGTCTCTTCGTTTAGAGACTCGATCGCAACCACGCATCAAGAGGTAATCCTATTACTTGTTCGTGGTTTGGACAAAATGATCCGAGAAGTGTTCTTGGATCATGTGGTTTCGTTGCATGCAAAATTTTATAATTTCCGCTGCATAGAACAACTAGTACGACTAGTCATTCTTCGTCGTATTCGATACGACGCTCACGCTTCTGTGATGCGCTTGAGGATATAACCATATCCTTCACCTTCTTGCGTAAACGTGGAGGTATGGAATATGCTAATGTGTCACTGTCGGAATCATCCTCAAATTAATAATAATGAGGTGAAGAGAAAGTCTAACGAGGGTCGACACATGACAACTTGCTTAGAAATGGCTTAAGGGAAGCCGAACCGAGCTCACTCATATAAATAATCTCATCCAGACCTAGCGAGGGATCTTTAGAAAATTACTTCTTTGGTATGTTGAAGGAAACTTTCGTAGTCAATTTTCTAGATCCTGGAGCATTAAGAAGGAGAGGAGAGTGATACGCCTTGAGGGGTTCTAGGGAACAACTCAAGGAATCAATTATGGACTTATTCTCACTGGATAATCAACTAGAAGATGGAGCAACCGTGCTTTTGGGAAGGGTCAATTTGGTCCTAATTGTCTCCTTTGTTGAAGATTCAGGGGTAGTGAGGTGTTGACGATGGGTTCCTCATTAGATGAGTAACCATATAGATTGTAACTCCTATATGGTTAGCACACATCTTGGTTGGGTGCTAGTTATCTCAGTTGGATTGGCATTGGTAGTTTCATGTGTTAGATCATCAAAATAATCAAGACAATTAGAAAAAACTATGTCCGACTCAATGATAGCTTTGCGTTTCGAGTCCTTTATCAAAGCTATCACAGTGATGGTGATGTAAGCAGCAGAAGTTGTGGATATGTGGGTATCTCTAATCTAATGGTCGACTCAATAGTCTGTATCTCAAGTGTAGTAGAGAGATTGGACGCATCTGCCTCTCGATGGACACGGATGTCAGCGATTATGATGGTTGCCTTGGGTTGGTGTGTGTTCTCAAAGGTCATATGCAATCGGTGTACACCCAATGCAGGGAAATCGATCTCCCGAGTCTCACAATCTATCACCTCCTTAACAAAGGATAAGAAAGGCTTCCCATAAATAATCGAAGACTGAGTGAACTCTCCTAGGTACTAAATATCGGTGATTGTGAAGTCCATTCTGAGTGGAGCACCTCGAAAGGAAATGATGACTGAAATGGTTCCTCTTAATCGTTTGATGGATTGGTCAGCCAGTTGCACGATCTCTCTCGATTTCCTAAGTGATCTGAGTTTTAGCTTGTTAAACATAAAGGTCGAGAGGATATTTATCGATGACTAATAATTGATTCTAGTAGGGGTAAAGATGGTGCCTTTGATTCAACATTCAACTTGGGGAAATCACTTCACTATGTGTCTCTTGATCTTTCTCCACATCACCAAGGAGGTGGCCATAGATACTAGGTGTCTTTCAATCTTTGTTCTCTTATTGCCCAACCTCTTGGGCATCAATTTACTCTTCACTTATTTTTTGAGGTCTGGGAAGTGATCTATGACCTTTATTAAGGGATTCTTAAGAATTAATTCCTCAACAATGGCTTCCTAAAGGTAGGATCAAAATTTATAAATCATTTTCATTTCAAATTTTATGATATTTTCCTTTTTTCATTTTTTGTTTTTTATTATTTCAATTTTTTTGTGTTTTTGATATGTGAATGAGGAGTGGGAGAATGCGTCGACTCGAGATTCGAGGTCAAATTGTTAGTATAAGAGGGAGATTAAATAGACTCCAATTGTAGAGAGTGTGTGGGTTCCGTAGTGTTCACTAAGTTTTCTACATCAAATTCACAAATGTCCTTTCCTACTTTCATACTCAAGCTGGCAGAATTTGAGTTCAATATTTCAGTGACATCTCTCCACTTATTAGCAAATGATTCATTTTTCTCGATAAGTATAGAAATGTCATCCTCCAAAAAGCTCTCATGACAAATCTTGGGAAAATTATGCTCAATTGGATGATAGTGTTAAGATCTCGGAGTCACATACTCAACATACCTAGACTCCAGCATGTAGAGTGCGTTTGGTTGGTGGGTTTTCTGGGGGTTATCTGGGGGTAGGTAACCCGTTTTTGTTTTAGTGTGTTTGGTTGGTGGGTTAAGGGTTGGGAGGGTTTGTGTGATGTGATTGTATTGGAATTTGAAAAAGTTAATAGTTATTATGAAATGATTATATTGAAATTTGAAAAAGTGGGTGGTTATTGTGATGTGATCGTATTGAAGTTTGGAATAGTGAGTATAAGTTGAGTATTTTATGATTTTTAGATGATATGATGGTATAATATATAATTTTTTTGGTGGAAAGTGGGTGGGCCCCACTATTGGGTTAAAAATGGGGGTTTTGGGGGGTTATCCACCCAAAGTGGGGGGTAACCCCCAATCCGAACGGCCCCGTAGTGTTATTTTGAGTATGGTCCATCCAAATGGCAGGATATTTTTCAGACACTCGAATAATTAATTCAATATATGGGGGACATTTAGATTTATCTCATGAGTCCAATCTCTTGTATGTGTAGCCTCTTCGAATGTGTGGTATGTCGGCTGGTCAATGTATGCTAGATAATTAAAGCCAATCATGTCTGGAAAATCATGATATGCAGACCTCTCCATTCAGGTTGTTCGATCGACTATGTTGTAACCTAATGTCAAGTTAGGATGTGTACATGTGTTTTATTGACCTATACCATCATTCATGAAGAGGAAATGAAGTATGTGGGGGTCGGTCACTCTGCCAGTTTTTGTCTCAATAGTGGCTTGTACATAGAATGGTTCTTTAATTACAAGAAGCTCTCAAGAATATGGTGAGTCAGCAAAGGATGGAAGTGGATGTTTTAGAATGTAAAGTAGGTGAGAAATGCAGAGAAATGGAGAAAGTGGTCGAAGTTCTTACTTCATAATCACGGTGGGGAGAAACCGACCATGGGTAAGGGTCTCCTGCAGATGGTGGAGGATACAAGAAAAAAGGAGAAGGTGAAGATGATCAATATCTGGTCAAGGAGGATACATAAAAGAAGAACAAGGACACAAACACGAGGTGCTAAATGCATTTTTCGAATGAAATATAAATAAATAATGTAGAGCTGGGTGTGAGTCATTAATTACCATAATCCTCGGTGGATGTCCTACAAATTTCCCACTTGATGCACGTGCAAGGCACATACTTCTGACATCATCGGTCCTTTTGCAAATTCCAATGATATCGAGGGGTTGTTGTGCAAATCTCTCTACGGGGCACATGCCGTGCACGCACCCTAGGTGGGGGGACTCGTGTGTTGTTAAAAATATAGGGGAATCTTTGTAAATTTCCATTGATGCATGTACATCTCACATGAATGGGGAAAATGGAGGAAAAGAAGGGGGAGTGGAGGAGCGGGTAGTGGTAGCGCGCATGGCTGGGAGGTGGAGGCAAGGTGCGCAACTGAAGAAGGAGAGCTGGTACAGACAAGTGACACAGAGAGCGAGGTAGTCAGAAGATCAGCATACTTCTCGGGTGTAGCAGTGGTGGAACTGGTTCCATAGTGGATTTTTTAATGGTTGCTTGAAACATGAAGCACCACTCGAGGGGTAACTGAAGCCTTATAAGGATAGAGGTTAAAAGCGAGAAGGACCTGCTGGTGCTCTATTGAGAGGGTCTAGACAACCTTTATTGTTGTCATGTTATTATTCTTAAAAGATGTGGTCGTGAAGGATTACCAAACATGCTACCAAGGAAGGAAGCACTAATGGTATGATCACCAAATTGGAGGTCGAAGACTGAGGTCTAATTCTTTCTAGACGACTGGGGAGCAAATGTGTTGGAAACTATTCTGTCATTGCTACAACTATAAGGAATATTTGATTCTTGAATGCATGCATTTGGTCTTGAGGTTAAGGACCATAGAAGAGGATGAGGAATGACAATGCTTCATTAGGCGTATGGTGAGGGATTCGGAACATGTTCTCTAGATGCGATTCGACCAAAGTTGATAGATTCTGGGAGAGAAGAAGGGAATCATAGGGGAGACAGAAGAGGGTGATAATCAAGGGTTGATTTGTGGATTTCAGTTTGAAGGATAAAAAAAGACAATGAAGATGAAATAATAGAACTGAGCAATAGTGGATCTGGAATATCATAATTATATCAAAGGAAATAGGAGGAGGAAATTAGGAGAGGAATGTTACCTATGAAGAGATGTTCGTTTGGAAGTGACTTGAGCAGGACAACTTCAGCCTCGGTTATGGCCTCAAGCAGACCAAGCGATGAGCCTTAAAAACTCTACGGTACTTGCGGATAAGGTTGTTAAAGTGGAATCGTCCACTGAATCTCATCGGAGGTCTTTGCTCATAGGGCTACCTTGCTGTCACCAAGATGACTAGAGCTTTCTCGTGATGAAAGATAAATTTGTTGAAGGCGACCAATGAGGTTCTTATGGATTGTTATGCTGGAGGCCGTGATGGTCGGGGGTCGTAGGTGGTTAGGGTGCGGGTTCTGAGGAGGGTGGTTGCACAAGGATAGGGGAGATGGAGGGCGATCACGATTATCGTGGGGCGCCATTATGATGAGCGGCTAAGATCGAGAGACTAAGGAAATAAGGTATCAAGGATCGTTGCGACCTCAACCCCTCGATCAGGCTCAATGAAGAAAAATCAGACCACCAACTCAGATAAATTAATCAATCAAGTCATATAGCAGTCTAGCTATTTATTTAACCTAGTATAGCTACCAGTAGTGACGGAGATAGGGGGCGGAAGGGGGCTTGACCCCCCTGTCTCTCAACAATTCTTATTACATATATTATATAATAGTAACAAAGCATGACTTAAATACAATAGTTAAATACAAATGCCAATAAGTTGTATAAAATGCCCCCCCTCCATTCCTTATTTATAAGTTGCATATAATTCTCACATCCTTATTTCTCAATAAAAAATCAATAATATTATCTGAATACGATAATTTTATTATTAACATTTGTATGTTTTACATGAATTACATGATATACATAAGTACAAGAACAAAATAGCTATGTAGAGATTTTTTATATTTGAAATTAGAGAGAATGTAATATCCGTTGTTATATCAAAACCATTGGTCCATATTGTGACGCTTATCATCATGGGTTTAACATCGACCATTAGTTAAGATTCTGAAAAATATGACGAATAAATGTTACTATATTAACATTCGTTAATGGTATAGTAGTAGATATGACATTCGTATCTAAATTTTACATAAAAATAATTTTGTAATAAATAATACCCATAATTATACCGAATATAGAGAAAAAGTTAAAAGTTCTATTATATATAATCTAAAATAAATATACAGCTATATATTAACAAAGAGTTTAATGGGTCTGCCCCCGCGCCGTTTTCGACGTTCTTTTATTTTTTTGAAAAATATCGTCATGTATATTCATCCATATATCCCTCCTATATGCCATTCGAATTTCGTTAGAAACAGAGACTCCTACGGCTTCCATCCAGACAGCCATTTTTTAACGGTAACAAGATTTTTTAAATCGACACCATCTCAATGGAGGCCGTAGGAGTATCTGTTTCTGACGAAATTTGAATGGCATATAGGATGGATATAGGGATGAATATACATGGTGATATTTTTCAAAAAAATTTAAAAAAACGTCGAAAACAGCACGGGGCAGCCAACAAGGGGGCAGCCCCCTTAAAATCATTAAAAAAATATATAAAAATATAGACAAAAATGTATGTGGACACCAAAGTGACATTTATATATGTATTCATTTTAATACATATACATATACACCTCTTAAAATATATTATAAGGAATAGGTACATACATATATATCCCTTTGTATCCCTACATTAAGTCTGATATAATTTTATTTTTTTAAAATATTAGATTGATTGGTACTACTTAATATTGTGTTAATAAAAGTTTTTGTGATTTGAAGAATTTTGAAAGAACCTTTTTGTCCATACAATGTTTGTTTGGATATTTATGTGAAATCGTAAGTTTATAGGAGTATCTTTGTAAATATTTCTTGTAAATAAATATAGAAAATTAAAATGATAAATAATAATAAAGATAATATATATAATGTATCTACATGTGTATGTGTATTTGTATGTGTGTGTGGTCTCAATATTTTGGCCCCCCCAGGTAAAAATTTCTGGCTTCGTCCCTGGCTACCAGGGTCGAACTCAAGGAGCATAGATTGCCTAAGAGCCTACAAAGTAGTCAGAAATCAAAATGAAAAGATAAAATATTTTTTTGGTGGAATTTTAGGTTTTAATTTTTTTTGTGATTTGAACTATAAAGAAAATGTAAAGAAAAGGGAAAAAAGTCACAATCAACAAATTATTTCACACCTGAAAACAAGCCAGAAGATTGCAATGAAAATATTTTTGGATTTTATACTTTTTCAGGTGCTTTTGGTATTTTTCTTAGATTTTTATGTTTTTAGTTATTTTTCTAAAATTGAAAGAAGGCAAACAATAAAAACCAATGTGCAGCCAGAATCTGAACTATTTAAAAATAACTAAATAGCCTATAAAATTCTAGAGACAATTTTATGATGAAATAAAGATACAAATCTAACTAATGGAAAAGAAATTGTATTTTTTGATTTTTTTTATGATTTTTTAATATTTTTTATGGGTTTTTTAGTGTTTTTATATTTTTAGGTTTTTTATATATCCAAAAGCAACAAAAATGGCATAGATTCAAAAAGACAACAAGATACACAAACCACAATTTTTTAGAAATTTTAGAGGCTTTTTAATATTTTTATTTGATTTTTTAAGTTAACAGTAGAGAAAATAGGGGTTTTGAATTTTTAAAAATATAAAATAGAAAAAAAATGTCCCAAAAAATCATTAAAATTTTTACACAGTGCAGGGGCTGCATGTCCAAATTTCATGAGATTTGGAGTCAATTTGCTATTTTATTCCACTAATAAAACATGCACAACACATAGGGACCTAACTGCAAAGAATGTAAATGCCAGGGCCCAATTGATAACACGCACAAAAAGTAAGGGACCAAATATGCAAAAAGCCCAAGGCCGCACGTGGGATGCACGTGGTTCAGACACAAAGGGGCATAAATGTAATTCCAATTTATAAAAGATCAATCCATAACAACATTAAAGTTCAGGAGGAAATATGCAATTGACCCACAAGGTCATGTGTCGATGCACGTGCTCCACATAGAGAAGGACTAGATTGCAAGTAAAAGAAACTTAGAGTCCTACATGCAAATTATCCAAAATAAAAACAACTTCGAAAAATACTTATATGACTACTAAATAAATATAAAAACTAAGGAGGGCCTAAGTGCAATTTACCCCTTTATTAAAGATCTGACAGTCGAAGGAGTATCATTGATGATTGGACGGCTCTAATTAGCTGATACACCTTCGACGCTCGACGCTCGGGATTAGATCCTACGGATCAAACGGATGCGAGCTCCCCTAAGATGGATGCTGGAGATGAGCCTTGGCGAAGAGCTCGATCAGACGGCTAGGAGGGTCCCTGGAAGAACAGCTCGCCGTCGAACTTTGACCGGCCAATACGCGCGCCTGGGGGCTCCTCCGGTGCTACTCTGATGGGAGAAATGACGCTCGAGGCTGTCCGCAGTTGTTAGTAAGCTTCGATGTGGCCGAGAAGTCCTAGAGGACCCTGGCGAAGCTAAGACACCTGGAGCATTGTGCTTCAATGGTCGAACATCTAGATGAGGTCCATTCTCCTTTGAACCTGCACAGGAAGAAAGCTGGGTCGAGGGCAAAGTGCCTCGACCCAGTTACGGGAGTAATGGGTGGCTGGGCGAGGCGGAGCGAAGCTCTCCGGCGAGGCAACGACGGAGGAGAGCCGAGATCCTGTTTCGGGACGAACTAGTGGGGATGAAGGGGTGCAGAATGTGGAGAAGAGTCCGGCGAAGGTGAAGGGCTAGTTGGAAGGGCGAATGGATGGTCAGAGGAGGCACGGTGGTCCGATGAAGGGGGAATGCCCGAAATCAAAAAATCTAAAATTAACGCTAACTAATGGCTAACTACACCACCTGATGGAGGATATTGTCTGGGATAGAGATGCTAGACCTCCGGGGGTCTTTGCCTCAATGGGGCGACGCATCCAGAGGCTTGGGCTCGCCGGTGGCGGAGCACGGTGATGAGCTCGCCGGATCTGGGGCTAGCGACCTCGGTCCCTCGCTGCTATACGCTCCCTTGCTAGCTGTCACTCAAGGAAGGAGGATGGAGGTCACTGGGGTCGAAGACAATGGCCGAAGATACGTAAAAATGGAGGCTCCATTGAACTTTATTCATGACGAGGTCCGAGAAAGATGGAGATCAGGTGCGCACTTAGAGGAGCAGGCCCCTAAGCATAGTATCGGGCGAGAATTATAGGTCAGTCCTCGGCATACAGAGCCTCAGATCAATGAAAATGGTGGGCGTATCGATGCAGGATAAATCGGGGAAGACGGATCGAAATGCAGATCCAGGCGTAAGTGGTCCAAGGGGGAAAGTTGACTGGGGGGCAACAATCCCCCGTGGACCAATCAGAATAAAGATAGTCAAAAATATTAATAAATTAAATTAAAAATAGAAAACGATTTTATTTAAAAATATTTACAAAATAAAAAATGTTTATTATTTTTAAAATTAGTTTTTAGTGATTTTTATTTATTTTTTTGAAAAATAAATTAATGTATATGCATAATATAATATATATATATATGTATAAAATATCTATGTATTTTATATTTTTATTTTTAATTTCTTATTTTTGTACAAATACCCCATCTTTATATTTTATTTATTTACAATATAAAATTCAGAGTATAAAAATTTTTATTTGTTATGTACAAGGGTGAAATAAATGGGTCTTTTATTGGTATATACATAGTATATGTACAAGAAGAGAGAGAAAGTATTTTAGTTTTATTTTATTTTTATCATTTTTAATTTATTTTTAGAAATATATAAAAATTATGAGAAACATATTTTATTTTTATGGAAATAAAATATTTACACCAAGAAGGAAATAAACATAATGATGAATGGCCATATCTCTCTTTACTTGTTTTTTTGGCGATCAGGCCCATATTGGGCCCTCTCTTGGGTTTAGGTCACTCAATATTTAATCTAAATATTTATCTCTTTTCCATTATTTCTTTATTCTTTTATTTTTGCACAAAAACATGCTAATTTTGGATATTTACACAAAGCATGCAATTTGGTAACTTATTATATTTACAATCATATACATGGTATTTTTCCAGGATATCTAGCTAAAATAAAAGAATAAAGAGTGATGAATGTGGATTCATCACCCTCCTATACTTTACTTTTCTCAATCCCTTAGCAAATACTTATTTGAGAAAGAAGTGAAAAAGAGAAAGAAAAAGAAAAAGAAGGGAAATCAAGGTTGATTATTAATCTTTCCTTCATTAAATTGAAATATGGAGCTCAATCAGGCCTTTGGATTATTAATTTGTCGGAACCTTATTTGGACTTAAGCTTAAAACTCAACAACCTATAAGTTTTACTAATCTATGGTCAAGACTCCTCAATAATTCAGATAAGAACAAGTTTACATACACAAACTCTAATGACCATGAATCTTTCCTTGTATTGTGTAAGTGATATGTACCTCCCCACCTCAGAAATGACAAAGCGGCAACCCCCCCCCCCTAACAAGGGAAACTCTAATGCCTCAATCTAGCAACTCTTTCCTCGAGGAGCAGGGTATTCCCTTCTAAGTTCAAGTACAACCGGCTCAAGAAGAGGGGGAAGAAGAGAATGGACCATGACCAGTGTAGCCATGTATCCTTGGGAGCCCAACCAGTGTAGCTAAGTCTCCCGTTGCAAGCTTCATGAGATGGTCATGTGTAACATAAGCTTTGCTTTATTTGACTATATCAGACCCACCACTTTTTTTAGAGTTTTCCTTTCTGCACACATTTTTTTGATGTGCATATGTACAACATATCTACATGGTGCAGCATATATACATAAGGAGTTTTTCCTCTTGAGCCAGTAGACTATCCCTCTTTTGAAGCTTTATTGCAACCCACAACTCCTGTCTTTAGACTTCATCACCACCAGACCAAGTTGAGACACACTTCCTTCACTATAAGAAGAAGAGAGGTTCCGTCTAGAAGTACTACCCTCATAGGCTACCACAAGCCAAAGGAAACTGCCTCCTCACCACCTCATCTGTGGAGAGCTATGTGTAAAGTGTTGATGCAAGTAAAGCCATTGTCTCTGAGAGTCATGTATGCATTGTTAAGTGTTCTACTTAGGCTCATCAAGCTGACATATGCTCATAGCCTAGCGGACTCAAAGAATTAAGTCCCAAATGGACCTAAAAAGTCTTAATCCTAAGTCCTATAAGGTTCCTCTTAGAATTAGATGGATTAAGGTCTTAACCAAGCTCCATTTTTCAATTTAATTCCCGGCCAGTTTAAATGTCAATCAAGATTCAGAAAAACTATACACATATTTACAAATATGCAATTTTTACAAGTTTTTTTTTGAAAATGTGCAAAATTTTTGAAAAATGTTTGAAAACATGGATGTATGAATGAATGCGAAGTTTTGCAAAATATTTACACAAATTTACACAAAGTTTTTGCAAACTTTTGTTGTTTTTCAAACATTTTACAAAAATTTTGTACTATATACATAATTTTGATATCAAAATATTTACATACTATTTACACAAAATCTTTTTACAAACATTTGTACAAAAAATATTTTGTATAAATAGCTATGTATGTGCATGAAGATATTTATGTTCAAGGAAAATTTTTAAATTTTTATGGTTTTTTGGGTAAAAGGATTTTAGCCATTTTATTTATTGACACACTCACACAAAGTACGAGTTATGGCTAATGTATATATGAAGTATATACGACACCCCCTATACTTAGCTCGAACGATGTCCTCAGAGTGAATCAAGAGCGATGAAGAAGACATAACTCGTGCTTAGTATAGGCAAGTGAACAGGAATGATATACTACAACGACGAATCAAATAATAGAATGAAGAGGGCTCGATGTTTCCCCCTATACTTAGGATCAAGTAATCCTAAGTTTAACAAGTTGTACATAAAGGGAAATTTGAGTGGAAGAATGTATATGGTCTACATCCCCTATACTTAGGATAAAATATCCCTAAGTATAGGCAGCAAAACAGAGGTAGAATGAATCAACAGAATACCCAAGAGTCCTACACCCCCCCTATACTTAGGGTAAAGTACACCCTAAGTATAGCATAATCATAACATAAAGATGGGGTGTGGGACTAAAGAATGCAGTGATATGGACAACTGGATCTATACATGGCGGAAGAACTGTGATAATCAGGTGTGAGATGCAATAGATATTAGTCAAGAGACCACATCTCACGCAAAATGAATGGGGGCAACATCAATGACTAGTGGCTCATGATCTAGATATGTTTTGAGCCGCTACCCTTTAACACGAAAGGTAGCATCAGAAGACAAATCGGATATATCAATACTTCCATTGTCATGTACCTTTCGGACCAGATAGGGTCCCTTCCATTTTCTCTGTAGTTTCCCTGGAAATAAACGAAGCTTGGCATCAAACAACCATACTCTCTGTCCTGGCTCAAACTGCTTTTGGCTGATATGAGAATCATGTCACTCCTTCACTTTCTCCTTATACTGTAGGCTGCTCGAAAAGGCTGTATCACGAAGCTCCACCAGGGTTGCTAACTCTGCCCTCCTCTGATCTCCTACACTCACTGGATCCAAGAGTATATCAGTGACAGCCCAAAGTGACCTATGTCTCATCTCAACAGGTAAATGGCAGGGCTTGCTATAAACGAGGAGAAAGGGAGATGTACCCAAAGAAGTCTTGAAGGACATCCTATATGCCCACAAGATCGAGTCCAAAAGCTGTGACCAATCCTTTCGGTCAGGGCGGACGACCATATGCAATATAGTCTTGATCTCCCTGTTCGACACTTCTGCAAGACCATTGGTTTGTGGGTGGTATGGAGTGGCTACTCGATGGTTTATGTTGAACTCGCTAGCAAGGGTCTTTACCTTGTCATTGACGAAATGAGACCCCCCGACAGAAATCAAAACTCGAGGTACCCCGAACGTGAAATGATATTCTTCCTCAAAAATCACCATACAATCCTCGCATCTGCGGTTCGGCGGGGATGGACTCGACCCAACGACTAACATAATCAACGTCCAACATAATGTACTCGAATCCCTGACTCTTAGGGAATGGACCCATGAAATCGATGCTCCATGCGTCGAAAACCTCACAGAAGTGAATGGGTTGCATCGGCATCATATCACGTTGTCCACAAGTGTCTATCCTCTGATAGTCAGTACACCTCTTCACGAACTCATCAGAGTCCTTGAAGAGAGTAGGCCACCATAGGTCGGATTGAAGAACTTTATGTGCCATTCTCCTCCCAGAGTGATGTCCTCCTGCCTCCAGCTTGTAGCAGTAGGTGAGGACGCTATGGTGCTCCTCCCGAGGAATGCACCGACGCCATACGCTATCCCCTCCTTCATGATAAAGGACGGGATCCTCCCAATGGTAGAACTTGGCCTTCGCGAGGAAGGTCTCAAGTCGCTGCCTGGGCCAATCTTGTGGAACTTTCTTGGCAGCAAGATAGTTCACAATATCAGCGTACCATGGGAGAGAGGCGATACAAGGATCGCCTCATCTAGGAAGGTCTCACAAATAGGCTCAATCTTCTCAGAATCCTGAAGAAACTCCAACCAGGAGAGATGATCCACCGCCACATTCTTGACTCCAGGCTTATCCTTAATCTCTATGTCAAACTCCTGGAGTAGAAGGATCCATCTGGTCAATCTGGTTTTGACATCCTTCTTTGCCATGAGGTACCTGATGGCGGTATGATCAGAAAAGATGGTCACCTTAGATCCAATGATGTACGATCTGAACTTATCTAGGGCGAATACTACGGCTAGCATCTCTTTCTCAGTGACTGTGTAGTTCCGTTGAGCGGCATCCAATGTCCGACTAGCGTAGTGAATAGCAAAGGGAACTACATCCCTCCTCTGTCATAGGCCCCTACGGCAAAATCGGAGGCATCCGTCACGATCTCGAATGGGAGAGACCAATCACGCGGTTGGAGGACAGGAGCCTCTACAACAAGACTCTTGAGAGTCTCAAATGACGCTATACACTTATCATCAACAATGAACTTGGTATCTTTCGTCAGCAGATCAGTCAACGGCCGGGCAATCCTATTGAATCATGTATGAATCGTCGGTAGAAACTGACATGCCCTAGAAAAGATCGTAACGACTGCAAGTTGGACGGTGGACTGAGTTTCCTAATGATATCCACCTTCGTCGGATCAACCCTCCATGTCCCTGTTGGAGATGATATGGCCAAGCACCGTCCCTTGAGTCACCATGAAGTGACTCATCTCCCGTGAAAGCACAAGATGGACCTCAATGCATCGTTGGAGGATGCGGTCTAGGCAGTCAAGACAAGCATAAAACCCGTCGTCGTAGACTGAAAAGTCATCTATGAAGACCTCCAAGCACTCACCCACCATGTCCAAAAAGATGGACAACATACACCTTTGGAATGTCGCCGGAGCGTTGCATAGACCAAAGGGCATGCGTCTGAAAGCCAATGTCCCGAAGGGACATGTGAATGTAGTCTTGTCCTGGTCCTCTGGCGTAATGGCATCTGACTGTATCCGGAGTACCCGTCCAAAAAGCAGTAGCGACTCTTCCCGACTAGCCTCTTTATAATCTGATCAATAAAAGGCAGCGGCAAATGATCCTTCTTGGTGGCCTGATTCAATCGTCTGTAGTCCACATAGACCCTCTAAGAATTGGGTACTCGGGTAGCGATCTCCTCTCCAGACTCACTCAAAATTGGGGTAATGCCCGTCTTCTTGGGCACCACATGTAGAGGACTGACCCATTTGGAGTCGGAGATGGGGTAGATAAAATCGATGCTCCACCATTTTGAGATCTCCTTCATGACAACATCTCGAAGGTTCGGGTTCAGCCGCCACTGGAACTCACGCGAAGGCTTCGTGTCCTCCCCGAGATAGATATGGTGGGAGCACAGGGCCGGAATTATCCTCTAAAGATCGGCTACACTCCATCCTATCGCCTTGTGGTTATTTTCAAGAACCCCCATCAGATGGTATTCCTGCTCTCCAATCATATATGCTAAGATAATGACTGGGTACATCTCAAGCTCACCTGCAAGGAACCTATACTTCAGCAATGACAGTAAAGGCTTCAGCTCTGGACAACTCGGTTCTGGCAGATCTGGCCTCTGAAATGTCTGAGTGAATGCGACCAAATCTATATGGGAGAATGAGAACTCTCCCTGACAATCTGAATCTGGTGAAGGTTGCTCTGCTGGTGTGTCTCTGCTCTGCATGGAGTCAACCTCCACCCTAGCTGTGGGCTTTGTGGAAGTTAGATATGGTATCAAATCATCAAACTCTGCTCAGTCTATATCTGACTTCAAGGGATCTGTATCAGTATCACAAGAAGAATCTGCATCATGATCGAGAACCGGCTCTGTTGCCTAAGATGTGTCCTGGACCAGGAATGTGCTCTCCAAGCTCTCCTCTACTAGCATGTGTGCATCAACGAACTCTGAAGGTGAGAGGATGGCATGTGCTGCTGGGTCTGCCCAAACTGCCTCATCGTCTGTAATCGCAAAATCATAGTCTTGGTTGATGTCTCGCCCTGCCTCTGTCATCTGCTCTGAGTCTGAAGGTGGCTCTGAGCAAGCTAAATCTCTAACTCTAGTCTCCTCGATCGTCTCTATTTGTATACTCTCGCCCTCGACGCGAAAGTATACCTTCCCGCTATCATGATCGGACACTGCCTTGGCTATAGACAAGAACGGGTGTCCTAAAATGATGGGGGTATCGGTCACGGACTTAGGGATCTCCATGTCCAACCGAACGAAGTCCACGAGGAATTTCAGACCCTGAATCGTGACGACAACGTCCTTTAGCAACCCCTTTGCCCTCTTGACAGATCAATCAGCAAACTGAAGGACCGTCATGCTCTGTCGTAGAGGGCCCAACTCGAATCAGTCGAATAGGGCTACCGGAAGTAGGTTGATCGAAGAACCATTATCTAATAGAGTACGGTCAAACCTCTGCTCATGAATGTGGCATCTGACATACGGGGCTCCTGCATCTGGCCTCTTGGCTGGCAGACGGTTATGGATCGCAAAGCATGTGGCGCGAGTGAGCATATGTATCTCTGACTAATGGTTCCGCCTCTTCCTCCTAACTGTAGTCTTGTCTCTGAGGGATCTCTAGAAGAGAGGTATGTTCTCCAAGGCCTCCTATAGAGTCAGTTGTATATGAAATCGGTCCATCATTTGTTGGTTGAACTCTAACTGGTGAGACCTTTTTGGGTCTTTTTTGGTCCCCTTAGCTGAGCGGAGTGCTTGGGGAAAGGGGACGGCTGGGTCCTTCTCAGATGAAGGACTAGGATCGGGTCTATGCTGTTCAGGTAAAGTAGAATCCATACAATCATCATCAATCAACATAGATGGATCCGTAAAAACTAAACCCTTTCCTTTATTCACAGAAGTGTCTTGAGATACATCAACTGAATGATAAGCAACAGGAAGTGAAGAGCTGGAAATGGTGGCCTCAGCACGACCCTCGGCATCTGGAATAGCGGCATCAGTATTGCGCTCTGGCTCATCAACAATGGTGGCATTAGCACCACCTCCTCTATCTGGTGAAGCGCTGGCCTTAGTACCATCGACTGGATCAACGTCCTTGGTGGCGTCAGCGCCACTGTCATCATCATCATCTCTAGCGCATCAGCACCGCTCTCCTCCTCGTCTAGCGCTCCTGAGGCTTGGGCTCGTCGATGGCGTAGCACGACGAGGAGCTCGCCGGATCTGGGGCTAGCGACCTCGGTCCCTCGCTGCTACATGCTCCCTCACTAGCTGTCACTCATGAAAGGAGGACGAAGGTCACTGGGGTCGAATACAATGGCCGAAGATACGTGAAAATGGAAGCTCCATTGAACTTTATAAATGATGAGGTCCGAGAAAGATGGAGATCGAGTGCGTACTCCGAGGAGCGGACCCCTAAGGGCATGTTTGGTTGCTGGGTTGGACTGGTTTGGGTTGGGTTGGTGTATCCCTGTGAATAGTAAATTGTACCCGTATGAATATTAAACTGTGAGGAGGATTGAGAGGGTTGGAAGGAGGGGTGCACCGGTGTACCTAAACCCGGTGCAGTCCAACCCAGCAACCAAACAGGCCCTAAGAATAGTATCGGGCGAGAATCGTGGGTCAGTCCTCGGTATACGGAGCCTTAGATCAATAAAAACGGTGGGCGGATCGATGCGGGATAAATCGGGGAAGATGGGTCGAAATGCGGATCAGGGCGCAAGTGGTCCAGGGGGAGAGTTGACCGGGGGTCAACAATCCCCCGTGGACCAATCAGAATAAAGATAGTCAAAAATACTTATAAATTAAATTAAAAATAGAAAATGATTTTATTTAAAAAAATTACAAAATCAAACATGTTTATTATTTTCCAAATTATTTTTAGTGATTTTTATTTATTTTTTTGAAAAAAAATAATGTATATACATAATATAATGATATATACATGTATAAAATACTTATGTATTTTATATTTTTATTTTAAATTTCTTATTTTTGTATAAATATCCTAGTTTTATATTTTATTTATTTACAATATAAAATTGAGAGTATAAAATATTTTTTATTTAATTAGTATTGGTTATGTACAAGGATGAAATAAATGTGTCTTTTATTGGTATATACATAGTATATGTACAAGAAGAGAGAGAAAGTATTTTAGTTTTATTTTATTTTTCTCATTTTTACTTTATTTTTAGAAATATATACAAATTATGAGAAACACATTTTATTTTTATGAAAATAAAATATATAAACCAAGAAGGAAATATACATAATGATGAATGGCCATATCTCTCTACTTGTTTTATTTGGCGATTAGGCCCATATTGGGCCCTCTCTTGGGTTCTGGTCACTCAATATTTATTCTAAATATTTCCCTCTCTTTATTTATTTCTTTATTCTTTTATTTTTGCACAAAGTCATGCTAATTATGGATATTTACACAAAGCATGTAATTTGGTAACTTATTATATTTACAATCATATACATGGTATTTTGCCAAGATATCTGGCTAAAAAAATTGTGATATGAATGGCGATTCATCATGCATGCATCGCGAGAGGCAGGGCATGTGTGGAGGTGTTGTTCGCAAATCAGTTGTAGGATGGTGATGAGAGAGAAGCATATGCGGGAGAGATAGGGACTATAGATGGGATTGCCATCACGAAAGTTGTGGCAGGTAGTTGTGCATCCGCCGCACATGGGAGATGTGCGAAAGATGTGAGCGACAAGAAGAAAACGAGGTAAAGGGGTGACATGTTGCACGCAGGGTAGGCGACCACGTGGCGAGAAAAAGAAATAAAAATAAATAAAAATTAAAGAGTAATAAATAATAAATATGTAAATAAATAAAAAAATAGGAATAATTATTGAAATAATCAATATATAGATAAAATAAAATAAAATAACTGAATAAATAAATAATTAATTAAAATGAAAATAAATATAAAATTAAAATAATAAATAAATGAATAATTAAATAAAAATAAAATAAAAAGGAAACAAAGTTAAAATGAGTGTGACACGTGGTGGCTCCAGGAGTTGTCCCCAGTCGCTCCTCGAAAATTTGAAAATTAAATAAAAAGAAAAATAAAAGAGAAATAACAAAATAAGTCAAATCAGAAAGTAGTCAACATGAACGTTGCTCATCTCAATGAGATCTACAACTTTTGTAAAGGAGCTAAAACCAAAAAATGATTTGGATACAAAGTATATTTGGTGGTATCGTATAGCTATAAAATTTCGCATTTTTTGGTTTTGCAGGTTTGTTAGCATTTTAATAAGATAAAAATCAAACTAAACTTAAAAATTATAAAACAAATATTAAAGACCTTAATATATTTTTTGTATTTTTTAATTAAGAAAATTTAAAAATAAAATAAGGGGACTTATACATAGACTATATATATAGACATGGGTTAATTTATTTTCATTGATTTTTTCCTCAATTTTTATTTGCATTTTTGCATATTTTATTAAAATATAAATCAAATAAAATAAATGCTAAAAAAATAAATCTAAAGGAGTTATTTTTATACATAATAAGATTAATATGTACAATATACAATAGGGACCCAAAACCCAAGTTTTCCATATGAACTCTGATTCTTTTGAATTTGGTCTTGATGTGTAGGTAATTGAACTTTACATTAATTCAAAAGTAAAGGGGTACATAGGAGGTTGTATTAGAGAGATATTCACATTTTAAGGCTTTTAGTCTCGATTAAGGGTTTGGAGTTTATTAGGTAATTTTACAATTTAGTATCTTTTTGATATTTTTCATTTATTAGTGTTAGTAATATATACACTATAAAGTTGATTTTATTTATTTTGATATAGTGAAAAATAAATAAAAATAGAGAAAGATACAGTATTATGCAAGTGATATTTTACAAGGAATTTGTCATCGTATTCATACAATTATGCATGCTAAAATGTGAATATTATCTACAAATGCATGAATGATAATAATGCAGAATAAATGGAGAAGCACAACTAGATACTCCAGAACGAAGCACTATTTTCAACGTTTAGAGTGATGAATCATAGATTCATCGATACATTCCGAAGAAGATAGTCAAACAAGGATTTGAACTTCAAATTTATCAAAGCCTTCTAGTGTGAAGGATGTATGAGTATCTGGAATACTCAAGTTACTTTTTTTGTTGTAGTGGCTCATCTACTGTGACAGTTCCATAGAGAAGAAGTTATGAAACATGATAGATTTTAGTGACTCCATTTAGCTAGATCATTTGTGATTTAATTGGATTAAATCACAATTTATTCGAATCCAATTTCTAATTCTAATTCCAATTTCAATGTTGAAATGTTTGAAACAGAAATGGTCATGGAAATGAAAATATACAAGACTCTTGAGCTCATTTCTTTGCTCCAAATAGTTTGGACTATGCTTAGAAATGGCCATGGAAGCTGGATTCGTGTCACAAGCATTTTTTCCAGCTCACGGATAGTTTGATGTGTTTTGTTAAGCTCGCTGAGAGTGTAAAGTATTACAGCTTGAGCTCAACATTTGTAGGTGACAGATTTTTGCAAAAATGGTATAAACCCTGAAATTAGATAGTTATCCACATTTTAAGTCACTATACGTGGATAGTATGATCCCCTTGACATTATCACCAAGTATATGCATTCCTATCTCATGACTCTTAATTGGATTAGGACTTATACATGTTAATGGCAATATTGTAATAATTATGATTATTACATATTATTGATGAGGGTAATTTTGTAAATATGCTTCACAAACATAACTCATTAATAAGTGTGAATTGTCATTAACAATAACTAGTATTTATATGGATGTGATTCATTTAAATATTTGGGATTTTTACCCGGTTGTCCCTATAAACTTTCCCAATTAGCTCATTGACCTTTGAAACAACGTATTTCCACCCTCGACCCTATAAACTTGCTAACCATTACCCCACAGACCCTGTGGTTAATCAACATCCTTTTTTCCCCTATATTTAGCGATATTATGTTAAAAAGAGGTGTTTAGAAAATTTACAAAAGAGCCATCCCTCTTCTCCCTAACCCACCTCCTTTCATTCCCTTCACATCCACTTCCCCTATGTTGTCCCCAACCTCCCCTGTGCCACCCTCATTCTCCCAACCCTTCCTTACACTATCGTTATCCTACTCCAAGTCCGGGCTGCAGCCACCCTGCACCTCCTCCTGGGCCAACTACACCATATACTCCCTCGATTATCATCTAGCCCCCAAACACCGCCTCCCTACTGCTTCCGACGATGGCTCCAGTCCTTCGTATGACTCATATCCCCTTCCTCCCCATCCTCCTCCAAGTGGTCCTCCCGTTGTGACCTTGACAATCTCTTCCTCGTCGGTGCTAACATCGCCTTCTATGTGGCATCGAGATCTGGATTACCAAACTTGGGAAGCATTAGAAGGATTGTACTGGTTCAACCCTTCATCTCTATAGATGGTCATCTCAGAGCGTTCAGGTTCTGATTTTTCATTTGTAGTGTCGGAAGGAGGTGGTGATCTAATTATCGAGGATGGTGTTGTGGTGCTAGGGGCCGATGGATATGAGTTGTGAAGTGTAGGATGGAGGGTCTAAGCTCTAGATGATCTCAGGGATAGAGAAGATGGTGTGTTGTTGATTCATGTGAGGGATCGATAAAGGTGTGAGCATCTGGTCCTTTACCTTGATAATCCGTTTCTCTGGTGATGATCCATCATTTTCCATTTGATATATCACCATCTTATGTATGCATTGGAACTTGAACGTCCAGAGATCAAACATCAATGCAACTGGTACTGATTCAGCCCCATAAGTAGGGACCATGAGTGGTGCAACCCAGCGATGGAGGGGAGAGGATGGAGACGGTGATGGTATGTGTGGTAGAGATGGGCATATTAAGGGATAGAGCAGCAGAGATGTGTAGGAAGTTGAGGGCTTCCCCCTATATTTAAACTATGCTTGTCCTCAAGCATCTAGAACATGAATAAAATGGATAAACCCATGATTGTGCATGTGAATACAAGACCTGATTCGTTCAAGAACCCCCATTTTTTGAAATCCTAAAATTCTTAGTTGAACCATGCTCCAATCAAGAGGTATCGAATTTCTCTAATCATCAGACTCTCTATGTATTCATATAAAATAAGGATATGACATTAAGTGTGGATTGCAGTCACAAGAGTAGAGTCGCAACCCAAGGTTCCAGTCCAAGAGACTCTCCTAAGAACTCAATCCTCAACACTAGAGAATAAACCATTTCTTACATCCAATTCACCTTCTCTTTAGCTGTCAGACTTGAAAGTATAGATGAAAGGCTAGTTCAAGGAGGTCATAGGATTGTTTCCTTTCTTCTCTCCCTCTCTTTGGAACAAGGATCCTCTTGAGTGCCTTATTAACTCAACACATGTATTATTTTTGTTGTTGATTAGTGTGTCCGTCAAGAGAATTCAAATTCGTCGGCACTTGTTTTCCTAGGAGTACATCGGGTTGTGTCTCTTTTGAGTATCTAAGATACCTTTGACACCCAAACTTGTATCACTATATGATGCAGAGCCCTTTTTTGGTGCTATCCCGACTCCTAGTCCTAATAGAGTTGGTCCAAGTGGACACTTTGAAATGGTTGGGAGAGCTTGCTTTTAGTGGAATCTCTTTCATATTAGACTTTGTATGGTGAGATTTCTTTCAACATTTCTTTCTTTCTTTTGATTATTTTGGCTATCTCCACTTCTTTTACCAAGAGTTGGTGCATACTGATCAATAATTTTTTTTAAGATTTCATCACACACTGGCACATTGGTAAATGTCAAGAGATGGTACAAGAACCATGTCCTTGTACTGCTAGGGGTGCTTACACTCAAGTTTCATGAAGCCTTCATTGATTTTGTCCCATCCTTGAACATCATAAAATCAGGTCCAAACTCAAATCTCTCATCCCCTTTCCTCGAGTGAAATTTGAACTCATCGCATTACAATTGTACTCGTGTATGTGAGGTGTTGATCATATTCTTTAGATAGAGATTAAGCATGCAATATAGCACACAAATCTTTCAAATTAGGGAAATGTGAATAGTTAATTCAAAAGACCCTAATGACTAATGATGGTTAACTCAAAATCTCAAGACCTCGTAAACCAAGTGTTCTTGAACTTTACAAGTCTTGTGTGACTATGAATATGTCAGGGATTAAACCAACTCATTCATTTTTCAATTTTTTTTAAAATACAAGTTGGTCTCATTTACATCCTCCTTTTTGAACAGATTTTTTAAAAGATTTTCCAAACTATGTCACACACACACACAAACATATATATATATATAAAGAGAGAGAGATTTTAAAAGCATGTTTCAAATGATTTTTCAAAACAGATAAAACCCATTTTTCGAACCATTTTCAAGATATTTTCTTCAAATTGGTGTAACATAGATTAGAGAATTTTCCAAGTTTTGAAAACATTTAATCCAACTTAGTTCAAAAAGTATACTCTATCCTAAAAATGTTTTATATTTTTCAAAATGATGAAAATAAGAGCTATGACTAAAGTATATATATAGTTTATACGGTATACCCCCTTATACTTAACTTATATTATGTCCTCATAGCACTAAGTGATATAAAAGCATAGCTCAAGTTAAGATATAGGAAGATATACCGAACTGAGGAGGACACTCCCCTAACCTTAGGTTAGAATAACCTAACTGTCGGAAAAAAGGATAAATGAGTCTGAAATTTATGGGGACTCAGTCCCCCCCCCCTCCATACCTAGGCTGAGAATAGACTAAGTAAAGTGCTGGATAAGTGTTGTTGGAGAGACCTGAGGAAGATAAGTTAGGATGGATTTAAACATGAATGAATCTTGGGATATGAATGGGGTACATAGTATCTATGGGAGGGTTTGGAAAAACCATAAACAAGGCTCAATCAATCAATCAACACCATTGATTCACAAACTCACACATGAAACCAACAACTTTTGGTCTTTTATATTTTCATTTTTATTGGTGATTAATATAAATTCATTCTCATATATACAAGGCTTAATGATACATCATAATATACTACATAAAGAGGGTGTTGCTCTCACAGAATAATTTTTACTCTATTTTATTTGTTCGACTTGCATTCAGTCCCAATTTTAGCTTCAAGGTTATCATTGGTTTTAATGTGAGCACAAATCAAGCAAACATCATCTAATGACCATTCCCAATTTCCATTTAAATCCTAGGTGATCAATCCAGGTAGAGAAGTCGTTAAAAAGTCGATGCATAAAATCATGATCAGTGCTAAAGTGAAAAGCTCTCAGTGCCTTTAGCTTTCTTCATGAAATAACAAGACTGATTTAGAATCCATTACTAAATGTATGCAAGTCGATGAAAAATCGCACATGCTTCTATTAGCGGGGAAAGAAGAGATTTGTTCTTGTCTAAGTGAAGAGATGTCTACATGCATCTAAAATTTTCTTACTGCATCTTACGGATGATCAAGCATGTAAGACATGAAATAAAATAGCTCGGAGAGATGTGTGCCTAATCCTATGTTGCCACTCAAATGGTGTAGATCCCACACAACCACAATGTCTCTTTGTTCATTTATAAATGTGAGTCTTCAAATGAAGACCATTGTAAAGAAAACTCTTACATGAATACATGAAAAATGTGAGAGACATTAATTCTCATTAATTTCTGCAATGGTGCTTCTACAGCTCCTTGCAGCAAGAGCTTTTTCTCCTTGCCTCCATGTCTTCCGAGTGTCCTTGGTCGCCAAAGGTATCAGCCACAACAAGCAAGCATTAGATGGATATCAGAAATTTGATAAAACAATGAACTGCTTAAGAGTTAGAAATTATCACTTAATCAAATAGTAAAAATATAAATAAAACAAAAGATGAGCTATATCCCGATAATGCTGCTATTTGAATAACCACATTTTTGCCTCTCTAATATCGTTGTTTTAGTAGTAGCATAGGAGGTGAAAATAGATCCTCATTAAAGACCACCCTTTCGAATAGGTGGAGAATTTATTTTACCTAGTAAGTACACTAAGGTCGAACTCAGGGACACGAGCCTCTTAAGTTGCTATCTAGACTCTTATTATTCAGATCAAGTGATCAATTAATAACTAACAGTTCAACAACAAAGGAAATATGATGTCGGGAATGAAGACAAATGATGCATGAACAAAATGCATCTTTTATTTGGTTTTTATAATGCAACGTGATACGAATTCAAAAATTTGCAAATATACCCTATATAAATAAAATCATTGAGAAATAAATGTGTGATCAATTTCAGGATCAATTCATGAAGCAAATTTAACTGATAAGCTAACAAATGCCATTAAAAATCATGAAACATATAACATTTTATAACTAAAATTTATCATCCCGATTTAAGTACAAGAAAATGAAATAAATAATACCAATGTATAGATAATGAAACATGTTTCAAAATGAAATTGAAATCAACTTAAACGGAGATCATATGCTCAAGATATCTGTAAATTAGTCCAGGGGCATAACTGTGAAGAAAACATGAAAATATGTACAAAATCATCACAAACAGGTCTCTCGGAGGGCATAAATTTAATTAAAAATAACTGCAAGACCTCCCAATAAATTTACCATGCATGCAGGGCTATATTGCAATTATTGAAACTCAGAGGGGTTGATTTGCAAATAACCCCATGTGCACATGCATTGCACGTTCCTGGAAGGACTTGAATGTAATTTGGAGAAGGAGGGGCACCGATGCAATTTACCCACCCCCACGTAGAGAGCGCGTGTGGGCTGGGCTCGGTTGGATGCGAAGCTCGATGCTTGGTTTTGGAGGCTAGGGCGGCACATGGAGGCGTCGGGAGCATCAGGTGCTGGCTCGGACCGCTCGAACCTCCCTGCTTCAGAGTGGCGACGTGGTTGATTGTGGGTCGTTGGATGGGTATTGGAGGGGTGCCATCCAACGACACATGTACCTTTGGGTGCTTCCTCCTCCATTGTTGGCTGGCGATTCAAATGGATCTCCAACATGCCTGCCAGAGCTCCGTCGTCATCCTCTGCACTCGATGAGGACCTTGAAAAGGAACTTGGATGCATGGCGACCAAGTTTGGAGCAATTGGAAGGCATCGGACAACCTAGAGGGGGCTATAGACGAACCCACACTGGAGGCGAATCTTGAGAACTTAGCTCCTCCCGAAGTCTGACCGTTGAAAATAAGTACCTTCAGAATGGTTAGGGGAAAAAGCCGAAGCATGTAGGTGTTTTGAAAAATGAATGGAATGGGTTTCCACACAAGCGGAGGAGTGGGGAACTGGAGCTTTTTCTCCGGCGAACTGGTGAGGAGGTGGTACGAATGTGGTCAGTTGATGGAGAAGAGGAGGAGGCGAGTTGGGAGTGGTGTGAGGATGGTGAATGTGAGGTGAAGCTTGTGGGGTGGTTAATAGGGGGAGAAAGTATGTATGTATGTCTAAAGAATTAAGAGAAGATGAAGGAAAAGAGGAGAGAAACATACCTTAGATCAAAGAACATGGGGGTAGAGGACGTTGGCTTGGGCTGAGCACCTGGGGGCTATTCTAGTCATCGTTGAACCCTTCCAGCCATGAAGAGTAGCTCACCAGCTATATTAAGCACAGATCATGGCCTATAATGTCCAAGGATACACATAGGGGCTCAATAGATATCTTTGCATCGTTGATTCCCCCTTCCACTATCACCTGAGGGGGAAGAGACACTAGGCCTTGGACCTCGTAAAGGTGGACATCGGAGAAGGAGTCGAGGACGTCATATTTGAAGGGGGGAAGGGTAATGGTGCAGGTGGTGGAAGTGATGGGTTCGGAGGCTTGTGCTGACCAGAAGAAGGAGGAGGAATCGAGGCGAGGTGGCACATGAGGATGGTGGTAGTTATGGCTTGGACCTAGCTGGTCAAAGAAGTGAGGGTGGTGTTAAGAAGATGGAGAGATGGGGAAGGGGGCATGTGGTTTTTGTGGTGAACATGGGAGAGAGGGGGTGTAGTAGATTGAAGAAGGTGGTGAACTAGAGGTCCAACGGTTGTGATGCGGGCGGAAGTGGGCGCTCCAGATTAAATCTGGAGGCATTATGTTCTAATTTTAGAATTGTTGTGGAGACTGATAGTGAGGCTGGAATTGCTGGTACTATTGCTGTCTACCTCCCTGAAACTGGTCGTCGGGTCTCCGACCCTGCTGTGAACCTAACTGACCTTGCCCCGACGGACGAGGCTGGTTTCGCGCACGGTCGAACCAGATACCGTTCACTTACTAAATGACAGGTGGAGGTGGAGACTACTGCTCAGGAATGTAGGCTACTTCCTATTGGTATGGAACTATCTGATGTGAATGCCGATGAACCTGATCAGGTGTATGCACGTAGTAGACCTGCTGAATTATGGACGGTCCTCTTCTACTCTGAAGGGTGGAAGAAGTCTGCTCCCTTGTAGAGGTTTCGGTTGCTGCACTCGTACAATGGACTGCACTGATCGTACTCACAAGAAGCTCCAGGTGCTTTGTTATCTCATCCAGCTTATCCAGGTTCTTCGTCCTCTGCTCGATCACATAAAGCTTCTCGAGCTCCTCGGATTGTTTCTCGAAAATGTCTAGTCTGGATAGATGATTTCCAATAATGGTCAGGTCAGAGTTGTCCAACCTGTCATGCGATGTTGTAATATTGACATCCTTGTGGGGTACTGCAGGGGAGGTGACAGAGTTCTTCTAAAAAGCACGTGATGAAGAAAGAGTTGTTGAACTCTCTGCCATCTCCTCAAAATTTTGATAAAGGACATCCCCATCCTTGTTGAAGTGGCTCCCCTCACAAGAGGCATCTACCAGATTCTGATTCTCAATGCGTAAACCCCCAAAGAAATTTTTCACAAGGCTGGTCTTTGGAATATCATGATGGGGGCATTTCTCTGTCACATCTTTGAATCTTCACCTCGTGAATAGGCTCCTGGGGCATTTGGGAGAAATTAGCAATCATGGATCACATTTGTTCTGAGCGGGTAATATTTGTTCAAAAATGCAGACCTCAACTCTTCCCAAGTAGTGACAACCTTCCCCAACTGATTTAACCAATATAAAGCTTTTCCCATCAGAGTGAATGGGAAGGCTGTCATTTGCACTCCCTCTAATGGGACAATTGGGTAATGTATTGTTCCACAAATGCGATCAAGCTACTGGAGGTGTATATAAGGTTCTTCATTAATATTTCCATGGAATATTGGGAGAAGAGGTAAAATAGAGGGCTTAAGCATGAAATTCCCATGAACCGTAGTGATTTATATCCAAGAATTTTTCTGTTCCTGCCCCTGAATTATAAGCATCCTTTAATGTAGGCCTAGCTCCGAGTTCTATGTGAGGTTTTTCTCAACCATTCTCACCAACATGGTTTCCGTTATCCCCCTTTCTCTTGTCCTGTCTTTCTTATCTCATCTCGAGAATCATATATCTCAATGTGGTCTGAAAATTAGCCTGCTCTGTTAACTGGGCTTGAATTTACTGAATGGAGGCTAACATGGTGTTGTTGATCTCGCTCTGCTCCGACATGGTTCCCTTTCCCTTTGGTGGCATCAATTGTCCGACGTTGGACTCTGAAAATGTGCATGACACTCGTTTAGTGCTTAGAATTGATGGAGTCTCAGGTTCTAATTCGAGATTAAAGCTAATATCAAATAGTGGATTGATGGATGTTGTGAAGGATGAGATGGAGAAAGAGGAATATTCAGGAAGTGAGTCTCCTCGAATAGAAGGTGAACGGTTCAGAGTGTTGAATGAGTTCGCAAAGTCTGAATGAGAAATACTCTAGTCCGACATCTTCGAAATTAATAGGCAAGATGCGAGAGCACTAAGGTCACTGCACGAGTGAAAGTGAGTGAAGGTGCAAATTGCGCAAAGGATCTCTATCACTAGCAGTAAAACACAATACAAACCCCCAGTTCACCAACACAATACAATGTGAAGATCGTGAAGGTTCGGTCAATTATCTTATAAATTTTAGAGTTTGGTGAGAAATCAATCTATTAGAGCGGTTATGCGAGCTATTAGGATACCAATGCTCCCAGGAAAATGGCCCAATACCAAAGTTATATCTTTCCCAGCACTACAGACCATTTACCGGCTACCCGATCAATTCAATCTACTAAGGACGTCGTGGATCATTTACCGGCTACCCAGAGAGATCCTCACTATAGAACAAATAACCCCAAGACCAGTACTCTAATGGAAGTTCATGTATGGCTCTATCCTAGTGTGCAGGTCACTCTCTTGCTCAAGCAAACAAACCAATGAGGGGTTTACTCTCCCCAAAACAATGATTTTTCTTTACATATATTTTAAGGTCGAGTTTTCTTTAGCAGTTTTAGGAAGTTGTCCCTTAATTTTAATAAATTCAATGAATCGCCTACCGAGTGTCCAAGTTCCTTTTTAACTTATGTGAGTGAAAACAAGGAATGAGATCGGAAATGCCAATACGCGATCAAAAACAATGATGCATGTAGGGGTTAGAGAGGTGTACCTTGTCGCCAGCACTCTATATGCAAAATGATCCATGCAAAATTTAAATACAGAAAAGTAAAATAACCTATATGACGCAAGTGAACCATCATAACATTAGCTTCTATTAATGGGCAAGAACGAGTTAAATTTGACTAAATCCAATTATGCTCTATTCTATAGGTACATAAATTCTTGTTTAGGATATTTGGACCTAATTATTACATGGATCAAGTTAATTAAATAATGCAATCAATAATTATCTCATGAAAACCGCATGAAACAAATAAAAATAAACCAATGAAAACAAATCCGGTGAGGTCCCCCAAGTGCACCGGTACTTGGCGAAACAGACCTCGCAACCAATGAATGTCAGTTTACATAGTTCAAATGATAAAATAAAAAAAAACTATATATTCTCCAAATGATGGTCTCTCTCGAGATGAATCAAGACACCTCCTCTTTTCATTGGTGCTTTGGCTCTTCTAGGATCGCCTAATTTGTTTTGCGCACCCTCGCAAGAAAAAGGAAAGAAAGGAAATATGTAAGAGACACAATTGTAGAAATATGATCACAAATAATGAAATAAATGCAGTGGATACAGACACTGAATAAATGTGGAAAAATTATTTACAACCAAGAATAACAGGTCAAAAGAGAAACCTAACTACCCTCGCTGTGCCTCCCCAGTAATGACGCCTTTTTGTTGGCACAGGATCTTTCAGGTTTTGATTTAAATGAACTATGAAAAAGTTGTTGACCCAAATAATCCCACAACAAACAAAAAATATTTTTTTCTTCTCAAGCTGGAATAATTACAAAGAATAATGTGATCAAGAGAAATATTTTGCAAATTTTTTACCTGTATAGTGGACAACATCGAGCTCAGGGAGGCTACACTTCTCAAGGGTTATTAAATTAATCAAAAATCAAATCAAATAAAAAGGGAATCTCAAATGCAAACTATCCTTGGTTTTTGTTAAAATTTTATCTTTTTATTTTTTTAATTTCTAATTTTTTTAATTTCTAATTTTAAAATTTTTCTGTGATTTTAATTTTGCAATTTCTTTATTTTCAAATAAGGAACAATATGCACAAGGGAAAAAATTAGCATGCCACACTTTTTTGTATTTTTCAATTATATCAAAAATTTTAAGAAAAATCTAGAGAAAATATATTTAGGTTTTAAATGCTTTGAAATGATTTTGGGAATTCTTGTAAAATTTTTAGATGTTTTTGTATTTTTCTAAAAATCAAGCAGTTGTAAAAATGGTAAATAGTGTAAAAATGGGAGTAATTTGCAACTTAAAAATGTTTTAAGTGCCCAAAAGTCCTAACAACTATTTTTATGCTAAAATATAGACATATCTACACACATGAACTAAAATCACTATTTTTGGATTTTTTTTTCTATAATTGTATATGATTTTTATAAGATTTTTAGTAATGTACATTTTTTTAATTTTTAAAAACTATTAATGCATAAAATTTGGACAAGAAATTTAAGACACAAAAAGTAAACTACTCTATTTTGTAGAATTTTTTAAGCAATATTCGATTTTTTATTATTTTTCAAAGTTCTATCAGGGAAAATGACATGTTTTTGATTTTTCAATATTATCAAATGATGATACAATGCAATGAGAAAAATATACTATAAAGAGAACTAAGAAAGAGATTAAACTAATTTTTGCAAAATTTATTGGACATAAAAGCTAGTTATTCCAATGAAAAGATCATGCAAATTTCATGTCTGGAAACAATACTGAAATGAAAGTTTTTATTGTTTTTGAAGCAAAAAGTAACAAAAAATGAGATAAGAAATGCAAATTGCAAATTACCCAGTAAACGTACAAAACACGTGTTGTAACGATCTGGCGGGGACATTTGCGTACTTTCAAAAACTTCAAGAGGACTTATAGTAAATTTCCAAATTTTTTATTTGCCCTAGGGTTCTGCTCTCTTTTCTTCGTATTGTTCTTTCTCATGCCCAACAGAAAGGGGCATCGCTAGGGCTCGCGGGCGACTCCTCCTGCCACCGTGGTGGAGGTGGCATAAAGGTTGTCTATCCAAGCTTTGCGGCCGGCGGGCATGGTGGACAGGCAGTAGAGACTCCTTGCTGAGGAATTGCATAGAGGAGGGGTGCTGGCTCAGTGGAAACAGGTGATATACACCATTGCGTAGAAGGTGGAGGAGCTTATGTGAGGATGGAATGTCGATGACAGTCGTCGCGAGAGGAGATGATCAATGGTAGGTGCCTCGCGCTTGGGTTGATGGAAGGGAAAGATGATGCGGGGGTTAGCGGTGCATTCGCGAGCCAAAGGAGTCGGTTGCATCCCTAGGAAACGCGTGGAAGACATCGATGGTGATAGTGGAGTGTCCTTGCAACGGTGGAGGTGGGTTCCCTCTAGGCGGCGGAGATGGTGGAGATTGATGGTGCTCCAGGCGGAGATTGGATGGTGATCTCCTCCAGGAGCAGTAGCGTGCTCGTTGATGGCTAATCAGCGACCAGGTGCTGGTGGACATCTGGTGGCTGGCGTATGGCTGGTCGTGACGAAGCAGCTACGCCCCAGGCAGAGGTTTGTGGGGACCTGCGGTGGAGGGGGCGACCGACAAGGCGGTGAAGGCAGAGCAGCATGGGCTGGCAGCCATGCTCAAAATTTTTTATTTTTTTTATTATTATATTTTTTAATGTAAAAACATAAACAAAATAGAAATACTTTTTTTAATTTTTTGCAACAGAAACTGTGAATAACTTTTTTTTATTTTTTTAAAAAAATTTGTTTATTCTTTTTTTATCCTATAAAACAAATGTTAGACAAATAACTATATATGTTTTTTTTATTTTTTTATTTTTTATTCTTTTTTGAAATAGAAGAGGACTCAAGCACGATGCATCATCTCTGCTTATTTAAATAAATAAAAAATTGAAAAAATATGAATAGGGATCCAGCGAAATGGAAGAATCAAATCTGAGTCTCCGACCACCGTGCATGGCCGGAGTTGAGAGATTGCGTGAGGTAGAACGTGAAGGTGTAGAGATCGAGAAAATGAGATGGTGAAAAACTGGATCGAAGTAAGATCAAATCGTGATGGATTCTAAAATCTAGAGAGAAAAAATGATGATGAAATAAAGATGCGAAAAAATAAACTACGATTAACCTTAGGTGAAAATAAGAGGAAAAATGTGGATCTCACCTTAGGAGCGGAAAAGACATTGATCACCTCGACGAAGGCCAATTCGCTGCCACCTTATGACTCGAAGGCTAGGCACCCTTCTACGACAAGAAGACACTCGGAGATCAGGCTCCTCTCACCAAAGATTCATCCAGTTGAAATGAGGGATAGGGACCCATACTAAAAGATAAAGAAAGGAGTTTGAATTTTGAAAATTTTGAATGAACATAAGAGATAAGAGAAAAAAATTGAAATGAGATAAAACATAAAAAAGGCAATTATTATCTAAATTATTTGCAGAATTAACTAATTTTTTATATTTTGTCACTTTATTAAATTGAAAAATAAATGTTAATTTTTTATTTTTGTGGTGGATAAATTTAACTATATACATAAGTTATATACATATAATACATTATTTACATGGTTAAATAAGGAAATTAGTTTTTTTTATTTTTTTTTATTTATAATTTTTTATTTTCTATTTTATGTAATGACAAAAAAAATATTTACAGTTATTTACAAATACAATAAGTACAAATAAATGGTAAAATTGCACAAACCACCATAAAAATCATCTTTCAAACCATATCTCCAAAAATTATAAAATCACAGTCATTTTAACGATAATTTAATTTAGAATACAATGTAAGTGAGTTTGGTCAATTTCAGCTTATATGGAGCCGGAAATGATCATTCAAATATCGCTTAATAGCTTTTTACGGATGTGGTTACTTTTATTTTATTCATGATTTTATTCGGTAAACATTTTTATTATTTAGGAAACATTTTTATTTATAACTTTTGTTTTGAAAATTATTTTATTTGAGATAAATTTATGTATAAATAAAATAGTGTTAATTTTATACATATATATACTAAATAAGTGAGAAGTATTTACAACACATTTTTTTGGATTTTCTGATTAAGGACACTATCTCCCCCTACTTTATTCTTGGTCGATCAGGTAAAGTATTGACATTCTCTCAGGGTTCGTGGAGAAGAGGATCCCATGTAAAGATCTAATTATTTTCGAGGTCATTGGATTTCCATTGTTTATATTAACTCAAGACTTACCTAATTAGTTAACTCAAATAAAGTTAAAACTGACGGCAGGGTTGAGGGGGGAAATATGTTGTTTCAAAGGTCGAGGATGTAATCAGGTAAAAAACCCTAAATACTTATGCAAATATGATTTACATAATTTTTTCAAGGCATGAGATTTTGTGAGATTGATTCACATTACTTAGTAGACTTAAATTGGATTTACATTTAATTTTGGGCTCTGTTGAAGAGGATTTTTCACGGGCCAAAAATACATCTCACACAAGGCGGAGTCGCAGTCGTTGTGGTGACCCGCAAGAAACCCTACATCAAACAACAATTAACCTACACTGATAATTAAAAAATAAAAAACATTGAGGAGTTAAAATTTATTATAACTCTACAACAAAGATGTGTATAGTGTGCAAGTATGTGCAGAATGTCGAACATAGGGAAAAAGTATGATAGATTAAGGCAAAAATGCACAAAAGTGATAGTGCTCCTTTTGTGGGTTTTTTGTTTTATATAATTTTATATTTTGATTTTAAATTTTCTGATTTTGTATTCTTTATATTTTTATCTTTTTATGTTTTCATTTTTTTTAATTTATATATAAACTATACATAGTATATATGTATAATATAGGGTATAATAGATATAATAGTTAATGAAAATTATCAAAAAAAGAAAAAATTTTGGGTTTTAGATAATTTTTTACTAGTTTTTTCCATATTTTTTGCTAATTTTTATATATTTTTAAATTCATAAATACCCAAAATCAAGGTTAAAAACAATACTAGAAATGAAATTGGACATTAAAAATATAAAATAGTATCAAAATTACCCTAATTAATTTTAAAATACTTATAGTAGTATATTGAAAATTCAGAAACTGAAAATATAACTTTTGGTATTTTTGAGAATTTTATAAATTTTATAGATGTTTTTTGGGTTTTCTATTTTTTGAGTTTCCTTTTATTTTTTTAGTGATTGTTGGTCTAAAGTTGTAAAATAGGCAAATAAATATAAAATATGTTTTTTTGGAATTTTTCAAAAGGTTTTATAATTTTTATGGATTTTCTTCTGCAAACAGGGACGAAAAGGCACGTTTTTTATTTTTTATAAATAATAAATAGCTTCAAAATGTAATATAAAAATATGTGCATGAAAGAGTAATTCAACAGGAAGCTATATCTATTTTTTGGGATTTTTTCGAGTTAAATAGATGTATGACATAAATATAGACAACAAAGAGAAACTACACTACTGGCAATGAATATATGTAAATAGTATAAATTCTAGGGGCCAAAGTGCAATTTAGCAAAAATATTATAACTGGAACGTAAAGTTATAGGACCAATTAGAAATGTACAAAACTCTAAGTGTCTGCACGTAAAATTGCCAAGCTCACGTGTCGGGAACGTGAGCTTCACTAGTAGGGGTCTGAACGCAAATATTAAAACTCCTAGGGCTAATTTGCAATTATCACAAAAATATATAACTAATTATAAAAGTTTCTGGACTCATTGTAAATAAATAAAGTCGTAAGGGCACACCTGCAAAATGCCCACCTCACGTGGGTGACCTTGTGAGGTGAGCTACATGGACATAAAGCAAATAAAGAAAACTATGGGGGGTGTTCAGCAAATACTACAAAAATTACAAAACCGCATAGGAATGTTTTTGCAATAATAAGTAAATACAAAAACTATTGGGAAAATGTTACAAAATACCCACCGCGAGGACTGAGCGGACAGTCCTGATGGATTCACTTTGACACATGTTTGCCTCCTAGTGTGCAATACCGCTTCGCCGATGAACGGTTCTGATTAGACCATTTGGGACGATTCGACGATGAAGGCGCAGCTCGATCAGACGATGACTACTTCGTGGGAAGAACTGTGCCTGATCCGACGGTGCTGGATGGAGGTAGACAAAAAAAGAATGAACTCGGTCGAGCCAAGTTTCAATCTGGTGCTGGGCGTATCTTCGACCTCCAATCCATTCTCCAACAGTTGCAATTGACTCTTATAGCTGCTCCACACTTCACAGGCACCTTAAATCGCTCTAGGGACCCTTGGGAGGTCCCTCGAGGTCCTGAATGATCCATCTAACCTAGAAGCCTCTCTAAGTCTGATCTTAGGCCCACTAAGGCTCTGTAGCGTACTAACTTGTGCAAAACAAAAAGAGGGTCGAGGGCAAACTACTTCGACCCTGTTAGAGGGTATGGAGGTCGGGTGAAGTGGTGCGGTGGATCTTCGGTGAGGTGGAGGATGTGGAGATCTGTTAGCCAACTCTAAGAAGGAGTAGGGTGATTTAAGTGTTGTCACCCTCCTCCATTCACAACACTCAAGAGGAGGAGATGAAGCTCAGTAAAAAGGGTTCAAAGAGGAATGGGAATCTTGGAGGTTTTTTTTGTACAACGTGGGTCGGGCGGCTCGATGAATGAAGGAGATTGAGCGAATCAATGCTCCAATACCGGAAAAAATGCAAGGGTGTGAAAGGGGTCTCATCAAGGAGAAAAAGTATTGAAGAACCTAGCATCATAGAGTGCAAGGAATCGCCGCAAAAAATCAAGAAAATGGGTTGAAATTCAGTTCTAACACTGGCAGGAGGTGGGTCAGAAAATTGACTTGCGGTCAACTCTCGGACGCTCCTAGTTGGTCCATGTGGACCAACTAAGAAAAAGCCTGGAAAAATTATTTATAAAATAGATTAAAAATAACAAAGATTTTATTAACTTTAGGTTATAAAATGAAAAATATTTATATTTTTTAAAGTATTGTATTATGTTTTTTATTTATTTTTTAGAATTTTCAAATTACAAATTACTTTTTGAGGGCTATATATAGGTATATTCATCAATGTATTTTAATATTTTATTTTTATTTGTATTTTTTATTTTATTAATTCAATTTATTTTTTTATAAATTTATAAATTTTTAATAGACTTAAAAATATTTTTATTTTATTTTCTGATATGATATATACAATTACTTACATACATGTATTATATATATATGTATAGATATAGGTGTTTCATCTATGTATTTTATACAAGTATTTTATTTTACTGATTTTTTATGTTTTTATTCCAGTTTTATTATACACATATATTATAAATTATATTTGCAAAATTTTAAAAATATAAAATTATAAAAATAATGAAAAATCAATAAAATGAATATTTTAATCGGGTAAAGTATATAATAGGGGTCCAAAACCTAACTTTCACACCGTAACTCCAAATAATATGAAATTACCATAATTAAATAGCTTATTAAAAGTTGTATACAATTAAAGGCGCTTTTGATATATTTTGAGTTTTTTTGGAGAGATATGGGTTTGGAAATTTGGGATTTTGGAATCTTATTATTAGTATATCTTTTTATCTGTATATGATTTTTGTCTAAAATCATATTTCTATTTTTCTATTTTTTATTATCTACAACTTTCATGTACAAATTTTTTGTATTATTTGATGTATAAAAAATGGAACTAAAAATAGGTCCAAAAAATGAATAAAAAAGAATTAAATAAAACTGATATTTATTTGTATTTTGGCCCTTATCTCCCCCTAATTTATTCCAATGTCGACCTAGTCATCAAGACGCCTAGTTCATCGGGTTTAGGGTCGTAAAATATTTTCAATATTTTATTCTTTTTTCTTTTATTTTTTCTATAATTTTGGTATTAATAACCGTAGTTTGTACACTATTTACACAAAAATGCAGTAATGCTAAATTTCCTAAATTAAGGATACTTATACGCATTTACTAGGATTTTAGGGCCAAAATGATAGAATAAAGATGATGAAACGGAGATTCATCGGGCTCATAAATATGATTCAAAATCTTTAAGGATTAACTCCATAATTTCTCCAATATTTATAATATTATTATAAAGTGAATTTATTAATAAAGTTTGCAACAACAACCTTCATATATTGAAGGTGATGTGGTGCGTACATATGATGTATATATGCTCAATTTGGTGAGTTCTAATTGAGTTAGGACTCTAATGTTATTGCTTATTTTATTTTGATTAATATTGATTCAAGATAAAAAGGATATGATCCTTATTGAATTAGGACTTGGTCTTAGTCCTTGATTTAAAATCCAAGGGATACCAAGGCACGTGTAGGACGTGTGTTTTAAAAAAGGAGGGCAAGGTCTTATCCTTTTTAAAATAGTAGAAGAGCAAGTCCCCATCTAAATTTCGTGCCCTTGAGAGAGAAAGAGTTTTGAGTGTATTCAACTCATACAACTCTCTTCTTGTTGCCCTAGTCAACGTTCCGGTTCGTGGGAAGCAACATCACTCATCTCCTCATCCACAAGAGAGAAGTCTGTAGATTAGACTTGATTCGGGAGGTTTCTTATTTTAGAAACTCACACTTCAAAGGTACCCTATCTCCTTCATTATTCATCATGAATATTAGAAAATCATAAAGGAAAATAATTCCTTGTATATATATATATATATATATTTGATTCTAGATGCACAAATTTTTGTGCTAGATTTTCTAGTTCATACGAGGATGGTTTTGGCAAAATTTTGTTAAATATTATGCATTCTGTGATTCATAGTAAATAATTTTTTTACTTCCTTCAATATCACTTAAGTATAAGGGGACAAGCCGAGCACATTGATTTCGTAAATTATGATCCTCGATTATCCAAATTTTGTATACAGTCTCCTATACTTAGTATTATTTGATCCTAAATATAGGACAGATGACCGATTTCTTATTCTTTAGTTGTTGTAGTATAGACTTTCCTATAATTAGCATGATTTATGTCATCCTTTTTCTCTCTGACCAATGAGGACATAACTTAAGCTATGTATAGGGGTTCATATATATGTTGTATATATTTTAGTCATAACTCGTACTTTCATATTTTCAACAAATATGACTAAAATAATATATGAATCAGAATATATAGTTATTTATCTGCAATTAAAACACTACAAATGTTTAAAAATCTTTCAAAAATTCTTTGTAAAAAAGGTTAATAAATCAACATAAAGATGTTTTGTAAATTTATTTGAAAAATGGTTGTAAAATGTCTTGAAAAATCTTTTGAAAATCAGTTGGAAACATCTGTGAAATGTTTCCAACCAATGTAAAAATAGTTTTCAAATTATTGCAAAATCATTTTATTTTTTGAATAAAATTTTTGAAAATTCAGTTTGCAAATGATTTGAAAATGGTTGTAAAAATATTTGGAAAAAATTTATACATATTGTTTGAAGAATCTTTGCAAATTAGTTTTCAAATTTTGTAAATGTTTGCAAAATTTGTTTGTAAAAGTATTTGCAAAATAAAGTTTCGAAATGTTGTTAAATTATTTTCAAAGTATACTGTGAACCTTGTACTTAATTATGAGTAATAAAAAACCGAACATAATTCTGTATATACATGATCATTGTATAACAATTTATAAATAATAACTAACTTAATTTCTGTAAATACCCAATGTAAATTCTTAAACTAATTCTAGCAAATATGGATGCATTCCTATGTAAATATCTACACATATTTCTTTCACTAACGTTTGTTTAAGAATCGTTAAAAAATTATAAAACTAAAAACCAATAAAAATTTGCAAATGATTTCAAAGTCTTGCATAAAAAATTTTAAACCTTTTTAGAAATCTGTATAATGTTCAAAATCAGAAAATTGTTTCACAAAAATATTTTTCTTACATTGTACATTGTTTTACATTTTTCAGAATGATGAAGACAATTGAACAAGTCTAAATTAAAGTCTGAAGATTGGAGCTTGGTCTAGACCTTAATACATTTGATTTTAGAGGAACCCATTGAGGACTAAGATTGAGATACTTCAGGATTCCTTGACTTAATTCTTTAGGTTCCATGAGAATATATTCATGAGTCGATTTAATGTGTCTAACTAGAACCCTTCATATCATCCACACGACTCTTAAGACTATGATTTGAATAGAAATCTCACACTTAACAATTAGCTCAATCCATATGGATCATTGAAAGATATTTGCATCTAAGTTAGGACAATGCTAGGTTACTTCCTCATGGGTGGCTCATGAAACATTCTTGGGGATTGCCAAAAATTGTACTCTAATAAGCTTATTCTGAAAGTCCTGACATCAAACGATTGGAGACTGGAATGATACAATGTTTCAGATGAGGAATGGTCTGGGGGTGTATCTTTTTCTAAGACCTCAAAATATGGGTAGACCAAAAGATTATATATCCATCACTGCACAAACAAGAATACAGATCAATGCAAAGTCAAAGAAAATATCCCAAATGAATCCTACACCACAAATTCCATATAAATATTGAGATTCGAGAAAAAGCCTACTTCTTGGTGAAGACTCGGTTCCACTAATCGAGCTTCACAAAGGAATGAAGACTACGTTGGTCCATTCCCACTTCATTTCCCATTACTTCTATCTTCTCCCCTGTCTCGATTGTGAAACTAGCAACACCTAACCTTAGAAGGAAATATTTGTCTCCACAACTATGAGTTACGAGAGCAGACAACTCCTTGATGGTTCAATGATTTCTCTAGGAAGAGTTGAAAAATTCACATACACGGATTATCATTTCAAGGTAGCAATAGTGTGCGACTAAGAGGATGATTCTGACCTAACAATGGATTGAATTGGATAATAGGATAATGGAACCTAAGGGTTGTTGTGTCACACTTCCTAATCTCAAGCAGTTCTGAATAAACTAAGAATCCAAAGATTTTAACATATCTCCAAACTTTTATTTTAATAAGAGAAGTTCAAAAGTCAAAAAATATTCCAAGTTCTTTCTTTTTTCTTTATTTTCGTTTTCTGCACTTTTTGCATAAGTGTATGCTAGGCACTAGCAAAGGCAAATATAAGGGGCGATGGATCTCCATTTCATTACCTTTATTCTCTCATTTTAGCCTTAAATACATAGCTAAATGCGCGCATATAGCATTAATTTGTGAAAATAAACACCCAATAATTCACATAAAATATTGTATGAAATATTTTATGCAGTACTATATTTAATCTCCAAATAAAATAATAAAGTAATAAAAATAAAAAAGAATGAAGTGTCAAAGACACAGAGTAATCCTCGACCTTATGATGATTTGGTCGACAAGAAATAAAGTAGGGGGAGATATGGCGGCCAATTGAATAGAAAATACACTCAAAAACCGTAATTTATTTGATAATAATAGGACTTTTGGGACCTACTTTATTTTATTATTTTATAGCTCAAATAAATAAATTTTGAACAGAAAATTGTACATAAAAGTACAAAGAAAAATAAAAATATTTCATTCAATAATAATGCACAATGTGCCCAGGACACACAAAAGAAAAAGGCGCAAAGAATACTTAGCAGACTTGTATCTTCTCCATGCAAACTCAAAATCCACCAAACTCGCATTTATTGTTCATAAAATAAAATTATCTATTTAATGAAGGTAGTCTCACTTAATTTTAAATTAAGATGAAAAAGTTAGCTTTTAGGCCCCCATTATGTAGTATACATGTATATAATATTCAGTATAACCATTCTTTATATTTTTCATTTTATTGTATTTTTATAATTTTTTAATATTATTTAAAATAGATATACAATAATAAAATTAGAATGACATTAAAAGAACCAATATAATTTACTATATTGGTAAAGTATGTCTATAATATACATATATAATATAGATGCATAATTATTTAAGTACTTAAATAAACTCAGAAAAATGTAATAAAAATATCCAAATATGTATATAATAAAATTATAAATATATAAATTATGTGTGTAAGCTAATAAAATAGAAAATAAAAATAAAAGATGCAAAATACAGGTTTATAAACCTATATATACATGTAATAATTAGCAACATACCTATTAACTTGTAAAAATTAGAACTAAATACTACGTAAAACTAAAAATATTTTTTATGTTTTACTTAAAATTAAAGATTGTGTTATATTTTTAATTGAATTTACAAAACATTTCTTACATTCTTTTTTCTGGTTGGTCAACATGGACCAAACAGATTGTGTCGCCCATTGATCGGCGGGAAAACCACCCCCTTGTACCCTCTTACCTATCATAAGGTCATGACGCCTCCGTCTTCATCGATTTCTTACGCCTTCCCCTCACCTCCATCTTCCTCGAGACTTGCGCCAATCCATAGGATCTTTATCCATCTCCCACGCCCATGCTAGCATCTCCACCTACCACCCTCGAGCTTCTCACCATCTTCTTCCCATTTTCTCTCCACCACATGTATAAAGTTGGAGCTCCTACCCCTTTTTGATTTTGATACCCCTTGTGCCATTGTAACCCCATTAGGACACCTCTGTCGAGCTTCTGGTGATAGAACGTCTAGCTCCAGTCCTTCTTGGCATGGATAAAGCGGTGTAGGGAGAGATCATGGTTCACTAGTGTTCTTCTCTGGTGAGCTTCTCCTCCTCCAAGCTTCCAAGCTTGTTGAGCTGCTAGGTGTGTTCTTTAGCTTGCATTTTATTCTCGTAGTCTTGGTTTAATCCTAGTTTAGTCAATTACTCCTTTACTTAGCTTAATTTTAGCAATTAAAATCACTGGAGCCCTAGGCTCTGACCCCAAATCTGTCATGCTCCACCCCGATTTCCACCCCCTTTCGCCTCAATTTCAATCCACATATGTTCTCTACATTCCCATCTATTTTTATATCGAATTCCGCATGCATTTGAGCCTCCGTACTCCACCTCCTCTACCTTCATTGGAGTCCCATTGCTCACATCCCTAGTACTCATCCAGCTTCCTTCTTGGGTTGAGCACCTCCATCTCGAGTCGGTGAGTTTTTTTGTGCATAAGAGAGATGAAGATAATCATTTCAAGCACCATTCCAAAGCTTGAACAGGAGCTCCAGGACTTCCTGCTCAACCGTGAAGAAGGAAGCCTAGCGGAGGAGAAATCAACGATGGAAGCTCGTCGAGGGCGAGTTCTTCAGATGTTCATCTAGACCACTCTCGAGCCATTTGATTAGAGGCACGAAATAGATTTAATCTGGGATGTTAGAATTAAACAAAGCGGTTCACCATCAAAGCGTCTCATATTGCCACGTAGAGCTCTTCCACTTGCCTGATGACATGCTTTTAAAGAGGAAAATTATTAAGTAACCCCATTACTTTTTGTATTTACATATAACTATAAATTTTTAATGATGTTCAATATTTTGTGTGAAATTTGCTACTAGGCCCCCACATTGTTATATATTACACAAAGGTCCAGTATCGAGTCAACTGATGTGGTCCCCTACGTGAGTCGGTAATTTGCACCGAACAACCTTTACGTTCTTTTATTTTGTTTCAATATTTAAAATTGTAATATTAGTTCGAACTTTGGATTATTTTGGATGTACACCCTCACCCTTTGTTTAATTAAAAAAATAGCCCTACCATCCCTTGTAAATTAATTAATCCTTTTTTATTTTTATTAAATAGCTTTAGTTCTTACAAATTCTTGGAAATATTAAAGTAAATATGTAATTTTATGCATGTTCACTTCCTGATTTCATTGTAGCATTTACTTTTCATTTTCAATTTATTAACAATCGAAAGGAGATTTTTTAATCCATGTCTAAATATAAAAATACAAAAAATAGGAAAACTAGTCTAAAAATTCATATACATATTATATATTACTATCTAATATCACTACAAATCGAAAATCACAAAAATAGCAATATGAAAGTTTAAAAATTGAAAAAACCCTCCTAACCCTAAAAATAAAAAAATTATTAAAAAATCCAAGAGAATATTTTTCTTCTATATGTTTTTATTTATTTTATATACCGCATATCAAAAATAGTTTTGAGAAATTTTGAAATTATTTTCTATTTTAAATGTCAAAAGAATTCATCCTATTTATTGACGTTCTGTTTAGGAGTATTTTGAACTTTAAAAATACTAAAAATAGAAAAACAATTACTAAGAAAATATAAAAAAGATAAAACATTATATTTAGTATTTTTGATTTTATAGTTATATTTGAAAATATAGATGCTGACATATAATATATATATACATATTATTACTTTTATACTTATTAATATTATTATTGAAATACTTACAAATATATTTATTTCCTTTAAAAAATAAAAAGGATCGAACCTAATTGTTTTTGCATGATTTTGTATATTTATTACAAATTTATATGTTATATATTACTTATATTATACATATCATTATATATAGACATATCTATTCATACTTATATTACATTTTAAAAAAGGCAAATAAAAAATATAAAAAGGAAAAAGAATCATAAAATTATAAACAAATATATATAATTAGAATTTCCTAAAAATTAAATATCATTAAAAACCGACAAAAAAACCAAATAGCACAAAACCATTTATTGTTTATTTCTTATAGATAATAAAAAATCCTATTTGTGTATTTGCTCCTAGTGGTTCGACACCAGCACTTGCTTAACTATACACATTTATTTACAGGATATAATAACTTTCACCCTGGATAATTTCAATGATTTATCGATATTACAGGTTTATTTTAAATTTATGTGGATTGGTTAGATTTCGAGTACTATGAGAGCGGCATATACTACGATTGTTGGATTTGACTTGTCGAGTACAACATGCCCTCCCAAACCATGCATGAGGAACCTCACAAATATATATTATCAGATATTGAGATCAAATTCCATGCACGGTCATCTCATTTTCGAATCTTGATGGAATTTATTTGTATGATATATGATTTTGGTACGTATATGATCAATACAAACTCCTAATGATCTAATGAGAAACTTAATGAAAAAAACTAAAGAAGACAATCGAAATATGATCTAATATTTCAGGTTTAATCTAGGTCTTCCAATATTCAACATGTACTGATATTAGGTATACTCGAGGGTGATGTAATCGTAAACGATTATATAACTACGATACTTCCATTCTGAAGGACTGATGAAATAGGTTTGAATTTTAGTGACCACTCTCAATAGATCAGTAAAATAATCTTAATCCAAATGTTGGACACTGATATGAATATGATTCGTATGTAATAAGAATATTAGATTTACATTTTGATTTAATCAAACATCTATGTGAGGTTCCAAAGATTTGGATTTGAGATATGATCTCAATCCAAGTCACTATGCATGGAATATACAATTGACGTGTCCTTATTTCCATGTATTTGCAGAGAGAGCATATTATTCTTGAAGGAGTTCAAGAATAATGTTATTGTTGATAATGCATATGAGCATTGATAAAAAATGATCATTAAATATGATTTAATTATCATTAGTAATGTGAATATGATTCATATTATTTAGGAAAATGAGAATGGCCATCCATGATATTAGAATATGATTTAATCATTAAGATTATGATTAATGTAGATATAACTACTCATAATAATCATAAATATTATAAATGTAATTTATAATATGTTGGAGAGATGTAATTGTAAATAATATTTGCAAAATAAATGTTGATGTGAATTGGACTCACATTGGACAATTAATTGTAAATGCATTTTATATTTTATTTTGGATGTATGAATATGATTTATAATTTTCAATGACAAGATTGAATTTGTCACTAACTAATTTGAAATTATTTTGGCGAATAAATTTGCAATAAAAGTTATTGCAATTTATGGAGGATTATGTGAGATACAAGATCTCACATAATTGGAAGGAGGCCACCTTCCTCTTATGTAGGGTGGATGAGCACCTCGGGTCTTAAATCAGGGTGGTTGTCCCCTCGATGACTGGAAGGAGGCTTTCCTCTTTCCTAATCCTTCTGTGCTTATAGATTTATTTGAATTAAATTATATTGGAGATTCTTCATTATATTTTGTTTAATTTAAATTAATAATAATTATTATTATTACAAATTAAAATGCAATAAAATCATGGCCATTGATTGAAAGCATGAATCAATATCAAGCATTAGATTTGTGTGCATATGAATTGCAATCCATGGACATCCAAGGTCGTATAAAAACGGAAGGTAGCCCGAGACTTTTATCTATACAACAATTTCAAGAGCAATTACTCTCTCCACCTTCTCATACACTCCTCGTCTCTTTCTTAGCATTGTGGTCATCCACGTTGTTGACCTAGAGACTCCCGTCATCATTGTGATACCGCTGTGCTGTCGGATTGATTGCTCGTGGATCTTTACCCTCTTCGATGCATCTTTCTCGTGAGGAAGGACATTGATATCATATGATGAAATTAGTAGACTCCACGCTTGGATATTCAACTTGGATTGTGAGAAACCCATGCCTCATCAACATGCTCGTAAGTGTCTTCTTCGTTGGTTCGAACTTGAGACGGGAAATCTCTTTGTTTGGAGACACGATCACAAATACGCTTCAAGTGGTAATGCTTGTACTTGTTTGTGTTATTGATGAAATGATTTGAGAAGTACTCTCGAACCATGTGGTTTCATTTATTTAAAAATTTTAAATTCTGTTTATCCTCGTAACTAGTATGACTCGTTGCCCTATATCATATTTGAAGCTATCTACACACTTTCATGATGTGATTAGGCCTAAACCCTATCCTTTATTATCCACCCGGGCTACTATCATCGGAGTCGATGCTTCGACACTCTAGGAGACCTCCTCCATTAATATCTTGGTCAGATTCCTCCTCCTTTTATCTGATTCTCTTATGATTATCCTCTTCTATTCCTCTTTTTGTTCTCCATATTTTCCCGATCTATACCTTCATCGACATATCATTTATGCACTCGAATCATCATCATCACATGTGATGCCCCTTTAATTCAATTCTATATTACAGATCTATCACCATCATCCATACATGGTGGTGGGAGCTAAGGTTACGCTTTTATCTCCTCTACATGTACCCTTCATTTTCCAATTCATCCAACACTTCTCCTTGGATTGATCTATCATTCGTAGTAGATTAGGCCATGATTCGATCTGATGTCCAATGTCTTTGGTGAAGTTATAGTTTTCAATCTTCGGTCTTTAATCCCCATAATATCATTGGGCAAAATAAATAGGAAGGATTCCTCATTGATATGAGTGTATCATCAAAGTCATAAATTTGTACATCGGACTGATTAGAAAAGCATGAGTTCCATATGCAAATCCAGGAAATAAATCAATAGATCGAACATTTCTTAATATTCAAGCTTGATTGGAGGATAAATAGAAGTGGATTCATTAAATCGAGCTTCTAGAACTGATTTGAGGTTAATCGGATCAGTAGAGAAGGAGTTAGAGTCGATCAAATCTCACTAGCAACAACTTTCATCAATGTTATTCGTGAAGAGTGGTATCCATTAGATTATATCCAACATGCAATTTGGATCAATCTGTAGCCTTCATATATGAACCGTTTGTGCAAAATGTCAACACTTGTTCTCTAGTATACATTATCACCCAAATGTGAGCAGTAGATCAAAGATATTGAACAATTAAAATTAGTCCCTTACCCCTTTCTAAGCCATCTTCCTTAGGTGAACTAAGCCATCGCATCCAATCATTAATCGACACGTGGAGATGTGGAATATAAGGAACGCAAGGTATCAGAATCAATATTTTTGTAACCAAACAAGAGTCCGAACCAAAAACCTCCTAGGAAAGATCTGATCGGGTTAGATCATGAAGTTTAACTGGTTCCACTAGATGATGATGTCATCATGTTTTAGAACTGAATTAAACCAAACTTGTGAGGAAAAAGTGGTTGAATTGGCCAATCAGATTGGAATAAATAATAAATGTATAAAATATACATTTATTGTCATTGAAACAATTAAATAGAGCTAATAGAAAATAAAAGAAATGTATTTATAAAGATATATAAATAACTTGCAAAGTAATAATATTGTATGTTCATATAATAACATGAAAATATATTTTAAAAAATATTATGTATTTGAATGTATAAACATGTGCATCTACATATGTTGTAAATGCATAAATATGCATACACAGCCAAATAAATATAAACAAATTCATGCGAAAAAACAAATATATATATATATATATATATATAAAGATACATAATATATGATATGTCTATATGTATACATATATTGTATACACTTTTTTATATAGTATTAGAAAAACATATAATACGCATATATCTTACCATACATATACAATATTTTAGCATATGAAACATTAAACATTATACATATGTAATATTTAAACTAAATATTGTCAAGTTTTACAAAGAATAATAATACATAGGATCAATCTGTTACAAGAAGTTGTAGTGGTTGTGTTGGTGAATAAATGGTTTAAGGTAAACTAAAGGTCATTGTTCAACTCCCACAAAAGTAATATTTTTAAGGGATTTTTACCCAGCAGACCCTATAAACATTTTAAAATGCCTCTATAACCTTTTCCACAACGTAATTACCCCATCGACCATGTAAATTACCCCAAGAACCTCCATGGACTTAAAACATATTACTCGGAGGGTTCATGGGGCAAGAGTTGGAAAGTTTACGGGGTCGAGGGGGGAATTATATTGTTTCAAAGGTCATTGAGGTGATTGGAAAAGTTTATAGGGCCTGCCAGGTAAAAACTAATTGAAAAGAATTTACATACATGATTAAACCGATGGTTGGACCCAAAAATTCTTAAATTGAATTAAACCGTGAAACTTAGATAATCTGGTTCACTGGTTGAACCGACCTACCTATTGATGAATCTGCGATTCATCATATTTATTCATTTATTTTAGCTTAAAATCCCTTATAAAATACATGTACATAGTACTAACTTCATATTCTTACTAACTTGCATCTGTTTGTAAATATTGTATATTTATATATTATTCTAACCTAAAATAAATAAAGAAAGAAGGAGAGGAAAAATAAAGAAAGTAAGATTGTATATATGTATAAGATATGGGCTTACCATAACCTCGAGAGAAGGTCAAGACTTGACCTGACTGACCATGAATAAAGTAGGGGGAGATAAGGTCCTTAATAAGAAAATCCAAAAAAATGTGTGTTTTGTAAATACTTCTCATTTAGTGTGTAAATATGTATAAAACTAACACTATTTTATTTATATATAAATTAATGTTAAATAAAATAATTTTCAAAATAAAAGCTGTAAATAAAAATGTTAGCTAAATAATAAAAATAATTGCATAATGAAATCATGCATATAATAAAAGCAACCACATCTAGAAAAAGCCATTAAGCGATAATTGAAAGATTAATTCCGCCTCCATATAAGCTCAGATTGAACCAAACTCACTTCCATTGTATTCTAAATTAAATTATCTTCACAATGGATATGATTTCATAATTTTTGGAGTTACGGTTGAAAAGTCAGTTTTCTGGGCGATTTATGCAATTTTACCATTTATTTTTACATATTATATTTGTAAATAATTGTAAATGTTTTTACTAATTATTGAAAATAAAAAAATAAAAAATTTAAAAAAAATTAATTCGCTTATTTACCCATGTAGATAATGTCATATTTGTATGTAGCATATGTATATAATTAATTTTATTAACTAACTATCATAAAAAATAAAAAAAATAATATTTAATTTTCCAATAAACAAAGTGACGAAAATACAAAAAAATAGTTAAGTTTTGTAAATATTTATCTTTCTAGTTTATCTCATTTCAAATGCTCTTCTCTCTTATCTCTTATCTTCAACCAAAAAATTCAAAAATTCAATTGTCTATCCCATTCTATATATTAATAAGTCTCCTTCTCCATCTTATAAACTTGATCAATCTTTGGTGAGAGGATTCCTGAGAGTCTTCTTGTCGTAGAAGGATGCCTAGCCTCTGAGCCGTCCGGTGACAGCGCGTCGACCTTTGTCGAGGTAATCAACGTCTTTTCCGCTCCTAAGGTGAAATTCATTTTCCCTTATTTTATCTTAGATTAATCGTAGTTTTATTTTCTCATATTTGTTCTTCATTGTCATTTTGTTTTTCTAGATCTTAAAAACCATCACGATTTGATCCGCCGCCATCTCGATTTTCCGTCTCATTTTCTTGTCCTCTCCACGTTCTTTTCTATCTCGCACGATCTTCCACATCCGACCACACAAGGTGGTCGAAGATCCGGTTCCATCCACCATTTTCCGCGGAACCGCACTCGTTCACATCTTCCGTTTTGATTTTGGGATCGAGTCATGATGATCGCATCCTAATTTATCTATAAATAAAAAGAATAAAAAATAAACGAACGTTTTTTTAACATTTGTATTGCAGGGAAAACTAAAAAAATACAAATAAATTAATAAATTAATTAATTAAAAAATTATCGTTTTCGTTTCTGTTAAATATATATATATATATATCAAGTTTTTCTATCACTAATTATGAGTTGACCCGGCCCAAGCCCATTTAAGTATACAGGCTAATGGGTCGGGCCTAGGCCCATTTTATTTTCAAAAATTAGGCCCAAACCCAGCCCAAACAAATGGTCGGGTTCGGGGCGGGCCGGCCTAATTTAACACCTATGTATACCAATATCATGTCTTATATTCTTCTTACATTTGTGTGGTTGTTTCTTATGCATGTGTGCATGTTTAAAACTATAAGCATGCTAACTAATTTGTGATTTTAACATTAGTTGTATATTGGAAATATAAATGTGATAAAAATATGATGACTTAAACCACCATTCAATTCACCATTACATATTCTATTGTAGATGTGGGCACTATGACCCAATACAGATTGGTTACTTACAGTTGTACATGCTCTAACACTTGAGGACACAGATTCCATTCTTGCATATTAATGTAATAATCTTGTATATTAATGTAATAATATCCTCAATCCATGTTAATGGATATGATTATTAATGTGTCTAAGCATTTATTCTACACTCGAATAAGGATATTAAAGTTAGAACATGATATTTGGAATGAACATGAATATAATTGATATAATTATACCATACTAGATATGAATATACTTGCTTTAGAATGGATCAGGCTATCGGGCTAACGGGTTTGGGCCTTCTGAGGCCCAAACCCAGCCCGATAATCAATATGGCTCATTTTAGGGCCCATGACCCGCCCATTAAATTTCGAGTTCGGGTTTGGGTCGGGTTATACAGGTCGGGTTTTGAGCCAGGTCGGGCCGGCCGAGTCCAATGCCCAACACTAACCTCCGACCACACAAGGTGGTCGAAGATCCGGTTCCATCCACCATTTTCCGCGGAACCGCACTCATTCACATCTTCCGTTTTGATTTTGGGATCGAGTCATCATGCTCGCATCCTAATTTATCTATAAATAAAAAGAATAAAAATAAAAAAAACGTTTTTTTAACATTTGTATTGTAGGGACAATCTAAAAAAATACAAATAAATAAATAAATAAATAAATAAATTAAAAAAATTATCGTTTTCGTTTCTGTTATATATATATATATAGAGAGAGGAGTGATCCTATGAGAGCAAAAAGTTATGAGAGCATGAGAAGAATGATTCTGTATCACATGATTCTATTTTCTCTCTCATGGTCTTCTCTCTCCTGGGTAAATAATGTGGTCCAGAATCACCCCTCTGATGTTATCACAACTTTTTGCTCTCATAAGATCACTCCTATATATATAGGGTAAAATGGGGCTGCCCACAGGGAGTAGCCAACTTGGCTACTCCCACCCCTATTTTTCCCTCATTTTTTTTATTTTTTTGGAAAATAAAAATCTGTATATTCATCATTATATTCCTCTCACATTCTATTAAAATTTCGTCAGAAAACAGAGACTCCTACGGCCTCCATCCAAACATGGTCGATTTAAAAAATCCTGCGACCGTTAAAAAAATGACGTCTGGATGGAGGGCTTAGGAGTCTCTGTTTCTGACGAAATTTTAATAGATTGTGAGAGGGATATAATGAGGAATATATAAATTTTTATTTTCCAAAAAAATAAAAATTTATATATTCATCATTATATCCCTCTCACAATCTATTAAAATTTCGTCAGAAACAGAGACTCCTAAGCCCTCCATCCAGACGCCATTTTTTTAACGGTCGCAGGATTTTTTAAATCGACCATGTTTGGATGGAGGCCGTAGGAGTCTCTGTTTCTGACGAAATTTTAATAGAATGTGAGAGGGATATAATGATGAATATACAGATTTTTATTTTCCAAAAAAATAAAAAAATGAGGGAAAAATAGGGGTGGGAGTAGCCAAGTTGGCTACTCCCTGGGGGCAGCCCCATTTACCTATATATATATATATATATATACACATACATATATATACATATACATATATATATATATATATACATATATATATATATATATATATATATATATATATATATAGTAGTGATCCTATGAGAGCTTGCCTTTATGAGAATATGAGAGGAGCTATTATCCACCGTTAGATTTAGAAATCTAGGAATGGTGCAGATTAGAAATCCAAGACCGAGAACCTGTAACCTCGAAATTCCCTTCCAGTCCCTTTTTCTTTTCTCTTCCCTATCTCCAGTCGTTCCCCAATACCCCACTGGACCTCCGCCTTCGGAACGGCCGAACTTACCACCCATTCCGTTTGCCAAAACACCCATGGTTGGACGTCGGCAGCCATCCTCCTTCGCAGTGGTTCCATCCTCTTCCTCCCATCCTCGACGGCTCAGCCCGCTCTGCATTGCACATCCCCCTACTTGCAGTGCAAGACGAAAATCATCCTACAACTCCATTCTCGATCTCAGGCATCAGCGAATTGACATTTGTAGCAGCAAGGATGACTATAGTGCGACAGAGGAGATAGGAGGCCGGTGGTGTTTTGTTTCACCGTCGGCCGAAGAGCTCGACGGCCGTCATTGGAACTTTGACCTGCTGCACAATGGAACAACAAGTACATCGATGGTATTTGTCGAGAATCAGTAGAGATTGAGGAGAAGAGGCCGACGTTCAGTTGTATCTCCTCTGTCGGGTTCACTGATTGTGAGATTTTTATGTTGGGGATCTGCTACGGCAAGCCTTCAGTTCCTGTCGATTCTTGATCTCAGAGATTGTTCTCCCAAGTGGCCTGCAAGATGGTTGTTCCTCGATGTTTGAGGGGCATTTTTTTCTTCAAGTCACAAAAAAATGTATTTGGAAAATAAGAAAGTGTGTCGTGGTTCTTCAAATATATGCTTTTGGTGGTTTATGTCACATTTTATATAGACATATGATCTTCTTTGTAGCCATCGAGATCTCTAACAATAGTGATTGTTTTGATCAGTAAAAATCCCCTCTGTTGCGCATGAATGGAAAACAAAGGTGCTGAGATGGTATTATGGGTGTCAATGCTAACGCATCATGCAAACTTATCGATGAAGCATTCACATCATTGTCAAATGGATAATGAATAAGTTGGACCTATGCACGAATGTGTTTCCATCTTGACGGTGAAGCATTCACAGCATTATCACCAATTCTAAATACTTGATTAAACATTCACAGCATTGTCACCAATTACTATTAATTCATGTATATTGGACAATAACATTTTCATGGTTTGGATTTTACAAATGAAAGAATTTCAAGTTTACCAACAACAAAATATGGAAAAAAATATACTCATTGTGGTACCCCCTCTATCTGATCTGGAATGGTATATCCACTTTGATGTGCAGGAGTTCGAGGACTGTTAGAACGATGTTGGTCACAACAGGAGAAGAGACCGATATTTTTGGCTCGCCTCTAATGTTGGTTAATTGATAATGGAGTTTTTCTATGTTGGGGGTCGGTTTCGTGGACCTTTGACTTATTATTATTCTTGATCTCGGAGGTTGGTTTCCCAGATAGCCTTAAGATTGTTCTCCTATCAGGTTTAAGGGGTTTTATTTAGTTTCTTCAATTCATTAAAAAGTGTAATAGGACAATTAAAAGGTGTGTTATGGTTCTTTGAATCTTGAATAAGATATGTATTAGCTCCATAAGGCATATATGGATGGATATCTCTTTGTTATGAAACTGACTCTCTAACTTTTGACATTTGGATGGTGCTGCGCAAATATCAACTCCATTGTAGATTGCTTCAGAATTTTTTTTGCTTTAATCTTGAATAAACATTAACAATCTTTTGGATGGTGCCCACTGATATCATCTCCAGAGTTTTTAGACATTGTCAGTTTTGCCTGTTTGTACTGCATATAGTTTACTAAACTAAAGAAATTGTACTGCATATGATTCATCCAACAAATTACTAAACTAAAGAAAGAATAACACAAATTGTACTGCATATAGTTTACTTAAAGCTGTGGACAGAGTATGTTTTACAATTGGATGAGAATACAGATGAGGTAATAGTGCCAGAACACTAATATAAAATCTAACTAAAACTACATGTAACTTTTGTTTTAAAAGGAGTAAAAGGATCACGATGCAACAAGTCAAAGTTCTAATGACGGTCGTCGAGCTCTTCGGCCGACGGTGAAACAACACACCACCGGCCGACGGTGAAAAAACAGGTCAAAGTTCGGTCGTTCCGAAGGCCGAGATCCAGTGGGGTATTGGGGAACGGCTGGAGATAGGGAAGCGAAAAGGCAAAGGGACTGGAAGGGAATTTCGAGGTTACAGGTTCTCGGTCTTGGGTTTCTAATCTGCACCATTCCTAGATTTCTAAATCTAACGGTCGATAATAGCTCCTCTCATATTCTCATAAAGGCAAGCTCTCGTAGGATCACTACTCTCTCTCTCTCTATATATATATATAGAGAGAGAGAGAGAGAGGAAAATGGGGCTGTCCCTAGGGGGAGCTAACTTAGGGATTTAATAATGAATTTACACGATTTTAGATTTCCAAAAAAATAAAAAAATTTTGTGAAAAAAAGGCGGGGGGAGCTAAGTTAGCTCCCCCTAGGGGGCATAAACATTTTACCCATATATATATATATATATATATATATATATATATATATATATATATATAGGGAAATTATCCAATGCGCACAGGGCCCATTTGAGTTTCGGTGCGCACCATTTCTTGGTCACACACGTGTATTACCAATTTAGTGGTTACCTATTTCGAAGGATGTTGTTTTTGGAAGAGATTAATATGCAAAGCGATTTAACAATAAGTAGTATTCCAATTATATCGCGTCCTAAAAAATAGGAAGATCGTTTTAGAAAGAAAACATTTGAATCGATTATTTCTTGCTGAAAATCGAGATCCAAATGCTCATGTCAGTAATATATTTATAATAGTCAAGTAAATAGTTGTGTGAGATCAGTAATATCCAAAACAACGATCAGTAATTTACATTCATTGTATTACATAGTGCAGAATTCAGAAATATATACACAATGGACAAGTAAGTGCGTGTTGTGATGTCAGTATTATCCAAACAACGGTCAGTAATACATTCATTTTATTACATGGTGCAGATTTCAGTAATATATACACAATGGACAAGTAAGTGCTTGTTGTGATGTCAGTAAAACCATAACAAAAGGTCAGTAATTTTCATACGTTTTGTTACTTTGAACAAAATTAAGTAATTTAGAGATGATACTCAAGTAATATATATTCAGTAATTTAGAGATGATACTCAAGTAAATTATTGTTTGTGTTCAGTAATGTATATATCCATGTCTTACATCACATGTTCAGTAATGTGTACGATTCTCAAGTAATAGCTACTATGATATCAGTAATAACAAAGTAATGGTCAGTAAGTCACGGGCATTGCTCAAGTAAGAAAGTAACTATTTGTTCATGCAATGCACATTACATCAACAATGGTATTACTAACCATTTGTTATGTTATTACTGATCTCACAACACACATTTAATTGACCATTTTATACATATTACTAAATTCTGTACAATGTAACTATTTGGATGTAAATTACTGATCATTGTCTTGATATTACTGATCTCACAATAAGCATTTACTTGACCGAATAATATTTATTACTATCATAGCGTTTGGATCTGTGTGGAATCATTTATTTGAATTGCTTCTTTTCAAAACCGTCTTCCAATTTTTAAGGACGTTGTATAATAGGAAATATAGGATTTTTTTAAACACGTCGTAGCCTATAATTAGAAATATAGTTATTGTTAATACACGTGTAAGCCCAAAAAAATGAGTGCTCATTGAAACGCTAATGCGCCCTGTGCGCAGTGGATAAGCCATATATATATATATATATATATATATATATATATATGGGTCATTTGTGGTTGCCCCCTAGGGGCAACCAACATGACTGCCCCCGTCTTATTTGGGCAATTTTTTTTATTTTTTCGAAAAATAACACCATGTACATTCATCCCTATATCCCTCCTATATACCATTCGAATTTCGTTAGAAACAGAGATTCTTACGGCCTCCATCCGGACAGTAATTTTTTAACGGTAACAGGATTTTTTTAAATCGATATCATCAAGATGGAGGCCGTAGGAGTCTCTGTTTCTGACGAAATTCGAATGGCATATAGGAGTGATATATGGATGAATAAACATGGTTTTATTTTTCAAAAAAAAATAAAAAATACGCCGAAAAATGGGGCAGGAGCAGCCATGTTGGCTGCCCCAAGGGGGCAGCCCCATTTTTTCCTATATATATATATATATATATATATATATATATATATATAGAGGGTCATATGTGGCTGCCCCCTAGGGGCAGCCAACATGGCTGCCCCCACCTTATTTGGGCAAATTTTTTCATTTTTTTTAAAAATAACACCATGTACATTCATCCCTATGTCCCTCCTATATACCATTCGAATTTCGTCAGAAACAGAGACTCCTACAGCCTCCATCCGGACAGTAATTTTTTAACGGTAACAGGATTTTTTTAAATCGATACCATCGAGATGGAGGCCGTAGGAGTCTCTGTTTCTGACGAAATTCGAATGACATATAGGAGGGATATATGGATGAATATACATGGTTTTATTTTTCAAAAAAAAAATAAAAAAACGCCGAAAAATGGGGCGGGGGCAGCCATGTTGGCTGCCCCAGGGGGCAGCCCCATTTTTTCTATATATATATATATATATATATATATATATATATACATATATATATAGGGTCATATGTGGCTGCCCCCTAGGGGCAGCCAACATGGCTGCCCCGCCTTATTTGGGCAAAAGTTTTTATTTTTTTTGAAAAATAACACCATTTACATTCATCCCTATATCCCTCCTATATACCATTCGAATTTCGTCAGAAACAGAGACTCCTACGGCCTCCATCCGGACAGTAATTTTTTAACGGTAAGAGGATTTTTTTAAATCGATACCATCGAGATGTAGGCCGTAGGAGTCTCTGTTTCTGACGAAATTCGAATGGTATATAGGAGGGATATATGGATGAATATACATGGTTTTATTTTTCAAAAAAAATAAAAAAAACGCCGAAAAATAGGGCGGGGGCAGCCCCATTTTTTCCATATATATATATATATATATCAAGTTTTCCTATCACTAATTACAATTTAAAAAAATATAAAAAACATAAAAACCGTGGGCTGCCCAGGCCCGCCGCCTTCGATGTCATCTCGCGCCACAACCCCTCCCTACCGAGCCTGTGCAGAGGAGTCGTCTCAACACTGGCCCAGCCTCCGCCCCGCGTCTCCGTTCGTCATCAGCCGCCAAAGCCCAGTCGTGCGCAACGCTTGCAGTCGCGCCTAGAAGACAGACCTCTGCTGCACGGCCACTCCATCCCCGCCGTCGACGCTAGCTCCGATATCATCTGAAGCCCCCTTGCCCGCTAGAGCCGCACGACAGCCGAATCAGAAGCACCACCACTTGGACATCCTGAAGACAGCCCCCGTGCGCTCCACCGTGATCGAGGCTAGCAGTCACCGCCCCTTCCTGGAGCCGCTAACCACTGACCTCCGTTGTAGTTGCCAACTAAGACCGTCGCTTCGACGCCTCACGTGGAAGAGATAAGAAGGGCGACGGCGCAACTCCTGTAGCACTGCTCCCATCTTGGAGTGAAGAAACGAAGAGCCCAAAGAACCCTAGGGAATAAAATATCTTTTGGGCTATTTGCATAAATCCCCTCAGGAGTTACTAAAACTGCATAAACACCCTAGCAAATATTTTATTTAGAAAACTCACATTTACGCCCTCAGACGTTCTCAAATTTGCATAAACGCCCCAACCAGAGCGTCAGATCACGTGCATAGCACATTTATTATTGGGTAAATTACACTTTCTTACCTCTTATTTATTCCATGTTAATGTTGGTTGTAAAACTTTGAATAATTGCAAACTAGCCCTTCAATTCCAAACTTGACTTTGCTTGCTTTTCACATTTAAATAAATGTTTTCCTTAGTCAATAAATCTCTCAGAAATCATGCTATGCTTTTTATGTGCTTATCTTTTTAGCATAAATTTTTCATTTCATTTTGTCATAATTTTATATTATTAGAAAATAAAAAACAATGTCTTTTTCTCTTCTTGAAATTCAAAAATTCATAAAAATTTGAATATTTCTCTAAAAATTTCAAAAAATTAGAGTAGTTGTATTTCATAGTCCAAAACCTGAAAAAAATAAAAAATCTTGTAAAAATCACAAAAAATTCTACAAAAATTAAAAAAATCATGATTCGAGTCCTTGTTTGTAGATAATTGTCCCTATTTTATCATAAAAATAATTGCCAAGAGTTTTGGGCCCTTAAAATATTTTCAAGTTGCAAATTAATCCAGGTTGTGCACTGTTTAACGTTTTTGCCACTGTTTGATTTTTCGAAAAACAAAAACATCTAAAAATTCAAAAAAAATCCCAAAAATATTTCAAAATCTTTAAAATCGAAAAAATATTTTTACTTGATTTTTTCTGAGCATTTTTGGATATAATTGAACAATACAAAAAGAGTTTGTATGTGTCTTTCTTATGTTGTGCATATTGTTCTTTATTTGAAAAAATGCAAAATTAAAATCATTAAAAATTTAAAACCAGAAAATAAAAAAATATAAATAAAAAAATATAAAAAAGAGAAAAAAATCCACAAAACCAAGGATAGTTTGCCTTTGAGCTTCCTGCTTTTCTCTTAATTGATTTTCATCAATTATTTGAATAGCCCTTCCCATCATCATCAGCAGTATCGGAATAGCTAGCATGGCCAATACAGGAACTAATCCGCGAGTCAGCATCAACAAACCCAGCCCACCAGTGAATTGGAGTCCCTCACCTTGGCGATCCAGACCCTGACTGATAGGGTCCAACAAATCCAGAATGACTATCTGGATAGGAGAACCCATTTGAATCGTGTTCTCGTACCCAAGACCAGTAGATGGTGCCAAAGACCCCAATTCCCACTCAGGTTCAGGCCAACACAAATAGCTTGAATCAAGGCCAGAACCGACCACGAGATCATGTATACTATTCAGATAATTCTTTATCTGAACATGAGATCCTTTTGTACGATAATGTCAATCATATATCCCTCAAGAGCGAAAGGACCGTGATCGTACCTGATCAAGCAAGGGCACAGGAGGAAGAAGCCGCCAAGTCTCTACCTGAGGAGAACTTGGAGGCAGAGGAGCAGCAGCAGCACCACCACTGACAGAAGAAGAGGACTTCTAAGTCCTCCAAGAAGCAGGAGAACCGCTTCAATAGTGAGTCCGGCGAGACTGATGAAGAGCCCGCACCTCCATCTGAGGAGGATGTCCCGGCAGTCGCAGAAGACACATCACCTGTTTTGCAGCTGAAATTTCCTTTTTGTTAGAGTCAGTCTCAGAGTCTGAGTCATGTACAGAACTCAGTTCCTATTTTCAACGAAAAGCTTTCAGTTTTCGGAATCTGAGCTAGCATCAATAATCCCTTTCCCCTGAGCTCTTAAGGGTAGAAAGAAGAACATCATAAAAATACAAAAAGATGACCCTGAGATGGCAGAGTTTTGCAATAAACATATCAAGGTCACAATCCCCTTCGACCAGTATGTGGAGATGACACATGCATTTCAGAAATACCTTAAGGTGAGATGCACACCTACTAGGATCAACAGGAAGACCAAAAGCCGTGTTGAGAATCACGTTCTGTCACTACTTGCGCAATAAAGAATTCGTTTCCGAGGAAACGAAGAGACATGGGTGCACATTATGTTGTGAGTCACGTTGACGACATTGCGTATGCACGCACTCTCCTTGACAACGGATCCTCAATTAACTTAATGTCTACAACCCTCTATGAGCGGCTTAATCTCGGACCTCTTGGGAAATCTAGAGCGCTACTTCAGATTGCAGATAAATCAACCAAGAGGTCCCAAGGAGAATTGAGGAACGTTGTCATCAAAGTTGAGGATCAGGGGTACATGGTGGACTTTACCGTCATTGAGATGGAGACCCCTTGCAATTGGAGAGACTCCTAGATCATACTAGAAAGGCCCTTCCTTAAAACAACAGGGGTCTTATTCGATTATAATATTGGGAAAATCCAAATCCAAACTCTAGGCGGAGATGAGGAACTTGAGATGAAGTAGAGCATATGGCAGAGACCAGATTCATAATCTAGCACTGAGTACTCTTCGTCTGAAGCATATTGCATTCATGTATACACCGTTGGGCCATGGAGACAGAACCTAGCTAGCACCGACGAGTTCCTCTCCTCAGGAGAAGATCTTGTGCATGAATCAGTTTGTGAGGTCCTTAGAAATAAGTACAAAACAGAATATGCATCACCCTACATCTTCGATGACTTAGAGGTCCAGATGGGCATGTCAGTCCTTCCCTCTTTAGGACAATCATAAGATGAGGATGAAAAATCAGACATGGATTTGGTCGATTGCTTGGAGACCTTTGACGATCCGACTCCAGAGCCGAATGAATCAGTGGCAACAATTTCAAGGACACATCCAGCCACTGCCAGCACAGATCCAGATTCGATTGAGCCAAATTTCCTTGATGATCACACATTAACTGAGCTCAAACCCTTACCCTCAACACTTAAATATGCCTTCCTTGTAGGACAAGAGAAGAAGTATCCGGTCATCATCAGCTCACAATTGACCGAGGAGCACCAATCTTACTTATTAAAGATCCTGGAGAGAAACCATAAGGAGATAGGTTAGAGCATCTCCGATCTCCACGGGACAAATCCCGCTCTGTGTCCGCACCATATCTACTTGGATAACGAGGCCAAACCCTCTCATGAATTCCAACATCAGTTGAATCCAAATTTACGAGAGGTAGTGAAGAAGGAGATAGAGAAATAGTACGACGCAAGTTTTATTTATCCCATCTCCAACTCCAAATGGGTGGCTCCAATCCATGTTGTCCCGAAAAAGTCAGGAGTACAGACGACCACCAATGAAGATGGAGAGGATATTGTGACTGGAGTACCCACGTCGTGGCGCGTCTATGTGGATTACAAACACTTGAATGCTACGACAAAGAAGGATCATCTCCCCCTATCATTCATAGATCAGATCTTAGAGAGATTAGCGGGGAAAGAATTCTTTTGCTTTTTAGATGGGTTCTCAGGCTACAATCAAGTAGCCATATCTCCTGAGGACCAGGAGAGTACCACGTTTACATACCCCTTTGGTACCTATGCTTTGAGACGCATGCCCTTTGGGTTATGCAATGCTCCTAGTACTTTTCAAAGGTGCATGATTGTTATATTCACCGAAATGGTTGGTAAATTCCTGAGATTCTTCATGGATGACTTCTCGGTCCACGGTGATTCCTTCGATTCCTATTTTAGGAATCTGGATCGAGTCCTCAAGCGATGTTGTGAGGTTAATTTATTTCTCTCATGGGTGAAAAGTCACTTCATGATGACAGAGGCATTGTGTTGGGGCATGTCATCTCCAAGAGAGGAATGGAAGTTGGCCCTGCCAAGGTGGATGTGATCAGACAACTCCAGCCACCAACCAACATGAAACAATTGCGGTCTTTCCTCAGGCATGTTGGATTTTATCGAAGGTTTATCAAAGATTTCTCTAAGATTGCCCGACCGCTGACTGAGCTTTTAGGCAAGGACATAGTTTATTGTTGATCACAAATGTCTTGACGCCTTTAAGAAACTACAAGGAATGATCATGGACGCCCCAATCCTACAAGCCCCAGATTGGTCTCTGTCTTTTGAGATCATGACAGACGCATCAGATTTTGGTGTTGGGGTTGTGTTAGGACAGAGGAGGGATGGCGTCCCTTTAGCCATACACTACGCAAGCAAAGTTCTCATACTTCTCAGCGTAACTATACGGTTATGGAAAAGGAGATGCTTGCGGTAGTGTTTGCCTTAGATAAATTCAAATCTCTCTTAATTGGATCCAAGGTGATTGTGTTCACTGATCACGCATCACTACGATACTTGATGGAGAAGAAGGACACGAAGGCACGTTTTCTTAGGTTGATTCTGCTAATCCAAGAGTTTGACTTGGACATTCGTGATAAACCTGGAAAGAAGAATGTAGTGGCTGATCACCTCTCCTATCTCGAGGACCTTAGCTTCTGATGATACACCGATTTAAGACTCCTTTCCTGATGAGTCGATTTTTGTTGTCCACTCACTCCCATGGTATGCCAATATCGTGAACTATCTTATCTCCAAAAAAGTTTCGTAAAATTGGCCCAAGAGCCATATAGACCGACTGAGGATCTGATCCTTTTCTTTGAGGGGCTGGATTGTGTCTGGAGACGGTGTATTCCTCAGGAGGAATATCAGAGTGTCCTTTCTTTTTGCCACAGTCTGGAGGCAGGAGGACACCACTCCGGGAAGAGGACCGCGTGGAAGGTAATTCAGTGTGTGTTATACTTGACAAATATGTTTTGCGATGCGATCACCTTTGTGAAGTCGTGCCCAGTATGCCAGCGAATGGGAGGAATCGTTGGTTCCAAGGATGAGATGTCGATGCAGCCTGTCATCATTTGTAATGTCTTTGATGCCTGGGGCATCGACTTCATGGGCCCATTTCTTGTTAGCCACGGATTCGAATACATCCTTCTTGCGGTAGATTATCTATCAAGGTGGGTGGAGGCTATCCCAACTTGAGCCGTAGATAGTAAAACTGTTTGTAAATTCATTAGAGATCACACCATCTCTAGGTTCGGGATTCCCAAGGTGTTGATATATGATGGGGGTAGCCACTTTGTGAACAGATATGTGAATAAGATCTTGAAGGACTACGGCATCGAACACCGTGTCGCTAGTCCTTACCACCCACAGACCAATGGTATGGATGAGGTGTCGAATAGGGAGGTGAAAATCATATTGCAGAAGCTTGTCCGCCCAGACAGGAAGGACTGGTCTCAGATCTTGGATCAAGTCTTATGGGCTTATCGGACAGCTTACAAGACACCGTTAGGAACCTCCCCATTCTGTATGGTATTTGGGAAGTCTTATGGGCGGGTATCATCTGAATTCATTCCTTGTGCATCCTCCAGATCACATCGGTCCTCATACTCACTCCTCTCTTATTCTTAGGTTGACCGGAGCCTAATTATAGGGGGAAGCGACGCCCATTATGTAAATACTCATCCATGTCTCCTCTTGACCTCATCCGCCCCATTTTTTCTCATTCCATACTTAGGCTTCCAGAGCGTAAGTATAGGGGGCAGGACGACTTCTATACATTTTTGTAATTTTAGCTCTCTTACGCTTAGCATGAGCTATGCCTTCTTCCTCGCTTTTTGTGCTCTGAGGTCATAGCACACGCTAAGTATAGGGGAGCATGTATATATTACATATACACTTTACCCATAGCCCGTACTTTCACGTATTTTTTTGTATATATTATACAATAATTACGAGGAGGGTAAAAATGGAGAAAATTTTTTGTAAAATATATGTAAATTTCTATATTGTATAACACTTGTATATCACCTAACATGGGAGGTATACCAAAATTTTGAATATATATATAATTCTAAAAAACAAAGGCTTTTTATTTACTACTTGCACTACATCTCTGCATCTGAGAAGGGAGAAAGAAAAAGAGTCTTGCATTTCATGCCATCTGCATCTCATCTGCATGTCCTGCATATGCAATGTGAGAAGCTAGTGGGTTATGAACCAAGTTATGAATAGATTGTGAGGAGGGACTTGATTTGACCTTAATCCACCTAATTTCAGAGGAACCTTATAGGAACTGGAGTTAAGATTTCCTAGGTCAAGAGACTTAATTCTTTGAGTCCACAAGTCTATGTTCACATGTCATCTTGATTAGTCTAAGTAGAATATCTCGTGCACACGCATTATTCTTTTAGACAGTGACCGAACTTGGACAAGCACAATGCACATAGCTCTTCATTGATGAGGTGGTGAGGAAGTAGAATCCTTTAGCTTGGAGTAACAGACGGGTGGAAACATCCGTCCTCCTCTAGGGAGGGCAGTGCATCTCAACCTAATCTGGTAGTGTTGACGTCTGAGGATAGGATGCTGTGGGTTGTAATAATGATTCAAAAGAGGGATACTCTACTGGCTCAAGAGGAAAAACTCCTGATGTACATGTTGCACCTTGTTCAAAAAAATTGCAAGAACTCCAAAAAAAATAGTTAGGCCAAATAAAATACCCGTCGGAGTATGTATATTAGCAAGAAGTCTGCAGCTGGATGACTTGTCTACACTGGTTAGGCATCTCGGGATAGGTAGCTACACTGGCTACCGTCCATTATTTTCTCCACCCCTCCTCTTGAGCTGGTCGCACTTGAACTTAGAAGGGAATACCCCACTCCTCGAGGAAAGAGTTACTGGACCAGGGAATTAGAGTTACCTTGTTAGAGGAGGCTGCTTCTTAGCCATTTCTGATGTGGAGAGCTATTTTACGCTTACACAGTACAAGTAAGAATCACGGTCATCAGAAATTTGTGTTTGAGGATTTGTAGTGACTTGACTATTGAGGAGTCTTGAATATAAGACTTGTAAAACTTGAAGTCTGTTAGGTCTTAAGTTCAGATCCCGATAAGGTTCCGCCACACAATTAATCTAAAGGTCGAGTCAAGCTCCATTTTCAACTTTTGTTCCTGACCTTGGTATGGAACCCAATTTCATTTCACTCCTGCATTTCATTTTAGTTGCTTGAGGACGAGTAAGGTTTAAGTATAGGGGGTTGATGAATCTGTAATTCATCACTCCAAAAGTTGAAAATAGAGTCTTGTTCCCAAGTAATTAGTTGCATATTTCCCCTTATCTTGCATAATTAGCATTCATGCATGCATGCATAATATCTACATTATAGAATGCATATTTACATAAAATGAGAAGCCCATTTCACTTGTAATTATTCACCTATTTATCCATATTTTGTATATACATCAAAGATAATAAAACTAACCCTATATTGTATATACTACTAACTAATAATATAACGAAAAGGCCAAAATTTCCTAACTTGTAAAAATACCCCATAAAACCCCAAGCCCGGTTAGAGACCTTAGACCTTAAAATGCACATATATATCTCATACATCCTCCGATCTAGGTCTACTCACTTTCAGTTAATACATATGCAGAGACCTTCAAAATGAGACCAAATTCATTTAAATCGGAGCTCGTATGCAAAACTTGGGTTTTGGGCCCCAGTGTATACCATATGTGTGTACATTTGTACCTATGTATTTTGTATCTTAATTGACCTCATCTCTATTTTTGATTAACATGAAACTTGTAAACTAATTGAGATCTACAACTTTCATGTTTTGAGTTTTTCCAAATTCGGCCATCTTCTCTCTCTTATTTCACATCTTTTCTCGACAATTCAGATCAGGCTCACCTCACGCCACGCACCCCTTTTCTCTGTCATCAGATGGCCCCCTTCTCTCCTCATCACCACGTTTATCCTGCATCTGATCTCAACCATTCGATCTTCCCCAGATCAAATCTTGGCCGTCCGTTAGTGCCTCGCCCTCAGCACGCCACATGTCACCTCCATAGCCCTTCGATCTCACCAATCCGATCAAATCCATACCCTCCTCTCCCGCCCTTGTCCTTGTTGTTGAATCACTCAATCCAACAGTACATAGACCGTCATTTACGTCGGGCCGCATCTCTCGCGCACGTCGCCCACCTCGCGTGCCCGCCACACCTTTTCTATTATCGTCACCCTATCAGCCACCATCTCTGCCCACGGAGCATCCCATGACGTAGCCCCGACATCCCTCGTCCTCGACAGATCCCACAACCACCATGAACATCACCCACATCGCTACACAACCTCCATGAACCTCATCGCCCCGTCACCAGCACCCTCACCTCCTTCCTATAAATATTCCACCTCCGATCACCTTCGACCCCATTCGGCCCTGCGGAGAGATACACTGAGCTCATATCCTCCTTTTGATGACAACAATTAGGCGAGAAATCGAGCGACGACGGCCCTATCTTCTCCGACGAGATATGTGGTATCCCCATCGTGTCGCGGCTCCTCCGACAAGCTGCACGAGATTGGTCTAGTTGCCAGCCCTTATCAATGATCAGGAGCTCCTCTCCGAGCTTCTACCTTGAGGTATCATCCTCCATTTTCCTCTCCAAACTCCATCTTCTCCCCCTTCGATTTTCTCGGAATTTATTCTGATTTTCCTCGCATCTTCACGCTTCTCCGACCATTCATCGAGCTCCGCCTTGGAGCTCCCATCTTCACGCGCTACTCCATTCACTCCGACAACACCTCGCATGCCCTTCTGACCAACGCTCCGCCGCCACGGCAGAGGAGGACAATAATCCACCCATTGCTTCGCTCCCAAGCCTCTCATTGCACTACTCGCACTTCCACGAGTACGAGCATTTGCTCTTTGGCACGACCTATACCTACAAGTACAGTTCTCGTCACTGGTCGGACTCATCACCGAAGGTCCCTCGAGCTTCACCACCTTCGACCTACGGACTACCTCCATCTCCCTGAGACGCACCGATGACTCCCTGACGCTCCCATGACCGCTTCTAGATATTCAGGAGTCGCCAGCGACATTCACTGACCACATAGGAGCACGGCAGAGCAAGGCCGTCTTCATCGGAGCCCCGCCAAGTCCATCGTAGGAGGTGGTGGACCATAGGAATAAGAAGCACATGTACCGTCTGATTACCTTGATCGGACGGTCCTGATCAAGCCACGTCGCCATCGCCTTCGAGCTCTAACAACCGTCCGATCTTGTGAGGATCTGATGCTCTATGTTACGCCACATCGACGTCATCAGCAACCGTTAGATCTGCTGTGATCTTACGATCTAGATCGCGCCACGTTGCGAGCCTCAAGCCTCTTCCATGACCTTAGACACAGAGCGCCCGAAGCACTCCCAAAGCTGATCTGAGCCTCCAACGCTTCCCAAGCCTCCGTCGAAGCCTCGAACGACGATTGAGCCTGGTTCCTCACATGCTTCCTATGTGAGGGGCTGGGTATTTTACACAGAGACCCCTGAAAGTTTTGGAAATTACATTTTGGTCCATGCCAGGCGTGTCACGTGAGGCGTGTGTGACTCTATGAGAAAATTGCATCCACCTCCCCCGCATTATAGGTAATTTCACTTAAGTCCCTGTCAGCATGCTTTATTTCAATAACTTTATTTTCTGTATTTGCAATTTGGTCTCTATCTTTGCATGCATATTTAGGTGTCCATTTGGCATTATTTTTCAATTCTAAAAATTGCATGATGTAGCCCTACTTGTCCTTAATCTTATGTGAACATTTTTCATTTTTATGACACCTTTGGAATTTAATATTATTAAATTGGTGAAATTTTACATATTTTGCCCACTATGTGCCTTTTAATTTATATTAAATTCCTTCTTGCTCCTAAAATCACCATAAATTCACATTAGACCTAGGATACTTTAGTTTACATTGTGCCCAAAAATCATTGCATTTGCACGCATCACAAGGCCTAAAGGAATCAATTAGTGATTTCCTTAATTGATTTTTAGTAGGTCCAATTCACATAGAATTTTAGGTTTATTAATTTTCCTGGATTCATCATACTTTGATCTATCCAAGATAATTTTTATATTTAGAGATAATTGTTTGGTATTTATTAAAATTAGTTTGGTAAAAATGACCTTCATTCATAGTTTACTCATAGTAAATTCATAAAATGTCAGAAAATTCCAAAACAAATTAGTGTAGCTTATTTTCATTGCATTTCATACTCTGGCTAAGTTTCATAATTTTTGGACTTCGGTTGATCATATTTCTGATATAACTTGTAAAACTGGCCTGAAATTGCATTTGTCTTTTCCTTTATTGCATAAAAATTCCTGAAAATACCAAAAATATTCTTATGAAAATTAGACCTCGGAATTAACTAGAAATTCACCTAAGGAGACAGCTTCTTCCCTGTTCGACCTTGGGCTTGCCCAAGTAAAATAAATTTGCTGCTCGTAATTAACCTACAATTAATTAAAAGTGGTATTTTTGACATAGCCTTGATTATCCGATTGCAACAAACATAAAACTTAATTTGACCATTAATTTGATCGAATTAACAAGGGTAGTCTGAGCAAGGTCACACATCTGGATCGGGCTCTTACTTCTCGAAAGAGTAAGGACATATGCGTAGTGAACCCAATGTGGAGTTATCATATTATTGGGGTCATATTGGATTGCGCATAGTGAGTTGTATTCATGTTTGCGGTTGGTTCAATTAATGACGGGTCAACATCACCTTAGGGGTGGAGGGCTCGGGTGTTAAAGATCGAATTGGGAATGCAAGTTAGACTTGCAAGGCGAAATGTGTTCCGACTTCTTTTTATCTGAGTTGTAATTTCTCATATTATTGGGATGTGACAAAGATAAGGAAGGAGATCCTAGATCTTGCTTGAGATATAATGATAAGTATATCTCTTACATTGAATTTGATTAAGGGTGATGCAGCGTGACCCCAAATTATGGGGCCACATTTATTTAATTAGATAATTATCAATTTTATTTACATTTTTTGGGTCTAATTTAATAATCGAGATCGCATGTGATTTCAACGTTGATTTCGTAGAATTTAATTATAATTGTTGGTCAATTAAATACTTAGAGTCCAATTAAGTTAGTTAGAGGTCAATTAGGGTTAAATTAGTTGTAATTTGATTATTTACTATTTTTGTAAACCCTCTCTCCTATATAAAGAGAGGGTAGTCCATCAGTTTTAGTCAGTCCATTATGAATTGAAAATTTGAGTTTATCTCTCCCTCCTCTCTTGTCTCTCTCTCTCTCTCCACGCGATCTCCGCGGTCTTCTCCTTCAACCCCGCGCATTCCGGCGTGTTTCTCTTCTCAACCCTCTATTTTCTTCCTCTCAACCCTCTGTCTTCTTCTCCACCAAAATTCACCGTTAAAAAAATTATTTTTCGCCGTGCGGATTTTCTGTTTGCATCATTTGGTATCAGAGCATGGCATTTAGATCGTCCTCACGATCTAACGATCCGCCCCGGCGTCCGCACCGACACCATCATTCATCCGAACGAAGACGGCAAGCCAATGAAGCCTACGACAAGGAAACGAAGCACATGTTATGTGATTTGTACAACAACTTTCGAGCCATGTCTTCAATGTTTCGGGACCTCACGGCCGACTTTGAGGCCTACCGCGACGCCCAAGCAAAACCGTCAACCACCGAAGCCGCGACCGCGAATTTTGACGAAGAAAATGTCGCGAAAGAAGACCAAACGGTTGCTGTCCAGAATGTTTTGGAAAAAAAAAATCGAAGAGAAAGGCAAAATGCTTGCTGTTCAGAACACTTCAGATGAGTCCCCGACACCAACGGCAGCCCCCATGGCTGTCCTCGCCCCTCCAGCGGCTCCCCCGACCGCCCAGGTACTTCTCCTACCCTCCCCGGCCTGCCCCACCGCTCAGCCCCTCCCCGATTCTTTCTTTTTCCCCTTCCGTAGCCCTACTCCCTCCCCCGCCGCCTCCTGTTCTTTCCTCCCCACCGCCGAACCCACCGCCTGCTCTCCCGTCTCGCCTCACCCTCTTCCCCTCATCACCCTTCCCCGCAACCCTCTCCCGACCCGCGCGCCGCCGCGCCCTCCGCTTCTCCCAGTCTTCCTCCGCCCCCGCCCTCTCGACTGCCAGGCCGCCTCGCGGCGCCCCAACGGCGCTGCGCACCACAAGCGCGCGCCCCAGCACGCACCGCCGAACCTCGCACCACCTTCCTCCTTCTCGCCGCCACCCGCACAGGCCCAGCACCAAATCGCCCTCGTTTCACCACCATCCCGCAAACCCTCCAACGCCGCCTGCAGGTTCAGCATCTCCAACGGCGGCATCTCCCCCGCGCCGGCCGCGCGCCTTCCTCGATGCCTCCCTCGACCCGCGCCCCGCCGCCTTTTGAGGACGAACGAAGCCCTACCGCAAATTGGGGAAATAACATCCCTGGAATTGAGGGGTCGGCTATTAAATTGGGCAAATTACGGCAATAAATCCCCACATTTCTCTATTTACAGAGGGGTCCAGAGCAGTAGGAAAAGAAAGAAAAGGAAAGAGGTGCGAAAATTGCGCCAACGCCCCAGCGACCGAAATCTTTGAAAAACCAGACTGCAATTGGAAAATCAGGGGCTAGTCCTTATCCAAATAGGACTATCATCTTGGGTTCTCCCTATTTAAGGACCCCATGGCTCCAATTTTTATATACATCTCCCCTTCTCCTCTCCTTGTGCCATTGCTTCACTATGGATGATTCAAGGGCCATATTCTCAATGCCGCATCAATTCTTTGAGCACCACGGGGAGGAGACGACGATCGAGCCGACGCCACCGTACGCCCCGCATATGTTCTTCAACCACGGTGGCCACGCCTCTCCCGCCCGCACATGGACTCCACCGTTCGCGCCCCACTTGTTCTTCCAGAAAACCATGGACGCCGCCGAATCATCCTCCAAGCTTGCTGTTCACACAATTCGTCAGGAGCCGAATTTTTAAAGCGGTGGAGAGTTGATGCAGCGTGACCCCAAATTATGGGGCCACATTTATTTAATTAGATAATTATCAATTTTATTTACGTTTTTTGGGTCTAATTTAATAATCGAGATCGCATGTGATTTCAACGTTGATTTCGTAGAATTTAATTATAATTGTTGGTCAATTAAATACTTAGAGTCCAATTAAGTTAGTTAGAGGTCAATTAGGGTTAAATTAGTTGTAATTTGATTATTTACTATTTTTGTAAACCCTCTCTCCTATATAAAGAGAGGGTAGTCCATCAGTTTTAGTCAGTCCATTATGAATTGAAAATTTGAGTTTATCTCTCCCTCCTCTCTTGTCTCTCTCTCTCTCCACGCGATCTCCGCGGTCTTCTCCTTCAACCCCGCGCATTCCGGCGTGTTTCTCTTCTCAACCCTCTATTTTCTTCCTCTCAACCCTCTGTCTTCTTCTCCACCAAAATTCACCGTTAAAAAAATTATTTTTCGCCGTGCGGATTTTCTGTTTGCATCAAAGGGGATGGACTTTCAGTGTTAACAAGGCAAGACAACTTTGATATAAAAAATCTTAAATCAAAGTAATATATATATATATTTATATACATTTATGCAAATTTCTTATTTCAGTTAATCCTTCATTAAACCCACTAAATACTATACTCATGGGTTGGATCCATGATCAAGATATCGTACTTGCAGTTGGACACATAATGTATGTGGTTGCAATGTGCAAGTTTCCTCATAATAATGAGGAATGACAATTAGTAGACAATAAGATTGCAACCCTAGGGGTTGTAAGTCTCTATAGTCTTGATCTCATCAAATATACTTTGTAAGTGACTTGTCGATGATAATAATAATTGTCAATTAATCGTTTTAAAACCTGTAAAGATGTTCTGGCATACATATGTTCTCTCGGCATTTAATAATGAATTACATGGTTCACTACATTGTGCAAAATGGTAGCTCGATAAGAGATGATGTACTCAAAATGTTTGGGAACTGATGAATCTCCATTTCATCACCATTATTCAATCATTTTGGCCTTAAAACCCTAGCTAATGCATGTAAATAACTCGATTTGTGCATAATAGCATTCATTATTTATGGTATTATTTGTATGTAAAATAATGTTTTTAATGCCAAATATATAGAATAAAGAGAAGAAAAGGAAAAAGATAAAATATTGAAAATAGTTTATTACCCTAAACCCCAAGACCAAATCAAGAATTGAGTTGGTCAACAAGGAATAAAGTAGGGGGAGATAAGGGCCAAGAATACAATAAATACCTCATTTATTCATTCTTTATTTATGCATTTTTGACAACTATTTTATTATTCATTATTTATCCATCCAATAAATAAACTTTGTACTTTAAATTGTAGATAATAATGTAAATAAAATTACAAAATTGAGTTTCTAAAAAAATAATACACTGTATACATTTTATACACAAAATAAAAAACCCAAACCAAACTTCACAGACCCATATGTTTCAAATAAAAACTCAAAACCTATCAACATTACTCTAATTGTATATAACTTTTAACAAGCTATTTAATGGTGGTGGTTTTATATTTTTTGGAATTACTTTGTGAAAGTTAAGTTTCTGACCCCTGTTGTACATTATATCGATTAAAATATTCATTTTATTCATTTCTCATTATTTTCACAAATTAATATTTTTATAATTTTGTAAATATTATTCATAACATATCTGCATATTAAAATTAAAATAAAAATAAAAATAAAAAGGGAAAAAATAAGTCTATGAGAATACATAAACAAAATACCTATGTTATATATGTATCTAAATAAAAGGGGAATATATTCTTTCATTCCTTATTATTTATATTTTATAATTTTGTAAATGTCATTTATATTCTGTTAAAATTGCAAAACTAAAATAAAAATCATTCAAATACATTAAAATAAAGATATGTATATAAAATATAGGTAAAATACCTATAAATATACATATAAAATTCACATATCTATTTAATTGAGTGTACAACTCATACAAATAAAATAAAAATATATTTATACTCATAGACATAAGTCATAAATAGATAAAGTAAAATAATAAAATAAAATATACAAAATAAAAATAAAAATGCATAAAACATAGATGAATATACCTATAAATAAAGTCAAATAAATAAATAAATATCATGATAAAATACTACATAAAATATTAAAAAAAATTATTTTACACTCAAAATAAATAAAATCATCTACTATTTTAAATTAATTATTTTAGAATAATATACCCTATTTTGTCTATAGCAGCCTGCGTGGCCAAATGGTTGTGTAGGGACTGTTGACCTCTGGTGAACAGTCTAATATGCTACCTGGCCCGTCCCGTGATTTCATCCATATTTTGTGCTCGATCCGTCCATCCATCACCCTTGACTCCTTCAACAAAAAATCACCATGGATCGTCGTAGATCCACACTAGATCTTCAAAACTCTTGTATATATCACTAATGCTTCACAATCGCCTGGTCAAATAAGGGTGCTCGTTATGTCTATAAATAAAACTCCCTCCGTCCTCTTCCATATTTGGTCATTTTCCTAAGTCCTAAAGGCCCTGAGCTTGGCCAAGTGTGCATCCCCGTGACAGGGGGAGTCCCCTAAGCTCCACGGTTGCTCACAGATAGAGGAGGTGCACCCACGACGGCGCTCCGGCTACGTCTCTGCTCCTTAGATCTGGTCAGGTATGAGCTATGCACTTTATTCATTTTAGATAAAAATTTGTTCCAGCTTTATAATTGTGCAATTAGATTAGTGATTAGCCCGTAGATTTAGCATAAAATCCGCTGTTCTTAGTTCGCTGGAGCTCCGCTCTGTCGAATGATTCCATTGTGACTCCGCTGTTTACCGACCAGCTGACCGCCTCATCTTCGTTCCCCTTCCGTTTCTCCACCTACCCACCACCCTTATCCAAACAGAAACCCTCGGGTTCTGTAAATCGAAGCCAATCTACCAGACCTTGCCGGAGCTTCGTCTCCTATCTCACCCTCTACGTGTTTCAGCTTCATCATAGGTCGAGTTCGAAGTCCTTGAGCCACTTGTTCTTCTTGTGCCACTAGCCGAATGCAAGCAACACCGGAGGTACCTGTGGCTCCTCGTCTTCCCCATCCTCGCGGAGGAGCTTCGATCAACCTGGTGTCGTTTTGTGACCCCTAGGAGATAGAGACACCTGCCAGGAATCCTTTGGGGAGCAACAAAGGCCGCCGAAGGAGGGAGATCTCGCCTGAAGAACCTCGCCTAGGTGAGTGTTCTTCCCTGTTCGTCGACCATGCCTCCTAACCTTCCGATAAAGAAGGAGGTTCCATATGTAGCAGCAACCGTCGGATCATGCCACATCTTCACCGTCCGATCGCGATCGGTGATCTAATCTCGACCATTGATCCACGAAACATCATCGACCATTGTGGAGCAGACACGTGTATTAGTGAAGCCATCCTAGCCGTCTGCCCGCAGGAGATTAAGGGGTAAATTGAATATCTTGCCCCTTCTTTTTTTATTAATTAGTTAGTCCTATAAATAAAATTTAATGTTTAGAAATAAATAGAAATTTTGTAAATGTACCCCCGTACTTTATGTAATTGCAATTAGGTCCATTCTGCGTCACCTCACATGCCATTCCATGTGATGTGGCGAAATTGTAGGATACCCCTATGAGTTTTCTAAATTAATTTTTAGTATAATAAGTTGAATTGCACATTGTATATTTTTTTGAAAATTGCTAAGAGGACCCTAAACATTGTGATAATTACATTTTGGTCCCTCCCAGTGTGCGTCACGTGTAGTCCCACGTGATTGGTGAAATTGCTATGAAGGCTTGATAGTTTTTGTAATTATTAAACAGTTCATTAAATTTTTAATTACGTTGTATATTTTTTGGGGATGTTGAACCGGCTAAGAGTGTGCGAGGACAGCCTAAGAATTGTTGGAAAGAGACCAAACGAAGGGATCTTAGTTTTACGGATATAAGCCCAGGATTGGCCTAAGATAGATCTGAATGGAGGCGAAGAATCCATGTAGCCAACCCTACTTAATTGTGGGAAATAGGCTTTGTTATTGTTGTTGTATATTTTTTTGGATATTTGCATGGAACCCCTTGGACTTTACTTTAATTGCAAAAATGCCCCTACCAGGACATATATTTTTGTGTGTTTCTTCATTCATTAAAAATACCTATTGTGCTCCTAAAAATCCACAAAATAGGGATAAAGACTTACGCCTTGTAGATTCACACCTATATTTTTAATTAGCATTTTTCCATTTTATCTATTTATTGAAAATGAAAAGGAGCTTTTTTTGCCATGTTTACTTATAAAAATTCAAATAAAATATAAAAACATTTTGAAAAAGTACAAAAAATTAAATATATTGTATTTTTGTATTTATTGAGTCCAGAAAACAAAACCCCCTAAAATAGAAAAAAGAAAATGAAACAATCATAAAGCTAAAAAATCAAACAAAAAAATAAAAAAAATCAACAAAAATACAAAGAATATGTTCTTCTGTTTTAGAATTATCAATATACTATTATTGATATATAAAAATTAATTTGGGTAATTTTGGGACTCATTTCTTATTTTTAAAACCCAATTCAATTTGAGAATATTTATTAATCCCTTAATTGGGATATTTTTGACTTTAAAGTACATAAAAATTAGCAAAAATCCTAGAAAAATAACTAAAAAATTAGAAAATAAAAAATCACAAAACCATTACATTTACTTATTTTATATATTTTTACATATTTTCTCTATATATTACTTATATATACCTTATATTATATTTATACACCCATATATGTAGCTATTATATTTAAATTAAAAAGAAATTTAAAAATTTAAAAATAAAAAAAGAAAATACAAAATTATACAACAAAAAAATAAAACCAAAAAATATAAAATTTAAAACCCACAAATACAATAAAATGGGAAAGAGATAAAAGATAATTTTTTTGTGCATCTCTCATGCCTCCTCCCGTTTGCTCCTAGTGTTCGACCTCTACACATGCTCACATCTATACACATTTGCATGTAGAGTTATAATAAATTTTAACTCCACATTTTTTATACTTAATTGTTTGATTCTTATCGTGGGTTATCTATTAATTGGTTAAGGATTACTGAGCAGTCAACGCATCGACTATTGATCCGCATTGTGGATTAATACGACCCTTAATTTTTCTCATTCATCAAATGGCACTGTTGCAAGGGAGAAACATCGCGTAGTTGGATACTATTTTATTTTTTCTGATATCTCTTGTTCATGCATTTATTTATTATTGCATTTATTTATTCATTTATTTTTACTATTATTTGATAATATTGATTGACTATTCTGACCACTCTCTTTGTTTGTTGTTGATGTGAGAGACCGCCGCGTGAAGGAGGACCTCTTAGGAGGACCGGTGCACCCAAGCAAGGCAGAGTCAACCTTTCTTGCACAACTAGCAGGAGAGAGCATCAAAGGCAGATGGAGATGAATTTTTACAGATAGTCTATTTTTTCGCATTTTATTCATTATGTATATTTATGTGAGAAAGTGACTCCATAATTGTAATAATTCAGGAATCTCAATGACTCTTCGACTTCTCGAGGTCTAGTACCCGAGGGTTTATTCCCTTGGGGGCCTCGACGATTTTGACGCCTTTTTGCTTTTATTTAATAATTTTATGTGAAATGAGACCCAGAATTGGAATTGTTTGCCGATAGATTAAGGTCCAAAACCCTAATATATTTGCATGTACCTATAGATGCAACTTTGGACTCAGTCAAATAATAATTTTTGGTTATTTAGATTCGAACCCACGCACCGTGAGAGACATCGTACAATGCTGGCAGGACCTATTGTGGCGGGCACTGAGACATCTCCAAAATCAGACATTAGGGTTTGATTCCAAATAATTGACATCTTGTTCTTCACGATAATAGAAGTTACTATCCTAGGGTGATTTCATCAGCTTGCATTTGCAAATAGCATAGGTTTTCAATTCTGTCTAGCATCTCATATGGAGAGAGCTGGGAAGCACTGTAAGTCCTCTTACTTTGCATGCATCATCGTTTTCCGACTTGCATGGATTTTCCAATCTTCTCCCTTTGATTTTGCTCACCTACGATGCTAAGTGGAATTGGAAACCTCATTAGGTTTGTGCATTGAAAAATAACCAAAAAAGTGACAACTAAAATAAAATTACGACTGCTAACTCTATTGGACTCTAAAATAAAATGTAATGGATTCCTTGTATTGGGAGGGCAACTCCATCCTTGTATGCGCATTTTATTCCTATGCACACGCTAAGGATTAGTGCCCAAATCCCAAGCCTATCTTCGGTGTGTGCAACTTTGTGATGATCACCTAACTCAAGAATCGAAAAGATAAAAAGATCACATCCTGCTCTTTACTGTGTTGGGTAGGTGAATCGGGGGTTTGCTTTGTGTATTGATTGTGACTTGGAGTCCTTTAGCATTTTCATACCTCGTTGAGTTTTACGGTCCCATTTGTGTGAGTCATCCTTTTTCATCTTTGAGTATCTCTACGTCTCTTGTACTTATGTCTCCTCATTTGCATTGAGTCGTGATATTGGGTCTTGATCTTCACTTCTTAGCCAGATTTTGCAGCTTCTCTTCTTGCCCATATCACCTACATCTAGTTCGGTTCGAGGAGACCCTCTCCTCGAACCGCAATTTTGACTATGTCCACCTTTCATCTCGCCCACCCTCCTCGTGTCCCCCGTATCATCTCTTATATCATCAGGGATTGTTGTGCTTACAGCAGTAGCCCATGTCGAGGATTTTTGACTTACATTGATTATTGAGTAAGTAGGTCATGTTTTGAGGACGTTGAGATTAATACCCTACTATTGGTAGATCTGACTCTAGATCTGTGCTTAAGAGCTTATTGAGGACTTTGATGATGCATGATTATTAGGAGTGATTATTTGATGATTTGATTCTCGCACAACGAATTGAGGATGTGACATATATTGACGATTCGATGATGATTTCATGAGCTTTGATTGATCTATCTATCTTGAGGTTCCTACCGGATTGATTTTACGAATTGATTGATTATTCTGATTTGGACTTCAGAGCAATGGTCTGAGGAACCCACATGATCTCTCATCTTTTTCATTGACCCATCCTCGATTTCCTGACTATCATCCACCCATGGCACCTCGAGGATTTCCGATTATCTTTTGTGCCATCTCAGCTAGACTGGATTGAACTGAGGGATGTATTGTGATTGATCTGATTATTCATCCCTCCATGATATTATGCCCCCTGGTGGATTAATTGATTTATTGATATTGAGGACATGAGATTTGATGCCAGCAATCCCATGATTCGATTAACTTAGTTCTTATTACCTCCCCGAGGATTATATGCGGGAGGATACAACAAATTCTTTATGATCGATTTCATATACTGACTCTATCTCCACCTTAGTAGAGCCCGAAACTGCATCATCTAATTTGACTTTTTGGCCTCCCTATTGATTTAGCGCCCGATGAGTAGTTGCACGAGGCCCATGTCCCTGACTCCCTCGAGTCTTCTCTCCTTGATGGTCCTCACAAGGATGAGCCCCACAGTTCTGATTATTCACTACCTAGTTCATAGTGTTCTTTGAGGGTTATCTGTGAGAGACTATGACACCTTGCTAGATCATGCGATCTCTTATGCTAGTAGATGATCTGTCATCTACCGAGACCATTCTGATTGAGTCCTTTGAGTCCTCTCACCTTGACGACCCTCGCAAGGATGAGATCTGATCGGACTATCCCATGTTTAGCTTGCAATGTTCCCTGAGGACTATCTGCAGGAAAATGCAACAATTTCTTTACGCTCGGTTGCCCTTACTGACTGTGTCTCCTAATTGTGGGAGTATGGAACCGAGTTGTCTGATATATTCATGGTCCCCACTGCTTTGTTGTTTAACCAATCTGTTGAACCTTGGGACCCATGTGATTAGACTCCTTTGAGTTTGCTCTCCTTGACGGTCCTCGCAAGGATGAGTTATCTTTCTCTTATTATCCGATGATTAGTTGGCAGTATGCTCCCTGAGGGTTGTTTGCGGGACACTTCCACAATTTCTTGATATGTCAGTCTCTTCTGCTAGCAGACGATCTGTTACCTACTGAGACCCTTCTGTTGATCCGTCTGATGGATCTGACTCCTTGGAGTCTGCTTGCCTTGATGATCCTCGCGAGGACGAGCTTCTATTCTGATTATTATTAGACTAGCATGTATTACTCCCCGAGGGTTATCTGTGGGAGGGTACATCATCTTCTTGGTGCTCGGCTTCACTGTTGTGCCTCCTTTCTGTTGGAGCACGAAGCTGAGTCTTCTAATATGTGTACTCTGTCTCCTCCCTGGTTGTGTCTCCTTTATGTTGGAGCATGGAGCCTAGTCTTCTAATTACTCTTTGATTTCTGCTCACCTTGAGGACCCTTGCAGGGTTGAGCCATGTATTGTGTTGTTTGGTGTATTCCTATGACTTTCTGACTCTATGACCATCGGACCTCACGCTGCATTGATAGTCTCCTACTCTTCACCTTTTAGACCTCTCTGAGACTATGATTGACTGGGAGGAGTCTGTACTTTTCTTTCTCCGTCCTTATCTTACAGTATTGGCTATGATCTCACATTTTTTCCTTATGAGCCGATGGTCTGCTTTCTCTATCGATCCTTGGTTCAGTTTTCAGTCTCTTGTCCCTGGTAGCTGACACCCACTTGATTGCTTATCTGGGTGTCTTTTCACTGTCTGACTGCCTCCTCATTCCCATAGGGAGACGACGATGAGAGCACGGTATTTGCTTACTAGATATCATCATGTACTTCACATTCTTTACATATTGTATATACGTGTTGTGTATTATATTCCTTCTTTCTTTCGTATATCTCTTGTGTGCCCCAGATCTTGCACCATATAGGTATGTCTATACTTAGCATGTACTTGGTCTTAAGTATAGGGGGAACACACCGTATTGTTCTTTCTACGTTCTGTTTCAACACTCTTGTCGTTGCCTATAGTTAGGGATATCTCACCCTATGTATAGGGGGAGTGATGTGTACATTCTCTGCAATCTGTTCATCTATCTGTATATATATATATATATATATATATGTATTTTCTTCTTTTCCTCTTTTCCTTCTTATTTATCTTTTTCTACATAAAAGGTGTCACCCCTTTGTGTCAGTTTTCTGTACTTAGGATGTATTTTATCTTAAGTATAGTGGGGTTTGCACCCTTGATTATTTCATTCCTTAATCCCCTCCATTGTCTCCTTTCTTTCTGATTTGTTTGCAATACTTAGGGATATCTCACCGTAAGTATAGGGGGAGACAACCCGAGCTGTGATCTATTCATTCCCACATTTGACCCTCCCTGCTTTGTGTACAGTTTGCTATACTTAGAAATATTTGATCCTAAGTATAGGGGGACTGCCACCTTCTTATTCATTTATCTATTCATTATTTATTTTTATTCTTTCAGTCGTTGTAGTATAGGCTTTTGTATACTCACTATGAGTTATGTATTCTCTTTCTCTTTTTGATCTATGAGGATATAAGTCATGCTAAATATAGGAGGGCCATATTTACTCTGTATATACTTCAACCATAACTCTTACTTTCATATTATTATTAATAAATATGTCTAAGAAGACTATATAATTCATTAAAATCCATGCAATAATGATTTTTTCCTCAAAATTCTTTTGTATATACTGATTGATAAATCAGGTTAAAAATATTTTTGCAAAATGATTTGAAAAATAGTGTGAACTATTTGGAAAAATTTTCGTGAAATGTTTTAAACCTTTGTAAAAACATTTTGATTGCAAAAATTATTTTCTTTGTTTGAAATAAAGGATTTGAAAATCTATTTACAAATAATTTCGAAAATTTTTGCAAAAATGTTTTGAAAAATGTGTGTATATATATATGGAAGAGGGAAGCTACACCGGGGGTTGCAGCCAACTAGCTACACCCGGGTATTTTTCTCATTGATTTTTGATTTTTTTAAGGAAACTTGTGGTAGATTTACTTAGTTTATTGTGTGAAATATGTGTTTCAAATTTCATGCAAAACAAACACTCCTAGCATGCCCATCTAGATATGGTCAATTTCAATAATCCTGAAACCGTTAAAATGTGATAGCTTTGATGGAGATGATAGAAATGTCGAATTTTGTAGAAATTAGTATGATACCATGGTGATATATAGTGATTTAAATTTCCCTAAGGTTCATTTCAAAAACACAAACAATCAATGAAAAAAATGGTCGGGTGCAGCTAGTTAGCTGCACCCTCGAGTGCAGCTTCCCCAACCCCATATATATATATATATATATATATATATATATAGTTTGAAAAATATTTGCAAAATGGATTTCAAATGTGTGTAAATATTTGCAAACATTATTTTTACTATATTTTTGAAAATAGTTTTCAAATAAATTTGAAGAATGAAAGCATCATTAAAATTAAATATGTACATAAAGTTCATTACCAATTGTATATATACCTATAAAATCACTTTTAAAATTTGTAAATTCTTTGATTCTTAATTTTTGTAAACAATAAAAATAAGCACGCATGTGTACATAGTTGCATATATTTTATACTTTGTGTGCCGAAATTCCTTTTATTTGTAAAAGAATCTTTGTGTAAAAATTCTCTTTGTTTTCAAAATTCTTCAAAAAATTGCATCATTCTTTGCATCATTGTGCATAGCATTTGCATAGCATTCAGATTCTTTTGATTGAGCTTGATGATTGAACTAGTCTAATAAATTTGATAATTGGATCTTGGTTGGACCTTAATGCACCTAACTACACTGGAATTTATGGGAACTAGGTTTAAGGTACCTCAGGTCTATTCAAACTTAATTCTTTGAGACTCAGGGTTGGGTTCAAGTCACCTCACCTGACGAACTAGAACTTTTCGAGACGTACGCATGACTCTTGTCGGTCATGACCTAAATTGGACATTTGCACCTTTCACTTGACTCAACTCAATTGGAGTGGTGAGGGGGTTGTATTTGCCGATCTGATACACACACGAGTGGAAACATTCATAATCGTCTAAGTAGGAAAGTGCACCCCAACCTAGTCCAGATTCAATGAAGTCGAATGACAGGAGACTGTGGGTTGTGATAAAGCTTCAAAAGAGGGAGTCTTCTTCTTAGGAGGAAAAAGTCCTTATGTAAATGCTACTGTAAATAGTATTTCAAAAAAATCCAAAAAAGTGAACATGCCTTCAAATAAAAATAAAATGCATGCCGGAGTATGTATACATGTTGTATGGTAAATAAGCAAGCTTGAGCATCAAAGTTACACCATGTGAGCTTGCACCTGGATGACTTGACTACGCTAGTCTTGCGTCCCAGGATAGGTAGCTATATTGGCTACCGTCCATTCTTTTATTCACCTCCTCCTCTTGAGTTGGATGCCACTTGAACATAGAAGGGAATACCTCGCTCCTCAACGACAGAGTACTGGATTAGGGAATCATTGGGTTGTCATTCTAGAGAACTCAGTTCAATTGTCATTTTAGTTGGGGAGAGCCACTATCACTTACACTGTACAAGTCAGCTTCATAGTCATAAGGGTTTTCATATGATGTAGGCTAGTTCTAACCTGGTTATTGAGGTGGTTTGAACCGAGTTCTGTGACTCTTGAAGGCTGTTGCGTTTTAAATTTGGTCCCTGGCCAGGTTCTACACACATTCTCACACCAAGTGTTGGACATGTGAGCCCACGGCGAGCCATTATGCAATAAATGTTATTGCGAATATCATTCCCTGATCTGAAATAAAGAATAAATAATTTGCATAATAGGTCCCTCTGTACAATTAGGGTTATGTACCATGGCTGTCTTAATGATCAAACAGCTGTTGATTCAATAATTGAATCATAAAGGCTGGTGCTTGGATGAATATCTAAAGAGTTAGATTGAGGACTCATCAAGCACCGTCAAATGGTTGTTAAGATGCGATCTCCAGCCTGAGTAGGAGATGGCAATCCTTTCTCACATAGGCTGATATCTGACCGACCTCTTGATGCAGGTCCTCTGCATAGGAATAGAGATTCGGAGGTGTCAGATTAGTTAGGTCAATGGGTTGACTTAACGAGATCGAGATAACCTAAGTCCTATGTTGAATGCTGTCACAACATAGGCACACATCCTCTGACCGGAGACAGATGTATTACTATATGTCTGAGTGTGTACATTTGGCAGACCAATAGGTTGATGACCTAACCAAGGTCTATACACCGGCGCGCTGGTGTGCATGTAAGGGCATATGAGTAATACGATCTCTCAAAGGGATCATACAGGTTCATTACTGAACCGGAAGACATGAGCTCACTCATGAGATATTGGGAAGAATCAAATTCCGTGCACGGTCGTCTCGCTTTGGAAGCTTGACTGAATTTGTAGGTTTGATATATAATTTTGGAAAGTATATGATCAAGACCTAGGTATGATATATGCTTTTGGAAAGTATATGATAAATACCAAATCCCAATGATCAAATGAGAAACTTGGTGATCAAACCCTGAAGAAGACAGTGTAAAATAGATTTTGATCTTCGGGTTGACCATGGGTCTTCCAGTATGCAGGATGTACAGGTATTGGGAATACCTGAAGGGTGATGTGATCATAAACGATTGTATATCCATGACTCTTCCATTCCGAGGGAGTGATGAAACAGGTCTGGATTTTAGTGACTCCTTTCAGTAGAGAAGCAATCCGATCTTAGTCCAAGTGTTGGTCATTGATCTGAATGAGATTCAGATTCAAAGAGAAGATTGGATTTACGGTCTTGATTTAATCAAGCATCTGTGGGAGGTTCGTAAGATCTGGATTTTGAGATAAGATCTCAATATCCAAGTCACTATACATGGAATAATACAATCGCCCTGTCCTTATCTCCAAGTATCTGCGGAGAAAGCACATTATTCTTGAAAGGGTTCAAGAATAATTCTTTTGATAAAATATCCAAGCAAGGACTTGATGATTAAATGAGATTTAATTATCAAGCTTAAATATGAATATGATTCATATTGTGAAAATGATTATCTAAGATAATTAAATGGGATTTAATTATCAAGGATTAAGAGAATGTGGATAACACTATCCATGATATATGTGTGTTATAAATATGATTTATAATATACATATATAAGAGAGAGAATTTATGTAAATAGCATTTGTTAATTAATAATGTGGATTGGATTCACATTTAGTAATTAATTGGAAATGCAATTTACTAATTAGTTTGGGTTGTGAATATGATTCACATAATGATCAATGGCATGATTGAAATATTCACAAATTAATTTGGAATTAATTTGGTGGATATTATTGCAATAATAGTTATTGCAATTTATTAAGAAATAATAAGATAAAATAAAAGGAGACAAAATAACCCCATTTTTAGGGAGGTTGGTTGACTCCATTTTTATTTATCACATTATCTCTTAATTAGTTAAAGTTAAATTAAATTATGTTGATAATGTTGCAACATTTTTTAATTTAAATTAATGTTGTTGGTTTTAACCAACAACAATCATAGCCATTGATTTAGCATGGACCAAGCATAGCCTTTGGATCCATGTGTCCCATGGATTGAGATCCATTGGATCCTAAACTAATATAAATAGAGGGCTAGGGTAGCCTTCCATGGTACATCATTAAGAGTTGTGCAAGGTTACAACTCTCTCTCTCTCTCTTTCTCATTCTCGCCCTCTCTCTTTCTCTTCTCCATCAAGTGGCCGTCCACTTTATGTTGAGAAAGGAGAGACTCTCAGCTTCTTCTTCGACGACTCGTGGATCTCCATCTTCTTTGGAGTTTCTTACTCTAAAGGAAGACGACGGATTTCGTTTGACGAAATCGGGGGAGCCATCGCTTGGATCTTCATCGAGGATTGCGGGAAGGAACGTGACTCATCATCGCGCCCGCAAGTGCGTTCTTCGTGGATCGGACTTAAGATAGGAGGATCTCTACTTTGGGATCTCGCGATCACAACCACGCTTCAAGAGGTATTCCTTGTACTTTGTGGTTTGATGAAACGATCCGAGAAGTGTTCTCGTGATCATGTGGTTTCATCTTTAAAGTTAAAAATTTTAATTTCCGCTGCATCTAGCATCTAGTACGACTAGTTGCTCCGATTGCATACGATGCGATCGACACGCTTCCGTGATGCGCTTGAGGATTCTCAATATCCTTCACCAAGGTCTAACCTGAGATCCAAACTTTCATTTTGTACAGACAAGAATAATTATCAAAATCAATTCCATTTATTCTTTATTCTTTATCCTTGCCTTTTCTTTTCTTCTTTTTCTTCAGTCTTTTTGTACTTATTACATAAGTGTTTGCTAGGGTCTAGCAAAGGACAGTATAGGGGGTAATGAATCTCCATTTCTTCACCTCTATTCTATCATTTTGGCCTTAGCTAATGCATGTAAATAACATCGATTTGTGCATAATAGCATTCATTATTTATTGTATTAGTTGTACGTAAAATAAGGTTTTTAATGCCAAATCTATAGAATAAAGAGAAGAAAAGAAAAGGGATAAAATATTGAAAATATTGTATTACCCTAAACCCCGAGACAAAGTCAAGAATTGAATTGGTCGATAAGGAATAAAGTAGGGGGAGATAAGGGCCAAGAATACAATAAATACCGCATTTATTCATTCTTTATTTATGCATTTTTAACACCTATTTTATTCTCCATTATTTATTCATCCTATAAAGAAACTTTGTACATGAACTTGTAGATAATAATGTAAATAAAATTACAAAATTGAGTTTCTACAAAAATAATCATTGTGTACATTTTATACACAAAATAAAAAGCCAAAAACCAAACTTCACAAACCCATATCTTTCAAATAAAAACTCAAAACATATCAAAATCACCTCTAATTGTATATAACTTTTCAAAAGCTATTTAATGGTGGTGGTTTTATATTTTTGGAGTTATTGTGTGAAAGTTAGGTTTTTGACCCCTATTGTACATTATACCGATTAAAATTTTCATTTTATTAATTTCTCATTATTTTCAGAAATTCATATTTTTATAATTTTGTAAATATTATTAATAACACGCGTGCATATTAAAATTAAAATAAAACCAAAAAGAAAAGGGAAAATAAAATAAATCTATGAGAATACATAGACAAAATACCTATGTCTTATAGGTATATAAACAAAAGAGGAATATATTCTCTCATTCCTTTATTCTTTGTATTTTATAATATTGTATATATAATTTATATTATATTAAAAATACAAAACTAAAATAAAAATTATTAAAATTCATTAAAATAAAAAGATGTAAATAAAATATAGGTAAAATACCTTTAAATATACCTATACAATTCACATATCTATTTATTTAAGTGTACAAATTACATCATAAAAATAAAATCAAAATTTATTTATACTCATAAAAATAAGTCATAAATATATAAAATAAATGAAAAAAAATAATAATATAAAATATACAAAATAAAAATAAAAATGCATAAAACATAGAAGAATATACCTATAAATGCACTAATAAAAATTAGCTAGTAATAAATAAAGTCAAAAAAATAAATAAAAATCATAATAAAATACTACATAAAATAATAAACATTTTTTATTTTACACTAAAAAACATAAATTCAATTACTAATGTAAACTAATTATTTTTTAATAATATGCCCTATTTTGTAGTTTAGCGGCCTGCGTGGCAAAATGGCTGTGTAGGGACTATTGACCTCTGGTCAACTATCCCATCTACTACCTGGCCCGTCAGATTTGTCCATTCCTGCGATTCGTCCATATTTTGTTCTCGTTCCGTCCATTCATCGCCCTCAACAAAAATCATCATGGATCATCATAGATCCATGCCAGATCTTCAGAACTCTTGTACATATCACTGATTCTTCACAATCTTCTGGTCAAATAAGGGTGCTCGTTATGTCTATAAATAAAACCTCCTCCCTCCTCTTCCAAATTTGGTCATTTTCCTAAGTCCTCAAGCCCCTGAGCTTGGCCTAGCGTGCATCCTCGTGACGGGGGGTCCCCTGAGCTCCACGGTGACTTGCTGATGGAGGAGGTGCACCCACCGCGACGCTCCGACGACGTCTCTACTCCTTGGCTCCGGCCAGGTATGAGCTGCGCACTTTATTCGATTTAGATAGAAATTTGTTATAGCTTTTTAATTATGTAATTATATTAGTGATTAGCCTGTTGACCGACCAACTGACCGCCTCATCTTCGCTCCCCTTCCGTTTTTCCACCTACCCACCACCCTTATCCAACTAGAGACCCTCGGGTTCTTCGAGTCGAAGCCAATCTACCACTCCTCGCCAGAGCTTCATCGACCATCTCACCCTCTACGTGTTTCAGCTTCATCTTAGGTCGAGGTCGAAGCCCTCGAGCCACTCAGCCTTCCTGTGCAGGATAGGCGCTCAAATGAGTGCCAGGAGCTTAATGCATGCAACACCGGAGGTACTTGGGGCTCCTCGTCTTCCCCGACCTCGCGAAGGAGCTCCAGTCAACCTCATGTCGTTTTGTGACCCCGAGGAGATAGAGAAACCTTCTAGGAAGCCTTTGGGATCCCTTGGAGCAACAAAGGCTGCCGGAGGAGGGAGATCTCCTCGGAAGAACCTCGCTCAGGCGAGTGTTCTTCCTTATTTGTTGGCCATGCCTCCGAACCGTTTGATCAAGAAGGAGGTTCCAGATGTAGGATCTTGCCACGTCTTCACCATCCGATCGCAATCAACGATCTAATCTCGACCACTAATCTGTGAAGCATCATCCATCATTGTGGAGCAGACACGTGTATTAGTGAAGCAATCCCAGTTGTCCGCCCGTACGTTATTAAGGGGTAAATTGCATATCTCGCCCCACTTTTTTTGTATTTATTATTTAATCCAGTAAATAAAGTTAACATTTATAAATATATCAAAATTTTGTAAATGGACCCCGTACTTTTTGTAATTACAATTAGGTCCATTCCACATCACCTCACATGTTGTCCCATGTGAGGCGGCGAAATTGCAGGGATACCCCTACGAGCTTTGTAAATTAATTTTTCGTCCAATAAATTGAATTGCACATTCTATATTTTTGTGACAATGGTTAGAGGCCCCTGAGCTTTGTGATAATTACATTGTGGTCCCTCCCAACGTGCGTCATGTGTAGTCCCGCGTGATTAGTGAAATTGCACTAAAGCCTTGGCAAATTTTGTAATTGTTAAATATTTCATTAAATTGTTAATTGTGTTGTATATTTTTGGGATATCTGCACGAAACCCCTTCAACTTTATTTTGATTGCAAAATTGCCCCTGTCAGGAAATACATTTTTGTGTGTTTATTCTATTCATTAAAAATGCCTACAGTGCTCCTAAAAATCCATAAAAATAGGGATAAATGAGTTATGCCTTGTAGATTCACACCTATATTTCTAATTGCCATTTTTTGCATTTTATCTATTATTAAAAATGAAAAGGAGCATCTTTTTGCCGTGTTTGCCTATAAAAATTCCAAAAAAAATATAAAAACATTTGTAAAACATGAAAAATTTATATATAGTGTATTTTGGTATTTATCTGAGTCCAAAAAATAAAAACCCTTACAAATAGAAAGAAATGGAAAAATCATAAAACCCCAAAATCCAACAAAAATATAAAAATTCAACCAAAATATTAAAAAAATGTTTTTCTATTTTACAATTATCTATATACTATGATTTATATATTAAAATCAATTTGGTAATTTTGGGACTCATTTATTATTTTTAAAACCAAATTCAACTTCGGTACATTTTTAATCCCTTAATTGGGATTTTTTTGACTTTAAAAACACATAAAAATTTGCAAAAATCCCAGAAGAATAACTAAAAAATTGAAAAATATAAAAAATCGCAAAAACATTATATTTATTGTATTTTATCTATTTTTACATATTTTCTCTATATAGTACTTATATATACCTTATATTAAATTTATACATATCTGTATGTACAACTATTATAATTAAATTAAAAAGAACTACAAAATTGAAAAATATAAAAAGAAAATGCAAAATTATAAAAAAAAATAAAACACAAAAATATAAAATGAAAAACCCATAAAAATAATAAAATGGGCAAGGGATAAAAGACAGAATTTTTTGTGCATCTCTCATGCCTCCTCCTCCCGTTTGCTCCTAGTGTTTGACCTCTATACATGCTTACACCTATACACATTTACATGCAGAGTTATAATAAACTTTAACTCCATGTTTTTATACATAATTGTTTGATTCTTATCATGTGTTATCTGTTGATTGATTGAGGATTATTGAGCGGTCAACGCATCGACTATTGATTCGCCTTGTGGATTAATACGACCCTTAATTTTTCTCGATCATTAGGTACCTTCCTGAACCAATATCTTTAAGAGTTAAGATGGATGTAGATACAATGAGTGTCATCATTGTACTGTCTATACTTAAGTCATTCATGAAACTTCATAATATTCATATTGTTTGAACTGAATGAAGCATGTAAATGTTGAAATACTCTTATAGTGAAATCTTTTGAATTCAATAAAAGAGATACTTTATCTTAAGCAATGGTTGTTTATAGATGAATGGGGCGTAGTGGAAGCATTGGTCTGCCCCATGTGAGGAGGAAAGTCAAAGAGTTGATTGTACTTTTATGTCTTCTATATGACATACAAAGAGTTGGATAAATGCCAATACTAGAATAAGCTGATGTACTGATAATATGACTATTTAGACTATCTTGGATCCTTTGAGAAAGACCGAGATAGTGCATCGGAATAATCTACATCTACATAACATCATTGAAATTGACTTTCTTGTTGGATAAGATTAAAAGTCTAATGATTGTATCTCATTCTTTAATTACACTTGCAATTAGTTGCAAATGTATTACAAGACTATAAATTTGATCTTAAGGTTTAGTAGTCATCCATGGATATTGATGTAATTATTGCAACAATCTCTATTGGAAAAATAGACTTCATAATTTCAATGGGAGAGCGCTTAGTCTTAGAGAATGTCTCTATGACCTAGATATAAGAATAAACCCATTGTGTATTTCTAAATGTTGGAAATAAACATAAATTCTGGAATAAAACTGTCATAAAGAGTTATGATGGATATATTTCAAATAATAATATGGCATCTGGATGACTCTACTAAATTAGAAAATTAATGAATGGTTCATTAACATTTCTAAATACTGAAAATTATACACTATAAGATCAATAGGAGGATGAAGATCATTTGACAATGATCTGGCATCGAGCCTTGGATATATGTCTATTGATAAGATCAATAGAATAGTAAGAGATGAAGCTTTAGAATGTATAAAATTTCAAATCTTAAATACTTGTGAATATTATGTTCAAAGTGGTAAATGTCCAATGCACCCTTCTCTGGGAATGATGTAAGATGCCAAGGTATTCTAGGTCTCATATGTATTGATGTATGCGGATCATTTATATCATGATAAACATTGATGATGTGTGATATCATTCGATGATTATTTGTGATATGATATTTCTTCCATTGACCTTAGAAACCTTTGAAATGTTCAAAGATTTCGTAATTTTTTGTTTAGAACCAAAGTTTGAAGGAAGATGAAATGAATTTGATCTAACCTAGGTATTGTGTACCTATTAGATGAATTCAAGAAATACTTTATGGAGAAAGGAATATCATTCCTATCTCACTCCTCCTGATTCACCTTAACTCAATTGAGTTGCAAGGAGATACAATTGATCATGTGTGATATGATTTGATCAATGATGAATCTTAGCATAATTCTCTTAGTTTTCAAGGTATATATGTAGTGGAGACTACAATATATCCGTATTAAGGTTCCATGAAATTAAGCTGGAATCTAGAACTAGAGAGTGCTAATTCATTAGGAAATTAAAGGATGTATTCGGTGCCTACTTTATGACCTTGAGATTCTTAAAAGATCTCATCTCTGAGAATGTGATTCTTAAAGGATGTGACTCTTGAGAGTCAAGATGAAAATGAAGTAAAGGACTCATTAATCTTGAGAAGATAACGATGCTCTAAAATTGGAAACTAAAAGGACAATTAAAGATGAAACGTACATTCCTCTTCAAATGAGTTCGAGGATGTATTTCATGTGTCAATTAAGTCTAACAATGATCTGACTTCATGTCATGAAGCTTCTGAAGACCATGTCATGGAAAGATGGATGTTATTAACAAAGTCTAAAGTGGACTTCAAATAGAAGTGTTGTATATGGACCCTCGAGGTTCCGTCTATTAGGGTAAGACCCCTTAGGTGTAAATGGATCTTCAAGAAAAGGAGGGAATCTGATAAGAAGGTATAAACCTTCAAAGCACGACTCGTATCCACAAGATACACATAAAGAAAAGACATCACCTACGGTGAGACTTCCTCTTCAGTGACCTTGTTTAAACCCATCAGAATATTACCAACTATAGCTACACAACTTGACTTTGACATCTTCGAGATGGAAGTCAATATTGCACTCCTCTATGAATACCTCTTTGAGGACATTCACATGAAGTAGCCCCAGGGCTCCATAGTTGAGGAAAGCAAGTTGTGCAAGCTGAAGAACTCCACCTATGGACTCTAATAAGCTTCTTGTAGCCGGAACATTGGATTTGATGAAATCATAAATGTTATGATTTCAGATAGAATCTTAATGAATCGTGTGAATGTTAGTGGAGTGCCACTGTTCATCGTGCTAAATGTCGATGATATCCTAATAATTTGGAATGATATAAGGATAATAACAAGTGTTTTATAGACTAGCTATTCCATACCTTGAGATATGATTTCAAGGATACCTCTTGGATCTTAATTCTGAAGGTGTTCGAAAGCAAAGAGAAGATGGTTTTGGGACTGTCACATTAGTTGTACACCTTGGACATATTCCATTATTGGAAAACCCCAAGAAAGGCTTCATTCCCTTAAGATATGGGACTAACCTATCTGATGAGATAGCACCTCAAGGAGTTGAGGAAGTGAATGCTAAAACTGCTTGCCCTTGTGCATTAGTTACGAGAATCCGAGTATATGCTAGATGTGTACAAAAGCCAGATGTCTGCCTTGCAGTTGGAGTAGTACATTGGTAGTAATCCTACTATGGAAATAAAACACTTAATTGCACTAATAACAATATCTTCAAAGAGGTTATGATTTTTTGAGATAGTGATCTCAAAACCTTATCTTCAAGAAGATAAGACTTGATCGATAGTGATCTAAAAGGTCATAACTATGTATACCTTAGGAGATAGATATATCCAAGAGTAAGGGTGTTTATGATAAAGATAATGGAATACATACTAGTTATAATAATTGTTGAACTATAGTGTCAAGGATGCTATAACTGTCAAGATTGTGTATTGGTTGCATAAAACTTTCACATTGATGCAAGCACTGTTACTGGGGGATATGCAAGTGTCATAAAATGACTTGGCATAGTTTCTTGGGAACAGAGTGACTGATAACTTACCTGGTTGTTTTTATTGCAAATATCATTCCCTGATCTGAAATAAAGAATAAGTAATCTGCATAATAGGTCCCTCATAATAATGAGAGTTATGTATCATGGCCATCTTAATGAACATATGGCTGTTGTTCAATTATTGAATCATATAGGCTGGTACTTAAATGAATATCTAAAGAGTTAGATTGAGGACTCATCGAAAACTGCCAAATGATTATTAAGAGAGGATCTCTAGCATAATAAGGAGATGGCAATTCTTTCTCTATAGGCTAATATCTGACTGATCTCTTGATGCTGGTCCTCTACATAGGAATAGAGATTTGGAGATGTTAGATTAGTTAGGTGAAAGAGTTGACTTAATGATTTCAAGATAAACAAAGTCCTATGTCGTATGCTGTCACGATATAGGCACACATCCTCTAACCAGAGATAGATGTGTTACTATATGTTTAAGTATGTACATTTGGCAGACCAATAGGTTGATGACCTAGTCAAGGTCTATATACTAGCATACTGATGTGCATGCAAGGGCATATGAATAATACAATCTCTCAAAGGGATCATACATGTTCATTTACTAAACTGGAAGACATGAGCTCACTCATGAGTGGGAAGAATCAAAGTCCGTGCATGGTCGTCTCACTTTGGAAGCTTGACTAAATTGTAGGTTTGATATATGCTTTTGGAAAACATATGATCAACACCTGGTTTAGATATATGCTTTTGGAAAGCATATGATCGATACCAATTCCCAATAGTCAAATGAGAAACATAATGATAAAACCCTGAAGTAGATAGTGTAAAATTGATCAAAAACATTGGGTTTGTTCTTGGTCTTCCACGATGTAGGATGTACATGTATTTGAAATACCTGAGGGTGATGTGATCATAAACGAATCTATAACCATGATGCTTTTATTTCTAGGGAGTGATGAAACGAGTCTAGATTTTAGTGACCCCGCTCAGTAGAGAAGTGATCTGATCTTGGACCAAATGTTGGACATTGGTCTAAATGTGATTAAGATGAAATGAGAAGATTAGATTTACGATCTTGATTTAATCAATATTCTATGAGAGGTCCACAAGATTTGGATTTGATTGTGATCTCAATATCCAAGTCACTATACGCGGAACAATACAATCACCTTGTCCTTATATCCAAGTATCCATGGAGAAAGCATATTATCCTTGAAAGAGTTCAAGATAATTTCATTGTTGATATATGTATCAAAGCATTGAGAAATTTGATGATTAAATATGATTTAATTATCATAAATAATATGTATTTGATTCATTTTATTAGGATAGTATCTAACATAATTAAATATGATTTAAAGATCAAAGATGTAAATAATGTAAATGTATTTGATATTATTTAGGCACATTAGAATAGAGATCCAAGATGATTAGATGTGATTTAATTATCATGGATATGAATAATATGGATACCACTATCCATATTAATCATGTATATTATAAATGTGATTTATAATAAATAAGACAGAGCATATTATGATTTACATTTGTTAATTAAATGTTAATGTGAATTGGATTCACATTGGCCAATTAATTGAAAATGTAATTTACATTTTATTTTGGATTGCAAATGTGATTCACAATTTTCCAATCGTAAGATTACAATATTCACAAAATAATTATGAATTATTTTTGCAGAATAATTTACAACAAGTGTTGTTGTTAATATTGGATATTTCCATGGAATAACGTAATCTCATGAGATTACATAAGATTCTTACCAACTCCCATTAGGAAAGGGTGATGTAATCTCCATTCCATAATGTCCATGCTTGATTGATTTGATTTGGGATTAATTTATATTGATTTATCAACATATATTTAATCTAAATTAAATTAATTGTTGTTGTTCTTTTACAACAAAATCTTGGCCATTAAAAGAAACACAAATCAATGTGAGCCATTGGATTTGTGTTGTCCATGGTTTGCGATCCATGGATCCCAAAATACTATATAAGAAGAGGCACCCCTTGACCTTTAAGTTACAACAATTACAACAACAAAGGCTCTCTCTCTCTTTCTCTACACGCCATCTCTCCCTCTCTCTCTTGTGGTCATCCACCTTGATGCCCTAGAGAGAGTCCCCATCGTCGCAACGCTGCCGTTATGTTGCCGGATTGTTTGCTCGTGGATCTCCGTCTCCTTCGATATGCCTCACTCATGAAGAAAACATCAGATCTTGTGTGACGAGATTAGGAGATTCGCTGCTTGGATCGTCAACATGGATTGCGAGAAGCACGCATCTCATCAACGCGCTCGCAAGCGTCTCCTCCATCGGATCAGACTTAAGACATGAGGTCTCTTCATTTAGAAACTCGATAGAAACCACGCTTCAAGAGGTAAACGTAATACTTGTTTGTGGTTTAGATAAAATGATCTGAGAAGTATTCTTGGATGATGTGATTTCATCCATGATTTTTTTTTCAATTTTGTTGCCTCGAGCAACTAGTACGACTAGTCACTCCCAATTGCATACGATGCGATCCTCACGCTTCTGTGATGCATACAAGGATCTTCTCATATACTTCAAAGATGACATGTGAATATAATCTTATGGACTCAAAGAATTAAGTCTCTAGGACCTGAAAAGTCTTAACTCCAGTTCTTATAAGGTTTCTCTGAAATTAAGTGGATTAAGGTCCATCTAAGCTCCATGCTTCAATTTTATTCCAGAATCTGTTTAAATGTCGATACTATTTTGAAAAATGCATATGCAAATGCAAGAACTATATACAGAGCAATTTTTTTAAGAGAAAAATGTTTAGTAAAATATATACAAGCATATACACTGATTATACAATATTTTTATAAGAGGATATAAAATTTAATTTTTTTTACAAGATGGAAAGTGACCAAAGTTTATATACATACGCGTGGATTTTATGCATTTATATAAAAAAATCACATTTTTATAGCTATTTAAAAGTACAATTTATGTCTAAAGTATATATACAATATATAGGACACCCCTTGTATTTAGCTCGGACTATGTCCTCATAGTGATCAACGAGCTGCAAAGGAAGACATAACTCGTGCTAAGAATATAAAAGTGAAAAGAACACTATACAACAATGACTCAAAGAGTGAAAAGAAGTCAGTGATCCCTCCTATACTTAGGATTAATTAATCTTAAATATAGAGGATTAAAAAGATAAAAACGATGAAAAGAATTGACGGACTCAACCGCTCGTCTTGCCCCCTTATACTTAGGGTAGAATAGCCCTAAGTATAGAATATCAACAAGTTGGGGGATAAGCGAGAGATCAGAAGAATAAAAACACAAAAGAGATGATATGAAAGACATCACTCCCGGGTTCGTTTGGTTGCAGGGTTGGGCAGGGTTGGGTTGAGTTGGGTACTATTCACAGGGGTACCCCCTCCTCACAGTTTACTATTCACCCAGCCCACCCAACCCAACCCAACCATGCCCAACCCTGCAACCAAACGAACCCTTACTACCTGTTTGATTGCTGGGTTGGACTGGGTTGGGTTGGGTTGGGGTATCCCTGTGTATAGTAAACCCCTTGAATAGTAAACTGTAAGGAGGATTGAGAGGGTTGGAAGGAGGGGTACACCGGTGTACCCCAACCCAATCCAGTCCAACCCAGCAACCAAGAAGGCCCTTAGGGTAGAGTATCCCTAAGTATAAACAACAATAGGAGTGAGGAACATGACAAATATAAACAATACAAATCATTCATCCCCCGATACCTAGGATAAAGCACATCCTAAGTATAACATATATAAATACAGAAAGGGTTGAACGATAAAACGGAAGAAGAAGAAGAAGGAGTGAAACAAAATGATATATAAGAGGTAGTTATCTCATATATCAGACACAAAAGATGGGATCAAAGGATCATTGTCTCATACCACAAATATAGAATCAACTATGGACATGAATGTATCATGATCTTGATATGGCTTCATCAACTGTCCGTTCACAACAAATGGATGTGAGTTAGATGACAATCCAGATATGGAAATACTACCATTGTCATGCATAGCTCTCACAATGAACGATCTTGACCATTCGCTTTTCAATTTTCCTAGAAACAACTTCAACTTAGCTTCAAATAACCAAACTTCCTGATCAGGAGAGTAAGTCTTGTTTCAAACGTGTTTATCATGCCAACGCTTGATTTTCTCCTTATACATGAGTGAGTTATCATATGCAATGTTTTGGAATTCCAGTAATCAATTCAAATCCAACTTCTTGTTCTTTCCTGCCTTCTCATAGTCAAGGTTGTATACACATATTGCCCATAGAGATTTGTGAATTAATTCCACTGGCAGTTAGCAAGGCTTTCCATACACCAATCTGAAGGGATACATACCCAATAGAGATTTGTACACTATCCCATAAGCCCATAGAACTGAATCCAAAATCTGGGACCAATTCTTCCTACCTGAATGTAAAAGTTTTTGCAATATCATCTTGATCTCACTATTTGAAATTTCTGCCAAGCCATTAGTCTTTGGGTGGTACGGAGACAGAACTTTGTCCTCGATTATGTACTCCTTCACAAGCTTCTTTACTCCTATATTAATGAAATGTCTCTCTCCATCTGAAATCAGTATTTTGGGAATCCCAAACCATGCAATAATGTGGTCCTTGAGAAAGGAACACACTTTATGACTATTAATGGCTTGGTGGGGACATCCTCCACCCGTCGACTAACATAATCCACAACGAGCATGATGTACTGAAATCCCGGACTGACAGGAAATGGGCCCATAAAATCTATGCCCAAGCATCAAAAATATAGAAATATGTATGTATCTTAGGGGCATGGTATCTTTGGAACCAAGGGTTTCTCCCTTCTTCTGACAATCAGTACAACCTTGAACATACTCTGTGGCATCCTTAAACAATATGGGCCACCATAGGATCCTTTGTAAAACCTTTGTTGCTATGCGCTTCCTCGAATGATGCCTACGAGATTTTAGTTTGTGATAGCGCTCAAGTACACTAGTATGTTCCTCCATTGGAATGCACATTCTCCGGATACAATCCGCACCCTCGTAAAATAGGTACAGATCCTCCCATTGGTAATAATGAATCTCTTATAGAAATTTGTCAACCTCGTACTTCAGCCAATCTTATGTAACTTTCTTGGAGACAAGATAGTTCACAATATCAACATACATTGGGAGTGAGTCCACAGACAAAATGGCCTCATCTGGAAAGGTTTCAGAAATATGGATCATGTTCTCCTTAGAGATCTTTGCATCTGTTATACGAGAAAGGTTATCTGCCACAACATTTTTCACTCCAGGTTTATCTCGAATCTCTAAATCAAGCTCCTAGAGAAAAAGGATCCATTGATAAAACATGGTTTGCCATCCTTCTTTTCTTGTAAGTATCGTATGGCAGTGCGATCCGTCTACACAATAATGTGGGAATTGAGGAGATAAAATCTATAATTTTCTAGCCCAAACACAACTGCTAACATCTCCTTCTCTGTAACTGTGTAATTTCATTGTGCTTCATCCAGATTTTTGTTATCATAGTATATAGAAAATGGTATCCCGTACCTTATCTATTTCAAAACAGCTCCAACTGCGAAATATGAGGCACTCGTCATGATCTCGAAAGGAAGAGACCAATAAGGTGGTTGTAGGAGATGAGCCCTAGTAACCATGTTTTTAATCTCATTGAATGCAAGGAGGACTTTCTCATCAACACAAACTCACTCTCCTTATATAGAAGCTCAGTTAAAGGTTTGACGATCTTGTTGAAGTCCTTTATGAATCACTTATAGAATCCAAAATGTCTCAGAAATGACCTCAACTGCTTCAATATCTGTGGTGGCTCTAACTTGGAAATCACATCGATCTTAACTAGGTCGACCTCCATACCATGTTTGGAGATGACATGACCCAATACAATTCCATTAGTAACCATAAAGTGACTCTTCTCCCATGAGAGCACTAGGTTTACCTCACAATAACATTGAAGAACTCGGTCTAAATGAGCAAGACATGTGTCAAAACTATTCTCGTAGATCAAGAAATTGTCCACGAAGACCTCAAGGAAACTACCCATCATGTCAGCACCTTTGGAATGTAGAGGGAACATTACACAATCCAAAGGACATCCATCTAAATGCGTAGGTGCCAAATGGACAATTGAAAGTAGTTTTCTCCTGATCCTTAGGAGCGATAGCAACCTAGTTATATCCTAAGTACCCATCCAAGAAATAAAAGAACTCTTTTCCTGCCAAACTATCAATAATTTGATCAATAAATGGCAACGGAAAGTGATCCATCTTGGTAGCTGAGTTCATGCACTAGTAATCATCACAGACATGCCATGATGTAGGTACCGGGGTTGGAATCTCCTTACCATAGACATTCTTTATGATAGTAATCCCAGATTTCTTCAGGACATCATGTAAATGTTGGACCCACTTGGATATATAAATCCAACATTACCCCATTTCCTGATCTCCTTCATGATAACCACCCTTAGATTTGGATTTAGACAACATTGAGATTCACGGGTGGGTTTACAATCATCCTCTAGGTAGATATGATGCAAACACAAAGCTGGATTAATCTCACGGAGATCTGAAATATTCCTCCTATGACTTTGTAGTTTCTCTCAAGAACCTCTAGCATGCGATATTCTTGTTCAGCAGTCAATTGCTAGTTGAGGATGACCAGGAACATATGGGAGGGACCCGCAAGGAAGTCATATTTCAACATTGAAGGTAAAGCCTTGAGCTCAGGCGGTGTTTGAATCGACTCTACAATAACCTCTGCTACTGCACTGGTAGATGGTATGTGATCTTATTCTATGAACGGTCCACCGTGGCTATTCAGCAAGTAAAATCTCTGATAGATATGTAATGAATGTTCTCTTCTTAGAAAGGAAGGGCTCATCAGGGTGTTCGGAATTTTCATCAACTAATGACCCATATATCTCAACAATAAATGTCATAAAGATGTCTCTCATCTATACATAACTCAGGAAATTCAACGAATGGCTCAGATATTTGTACCTCAGAACTCTCAGAAGGAAGCATATCATCAGTAATATTAGAAAAGTGTGTCAAAGAAATATCAGAAGGTGCCTCCAAAAACTAAGACTTATCCTTAAAAATTAGCTCATACTGTCTATCAGAAAATAACTCAATTGGATCACCAAGGGAACTCATGTTGACCGTGCTTTCCAGAGAGTCCTTTTGGGAAAGGAACTCTTAGGTATCTATGAAATCCGTGAATAGATCTGTCTCTCAGAATTCAACAAGAAAATCACAGTCCTCTGGCTTTGACATAACTTTTTCTCTCTCATCTGCTGCTAGTAGTGGTGATTGTCTAAGATCAGATATCGTCTCAGTTTTCATCTTGTCACTCTGAGAGTGAAAGATGATCTCTCTAGTACCATAATTTACTACTTCCTCGGCTGTTCGAAGGAACGGTCAACCTAGTATGATTGGGGTATGTAGTAACGGTGCATGTGTGTCCATATTGATGACAACAAAATCAATAGGGAATTTCATTCCCTACACCATTACAATAGCATCCTCTAAAATATCTCTTGGCCTCTTAATCAATATATCAACACACTAAAGGATCATCCTGGTTATTTTACGAGGTCCTAATTCAAACTCTGTGAGCAGAGAGGATGGCACGAGATTAATGAAGGAACCACTATGGAGAAGAGTATAATCTAATTATTAATCAAAGATATGGCAACTGATGTTACTTGCTCCCTTGTCTTTCTTTTTGGGTGGGAGATTGCTGATGGCATGAACTGTGGACATGGTTAAGATGTGTTTTTCTGATTTCTTTTGTCTATTTTGCCTTGGTTTATGCTTTTGTGTGCATGCCTCATTCATTCCCTTTTTAACTACAAGCATGTATTCCATGGACTTAAGGAGAGCCATTTCTAAAAAGATAGTCTATAAGACCTCAACCACTTCAGGATCAGATACGTATGTTTTTAACTTCTGGATTTTTTAAAATTTAAGAGCAGAAGGAAATGGCATGGAATTAGACAAAACATTCAAACGCTCATTTCCATTATTCAAATTGGAGTCTTCATTTACACCAGGACAACCAGAATCAGTTTTTACAGTGTTGTCCAAAATAGATGAAGGAAAAATAATTTTAAAATAGAACACAATGTTGGTATTGACGAAGAGAAGAATCCGTGATTGGTATGTTCTCCCTCGCTGGTGGTGACCTACATCTTCCTTGTGATGATGAAGGTGGTGAAATTCCAAACTCGGCTGTCACTACATTGGGCCTCTCGACTGCTTGTGGAGGAGATGATGTGTAAAATGATGTTCTCTTAGTGGTTCGATCTCCCAACCCCACATGGTAATTAGACGGTAGCAATCTCCTACTGCTTCTGAGATGAATGGTATTAGATAAACATGTAAAATCAAGGGACATACATGTCTTGAGTGTGGATGGGTTATTGGCTACCTGTTGTTTACATCTAAAATTGTTGGGTTTGGCTTCGACCTGTGCTGGGATCAATGTCTTGATGGTGATCAAGTCGTCGATCCTCCGAGTCAGTTCGTTCATGTTCTTTTTCACGAGCAAGGAAATATGATCCAGTGTTGGATTCACCGAAGGGGCCTCAAGGTGCTCTATGAATGGCTGTCGTTGAGATTGGTGATGTGGAGGTTGTTGGTAACCATACCTATAATGATAACGAGGAGGATGAGGATATGGATATTGTCCATAAAATGTAGTAGCAGTTGAAGTCTTTGTCTCTGCTTAAAGAATAGTTGCCTATTTTGGTTAGGATGAGAAAAATATGCAGATTGTTGTTGCTGATGGCCTTGTCTCCAGTTTTGGAACTGTGGTGGAGACTGATAGTGAGTCTAGAACTGATGGTGCTAGTATTGTTGTTATCTAACTCCATGAAACTGGTGGGTGGGTCTCTGACCCTACTGTGAACCAAACTGGCCTTAGCCTGACGGATGGGGCTGGTTTCGTTCATGGTCGAACTAGATGTCATTCACCTCCTGAATGACAGGTGGAGGTGGAGACTGCTGCTCGAGAATGTAGGCTACTTCCTGTTGGTACGAGACTATCTGTTATGAATGTTGTTGGATATGATCAGGGGTCTGCACATAGTAGACGTAGTAAATTGTGGACGTCCTCTGCTACTCAGTTGTGTGGAAGAAGTCTTCTCCCTAGTACAGGCATCGGCTGTTGCACTCGTACTGTGGATTGTACTGATCTTACTCAAGCTCCAGGTGCTTGTTTTCTCATTTAGCTTGTCCTGGTTCTTCATTTTTTGTTCGATCACTTGAAGCTTTTTAATCTCCTTGGATAGTTTCTCAATGATGTCCACTTTGGATAGGTGGTTTCCAATGATGGTTAGGTCAGAGCTATCCACCCTATCCACTTCATGTGATGTCATCACATTGACATCCTTGTGGGGTACTGAAGGGGAGGTGACATGGTGCTTTTGAAAATCATGTGAACAAGAAATAGCTGCCGAGATCTCTGCCATCTCCTCAAAATTTTGATAAAGGATGTCATCTTCCTTGTTAAAGTGACTCCCCCACAAGAGACATTTACCAACGTCTGATTTTCTATGCTTAAACTCCCAAAGAAGTTTTGCACAAGGCTTGTCTTTGGAATATCGTGATGGTGGCACTTCTCTGTTAAGTCTTTGAATCATTCCCATGCCTCGTGAATAGGCTCATGGGACCTCTAGCAGAATTTAGAAATCAAAGATCGCATTTGGTTGAGTCGTCCGAGAGGGTAATATTTGTTCAGAAATGTGAACCTTAACTCTTCCCAAGTAGTGAAAATCTTTCCCATGTGATTTATCCAATACCAAGCTTTGTCCATCAAATTGAATGGGAATGTCGTCATCTTCACTATCTCTGATTGGACATTTGGGTAGTGTACTGTTCCACAAATGTGATCGAACTGTTGGAGGTGTACCTATGGTTCTTCATTAATATTTCATGGAATATTGGGAGAAGAGGCAAAATAGTGGACTTAATCTCAAAATGCCCATGAATTGTAGGGATTTGTATCAAAGAATTTGTCTGTCATGCCCTTGTATTACAAGCATCCTTTAGTTTTAGCTTAGCCACAAGTTCTATCAAAGGGTCTTCTCCCCCATTCCCACCTCCTCCATTGCTTCTATCCTCCTCTCTCCTATCTTGTCTGTCGTGCCTCAGCTCGAGAATCATATCTCTTAATAAGGTCTAAAAGTCAGCTTGTTCCATTAACTGGGCTTGAATCAACTGAATAGAGGCTATCATAGTGTTCTCGATATTGTTCTACTCCGACATGGTTCCCTTTCCCTTTGGCGGCATCAAGTGTTCGGTTTCTGACTCTGAAAATGTGCATGACACTCAATTAGTCCTAAAAATGACGGATTCTCATATACTAGTTCGAGATTAGAGCCAATCTCAAATATTGGGTTGATGGATGATGTGAAGGGTGAAGTGGAGAATGAGGAATATTCAGAAAGCGAGTCTCCCCTAATAGAAGATGAATAGACTAGAGTGTAAAATGAGTTTACAAAGTCTGAATGAAAAATACTCCATTCTGACATCTTTGAAATCAATCGACAAGATACAAGAGCACGAAGGTTAATGCAAGAGAGGAAATGAGTATAAGGTGCAAATTGTGCTAAAGGATCTCTAGCCCATGTAATCAAGACACAATATAAACCCCCAATTCATGAACTCAATGCAATGTGAAGATCATAAAGATTCGATCATTTATCAGGTCATGTTTTAGAGTTAGGTTATAATACAATATTGGAAAGAGTTTACGAGCTGTTGGATTCCTGTATTTACCTAGAGACTGGCCGAGTTCTTACAAGTAGTTTCACCTACTTTTATCTAGTATGGAAGTAAGTATGGGCCATAAAAATACGACTATGTGTTACTTGAGGACAAAGCCTTTCACAGTGTCCTCTAAACCTTCCACTCTACTAAGGAAATTTAGATCGTTTATCGGCTACTCCAATTTCTTCACTGAGAAGTATCTAATATTTTTTATAGAACCAATCGTCTATATGAAACTCCTGGCGTGACTCTATCCTAATGCTCATCCCTCTCTCACTTGCAATTAAAATCAAACAATGAGGGGGTTACTCTCTCCAAAACAAGAGTTTTTTCCTTTACATCTATTTTTAGGTCGAGTTTTCTTTAGCAGACCTGATTTTAAATAATTATCACTTGGTTTGAATATCTTCAATGAATCACCTACTGAGTGTCCATTTTTAAAAATTTATGTGAGTGAAAACAAGGGAGAAAATAGAAAAAGCCAATGCACGATTAAATACAATTACGACATGCAGGGGTTAGAGATGTGTACTTTATCGCCAACACTCTACATGAAGGGTGATCTGTGTAGAATTTAAATACTGAAATATAAAACTAACCTAAATGATGCAAGTTAACCATCCTAGAAATGACTTTTATTAGCGGGCAAGAACCAATTAATTTGACTAAGTCCAATACACTCCACTATATAGGTATAGAAATTCTTCTTTACAACTTTGGACCTAATTAATTGCCTAGCTCAAACAAGTTGATAATGCAATCACTAGTGGCTCAACATGAAACAAATATAAAGAAAGCATTGAAAAAGAAAATCGGTGAGGTCCCCCAAGTGCTTCGGTACTTGGCGAATCATGCCCCGCAATAAATGAATGTACTTTTTACAAGAGTTTTCCTTCTACGCTCTCACGTGTCTTTGGGGAGAATCAAGTCCCCTCCACTTTGCTTGGTCCTAAGAATGCCGCCCTCACTCGTCGGGCCCTCGCAAGAAAAAGGAAAGAAAGAATGTGTAAGAGGCACAAGTATAGAAACATAAGCAAGAAAAACTGAATTTGAATAAACACGCTGAATATGAATAATGAAAGAATGTAGAAAATGTAAATAGAAATTTACAACCAAGATTAATAGGTCAAATGAAAAAACTAACTACCCTCGTTGTGTCTCCCCGACAACGATGTCATTTTTTTGACTATGATTTTTTCTAAGTTTTATTTAGATGAATTATTCGTAAAGGTCGTTGCAATCCAAATAATCGTGAAACAAATTTTTTTAATTTTCAAGAAAAAATAAATACACAAATGTAGCAAGGTAATTTTCTATTTAACTTACCAGTATAGCAAACAAGATTGAACTTAGGAAGTCTAAAAATCCTAAGGGTAATCAAATCAATGATAGCATCAATGAAATAAAGAAGGAAATTCTATTAACACTACTTTGGGTTTTCGTATTTTTTATTTTTTTTATTTTTATATTTTCTAATTTTTAATTTTTAGTTGTTTTAGTTTTGTAAATTTTTAAATTTTCAAGAATATAATTTTCAAACAATTTATATACAAAAGTAGAGGGCTATTTTTTGGATTTTTAAAAATAGTAAAAATGATCAAAAGGTTACAATAAAATGTTTTTGTGTTTTTTATGTTTTATATTATTTTTGGTGATTTTTCAAAAACTTTCAAGTTTTTATGGTTTTTATAAAAATAAGAAACTCTAAAAAATGCTAAACAATGATCAAGTAGGGATATTTTGAAATTTAAAAAATATCAAAAAAACTAAAAATTGTTGAATTATTTTTTAATATTATAATAAATTATATATAAACAGTAAGTGAAATCACTATTTCTAGGATTTTCTTTCTATGTATTTTATAAGATTGTAGATTTTTGCAATTATTAAGGTTTTGAAAATATTTAATGCATGAAATTTTCAAAAGAAATAAGATGTAACCAAATCAAACTATTCTATTTTTTAGAATTTTTGAAGCAATACTCAATTTTTTTATGAATTGCATAATTTTAGACAGAGAAAATGTAAATGTTTTTGAATTTCTAATAATAGATAATGGAAATAAAATGTAATGAAAATTTTATACTTTGAAAAGTTAAGTAATGAGAACTCAATTTGTTTTTTGGAGAATTTATTGAACACATATAAATTTATTTCAATAATAAAAATCATACAAATATAACTCTGGAAATACAATACTAAAATGAAATTATTCAATATTTTTGCATTAAAATATAATAAGAAATAAATGGTGGGCGAATCACAGATTACCTGGGTTGGGCGTGTGTTGCACATGTGTGAACTGGATAGGGCTTTTTGCAATTTTGAGAAATCAGGGGGAGAGGGATGATTAATATTTGCCCAAAAAATATAAGATCCGCACGTGCGCCGCTTTGGGTTTTAAACGGTGGAGGGCTTCGTTCCTTCTTCCACCAAATTGTTGGGCAGCAGTGGCGGTGCCTGCGGATCTCCTCCGACGAGGTAGAGCTACTCGATTGTGGCACAAGATGTGGGAGATCCTTCAGGAAGAGGTGATCGGAGGCTCGTGCAGGCGATGGTGAGGTTTCGACAGTAGAAGGCGGAGAGCGACGGGGAGCGATTGAGATCAGCTCCGTCGGTGGTTCTTCTTCAACAATGGGGATGTAATGGCTGTGCACTGTGGTGGTCGCGTGAGGCGGTCCGATTCTCTGATGCTCCAGTAGATGTCATTCCTCATGGTGGTAGGCGAATCAAGTAGAAATAATGGTTTGGTGGAGTTCGCTCCGATTAAGGTGGCCATGCGGTCTTATTCGACGAGGTGCTGCGAGGTGGCAGTGGGCTAAGCTTCGAGATCTAGAGGTGCGTGGCGATGTCGGGGTGATGTATGGAGCTCCACTCCGGTCAGTGTCGAGTGTGGATCTCGGAGCGAGGACGGCGAGCGGGTAGTCGGTGGGTGGACGTTGGCGATAGCCGCGGCAGTGCTGACGCCCAAAAAAATGTTTTTGCAATTTTTTTGAACAAAAAAGAACCTTTTTGTAGTATTTTTTTTAAAACATCTTATGTACCTGCGATAAAATAGAATACAAAAACTGACTCAAGCACGCTCGATCCAAAAAGATCAAACAAGAATGTGAATGAAGACGGTTCCGACGATGTGATGGAAGAACCATATCTTCAACCATCGTTCGTGATCAGAGGTGAGATATCGTGTGATATAGAAAGTGAACGTGTGAAGGGAATCGAAAATGAGGTGGTGATCGGTGTTAGATCGGAATCAAATTCGATGATTGATTAAGAACTACGATTAGTGATCACGAATTAAGATCTAAAATTAACAACAAATTTAAGACTTAAATTAGACCTTAAATCATCAAAATGAAAGATTGAAAAGAAATAACGGAGTAGATCTCACCGTAGGAGCGGTTGTATCTCGTGATGTCCTCGACGAAGATCGACTCATTGTCACTAGACGGATCGGAAGTTGGGCACCTTTCCACCAAAGATTGCTCATACAGAATAAGATCCTCTCACCAAAGGATTGATTGAATCAGAATGAGGGAAGAGGATCCACATAAATATGAAAAAATCGAATAAAAAATGAATTAATAGAGGGGGAATAAAGGGAAAGATGTTAATGGTGGAATTAATGATTATTTGAAAGCAAGCACGCTTAGATCAAAGGGATCAATCACATAAAACAAATAAAATAAATGCAGAAAACTCAAAACACAGAAACAAAGAAAATAAAGGTAATGAAAATCATGACAAATCAGTGAACCCCAAAGTGAACAAATAGTTGGAAATTGGGCCTGAGTATCCTTGAGTCCAAGTACTTGTATTATTACAAATTAATTTAGCAAAAATAAATGACGCTCTCTCACCAAAAATAAAACAAAAAACATATACTAATAAAAAGCAAGAATTTACAAGGGTCTTGTCAATCCACAAGGCAAATCAAGAATCGTCGAAGCAACCTGCAAGAAACTCTACTAATTCAAGAATTAACCCATAATAGATGTAGCAATGAAAAGCACAATAAATGTGGAGTTAAAAATTATTATAACTATGTAATGATGTGCAAAATTTATCCTCTTCTTGTCTATTTATTGTCTTTTTCTGTGGGTTTTTTCTTGTCTATTTTTTATGGATTTATTTTATATTTTTCGTTATTTTTAAGTTTCTATTTTTATTTTTGTTTTTTATTTTCTTATTCTATACTTTCTTTTTCTCTTTTGATTATATATAACTATATAGAGATATATATATATAACATAGGGTAATATAATTACAAATAAAATTAAAAAGCAAATATTACATAAAAAAGTATTTGGAGCTTTTATATGTTTTTATACTAGTTTTGTGATTTTTGTGGAATTTTTGCTATTTTTTAGGTTTTTTAAAGTCCAAAGTATCCCAAAATAGGATTAAATAAATAGGTCAGATTGATTTGGAAATTAAAAATACCGAATACAATCAAAATTTTCCAAAACAATATTTAGTTAATAGTATATAATAAAGGGAAAATGTAAAAATAGAAATAAACATTTCTGGATTTTTTAAAATATTTTTCCTTATTTTATAAGGATTTTGGGGCTTTTTAATTTTTAGTCATTTTCTTTTTCTATTTTTAGGGTTTTTGGTTTGGAGGTACAAAATACAATAATGAACTTATATTAATTTTTTGGAATTTTTAAGTACTATTTATATTTTTTTGGAATTTTTAATTCAAACAGGGATAAAATGTGCTCTTTTTTAATTTTATAAAATAAGAAATGTTTATATGCAAAACTAAAATTATCGCATCGAAATGTATGAAGGTTGGCACATAACCCTATTTCCTCATAAATTTTAGAGCATGGATGATAGTTACAAAAATTTAATAACAAGCACAAAAATAAAATGAACTAGCAAGGACATATTTGCAATTAAAAATAAAGGTTGGGTCTACAATGAAAATTACCCAAAGTTTACAGTTGTAAATAAATGTTTTGATACTAAAGTCAAATTACTAAACCCACAAGGGGTTATCTACCAAATGCTCAGCTCAGGTGGGGAACCACATGAGCTAAGCTAGAATGAAAATAAAGTGTAATTTGATGAAAACCGAGGGTCCAACTTCCAACATGTCTACAAAACATTAAATGTTATCTTTTATTGAACTAAATAACAATAAATAAAAAAGCAGTGGTAATAGATGTAAAATACCCTAAGGTGCTTCATCGTGCGGATGTGGATGGGTGACTTGACACGTAGCACACTTCCTCGCATGATACACCTTCGAGCACATGCGGTAGAGATTAGATCTTAGATGGGGATCCAACAGTGTTAGCACTTCTGATCCGACGCCTCCTGCTAACCTGGGTGATTAGCTTCGATCAGGCGGCTATGAAGTCCCTTGGAGGAACAAGGATGAAAATGGTGTAGGTCCACTTCAATTGGAGATACCTTTCTCCTTCCACTACCAAATGTACCGCTGAGATGGTCGAGAGCAAGCTGGAGGTGGTAAGCATCAGGTGGTGGCCTCAAAAGTGTCCACGCCCCATTGAGAGGGGCCTAGAGATCAACATCGACCGAAGGTCTTAAACAACTTCAAATGGGGCTCAAACGTCCCCTTCAGGACCTTCAAGTGAGATATAAAGGCTGGCAGTGCAAAAGCGATCGGTCATGGCTTTTATTCTGGTGGGATTGATGTGGAAAATGGAGGGAGTGGAGAGATTTGGCAACTACGAGCGACGGTAAAGGGATCTTCATTCCTCGATCCAGGGTGAATCGAGGGTGACTGGTTGTTCTCGAAGGTGGAGAAGTGAAATGGTAAAGTGGTAAGGTGAAAGGAATGGACGGAACAAGGAATGGGCTAGAGATCGAGAGTTTCGATGGGGATTAAGTCTTAAAATCTAAGTTAAACTAAGTAATCAAAATACTAAACAAAATGCATAAGTGAAACTAGAATTAAACCTAACAAATGAAAGAAAAACTGACCTCAAGGATCCTAGGCCACGAGATGAAACCTCATGGAGGCGAACCACTGGAGATGGTGGGAACCTCCTCCTCTTAACTCCTTCATGCATCAAAAAGTTGGGCAAGCTTATTGTCACGGAGCTCTAGCCCTGGAGCACCAATTGGGGACAAGAAATGGGAAAAATGGGAACCAAATTTGAAAATGCAGGAGGATCTCGGCTATATACATTTGAAGAACAGGAGGACTTCGACTAAGGTTTACGATCGGATCGATGATGATCATCCCTAGGAGAGAGGTCAGCGTAAATCATGGATGAACACTGAAGATAACTTATGAAGGAGGTATAAGGCCTCGAGCCTTGTATCATGAGGAAAAACTCGAGAAGAAACGAAATCAGCTACTCTGATAGGTGCAGGCGTAGAGTTGAAGAGTTGACTGAAGTCAACTATTGATGTGATATGGTTGGTCCACATGGATGAACCAGGAAAAAGCTAATCCAAAAATTATTATAATATCAATAATAACTAACAAATGAATTATTTAAATTTATATATAATAAAAACTTTTTATTATTTCTTGTAGTATTTTTTAAATTATTTTTATTTATTTTTATGGTATAATTTATTACATGTTACTTTTGGGGGTCCATTTATAGGTATATTGACCTATATTTTGTATATTTTGTTATTTTGTACACATAATTTATATATTTATAACATATTTAAGTGCACACAAATATATTTCTATTATATTTTTTTGATGTTATTTAAACACTCACAAAAAATTCTAAATATGTACATACACTGTAAAGAATATTTAGAAAATTATAAAAAAATAAAATTATAAAATTATAAAAAATAAATAAAATGAGTATTTTATTTTGGCTTATAGTACAATAGGGGTCCAAATCCTAACTCTTGCATCCTACCTCCAAATTAAGCGAAACCACCTTCATTAAATATCTTTATAAAAAGTTATATACATTTAAAGTGTTTTTGGTGCATTTTGAGTTCAAATGGAGAAGATATGGGTCTAGGAATTTGGTTTTGGATTTTTATTCTAAGTATAAAATGTACACTATGTTTATTTTTATGTGAAATAAATTTTATATTTTTCTATGCATTTTTATTTACAAATTTCATGTACAAAGTTTATTTATTTGAGTTATAGATAATAAATAATAAAATGGATCCCCAAAGTGAACTAGAGAATAAAAAATAGGGTTTTTATTGTGTTTTTTACCCTTATCTCCCAAAATTTATTCCTTGTGGACATAGTCATCAAGATGCCTAGGTCTCAGGGTTTAGGGTTATAAAATACCTTTGGCATTTTATTTATTTTTATTTTCTTTTCTTTATTCTTTTATTTTGGCTTTGAGTAATGCATTTTATACAATTTTTATACATTAAATAATGAATGTTAATTATAAAAATAATGATATATACATGCATTTAGCTAGGGTTTAAAGGACAAAATGAAAGAATAAAGGTGGTGAAATGGAGATTCATCATCCCTCTATAGTTGCCTTTCCTAGTCCCTAGCAAACACTTATGCCTATAAGTGCAGAAAATAAAAACAATGAAAAGAAAAAGAAAGTACTTGGATTGATATTAATTCTTAAACTCACCTTCACAAAATCAAAATTTGAAGCTCAATCGGACCTTTGTATATTGGGTTTGGTCAGAAACTTATTAGGAAATAGATTTGAAACACAACACACTTTAATAACCACATGAATTTGCTCAAGTATTCTCAATAGCCTTGCTAGAATAAGTCAACTCACACACAAACCGTTATGACTATGAATCTATCTAGGACAGTGTGTGATATGTAGCTCTCCTTGGATGAAGCGGTAAAAGTCAATATTCTCCAACATGATGATCCTAATTCCCTAATCCCACAACTCTTTCCTTGAGAAGTAGGGTATTCCCTTATAAGTTGTTCTACAATCGACTGAAGAAGAGGAGGAAAGAAGAATAGATGGTAGCCAGTGTAGCTACCTATCCTAGGATGCTTGACCGGTGTAGCCAAGTAATCAGACTGAAAGATCATATAATTTGACTTTGAAGCTCAAGCCTGCTTATTTGAATGTACAAATATATACATACTCTAATGGGAATCGTTTTTTTATTTTTGCCCATCTTTTCTTTTTAGAGTTTTTGGTTTTGCACTTTTTTGAATAATATATATAGTAGCATCTACATATGGAGTTTTTCCTCTTGAGCCAGTAGACTATACCTCTTTTGAAGCATTATTGCAACCCACAACTTCTATCTTTGAACCTCTTAACTTCTGGAACTGGTCGGTTTAAATGGCCACGAATGTGTGGCTTGCGATGTTTCCATTGGCTTGTGTCTCATGCCGACAGATCAAGCCCTCTACCACTTCAACTGAGGTGAGAAAAGTTAAAGGTGCATGTTTGTGAGATAGGTAATTATAAAAATTATCTGTGTGTTTCAAAATATTCTACTTAGTTAGTCAAGATGACACTGAACCAAGTCTCGAGATCTCAAAGAATTAAGTCTGGCAGACCTGAGGTATCTCAATTCCAGTTCCTATATGGTTCCTGTGATTAAGTAGATTTAAGGTCCAACCAATATGTAGTCTTCAGATTTTTCTTATACTAGTTCAATTTTCATTTTCAATTTGCAAAATGCAAATGCTATGTATAATGCAGAAAATATTTTGTGATGCAATTTCCTGATTTTAAACTTTTTTTGTGGATTTTGAAATGGTTTTGCAATTGTTAAGCAGTTTTTGAAAAGATTTTACAAATATTTTTGAGATTTTTAGTTTACAAACTCTTTAGGGATTTTTTAAAAATAAAATGCTTTAAAAATAAAGGGGATATTCCCAAATATTTATACAGGAGTGCATCTTTATTTACAAGAATTAGGGTAAACGATTTACACAAGGTATTTGCAGGTTTGTAAAGAATATTTGTTTTCTTGAATTATGTACATAGTTCTCCAAATAATTTGAAATGCTTTTTACAAACATTGTGAAAACTTTATTTTGCAAACTAAGTTGACAAACAAAATTTACAAACATTTTACAAAATTTAAAACCATTTTGCAAAGATATTTCAAATAGTATATATAGATTTTTCAAATTATTTTTTCAACCATTTTCCAAATCATTTGCAATTATATTTTCAAAACATTTTATTTCAAAAAAAGAAAGAAATTTTTACAAACAAACCATTTTTAATGGTAGAAAATAATTTAAAAAAATCCACTTAGTTTCCAAAAGATTTTTCAAAAGGGTTTTCAAACTATTTTCAAACATTTTACAAAAGATATTTTTAACATGATTTATTAATTAATATATACAAAGATTTTTAATTTATTTCTTACTTTTTTTAATTAGTCATATTAATAAAAATACGAAAGTACGAGTTATAACTAAAGTATATATGGAGTATAAACAACCCTCTGTACTTAGCTTGATTTATGTCATGATAGATCAAAGAGAAAAAAAATACATAACTCGTACTGAGTATAGAAAGCCTACACTACAACAATGGAATAAAGAATGACAGAATAAATGAATGTGAAGTAAATCATCCCCCTATACTTTTGATGAAACAATCTTAAGTATAGAAGACTACATTCTACATGTAGGGAGGGTCAAGGGTGGGAATAAATAGATCACGATTTTGTCTATCTCCCCCTATACTTAGGGTAAAATATCTCTAAGTATAGACAGAGAAAGGAGACATTCAAGAAGATCAGGAAAAGAATTTGATAAGAAAGTAATAATACATGGGGAGAATGTATGCATCACTCCCCCTATACTTATGGTACAAAAGATCTAAATATAGTCAACAAAAAGAGTGATGAAACCGAACGAAGAATGCATGCTCTGCTCATCCACCCCCATACTTTGGACAAAGTGCGTCTAAGAAAGGCAGACACAAAGAATGGGGTGGATGAGCAAAACAGACGATGGAAGGAAGAAAACGAAAGTGGATATGCAAGGTGGAGGTTGTACATAGATCAAGAAGCTAGAAAGTGTACCTTCTTACATGACCGTTGAGGAATGGATCTCACACGGTGTATGTTGATATTGGGTCATCAACAGACACAAACCGATCAGGATTGACCAGATGACGGTTCTCAATGCTCTCAAAGCGAAAAGGCGTGAACTGTTCAGTGGAAATAGTGTGGTCAGGTCAAGACTGCGAAGTCTCAGCTAGGTCGACAAAAAGAGGACCGAATTGATTGATGAAAGTAGTAAGGTCAAATTCGGAATGTGCAGACTTTACTACGTCTGTCCTCCTGGATAATATATCTATGGTGTAAATACTGCGGATGCCATCAATACATCACAACTCACCGGAAGGGGAACTCCAAGGTCTATACTTTCGACTCTTCCTCCTTGAAGAGGAATTCTCAGATCTCAGTCTCATCAGTGGTAAAACAAACATCTCTGATATCAACAGATAGGTTATAGTCCTCAAGGTCGACTAACACATGTACTCTCTTCATATACAAATCTCTACTCAACAGTGGGTGCAGTGATCAACACATCACTCCCATCATAAGAACGAAAGTGAATTTCACCAGATCCATAATCAATAATGGCTCTCTCAGAGGCGAGAAATGGTCATCCTAGGGTGATTGGAGCGTGTCCACAATGGTGGAGATCTCCATGGGAAATATAATAAAATCAATAATGAAGCGCATGCTCTGAATTTGAATGATGACATTCTCTAGAATACCCCTCGGCATCTTTATTGATCCATATGCAACTGTCAAATCATTGTGGTTTTCTTCATAGGCCCTAAATGAAGAGACTATATCAACGAGAAGGGTATTATATTGACTGAAGCACCACCGTAAAGGAGAGTGTGGTCACAAGAATTGTCATAAATGTCACATCTAACAAGGAGTATGGTAGTGTTCCCTTTCCTACTGCATGGACAGTGAGTGATGATGTAGGCAGTGGCCATGGTTAGAATGTTTCGCTTAGATCTGCATCGTCACATTGTCTTTTTGGGTGTGGACGCGGATAATTGGTTCATGGCCTGGAGAGGTGTGGAATTAATAATCTCATGAATAGCTGCCACCACTTCTGGTTCTATCAATATTTTTTTAAGATTTTGGATCTCCTCCATACAAGGGAGGAGATCGGAATCATCATCTACACAAGGATGACTAAGAACAATTTGTACAATGTCATCGTTGGGGTTGAAGGTGGGAATTGTGGTGTATGTGTGTGGTCAAATGGGCTGGCACGAGTGCTCTCTCCTCACAAGCTAACTTGACTAGGTGTATCCAAATATATTTTTGTGTTTTTATATTTTTCTAATTTTTTGTATTTTGTCTGATTAAAATGTATCATGGGAATCTTCAAATGAATCCATGAAATCAGATGGTGAAGCGACATTATGGCTCTTATTTATACTAGTGAGATCATCAATCCTATCCTTCATGTGCTCCACCATCTTGGTCATGTTCTCAAGAGTGGTCTTCATGAAAAATGACTCCAATAGCTCATTATCAGGTGATTGAGATTGTTGGAAATGTGAGGGTGGTGTTGGTGGGTAAAATTTAAAGTTTGATGCCTGAAACAGTGGAACGAGCGGATATGTACGAAAAGAAGAATCAAGAGAAAAGTCTTCCTAGAAAAATGGAGGTGGACCGGTTGAAGATTAATAAGGACCCCCAAAGTCTAGATAAAAATAACTCCAATCGACCATCTCCAAAACAAAAGTCAATGATCGGGAGAATGCGATAGTTAAATCGAGATATGCAAAAAAAGGCGTAAATGCGTAAAGAAGATCGATCATGCACACAAACAAACACAAGTATAAACAAATAAAGTATAAATAAATAAAAATCCATCAATTCATTAACTCAACACAATGATGATCATGAAGGTTTCATCTTTTATCTTGTCAATTTTAGAGTTAAGTGATTTTTATAAAGTTGTACAATCACGTAGGTAGGCCTGGGATTGGGGCACTAATCTTTAGTGTGTAAGCATCAATAATAAAATGCAAAAACAATGAGGAGGTTACTCTCCTCAAAACAAGTATTTTTCTTTTTGATTTTACGGTTAAGTAGAGTTAGTAGTTCCAATTTTCTTGGTTATCACTTTTTTGAATTTTTCATAAAAATGCACAAGTCCTAACAAGGGATCAATTCCTTATAATCCTATGTTGGTAAAATGAAAGGGATGGAGTCAAAAAATCAATGCAAGCGACAATCAATAATGTATGATAAAATAGAAATGCTCACCTTGCCTCCATCTCTCTTCGTACATGTTGTTAAGTAGAATTGAAAACTATACTGTATGCAATATGAGCCGGTGAAATCATCCTAGAATAGTAATTGCTTAACGGGAAGAATGAGAGTTGAATATCTATAGAAGAAATTAAGGGTTTGGTCTTCGAGATTTCTCGGTACCCGCCATAACAGGTCCTGCAAGCGATGTATCTCTCATGGTGATGGGTCTTGAATCTAAATAACCAACTATTTAATTTGATTAGATCCAAGCGCGAACTATAGGTACATGCAAGTAAATTAGTGTTTTGGACTTATTCTATCCATTAAGAAATTCCTACAACTAAGGATCAATCACATTAAACAAATGAAAATAAAGTCAAAAAACTAAATAAATAAAGAAGCGGTGAAAATGTGAGAAAACCTACGAGGCCCCTAAGTGAACAATCACTTGGGCAATGGAACTCGTGAGTGTCAAAGTGTCCCGAGAGTCTAATTATTACAATTAAATGTCTCTATGTCACTTAAATTACAATTTGAAATAAAAATAAATAATAGATAAAATAAAAGACAAATGGAGATGTCTTCAGAAATCCTCCAAGTCCTCTTTTACCTCCCTCTCCTGTTAGCTTGTGCTGAAAAACCAACTCAACTTCACATGGGTGTATAGGTCTCCTAGGAGAATCTCCCAAGATCAGCGGTTCCTCGCAACAAACTCAAACAAGGAAGAGGGTTATACAACTCACAAATAATATCAAATAAAAATGACAAAATAAATAAAGCGGCATATTGAAAAGAAGAAACAAATAAATACAATCTATACGACATTGCTCCCTAGCAACGATGTTATTGAAAAGCAGGAAATTCCATGGATCTTGTTAATCCACAAGGCGGATCAAAAGTCGTCGAAGCGACCCGCAAGAAACCCTACTAATTCAACAATTAACCCACAATAGATGTAGCAATGAAAAGCAAAATAAATATGGAGTTAAAATTTGTTATAACTCTATAAAATGTGCGTATAGGTGCAAGTATGTTAGGTGGCGAACACAGGGGAGCAAACGTGATAGACTATGCAATGAGGCACAAAATTTGTCCTCTTCTTGTCTATTTATTATCTTTTTGTGGGTTTTTAATTATGTATTTTTTAACAATTTTAATTTTTATATTTTTATTATTTAAAATTTAATTTGTATTTTAATTTATATTTTCTACCTTTTAATTATCCTTTTCTTTTAATATATAATATAAGATTACATATCATTATATAGAGATTTATAATATAGAGTAAAAAAGTTATAAATAACACTAACAATAACTAAAAATTAATAATAAAGTATTTTGTATTTCATATATTTTTCTACTATTTTGAGATTTTTAGAGCAGTTTTGCTAATATTTAGGTATTTTCAAAGTCCAAAATATCCCAAAATAGGGATTAAATAAATAGACTAAATTGTTTTTGAAATTTAAAACATTTAATGCAATTAAAATTTTACAGAACTGTCATTAATTAATAATATATATTAAAGAGAAAATTCAAGGACATAAATAAGTATTTTTAAATTTTTAAAAGCTTTTATATGATTTTTTATATTTTTATGGATTATGGAGCCTTTTGATTTTTAGTGATTTTCTTTTTCTCTTTTTTGTTGTTTTTGATTTGGAGGTACAAAATATAATAATAAACAAATATTAGTTTTTTAATTTTTAAATATTAATTTGTATCTTTTTGGAATTTCTAATTCAAATAAGTATAAAATGTGTGCTTTTTTATTTTTAGAAAATAAGAAAAATGCCTAAAATGCAAAACTAAAATTATAGGAGGAAGTGTATGTAATAAGTTACGTAAGCCTATTTTTTCATAAATTTTGAGTATAGATAATAATTATAAAAAATAAAGAACAAGAATAAAATTAAATGAACTTGCAAGGCTATATATACAATTAAAAATAAAGACAGTATCTGCAAGGCAAATGACCCAAACTTTTAAAACTTAAATTAAAAGTTTTGATACTAAAGGAAAATTACAAAACCCACAAGTGCTTATCTACAAAATGCTCAGATTACGTGGGGCGACATGTGAGCTGAGCTAGACTGGACTTAAAGTGTAATTCGACAAAAACTTAGAGTCCAACTTGCAAAATGTCAACAAAATATTAAACGTTACTTAACTATTACATGATTAAACAAAAAATAAACAAAAAGCGGTGGCAATAGATGCAAATACCCCCCTAAAGGCGCTTTATCATGTGACCGTGGATGGGTGACATGACACATGGTGTGTTTTCCGCACATGATACCCCTTCAACCATTGGTAGTGGAGATTAGATTCCAGATGGGGACCCAACGTACTGGCACTTCTGATCTCACACCTCCTACAAGCCTGGGCGATTATCTTCGATTGGACAGCTACGGAGTCCCTTATAAGAACATGGACGAGCAATGGAGCAGGGTCGCTTCGATCAGAGCTACATTCCTTCTTCAACCACCAAATGCACTGTTGATATGCTCGAGAGCAAGCTGAAGGTGCTTCGCGTCTGGTGGTGGCCTCAAAATGTCTGGGACCAGTCGATAGGGGCTTTGATCTCAACTTCGAATGGAGAGACTTCAAGAACTTCAAATGGGTCTTAAAGTCCCCCTTTAGGACCTGCAAGTGAGATACAAGTATTGGTGGTGCAAAAGTGACCGGTCCTGTCTTTTTTTCTGGTTGGATTGATGCAGAAAATGGAGGGAGTAGAGAGATCTGACAAGCGACGATGAAGGGATATCGATTCCTCAATCCAGGGTGAATCGAGGGTGGCTGGGTGATCTCAAAGGTGTAGAAGAGAAATAGGAAGTGGTGAGGTGGAAAGGAATGGACGGAACAAGGTGGCATGATGAGTAACCGTGGTTGGAGCTCGAGAGCTCTAGTCAGGATTAAGTCCTAAAATCTTACTAAAACTAAGTAACTAAAACACTAAACAAAATACAGAAGTGGAACTAGAATTAGAACTTACCTAAAAACGGAAGAAAAACTTACCTCAAGAAGCCTGAGCGACGAGATGAAACCTCACTATGGCTGACCACCAGGAATGATCGGAACCTCCTCCTCTTCACTCTTCCATGCACCAATTGGGGGAAGAAATGGGAATGGGGGAACAAAAACATTAAAAGGGGGAGGAGATCAACTATATACAGGTAACAAATGGGAGGACTTCAACTAGGGTTACGGTCAAATCGATGATGCGCACCCCTAGGAGGGAGGTCAGTTTGAATCATGGATGAATAGTGAAGACAACTCATGAAGGATGTACAAGGACTCAAGCCTTGTATAATGAGGAAAAAATCGAGAATAAATGAAGTCAACTACTCTGATAGGTGCATGTGTTGGGCTAAAGAGTTGACCGAAGTCAGCTATTGATGTGATCTGGTTGGTCTAAGTGGACCAACTAGGAAATCTGATCCAAAAATTATGATAAAATCGTTAATAAAGAGCAAATGATTTTATTTATTTAAATTATGAGATAAAAAAGTTTATTATTTTCTATAGTATGTTAATATGATTTTTATTTATTTCTATAGATTAACTTATTGCAATTACTTTCTAGGGTCCATTTATAGGTATATTGACCTATGTTTTGTATTTTAAATTTTTATTTTGAATTATATATTTTATTATTGTGTAAAAATAATTTATATATTTATAACCTTTTTAAGTGTGCATAAACATATTTCTATTATATTTTTCTAATGTTATTTATACACTTAAATAAATACAGGTACTAAATATATAAGTGTAAGTATAGTATATTCATTTATGTATTATTGTATTTTTTAAATAGTTTTTGTGTTTTATTGTATTCTGAATATGTACGTACACTACAAATAATATTAGGAAATTATACAAATATAAAAGTATACAGATTAAAAAGAATAAATGAAATGGATATTTTATTCAGGTATATAGAATAATAGGGGTCCAAAACGTAACTTTTTCATCTTAGCTCCAAATTAAGTGAAAAAACTTCTATTAAATATCTTATAAAAAGTTATATACAACTAAAGGTGATTTTAATTCATTTTGAGTTCAAATGGAGAAGATATGGGTTAGGGAAATTTCTATTTTGGAATACATAGTATAAAAAGTTATATACTATGTATTAGATTTGTATGAATTTTTTTTAGATTTTTCTATATTATTTACAACTTTCGCGTACGAAGTTTCCTTATTTGAGGCATGAATAATAAATAATAAAATGGGTCGCAAAAGTGAATTATTGGAGAATAAAAATTAGGGTTTTTATTGTGTTTTTTATCCTTATCTCCCCCTACTTCATTCCTTGTCAACCCATTCATGAAGATACCTAGGTCTCGATGTTTAGGGTCATAAAATACCTTTGGTATTTTATTTATTTTTCTTTTCTTTTATTTATTCTTGTATTTTATCTATAAACAATGTATTTTATACAATATCTATACATTTAATAATGAATGTTAATATATGCAAAATAATTATGTACTTTCGCTAGGTTTTATAGGACAAAAATGAAAGAATAAAGGTAATGAAATGGAGATTTATCAGCTAAATTATTCTCTCTCTCTCTCTCTTGCTCTCTCCTCTAGGTCCATAGGTAGAAAGACAAAGTCTCCTCGATTCAAGTGCCTCGACCACCTAGGCGGTCGTCGTCGTCTTGAAGTCCCACACAAGAAAAATAGAAGAGATGTATGTTGGCATAATCAACAATTATATCAAATAAAAGATAAGATAAATAAAAAAATAATGAAATAAAAAAGATCCAAAATTACTATCCTACACATTTCTCCCCGGCAACAATGCCATTGCATGAACACAAGTTTTACAAGGGTCTAAAAATTATCCTCACTGAAAAGCAAAGATAAAATGTCACTGACGTGACCCGCTCACAAGACCATGTGGTCAATTAGCAATTAACCTACACTAAAAGTAAACAAATCAATCAAGGGGTCAAAATTTATTATACCCTAGAATGAAATGTATATTGGACAAGTACAATAGGGGTCGAACAGAGGGAACAATGGAGAATAAAAAAATTAGCCAAGCAAATACAATAAACAATTTTAGGGTTTTTAGATATTTTTTATATTTTTAGTTATATATATTATATCTAATTTTAAATTTTATAATAATTAATAATTATAATAGAAAGGTGTTTAAGTGCATATAGGTAGAGGTAACTTTTATATTTATAAATATAGCAATAACAACTAAAATTTCTTTTAAAAAATAGGTTTTTATGGTTTTGTCTATTTTCGGTATTTTTCTTTTGATTGTTACTATATTGTATTTTTAATAGAATAAATATGGAAAAAAAGTGAGTAAAATAAGTAAGCCCAATTTTTTTGGAAATTAAAAATAGCAAAATAGCTCAAGATTTTCAAAAACTATTTTTACTATAAAGTAAATACAGTAGATAAAATTTAGGAATAGAAATGACTATTTTTGGAATTTTTCAGCATTTTTTAATTTTTATAAGGACTTTGGAGCTTTCTAACTTTTAGTGTTTTTCCTTTTCTATTTTTAGGGATTTTTAGGTCAAAATATAGTAATAAATAAAATCTATTTTTGTGTATTTTTTCAAAACATTTTTATAACTTTTTTGTATTTTAATTTCAAAGAGGAACAAATAGCTCGGTTTTTTTTATTTTAATAAATAGAATAAAATATTTAACCAAAAATATATTTGATATATATATCAAGTATTTATTATAATTTTCTATTAGTTTTTATAAAAATAGAGTTGTTTTTAATAACATAAAATATACAAAAATAAAATACACACTAGCATGGGCTTCATGCAAATATTTAAAGACCCTAAACCCTAGTTGATCACTATAAAAAACCTTAGGGAAAAATATGCAATTTTTCCAAAAATATTTGATATTTTATACTAGAAGGGGTATATTTTTAATTTAATACAAATTCAGGGTACCAGATGCAATTGTTTTAGAAAATATTACATTATCTATTTAAAAATATGGACTATAATGTAATATAAAAATCCCAAGGCTAGGGTGCAAAATACCCACTCCCCTCACATGCACGAGCACGTGAGGTGACATGGATTAGATAAAAATGCAAATATGAAAAGTACATGGACTAAAATGCAACTTTTAAAAAATTATTTACGTTATTGACAAATATTTATGAATTGAAAAAAAATACAAAAGGCACAAGGGTGTCGGGTAAAATTACCCTTCACTTAACACATAACACGATCTGGATAGCGGGTACCACTTAAGTAGCAAGGGTTGAGATTAGATTCCTAGGAGGACATCAATGGTCAGGGCTTGCTGCATCCAATGATTGCTACACACCTGGACATGGGCTCTTGATTGAATGGCTAAGAGGACAGTTGGAAGAACAAGTCTAAAACATGTTGGTGCGAGCTTCGATCAGGGCTTCCTCGCATCTCGGGCTGCTTGGGAGGCTCGGTGCTAGTGCAAAATGGAGCTCTCGCACCTCTACTTCAGGTGGCGATTTCAAAAGGGCTCCTAGAGCTCCAATGCGGTCTTGCAAGGTTGGGGAAGAAAGGAAGCTCTAAGTTCCCCTTTCTGGTCAAAATTGACTCGTGAGGAGTCCTTTGACCCTATAGATTATGCAGGAAGGTAATACACATGAAAACAAAGGTTTTGGGGATCTTATTAAGTTCGGGTGAGTTGAGATGAGGTGTTGCGGTGAAACTCTGATGATTGGCAGAGATGGGAGCATCGTTCGCCAGATCTATTTGAGATCAGGATGAATGGTGGAGCCTGGGGTGAAGAGAAGAGATTGGGAAAGGTGTAGGAGGTAAAAGCGGATGCAGAGGTTAGTCAGAGTGATTGAAAACATGAGGAGAGTCAGAGCTCCGATGAGATTTTTTGGCTTTTACAAAAAATCACATGAAATCTAAGCGGGAAAATGCAATGCTTCACTATTGCTATGCTAAGGAACGAAAAGAATGAGAAAGGAAGAAGCTCTACCATACCTGGACTAACCAAAGGGGATCTTATAGCAGAGGAGGTGGCTGAGCTGGATCTACCTCGATTTTACACAAAATGCTTCACTGAATCTTCCTAGGAGTTCTTTCTATTCCTATGATTCACTAGATGCGTGAAGATTAGGATGCTAGTGGTGGAAGAGGGATCAAAGGATGAAGGAAGGTGGAAGAGATGCTTTATACAAGGGGCCCTTTGACCAACGAGAGCTTAATCATCGAGGCTCCTCAGATCGACAAGAGATGAGTGCGTGAAAGAAGGATGGCCGAGGAGAGAATTCACAGAAGGATTTGATCCAAAATGATGTAAGATACGGATGAGAAAAATCGAGGAACTGGCCACCCGTGCTAGCCTATAGGACATATGGGTCATACGGGGAGAGTTGATCGATAGGTCAACCAAGGCCCTCCTAAGATTAGTCTACGTGGCTCAAGGGAAGAATCCAACTAAAATTCAAAATAAATTCAAAATAAAATAATATATAATTTACTTAATTTTTTATTAAAACATTAAAAATGTTTATTGCCTTTTGTAGTATTTTATTATTTTTTATTTATTTTAACAACTTAATTTTTTATAGGTTACTTTTTAATGGTTCATTTATATGTATATTTACCTATGTTATGTGTATTTTATTTTTATTTCGTATTTTATATTTTATTATTTTTATACATAATTTATATATGTATAACTTATTTAGGTATAAACAAATATATTTTTACTGTATTTTTATGATGTTATTTGTATTTTTAAATAAATATAAGTATTAATTATATATGTATATGAATTGTATATCCACTCATGTATTTATGTACATTTATTTATCTTTTATTATTTTTAGTGGTTTGATTTTCATTTAATCATGTACATACACTATACATAAATTTTACAAAATTATAAAAATATATAATTATGAAAATATAAAAGATAAATAAAATGAATATTTTAATTAGGTGTATTATACAGTAGGGGTCCAAAACCTAACTTTTGCATCTAAACCACAAAATAAATGCAACCACCTTCATTAAATAGCTAACAAAATGTTATATACAATTAAAGATGATTTTAATACATTTTGTGTTCATATGGAGAAGATATGAGTATCGAATGTTTGGGTTTGATTTTTTATTTTGAGTGTAGAATGCACAATTTGTATACAACTTTCATGTACAAAATTTATTGATTTGATGTGTAAATAATAAAGAAGAAATAATATCCCAAAAGTATATTATGGGCATTTATGAATTAGGGTTTCTTTATTTACTGACCTTTATCTCCCCCTAGTTTAGTCCTTGTCGACCTAATCATCATGATGCCTAGGTCTGGAGCTTAGGATCATTAAGTACCTTTGGAATTTAATTTCTTTTTCTTTTCTTTATTCTTTTCTTTTGGATTTAAACAACGTATTTTATAAAATATTTATACAATAAATAATGAATGTTAATTTCTACATAATAATGTTATATACATGAATCTAACTAGGGTTTAAAGGTTAAAATGAAAGAATAAAGGTGATGAAATGGAGATTAATCACATGTTGGGGCTTTACCTTTGTATCAGTTGTTTTCATGTATTCTGGGCATTTATGATTCTAATCCCCTGGCTTTCGCAGTGATGACAAACATCGATCTTCTTCCATTCAATCAATATAGAAGCATGAGAAGATGAGACAACAACTTGACTCTTCTTCTTTTTCTTCTAGGTTAGACCCTTCCGAGCCACATGTTTCTGATAACTAGCTCTGACCTAGTGGGTAAAAAGTTATCGATTGTAGATACCACTAAGGACAGAGTCAGTTAATCAAACAAAAATAACAAACACCAAATCGGAGTTTGTTTCACTATTTATTTATCCAAGTAAGTATGTCTTGGTCAAAAACAAGGAGGCAGAAAAACACATTCAAAATCTTCGAGGGAAGAAAATATTTTTGTGATAATTTTTAGCTTTCTTTACTTTTCTTCTATAGAGATAAAACTCTTTTTGGAATTTCAATTTTTATTCTTTTTATTTGATTTATCATTTTTAATTTAATTTTCAAAAGTGATACTTTTCAGTTTATTCATCTAAAATATAGTATGTGAAAAATAGACTATATAGTTGATACTGTATAGTAGAGAAATCTCTTAAGGAACCAACTCGAGAAAGGACATAAAGAGAAATCAAAATGGATCGATATTCGAAGAATAAAATTCAAAGAGAATGTGATGAATCCTTGAAAATAGAAGCAAATAAAAAGTAAAAAAGCTAAGATGCTATAATAATGTCCAAAACGTCCAATGTAAAAAAATAAGTACGTAAAAAATACGACACAAAGAAAAAGAGGTTATTTCAATTAGGTCCCTAGTCAGGGGCCTAATTGTAGGAAAACCTAGAAATTATGACACTTAGGTCCCTAGTCAGGGACCTAAATGTAATTAAAATTTTTTTTCTGTAGGCACGCTTCAATTTTGGAAGTGAGTGGGGCTTAGTGTATGAATTCTCCATCATTTGGAAGTTGACGACTAGGATTAGAAGCTATAGAGCGATCAGGGTCATCGGATTCTGACACGTGTTGCGAGGTTGGAGCTCGCATTCTTGGGGTTGTTCTTCCCTTATTTTAAGTGACCGTGGCTAAGGTCTTTCTTCTATGACAACCTAGGGCTAGGAAGAGGTCGCCTACCTCCTCCGAGCTTGTTTGTGGTAGGAAGAAGATGAAGAAGGTGGCTGCTTTTGTGTTGGATGTATGGCTAGGGTTCCAAAGAGGGTGGCTTCCAGTTTGATCAATGATGCGATGAAGAAGATAATTTCTTGTTCCAATAGATGATTGATTGCTCCAGAAATTCATGAGTACCAGTAAAGGATATTTCCTTGCTCGATTCACACTGAAACAACCAAAGATGTTAGGGATTTGCATGTCTGACAATGGGTCCCAGGAAAGTGTTCTTCAGATGAAGAAATAGGCGAAATTGATTCGAATTGAGTTCTAATATTGAGTGTAAAACAAAGATGATGATTAAGAAGATCTTAATGTGTGATTAAATTTCTAATTATGGCACGAAGATAGAGTAAATTTATAGGGAATGGATGGTTGTTCATTTGAGAAAGAGGTTGTACGAACCTCTATCGTAGCTTGAGGGTCGGTGTTGCCCAAGCTCTACGGCATACGTGGCGGTGATACAAGGAGATTGGCCACCCCAGAACTCTCCTCCTATCAACAAGATTCCATGCGGGCCAGTCGACGAGTGTTGTCACCAATGGAATGAGTAGGAACGAGGCGGAGAAGGAGAGTGGTCGGCCAGTTTAGTTCTTGTGAAGGAGGAGTTAGGTGCAAATGAGCAACTTTGGATAAATAAATAGGAGAGATGGAAGGACTTTGGATTAGATCCTATGGTTGGCGTGTAGAAGGCTAGTTAGGAGATTAGGATCAAGGGAATGAAGGTGGACACGGAAATAACTATGCAAAGTGGAGAGGTTAGAACAAAAGCTCTAATAGGAGGTTCTTGGAGAAGATGGCCCAGGTGCTGACACATGTCAACACCTAGTAGGCCGAAAAATAAATTAAATATACAATACGTATTAAATAGTAAATATCATTATTATAAATAAGTGAAAAAAAATAAAAAGTATGTAGGAATAAATTATCAACATTAGGACATAATTTATTTTAGTAAATAATATATATTTTATGAATTATCAATATAATATTAATAAATAATTATATAGTGTACTTGATAAATAGGCGTTTATTGTTAATTTCGCAATTTAATAAATAACATATTATTTTTATATTTATTAATAAATATAATAAATAAGATGTGTATGATTTTTAATGAATTTTATTAAATTTATATATAAGTAACATAGTTCCATTTGACCTATAAATTAAGGTTTTTGATTTATTTAAAATATTAAATAAAAAATACATCAAAAAAATTAAAATTATAAATTCACTAAAACTATAAATAGTTTGTTTTGAATAAAATAAATATCTCAGAAACCCAATTGTCATTAGGTATCAAAACTAAGTTTTGCAAACGGGATCTGATTTTAATGAAACTACCTTCAAAATTATCGAATACTATTTTGTAAACTTTAAAAGTGAGTAGAGTGAAATTGGTGCTCGTATGAGGAAGTTAGGAAGTTCAGAAGTTGAGAAAATGATAATTTGAAAGTTGGATTTCTTAGCATATATACATGTTGGAATTTTTAGGATTTTTATATTATATATATATATATTTCATCAATAAATGGGAGAAGAGTTTGGTGAAAAATAAGTATATATTAATTAAAAATCTCTGAATTTTTTATAAATTATGGATAATGAATGAATTATATGTACAATGTATAATTAGTTCTTTTTATGGTTTTCTTCCTTATCTCACTCTACTTTATTATTTGTCGACCAATCCTTGCTGACTTGGTCTCTAGGGTTGGGTTATATAAATATATCCTTCAGCTGTATTCATATTTTATAGTCATATTGTATATATATACATATTTACAATATGCCTTCTTTTTATTTCCTTTCTTTCTTTTTTTATTTCTTTTTTTTATTTATTTACATGTCCATAAAAGTGCATTTTTATTTATGAATGATGTTTTCATAAGAAATGAAAATTAATTATTATTTACATGCATTTGTTAAGGTTTTTAAGATAAATGCATAAGAAAAGTTAATGAATCTTGAATTCATCAACCCCCTCTGCTTAAAGTTTGCTAGTCCCTTAGCAAACACTTATTTGAAAATAAGGAATAAAGAAAGAAAGTTAGAATGAATTTGTTTTCCTAAACCAATTCATGAGAACAAATAAAGGACAGATCTTGTTCGAGCCTGAAATAAGAATTTTGTTGGAGCCTTAACTAGGATTAAGATTTTAATCTCAACACTCATCAAGTTCCACAAATCCTTATTTAGGTTCACCTCAATAGCTTGCTCAAATCTACTTATCATTATCGCTAACTCTATCAACCTTGAATTCAATTTGTACTATGTGTGAATTGTATTAGCAATTCCTACTTGAACAAGTGAAGAGACCACCCATCCCAATAATACACCCCCATTGGTTCCTCATCTAGCTACTCTTTCCTCGAGGAGGGGGGTATTTCCTTCTAAGTTCAGGTCGTGTTGTGTCCACAATCGAATAGGGAGAGAATGTAGAAGAATGAGAAAAGAATTGGAGTACCCAACTGGTGTAGCTAAGTCTCCACTAAGATGTGCATGCTTTTTGGAAGCTTGGACCATTGTGGTCATATTTGGAATTTGGTGTTTTGCTTCATTTAGGTAGACTTTGTAATGTTTCTTGCACCACATCAGTCTTTTGTGCCTCAACCGATATAACATCTTTTCATTCATCCTTTTTTTATGTCTTATAAAAAATGTGCCAGCAGATCCTTCCCTCATCCGAAGCTTTATTTCAACCCCACAAATCTCATCTTTATATGTCCATGCCACTAGACAATGATGAAAATTCACCACTAAAATAAACTGCCCTTCACAACCCCATGCATATCGAGCTAAGTGCAAAGTGCATGTGTCTAAATTTGGTTCACTAATGAAGAGTTAAACAGATGATACCAAGTGTTAGACTTAGGCAAGTTTAAGCTGACTTCCCAAACATGATCTCATGGAACCTAACGATTTAATTCAAATACTGAAGAGTCTAAATTACAATTCCTACAGGCTCCTTACAATGGAAGTTAAAGGCCATAACCAATTTCCATCCTTTAGACTATTCCCAATATTGAGTTCAAGAAATCAAATTTATTCTGAAAAATGCTAATCCAAATGAAACCTTGTTTTTGTGAAGTACATTTTTCTGAATTTTACTCATTTTTATGGATTTAAAGATTATACAATTTTTATGAAATTTTATGACTTTACATTTTTATGAATTTTTGAATTTTTATAAACTAGCATATGTACAAGAAATTTACAAGATAAATTACCAATATTTTATTTTAATTAAATAACTAATGAATTTTCCAAGTTTTATATACAAAGAATTTTTAGAGGATTGAATTATTTTTACACTTATTTTACTAAATTCGTTTTAATAAGTATTATACACATTAAATACATAATTTTTAGATATATATTTTAAATTAAGAATTATATTAGAAATTTACACATATTTTAATTATTTACAAGGATCTTATAATAATAAATAAATAGATTTTAAATAAATTAATCCTTATACACTTTTTATGGATTTTATAGATATTTAAAAAACATAAAAGAATGAGTTGTGTTTAAAAGTATATATACAATATATATATATATATATGCACATCCTACACTTAGCTTGTGTTATGTCCTCATAGCGTGAAAAGAGACAAAGAAGGACATAACTCATGCTAAGTAAAAGAGTGTGAAAAAGAATAAAAGAATAGAAGTCAGGCGACTCCATCTATACTTATGATTTGCTCATCATAAGTATAGTGGAAGATAAAAACAAGGTGACCAAGGAAAATGAATATACAAACGAAGGAACGAAAGATGACGAAAAAGAAACAAAATTAACAAAATCACTCAGTTCCTCCCATACTTAAGATAAGGCATCCTAAGTATAGAAAAGAATGTATCAGGAAACAAATATTAGTGTAAAAGAAAGGAAAATAAAAGAAAAGTTAAAGGAAGAAAATCGAAAATACAAATCAATGGGCATTCAATTCCCCTATACTTTGGATCAGATATCCTAAGTATAAAGATGAGCAAACAATGGGAACGATTGGGGATTATGAAGAATATACAAGTGGTGATATACTCCAAAAACCAAAATGCTCACAAGTCTCTGTATAGGACAAAATGAAGTGTAACAATAGACATAAGTCGTGTACAAAGTAGATCACCTCAACCTAGGTCGTACGGATCATATGCTCTGCAAGTGCATACATTTCCCTAATTGGTCTAGTAGAGCTTCCTTTGTAAGTAACATATGTATGTGGCATAGGTCTCTCTAAATATGCATCTCTAAAGTCGGACTATAGCGGTTGTTTATATATGTATCCATCACACCATCTAACTCTCTACATTGAATTGATCGAATAATCTCTAAAATGTAATCAATTAAATCTCGTGCGGGAATATGTGTACTCTAAAGATCTGTGGCACTGAGATACATATTATAACTAACTGCTCATCTGGTTCTGATGTGAACTCTATATCTGCATGTGAAAGTACATTTGAAGAACTCAGCACCATATGATATATCAGCATCCTCATGTAGGATGTCATGGGTATCAAAATAAACACTCTCTATATCAAGAGATAGTGTCTCATCTATGTACCAGCAATCATATGCAAAGATGGTGTCCTATAAATTGAATGACAATACTGATCTAGGAGTGACATTCTCTCGCTATCTCAGTGTGTACCTCTCCATTGTCTATGCGAAGTGATACTCTCCCAACATCATAATTAAAGAGTGCTCTCGTTGTCTGCAAGAAAGCATCCCGAGAGTGATTGGAGCATGGTGTAAGTAGGTAGGGCACGTCATATCAAGGACAATCAAGTCCAGTGGAAACTGCAAGACCTGAACGGTCACAATAATATTCCTCAACATGCCTCTAAGTCTCTTTACAGATCGATATGCAATCTGAAGTAATGCTTGTGATTTGTAAAGAGGACCTAGCTTGAGCTTATCAAGCAAAGAAGATGCTATCAAATTGATCGAGGAACGATTATCTAAGAGATTACGATGGAATGTGTCATCTATAATCTGGCATGTGATATAGTGAGCTCATGAATCTCTCTTTTTAATAGGTACCTTCTTCTAAATAGCACATGAAGTATCATTGGTCAATGCATGCTTCTCAACTCGTGAATTCCTTTTCCTACGTGTTATACATTTGTTCCTCAACTGGTTCTTGAGCATAAGAAAATGATTCAAGGAATCATGTAATGGAATTTTCAAGAAAATGTGATCTTTTAATAATCTTTTAGTTTCAGAAGTAAACACATTCTTCATGGTATTTTTCTTTCCTTCTCCATACAACCCATCGGGAAAAGGAATAATCTCAGGAACTGCAAAATTCTTTTTATCCACATAAAAAGTGGAATGATCATGTACATCAAGAGTCTCAAAAGCATACAAAACTCTCAAATATAGGAAAGGAGAAATAATAATTCGGAGTATAGGTATTTCGTTGTTGGACATGCGAGCCCATGGTGAGACATTATGCAATAAATTTTATAGAAAATATCATTCCCTGATCTGAAATGAAGAATAACTAATTTCCATAATAGGTCCCTTAGTACAATTCAGGTTATGTATCGTGGTCATCTTAATTATCATAAAACTGTTGACTTAATTGTTGAATCATAGAGGCTCGTCCTTGGATGAATATCTAAAGAGTTAGATTGAGGACTCATCAAGCACCATCAAGTGATTATTAGGAGATGATCTCCAGCCTGAGTAGGAGATGCCAACAATCCTTTCTCTTTTGGAAGATATTAGACCGACCTCTTGATGCAGGTCCTCTACATAAGAATAGAGATTTAGAGGTGTCAGATTAGTTAGGTCAAAGAGTTGACTTAACGAAATAGAGATAACCAAAGACCTATGTCGTATGATGTCATGATATAGGCACGCATCCTCTGATCGGAGACAAATGTATTACTATATATCATAGTATGTACATATGGAAGACTGATAGGTTGATGGCCTAATCAAGGTCTATACATCGTGTGTGCTGGTATGCATACAAGGGTATATGAGTAATACAATCTCTCAAAGGGATCATATAGGTTAATTTATTGAACCAGAAGACATCTCACTCGTGAGATATTGGGAATCAAATTCTGTGCACAGTCGTATTGCTTTGGAAGCTTGATTGAATTTGGAGGTTTGATATACACTTTTTGAAATTATATGATCAAAACCTAAGTATGATATATGCTTTTAGAAAGTATATGATTGATACCGACTCTCAATGATCAAATGAGAAACTTAATGATAAAATCTTAAAGAAGGTAGTCTAAATTGATCTAAAACTTTGAGTTTATTCTAGGTCTTCCAATATGCAGGATATACAGGTATTAGGAATACTTGAGGGTGATGTGATCATAAATGATTGTATAACCATGACGCTTCCATTCTTAGGGAGTAATGAAAGTTTGGATTTTAATGACTCCTCTCGATAGAGAAGTAATCTAATCTTGGTCCAGATGTTGGACATTGATCTGATTGTGGTTCAAAAGAAATGACAAGATTAGATTTACTGTTTTGATTTAATCAAACATCTATTGGATGTCTGCAAGATCTGGATTTCAGATATGATTTCAACATCCAAGTCACTATACGTGGAACGTGCAATCTTCTTATCCTTATCTCCAAGTATCCATGGAGAAAGTGCATTATTCTCGAAGGAGTTCAAGAATGATTCCATTATTGATATTATATCTGAGCATTGAGAAAAATAGATAATTAAATATGAATTATTTATTGTGGATAATATGAATGTGATTCATATTATTTGGGCACATGAGAATAGAGATCCAAGACAATTAAATGTGATTTAATTTTCATGGATATGGATAATGTAGATAACACTATCCATATTAATCATATATATTATAATTGCGATTTATAATATATAAGAGAGAGATATTTCTAAGTAACATTTACAATTTAAACGTTGATGTGAATTGGATTCACATTGGACAACTAATTGAAAATGTAATTTACATTTTATTTTTGCTTGTGAATGTGATTCACAAATTTCCAATGGCATGATTACAATGTTCATAAAATAAATTAGATTTATTTTGTGAAATAATTTGCAACAAAAGTTTTTTAAAATATTTATAGAAATTCATAGAACATGAGGTTCCATGTATTAGTAAAAGGAGGCTCCCCTTCCTATTAAGGGGAGGAGACGACCACCATGAGCTATTAGAATTTGTGACCGTCCACCCCCTTATGGAAGGAGGCTAGCCTCCTTCCTATTTGTCCAACATAGATTGATTTATGTAAATTAAATTGTATTGATTATTGTTTAATATAATTAAGTAAATTAAATTAATTATTGTTGTGTTTTTAGAAACAAAATCATAGCCATTGAAAGAAACACAAATCAATGTGAACCATTGGATTTGTGTTGTCCATGGATTGAGATCCATGGACTCCTAAAATAGTATAAATAGAAGGGTAACCCTAACCTTTTATTAGAAGGTTAGGTTTACCCTTCTAATATCTCATTCTCTCTCATTCTCTCTACATTCCATCTCTCCTCTCTCAACATGTGGTCGTCCATATGTTGACCTAGAGAAGAACAATGTTGTCTCCATGTTGTCATGTTGCCGCTTCGACTACTAATGGATCTCTATTTCCTTCGCCGTTCTTCTCTCTTAAAGAATATGTCATATCTCATTTGATGATATCAGGAGATGCACTGCTCGAATCAACAACTTGGATTATGAGAAGCGTGTGGTACATCCCAGTGTTCGCAAGCTTCTCCTCTGACGGGTCGAACTTGAGACTGGAGGTCTCTTCATTTAGAGACTCGATCGCAACTACGCTTCAAGAGGTAAACCTAATACTTATTTTTGATTTAGATGAAATGATCCGAGAAGTGTTCTTGGATCATGTGGTTTCATCGTTTAATTTTTTAAATTTCCATTGCTTGAGCCACTAGTGCGACTAGTCGCTCCCGATCACATATGATGCTATAATCACGCTTCTGTGATTCTATTAAGAATTTTTCCATGTACATTAAGTGGTATCAGATCCAGGTTAAGTCATTTTGGATTGGATCCATAAATCTAAGATGATATGGGCATATACAATTTGTTTAGCGTTTTTCGTTGCATTTTCTCACAACCCTGTATTGCATGATTTTTAGCCTTATTTAAAATTATTTAAATTCGAAATTATTAATCAGATTATGTTATCATTAAATAAGAAAACCATAGAACTTGATTTGGCATGATTTGAAAATTGTAAGCTAAAGTTATGCCCTTTTTATTGAACATGTATCCATTATTACAGGATTGCGAATTCGAAAATGTTTAAGAATTTAATCACGGTTTTAATTGACCTTGAAATGCATTAAAATTACTTGAGTTCTGTTTTAAATCAAATTAGAAAATTTTAAAAACTTATTTTGCTTAATTTGGATTTAAATTGATTGAGATATACAAATTTTAGTAAGTATGGGTCACTACTGAAAATTACTTTCTCCGTCAAGAACCTTGTGATTGTCATTTAATCAATTAGTGGAAATTAATTGTTAATTTCTTAAAATAACTGTTGATATTTTTTGTGATGATTTAAATATTATTATTTTCTTTAAATTACATTACCATAACCAAAATTAATTAGATATGATCTAAATCACAATTAGTTACATCAATCCCAACAAACATTGATACTTGACTAGGAATGGGATTTTATTTAGTAAATTCATTATAATATTATCAAAATAATTTTTAAGAATATTATATATGGTATAACTTCAGTTGAAAGACCAATTATCGTCTCAAATATAATATGATAAGATCACATTATTCTGACATGAAGCAGATATGAAGTCTAGTCGAAGATCGATAGGGTAGCAGGTTGCTCCGTAAGTGGTCGTTCCACATCCAATGCGTACTAGCATGACAATGGGTAAGGAAGGAATAATGATTGAAGCAATAATGATGTATTTTTCTAATTATTAAAATTCAAATAATACGTATTTTGAGATTATACCATACTTCAAGTAATAATCTGAATTATTTGTTGGTTGATTGATTGGATTCATAATTGATTAGTATGGTTAAATTAATTAGATCCAATTAAAATAAACACTTTATTATGAATAGAGTTTTAATTCCCTTAGAAGAATTAATTATAAGTGACATCCACAGTCTCTCATGAAGGAGAAGGGTTTCGTCGCCAAGGATTGTATGTAGGAGACACATGTCCGAAGTGACCGCTCCTGCGTACAAGTGCATCTAGATCGGGCTCTTTGCTTCTCGAAAGAGTAAGTTCGTATGCGCAGTGACCCCAATATCAGTTCCTCATATTATTGTGGTGATATTAGATTGTGCATAGCGAGTTCTAATCTTGTTGAAGGTTGGTTCAATTAACAACAAGTCAACATTGTCTTAGGGGTGGTGGTGGGTGTTAAAAACTGAATTGAAAAATGCAAGTTGGACTTGGAAGGAGGAATGAGTTCTTTTTCTTTTTATCTGAGTTACAATTTCTCATATTATTGGGATGTAATAAAGATAAGAAAGGAGATCCCAGATCTTTCTTGAGATGTGATGGTAAGTATCTCTTACTTTGAAAGTGAATAAGGAATGAACTTTCATTGTGGACAAGGTAAGACAACTTTGATATAAAAATTCCTAAATCAAAGTAAATTATGTGTTTATGCAAATATCTTATTTCAGATAACAATCATTAAACCCACTCAATACTATACTCACTAATTACCAGTACAATATCATGGATTAGATCCATGATCAAAATATTGTACTTGCAATTGGACACATAATGTATGTGGTTGCAATGTTCAAGTTTCCTCATAATAAGAAGGAATGACAATTAAATGGATAATAAGACAACAACCTAGGGTTTGGATGTCTCTATAGTCTTGATCTCTCATCGAGTGTGCTTTGGAGCATATCAATGATGATCGTAATTATATAAAATCCTTATAAATATCTAAGAAGATATTTTGGCATACATTTGTGCTCTCAACATTTAGTCATGAATGACATGGTTCACTGCATTATGCAGAATGGTAGCTCAATAAGAGATGATGCACTCAAGATACATGCCGGAATCAAAAGTCTTTAAGATTTAAGATGGATGTAGATACAATGAGTATCACCATTCTACTGTATATACTCAAGTCATTCATGAAACTTCATAATATTCATATTGTATGAATTGCATGAAGCATGTATAAATGTTGAAATACTCTTATATTCAAATTTGTTGAGTTCAACATAAGAGATCCTTTATCTTAAGCAATGGTTGTCTATAGATGAAGGGAGCGTAGTGGAAGCATGTGTCTAACCCATGTGAGAAGGAAAGTCAAAGAGTTGATTTAACTTCAATGATTTCCATATGACATCCAAAAATTTAGATAAATGTCAATACTACAATAAGACGATGTATTGATAGTGCGACTATGTAGACTATATAGGATCCTTAGAGAAAGACTTGGATATTGCATCAAAATAATTATATATCTACATATAATCATTGATATTTACTTTCTTATTGGATAAGATCAAAGTCTAATAATTGTATCTCGTTCTTTTAATAACACTTGCAATCATTGCATACGTTTTAGAAAATTTGATCTTAAGATCTAATAGTCATATATATTGGAATTGATGAAAGCCCTTAGTCTTAGAGAATGTATCTATGACATAGATATTAGAATACACTCATTGATTATTTCTAAATGTTTGAAATAAATATGAATCTAGTTAGACCTATCATAAAGAGTTATGATAGATATCTTTCAGATAGTAATCTAACATCTAGAGAACTCTACTAAATTAGAAAATTAATGAATAGTTTAATTCTAAATACTGAAATTTTAAACCTAAAAGGATAAATAGGAGGATGAAGATCATTTGACAATGATCTGGCATCAAGCTTTGGACACATGTTTGTTGATGAGATCAATAAAATAGTAAGAGATGAAACCTTAGACTTCCTGAAAAATTTCAAATCTTACATATTTATGAATATTATATTCAAAGTAAACATGGCCAATGCACTGTTCTCTGGGAATGGTGTTAGATACCAAGCTATTAAGATCGCATACTTATTGATGTATGTGGATCACCTATATCATAATAAAAATTGACGACATGTGATATAAATTGATGATTTTTGTGATATGAGATTTCTTTCCTTCACATTAAAAACTTTGGACATGTTCAAAGATCTCATAATTCTGATTAGAACCGAAGTTTGAAGGAAGTTGACATGGATTTGATCGAACCTAGGTAGTCAGTACATATTAGATGAATTCATGGAATACTTTTAAGAGAAAGGAATATCATTCCTATCCTAATCCTCCTAATGCTCCTAAACTCAATAGAGTTGTAGGGAGATACAATCGGATCATGTATGACATGACTTGATCAATAATGAATCTTAGCATAATTACCTCTTAGTTTCCATGTATATATATAGTAGAGACTACAATATATATCTATAATAAGATTCCATGCAAGTACACTGGAATCCAACACTAGAGTGCTACTTCATGAGGTATAAAGGATGTTATTGGATACCGACTTTATGAACCTGAAATTCTTAAAAGATTTCAACTCTAAGGATATGAATTCTTAGAGGATGACTTTCTTGAGAATCAAGATGAAAATGAAGTGAAGGAACTCATTTAATCTTGAAAAGATATCCTAAAATCGTAAACAAAAATATGTAATACTCATACCTCTAAAAATGAGTTTAAGGATGGATTCCATGTGTCAGTTAAGTCTGACAATGAATTGACTTCACATGATGAAGCTTCTAAGAATCATAACATGGAAAGATGGATCTTAGCAACAAAGTTTAAAGTAGACTTCATACACAAGTGGTGTATATGGACCTCAAGGATCCACCTATAAGGGTAAGACACTTTAGGTGTAAATGGATCTTCAAGAAAAAGAGGGAACTTTATGAGATGGTATAGACCTTCAAAGCAAGACGCGTATGCACAAGATACTCATGAAGAGAAGACATCGCCAGCGATGAGACATGCTCTCATGTGACCATGACTGAATCCATCACAATATTGCTAACTATAGCTACACAACTTGACCTTTGATATCTACAAGATGGAAGTCAATATTGCATTCCTCTATGAATATCTTAAAGAGGATATTCACATGAAGTAACTCTAAGTCTTCATAGGTTAGGAAATCAAGGTATGCACTCTGAAGAACTCCGTATATGGACTGAAATAAGCTTCTTGTAGTTGGAACACTAGATTTGATGAAATTATAAAGGTTATGATTTCAGATAGAATCTTGATGAACCATGCGAATCCTGGTGGGAGTACTATTGTATTCATTGTGCTAAATGTAGACAATCGTAATAATTTGGAATTAAATAAGGATGATAATAAGTGTTTTATAAGCTGGTTCCATAACTTGAGATATATCTAAAGGATACCTCTTAGATCTTAGTTCTGAAGGTGTTCAGAAGCAAAGAAAAGAGGGTATTGGGACCATCATATTAAGTGATACACCTTGGACATGTTCCATTCTTGGAAAACCCCAAGGAAGGCTTCCTTCCCTTAAGATAAGGTACTAACCTATCTGAAGGGATAACACCTCGAAGAGTTGGGGTAGTAAATGCTAAAGCTGCTTGCCCTTGTTCATCAGTTATAAGAAGCCAGGTGTATGCTAGATGTGTACAAAAGTCAGATGACTGCCATGCAGTGGGAGAAGTAAATTGTTACCAATCCTAATATGGAGATAAATACTTAATTGCAATGATAATAATATCTTAAAAGAGGATAAGATTTTAAAGATAATAATATAAAAAGTCTTATTTTCAAGAACTAAATACTTCATAGATAGTGATCCAAAAGGTCTTAACTACAAATGCCTTATAAGACATAAGACTGGGTCTTAGTCTTAAGAGATAGAGATCTCCAGGAATAAGGGAATTCAGATAAGGACAATACAAAGTACATATTAATTTTAACGATTATTGAATTATAGTATTAAAGACACTATAATTAACAAGATTGAGTATTGGTTGTATGAGATGCAACATTCGCATTGGATGCGAGCACTGTTACTAGGAGATATGCAAGTGTCGTAAAAGGACTTTGCGTAGTCTCTAGTAAATAGAGTGAATGATTAACTTACCTAGCTATATTAAATAGCTTATGACCAACACATGAGTGAGGGTTTAAAGATTGCCCATTAATGGCTCTTTGGCTAGTGGGAGATTGTTGGACATGCAAACCTATAACGAGCCATTATGCAATAAATGTTATTGCAAATATCATTCTCTGATCTGAATTGAAGAATAACTAATCTACATAATAAGTCCCTTAGTATAATTAGGCTCCATTTGATTGCAGGGTTGGGCAGGGTTGGGTTGGCCCAACCTAGGGTAACCCTCCTTCCAACCCTCCCAATCCTCCTCATAGTTTACTATTCACAGGGGTACTCCAACCCAACCCAACCCAACCCTGCCCAACCTTGCAACCAAATGAACCCTTAGGGTTATGTACCATGTCCATCTTAATGATCATATAGATGTTGATTCAATTGTTGAATCATAGAGGCTAGTGTTTGGATGAATATCTAAAGAGTTAGATTGAGGACTCATCAAGCATGGTCAAATGATTATTAAGAGGTGATCTTCATCATGAGTAGGATATGGCAATCCTTTCTCTTTTGGCTGATATTTGACCAACCTCTTGATGTAGGTCCTCTGCATAGGAATAAAGATTCAGAGGTATCATATTAGTTAGGTCAAAGAGTTAACTTAACGAGGTCGAGATAAACAAAGTCCTATGTCGTATGTTGTCACGATATAAGCATAGATCCTCTAACTGAAGACAGATGTGTTACTATATGTCATAATATGTACATTTGGCAGACCAATAGGTTGATGGCCTAATCAAGGTCTATACACTTGTGTGCTGGTGTGCATACAAGGTCATATGAGTAATACGATCTCTCAAAGAGACATACAGATTCATTTACTGAACAGGAAGACATGAGCTCATTCATGAGATATTGGGAATAAAACTCCATACACAGTCATCTCGCTTTGGAAGACTTATTGAATTTGTAGGTTTGATTTATGATTTTGGAATGTATATGATCAATACCTAGGTATGATATATGCTTCTGGAAAGTATATGATCGATAATGACTCCCAATGATAAAATGAGAAATTTAATGATAAAACCCTGAAGAAGATAGTCTAAATTTATCTAAAACTTCACGTTTATTCTAGGTCTTCCAGTATGCAGGATGCATAGGTATTAGGAATGCCTGAGGGTGATGTGATCATAAACGATTGTATAACCATGACGCTTCCGTTCCTAGGGAGTAATGAAATGGGATTGGATTTTAATGACTCCTCTCGATAGATGCAATGAAAAGATTAGATTTACGATTTTGATTTAATCAAACATCTATGGGAGGTCTGCAGGATCTAGATTCGATATATGATCTCAATAACCAAGTCAATATACGTGGTACGTACAATCGCCATGTCATTACCTCAAAGTATCCACGAAGAAAGTGCAGTATTCTTGAAAGAGTTCTGGAATAATTCCATTATTGATATTATATCTGAGCATTGAGTAAAATAGATTATTAAATGTGATTTAGTTATTGTGAATAACTTCATAGATATGAATAATGTGGATAACACTATCCATATTAATCATATATATTATGAATGTGATTTATAATATATAAGGCATATTTATTTGTAAATATAATTTACAATTTAAATATTAATGTGAATTGGATTCGCATTGGACAATTGGTTGAAAATGTAATTTACCTTTTATTTTGGGTTAGGAACGTGATTCCCAAATTTCCAATGGCATGATTGCAATATTACACAAAAAAATGGATTTATTTTTGTAAATAATTCTCAAAAAAAGTTTTTAAAATATTTGGAGAAATTCATGGAATAGGAAATTCCTTGTATTAGGAAAAAGAGGCTACCCTTCATATTAAGGAGAGGGGATGTCCGCCAGTCCTATTAGGACTTGTGATTATCCATGCCCATTATGGAAAGAGGATAGACTCCTTCATATTTTTCCAAGGTAGATTTATTTAATGTAAATTAAATTATATTGATTATTGTTCAATATATTTAATTTAATTAAATTAATTTTTGTTGTGCTTTTAGCAATAAAATCATGGCCATTGAAAGAAACACAAATCAATGTAAACAATTGGATTTGTATTGTCCATGGATTGAGATCCGTGGACTCCCAAAATAGTATAATTAGAAGGGTAACCCTAGCGTTTTATTGGACACACAGGTTGAAGGCAAACAACATGTTGTCTCCCTCATTATCTCTACACACCATCTCTCCTTCTCTCTCAACATGTGGCTGTCCATATGTTGACCTAGAGAAGAACGGCGACGCCATGTTGTAGTGATGTCGCTTCGACTGCTCATGGATCTTACTGTCCTTCGATGCGGATGTCAGATTTCGTGTGATGGGATCATGAGATTCACCGCTCGAATCAACAACTTGGATTTCAATAAGCACACAGTTCATCCCCGCATTCTCAAGTGTCTCTTCCAACACTTAAGATAGGAGGTCTCCTCATTTAGAGACTCGATCGCAACCATGCTTCAAGTAGTAAACCTAATGCTTGTTTGTGGGTTAGATAAAATGATCCAAGAAGTGTTCTTAGATAATGTGGTTTCATCATTTATTATTTTTTAATTCCTGATGCCTCGAGCGACTGGTGCAACTAGTCATTCCCGATCGCATACGATGTGATCTACATGCTTTTGTGATGCGCTTAAGGATTTATTTTTCATTTCCTTCAATAATGGAATCGTATCATTAGTGTATATATAAATAATGTCTGCATCTCTCTCTTGAATGTCATCGTGGTGGACATCATGTCGGTCCTCATTGTGGGTCCTCCTCCTTAGCGTTTGAATATATAACTCAAGATCATCATGGATTAGCTTTCTCTCATCATCATGTGCCCTCTTCACCTCTAGATCAGGTGGTAATGGATATCTACCACTCCTGAGATGAATAAAGTTGGATAAAAAATCATGAAAAGTGACATTACCTATAATGGCATCTACTTGATCCATGTGTCGCCTCTTGTTATTCGGATTCATTTGAGGATATGTAGGGAGAGTGGTCTTGGAAACAGCTAACTCATCCATACTATGGTTAACTCGCTCCATTTTTCCTACGTATACTCTAGAGCGTGCCAATCATATCCATGATCTGATTCAATGTTAGGGACTGTAAAGATATCTATAACTCAATGTGTTGTCTCTAGTTATCTACTATCTTTTGCCTAGGAGTGTGTTATCATGGTGTAAAAGGATGAAGAGATCTCTAAGGTGTAAAAGAAGAATGCTGCTATTGGTGATGATAGGCATGTGGATGTGTAGCAAGATAGTGACATGAATGTGGTCTCTAATAGGCATGTTGGTGAGACTGCTGCTGCATGAAGGGCAGACGGTGCTAGAAATGTGGATATGAACGTCCATGCTATGGATGCATGAGTTGATGTTGCTGGTGTACACTTTGAGGAGTAAAGTGTGTTGGTGGCTGAACAGGAGCATAACATATCTAGTTGATCTCAAGAGTTGAATGAGAATCGACATCATCATCTCTAGGGCAAGTGATATGACTCATTTTGGCATTGGACGGATCCTCATGTCAATCCAATTATGGAGGCTCATTAGGTTGTACCGTATTTCTCTAGACATATGAAATCTGATGGGTGGGAGGAGTGGGTAAAGATCTGCTTACATGCTTGGAAGTGGATGAAGGACAGGAATGCCGGTACTAGAGCTGTAGTTCGGTCACCTTCATCAAATCACTCAACTATTGAGTAAGTGATGAGAGTTTTTCCAACTCTCGCAGTGGATGTAAATCCAGAACTTGCTTCTGAATCACATCGACTAGTGTAAACTTCTCACTAATGAATCCCACGCAAGATAAAGAGTTTTCACTTTTTTGGATATTTTCAACAATATCAAATGGGATGTCAGTTTCCTTCAATTTTCAAAAATGTGTCTTACGAAGGGGAAGCATGGAATGCAGCAAAAAACGATGATGATTGCTAAAATAGTAGGTGTACCTTTCTCCAGCACTCTACATGCAAAATGATTTGTGCAAAAATGGAAAACCTAGTTTAATGCATGAAAGTTTTTGAAAACTGAATCCTAGTTCAACAGATCTAGTGTAAGAACAAATTAACTTTCAAAAATCGATTACTTACACCTAAGTGTAGATTATGAATATATATTCTACTTTAGTAATCTAATGACTCATGCATACAACCCTAGGCATCACGAAATCACGGGAAACAAAGACAAATAGTAGAAAAAAACTAAAAACCACGGTTAGATCCCCCAAGTGCACTAACACTTATCAAGACAAACCTTGAGAAAAAGTCTAAAGTCCATGCACATATAAGATGTCTAGTGGACCCCTTTCTACAAAAATAAAAACAAGTAAGCACCCCTCCCTCTCTTAAAAAAATGTTCAAGTTCCCACTCTCAAAAGAAAACAAAAAAATAATATAGTGTTTGAAAAAATGTACCAGAAATATGTCTGGATAACCTGCTCTGCTCCTCTACAATCCTCCCGTAGGAGACTGAGGCAATCTCTGCACTCTCAACAGAGTCGACTTCCAAGTCGATTAGTCTTGTAGGCCCTGTAAAATGGGTTAGCACCAACCAAATATAAGAGAACAAATTCAACCAAAAACTCAAAGAAAACCAGAGAGAAAAAGACTTAAAAATAATAGAGAAAAGGACTCAAGAAAAATCGATAAAAATCGATAAAAGACAACAAGAAATTAAAAAAAATAAAAGAAATGAATCACATAAAAACCAAAAAGAAAAAAATATAAAAATAAAAGTGAAAAATAAAAAAATTAGGTGAAAAAAATAAAACACATGAAAATCAAGAAAAATATATCAAAATTGAGAAAACAAAAAGAAAAAGAAGAAGAAAGTGGAGAAAGAAAAAATATCACAAAAAATAAAACTTGAAAATCTCAAGCACACGCCTCCCTAGTAATGATTCCTTTCTGATAACTATATGTGAAACCTATTGTCAGGTAAAAGCAAAGAAGCAATGAGGAAATGAGTTGTTATCGAGAAAAAACAGAAACTTGAAAATAACTAACTCTTCCCCAGCAACGGTGCCATTTTGATAATGAGGGTTTGAAAAATAAGGTGTTGTTAGGTAAAAGTGATGAATTGATGAAGAAATGGGACCTTATAAAAAACCAGAAACTCAGAGAATAACTAAATCTTCCCTAGCAACGACTCCACTTTGATAACTAGTTTTGACCTAGCGGATAAAACGTTATCGAGTATAGATATCTCTAAGGACAGAGTCAGCTAATCAAAAAAATTTAATAAACACCAAATCAGAGTTTGTTTCACTATTTATTTATCCCGCTAAGTGTGCCAGGGTCTAATGAATCTCCATTTCATCACCTTTATTCTATCATTTTGGCCTCAAAAACCCCAGCAAATGCATGTAAACAGCATTAATTTGTATATAATAGCATATTCACTATAATAAATGTACATAGAATAAGGTTTTTAATACCTAAATTATAGAATAAAGGGAAGAAAAGAAAACGGAATAAAATACTGCAAATATTTTATGACCCTAACCCAGAGACCAAGTCCAGAATGGAATTGGTCGACAAGGAATAAAGTAGGGGGAGACAAGGGGCAATAATAAAATAAATACCTCATTTATTTATTCATTTATTTATGCATTTTTGACACCTATTTTGTACATAATTATTTATTCATCCAATAAAGAAACTTTGTATGAGAAAGTTGTAGATAATAATGTAAATAAAATTACAAAATTGAGTTTGTGTAAAAATAATACTCAGTGTACATTTTATATACAGAATAAAAAGCCAAAATCTCAACTTCACAGACCCATATCTTACAAATAAAAACTCCAAATCACCCAAACTCATCTTTAATTGTATATAGCTTTCCATGAACTATTTAATAAAATTAGTTTCATATTTTTTGGAGTTCATCTGTAGAAGTTAGGTTTTTGGCCCTCCTTGTACATAGTACCTGATTAAAATATTCATTTTATGTCTATTATTTTCACAAATTTATATTTTTAGAATATTGTAAATAATGTATACAATACATGTACATATTAAAATTAAAAGAAAACTAAAAAGAATCTGTAAAATAAAATAAGCCTATGTAATACATAGGCAAACTACCTATGCTACCTATATGTACAAAAATAAAAGGGATTTTTATTCTTTTATTCTTTATTCATTTATATTTTTATAACAATGTATATATTATACATAAATTATTAAAAATACAAATCCAAAATAAAAACAAATAAAATTCATTAAATAAATAAAATGTATATAATATATAGGTAAAATACCTATAAGTATACCTACATATACATAAACACATTTATTTAAAAATGTAAATAAACTCATAAAAATTAAATAAAAATATATTTATACTCATAAAAATAAGTTACAAATTTATAAAATAGGAAAATCAAATAATAAACTAAAATAAAAAAAATAAATATATATAAAAACCCTTATAAATACATTATTTAAATAAAACCATAATAAAATATATCGAAAAAATAAATAAAAATCGGAAATAAATACTACATTAAATTATGAACATTTTTTATTTTATATGCAAAATCTAATTAATTCATTTATTATGTTAAATAAATAGGTCAAGTTCGGTCCGACGTGGACCCATCAGGTTCATGCGTTTGTTGATCGCTCGGTCAACTGCGCCCCCAGGCGTCTGACTTGACGTGACCCATCTTTTCCCCGATTTTCATCCATTTTTCCCGGACGTCTCGTCCACCGATTGCACTCGATTTCTTCTGACAAAATGATCCCCGATCATTATAGATACCCGCCCATTCTTTTGATCTCTTGTACATAGCTCTGATTCTTCAATAATCGCCGGTCAATGGGGGTTTCAGGACTGCTTATAAATAATGTATTCCTCCTCCTTCCTTGAATTTGGCCACTTTTAATCCAAACTTAAGCCTTGATTCCAGTCCTGGGACATTCCTCGTGACAGGGGGTGTGTGCTGGTGTCTCGAATCGGCCGGAGGGAGGAAGATTTTGTCGCGGCGGAGCTCCGGCGTCCGCCCTGCTCCCTGGAGGCCCCAAGGTATAAGATTTGTCCTTTCATGTCTTTTTAGTTAGCTTTTAATGTTAGTTTTTAATTCCAGTAGTTAAATTAGTCTTTAGTTAATTCCCGTAGCGTAAAAATCTGAATTCGAAGTTCGCCGGAGCTCCGCTCCGGCGACTTCTTCACCATAGACCAGACTGTTTCCGACCGCCCTGAGCACCCCATCTCGATCCCCATCGCTTTCTCCATCGTTCTATCACCTCTGACCAACCCAGAACCTTCGGTCTTGGCGAATCGGGGCTCCACCTCCGCCGTACGCCGGAGTATGTATATATATGTCTATATAACCTTATACTACTCCTCTCTCTCTCTCTTCTTATTTTTATATATCTCTTTATATATATATGTGTATACATATCTATATTATATAATTAAAATACAAAAAAGAAAATAAATACAACATAAAAAAACAAAATAAAAATTATAAAAGCAAAAATAAAAAAAATATATAAAATCCACAACCCACAAAAACAATAAATGGACATGAACAATGGATTGAATACATGATACACCACATACATTCCCTTCACCTCCCAGTGTTCGACCTCTACTTGTACTTACACCTATACACATCTACATGTAGAGTTATAATAAATTTTAACTCCACATTTTTGGATATTCATTGCATATATTTATTGTGGGTTAATTGTTGATCGATTTTGGGATCTTTTGTCGGTCGCCTCAGCGACATTGTGACCCCGCCTTGTGCGGATTACTATAGACCGATGGAAGATCCCAGTCATCAGATGGCGCCGTTGCCGGGGAGGCAACGGATTTTATATGATTTTGTGATCTTATTTATTCATTTATTCAATTATTTGCTCATGTCCATGATTCAGTTATTTGTTTGGTTTTTATTCCTATTTGATACTATCTGATTGACTGCTCTGACCATTTCTTTCCTTTGTCTTTGATGTGAGGGACCGCTAAGCAAAGGAGGACCTCCTAGGAGGACCGATGCACTCAAGCAAGGTGGAGTTGGCTTTTCTATGCCAAGCCAACAGGAGAGAGCATCAAAGGGAGAAGAAAGAGAATTTTTGAAGACAGTCTCTATTTTTATGCATATTATTTTACCCTGTATATTCATGTGAGAGAGTGACACTTAGAATTTTGTAATAATACAGGACTCTCACAGGCACACTCCGACTCCCGAGGTCCATTGCCCAAGGGATTGTTCCCTTGGGGGCCTCGACGGATTTTGACGCGTTTTCTTTTTTTTATTTTATTTTTATTATTTTGTGTGAATGAGCCCTAGCTTAGGAATTTCTTACCGATAGATTAAGGTCCAAACACCCTAATATATTTGCATGTACCTATAGTGCGTTTTGGATCTAGTCAAATCTAAACAATCGGTTCGTTTATCTCTTAACCCTTGTGCCGTGAGCGAGCCCCATCAAGCGCTGCTCCTGAACTCGAGTGTGTCGAGAAGAGGAGGGGTGAGCCAAGACCAGACTCTTAGGTTAAGGATAAGTGACCGACTTGTGGTGCTTCACGATAATAGCAGTTACTATCCTAGGGCGATTTCTTCGGCTTGCATTTGCATTTAGCATAGGTTTCAATTCTGTTATGCATCCCGCATGGAGAGAGTTGGGAAGCACTGTAAGTCTTCTTACTTAGCATGCATCATCGATTTCCGACTTGCATGGCTTTTCCGACCTTCTCCCTCTGTTTTTGCCACTTAGGGTGCTTAATGGAAATTGGAACCTCGATAGGCACGTGCATTGAAAATACCCAAAAAAGTGATAACTAAAATAAAATCGGGACTGCTAACTCTATTGGACCTAAAAATAAAACGTAATGGATTCCTTGTCCTGGGGAGAGCAACCCCCTCCTTGTATGCGTTTTAACTTGCTTACGTAAACACTAAGGAGTAGAGCCCAAATCCCATCAAGCCTCCTAAGTGTTTGTACAACTTTGTGATTCTCACCTCACTCTAAAATCGAAAAGAAAAATGACCGTCACCTGACGGTCTTCACTATGATGAGTAGGTGAATCAGGGGTTTGCCTTGTGTATTGATTGTGACTTGGAGTTCATTGTGTTTTTCATTCATTACTAGAGTAGTCGGTCCCATCGTGTGAGTCATGCATTTTCCATCTTTGAGTCTCTCTATCTCTCTTATAAATATATCTCCTCATCTGCATCGAGTGGTGATATTGGCGCTTGAGCTCAATCATTTCTTCGCCAAGTCCATTCGTTCCCGACATCTTCTTCACCATCTTCTTCGTAGCCACTGTATCATCCCCATCTTCTCTGGTTCGAGGAGAGCCTGCTCCTCGAACCACCATTTTGACGGTGTTCCCGCCCTGTGCGGAATAGCCAATTTTGTATATGTCTTGATATTCTCGCCCGCCCTCCTCATCCCCTCTGTATCACTCTTCTTTCACCCGTGATATTGGCACGCACACTCAATCAGCTTCTCCACCCCATTGTGTATCCTTCTTATCAATCTTCTTTGTGTCCCCTCTGTATCACCTCTCCCTTTCACCCGGGAATGCTGTGTAGGTTGATGAGGCCTGCATCGAGGATTTTGACTCCCATTGATTATCTGTGTAAGCCGGGCCAATGATGTTGAAGATGCTGAGATTGATTTGGTGGATTTGGCTTTGGATACATGCATACGAGTGTATTAAGGATTTTTGTGATGCATGATTATTAGGTGTGATTCTTTATTGAGGATTTAGATCTCGCACACCGGATTGAGGATGTGATATGAAGCGATGATTTGGTGATGATTTCTTGAGTATCGACTGATCTATCTATTTTGAGGTTTCGGCCTGTCTTGATTTGGATTTTGGATGGACTACCTTGATATGTGCTTCATGATGACGGTGCCCCGAACCCCCATGATTTCTCATCTTCCTGATTGACCCATCCTTGATCTCCTGACGCATTGATCCACCCTGGCACTTAGAGGATTCCTGACTATATGTTGTGCCAAGCTCAGCTTATTGGATTGACTTGAGGGATGTTTGTGATTGACCTGATTATTTGCTCCCTCACATGATCTTATGCCCTCTAATGGATTCACAGTATTTCGAGGACCTGAGATTTTATGCCAGCATTCCCTCGACCTCCATTGATCTAGCTTGCATTACTCTCCGAGGACTATCTGCGGGAGAATGTGACAATTTCTAGGACTACGATTTTTTTTCACGACTTTGGTCGCCATTGTGATGGGACCCGAAACCGAGTCAGATGATACGCTTGATTGTCCTACCACTGTGACTGCGTGCCCGATCTGTCGGCACATGAAGCCAACTATCAGATTGCTCTCCTTGATGGTCCTTGCAAGGCAGAGCCCCACTTTTCTGATTATTCCATGCCTGGTCCATAGCTCTCCGAGGGTTATCTGCGAGAGGCTATGACACATTATTGCTATGATGGTCTCTTCTGCTGGTAGATGGTCTGCCGTCTATCGAGACTATGTTTTCCTTGGATCCGTCTGATGGGTCCGGCTCCTTCGAGCCATTCTCTCTCCTTGACGACCCTCGCAAGGATGAGTTGTACTCAGATTATTCACTATATAGCTCCCATCACTTCCCGAGGACTATCTGCGGAAGGATGTGACATTGTCGTTACGATCGGCTTCACTCACCTCTGGTGCCGCCACCTTGTTGGGGCACGAAGCCGATTCGTCTGATTTGAGTGCTCGGTCTCCCTTTCTATGCGCCCAATTTGTTAGGGCATGAGACTGACTGGCTCAGACTCCTTTGAGTCTGCTCGCCTTGACGGTCCTCACAAGGCTGAGCTCCTGATATCTGTTATTTGCATGCTTAGTTGGCAGTACGTTCCCTGAGGGTTGTCTGCGGGACGCTGCCACATTCTTTAGACTTTCTGGTCTCTTCTGCTGGTAGCCGATATGTCGCCTACCGAGACCATACCTGATGATCCGTCTGATGGATCATTGATGCCTTTGCGTCCGCTCGCCTTGACGACCCTCGCAAGGTCGAGTCTTCTTCTGATTATTCGATGATTAGCATGTACCACTCTCCGAGGGTTATCTGCGAGAGGGTACATCATTTTCTTGATACTCGGTTTCACTTCTGGTGTCTCCTGTCTGTTGGAGCACGAAGCCGAGTCTTCTGAGTTGTGTACTTGGTCCCCTCTCTGATTGTGTATCCGATCTGCGGATCACGGGACCAAGTCTTCTGATTATGGTTTGACTCCTGGCTCCTTTGGGCCTGCTCACCTTGACGACCCTCGCAGGGAAGCACCATGACTTGCGGTATTCAGTGTGTCTCCTGTGATCTTCAGACCTCATGACCACTGAATGCCACGATATCTCCTATTCTCTATTTTCCATATCCTATTGAGACTCTGATTGACTGGAGGAATCTGTACTGCTCCTTCGTCCTCCCGGTCTTATAGTATCGGCTCCGTTCCCTCATGATGACCCTGTGTGTCGATTGTTTGCTTCATGCTACCGTATCCGATATCTTTACTTTCTGATCTACTTGTCCTCGGTAGCCGACACCCACCTGACTATATATCCGGGTGTCTTTTCACCTTTTGACTGCGTCCTCGTTCTCACAGGGAGATGACGACGAGAGTACGGTATTCATTTGTCAGATACCGTCCTGTACCTCATCAACCTTCTACCTTGTATATATGTCTGTATATTCTGTTTTCCCCGCATGTTATGTGTGCCCTAGATCTATCGCCATATCTTTGTGTCTATACTTAGGACGTACTTTGTCCTAAGTATAGGGGGGTACACACTACGTTGTTCTTTTGTCGTTCAGTTTCGTCACTCTGGTTGTTGCCTATACTTCGGGATATCTCGCCCTAAGTATAGGGGGAGTGATGCGTATATTCTCCATGATCTTCTCGTCTATTTGTATATATCTCTCTTTTCGTCTTTTCTTTTCCTTTTCATATTTCTTTATCTAAATAAAAGGTGTCGCCCCTTGTAGATAGTTTTCTATACTTAGGACGTACTTTGTCCTAAGTATAGGGGGGTTGCACCACTAATTCGATTAATTCTTTGCTCTATTTATTTCCACCCTTGACCCTCCCTACTTTGTGTACAGTCTGCTATACTTAGGATTACTTGATCCTAAGTATAGGGGGGACGGTCAACCTCTCTTCCCTTCATCTTTTATTCGTATATTCTTTAGACTCGTCTATACTCTGTACGAGTTATATCTTCTCTTTTCTTTTCCGATCTATGAGGACATAGCTCATGCTAAGTATAGGGGGGTCGTATATACTCTGTATATACTTCATCCATAACTCGTACTTTCGTATAATTATGATACAATTCATTATTAATAAGGCTTCTTATTCCTCAGATTCTTTTTGTATATACTGATTAATAAATCAGGTTAAAAATACTTTTGCAAAATGATTTGAAAAATGGTGTGAACTGTTTGGAAAACTTTTTGTGAAATATTTTCAACCTTTGTAAAAATATGTTGATTGCAAAATTTTTCTACTTGTGTGAAATAAAGGATTTGAAAACCTATTTGCAAATGATTGTGAAAACATTTTTTGTAAAAATATTGTGAAAATGTATATATAGTGTTTGCAAAATCTTTTGCAAAAAGGATTTCAAATGATTGTAAATATTTGCAAAAATTATTTTTTACTATAGTTTTCAAAATGATTTTTAAATAATTTGAGGAATAAAAGCATCATCATAATAATAAATAAAATAAATAAAAATAAATACATTAAATTTTTTATCAATTGTATATACACCTTAAACCACTCTTGTCAAAACTAGTAAATTCTTTAAAATAAAGCGGCATGCCCGTGTAAATAGTTGTATATATTTTATATTTTATTCTTTGAGTACCAAAATTCTTTTATTTATAAATTCTTCGTGTAAAAATTCCTTTCTTTGTTTTCAAATTCTTCGAAAAATTGCATTATTCTTTGCATACTTGTAAATAGCATTTGCATAGCATTCATATTCTTTGATTGAGCTTGATGATTGAACTAGTCCAATAAAATCTCAAATTGGAGCTTGGTTAGACCTTACTGCACCTAACTGCACAGGAACCTTATGGGAACTAGGTTTAAGGTACTTCAGGTCTATTCCGACTTAATTCTTTGAGAAAGCAGGGCTGGGTTCAAGTCACCTCAGCGGACTAACTAGAACTTTTCGAAACACACGCATGACTCTTGTCGGTCGTGACCTAACTTGGACACTTGCACCTTTCACTTAGCTCAACTCAGTTGGAGTGGTGAGGGGGTTGGATTTGCCAGTCTGAGACGCACACGGGTGGAAACATTCGTCCTCGTCTAGGGAGGGAAGTGCACCCCAACCTGGTCCAGTTTCAATGAAGTCGAATGACGGGAGAGTGTGGGTTGCAATAAAGCTTCAAAAGAGGGATAGTCTACTGGCTCAAGAGGAAAATTTCTTGTATATATGATGCACCATGTAGATATGTTGTACTGATGTGCTTGAAAAAAAAAGAAAAAGAAAAAGAACTCCAAAAAAGTGGTGGGTCGGATTGAAAATTTAATAACCCCACCGGAGTGTATATAGTCCAATAAAGCAAAAGCTTATGGTATCCATGTTTCATCTCATGAAGCTTGCAGCGGGAGACTCAGCTACACTGGTTGAGCTCCCAAAATTCTATACTTCTTATTCCCCCTCTTCTTGAGCCGGTTGCACTTGAACTTAGAAGGGAATGCCCCTCTCCTAGACGGTAAAGGGCTGGATTGGGGAATCATTGGGTTATCATTCTGGAGAAGTCAGTCCCTTTGACATTTCAGTTGGGGAGAGCCACCGTCACTTACACTGTACAAGTCAGCTTCATAGTCATAAGGGTTTGTGTATGATGTAGGCTAGTTCTGACCTGGCTATTGAGGTGATTTGAACCGAATTCTGACTCTCGAAGGTTGTTGTGTTTTAGAGCTGGTTCCCAACTAGGTTCCACACACATCTACACTTAAGGTCTAGCAGGAGCTCTAAATTCTGATTTTGTAAAGACATGCATTGCACTGAAAGCACCCTTATTCACTCTATCCTTCTTTAATTTTCCTTTTTCCTTTCTTCATTCTTTTTGCACTTATTGCTTAAGTGTTTGCTAGGGACTAGCAAAGGCAAGTATAGGGGGGTGATGAATCTCCATTTCATCACCTTTATTCTATCATTTTGGCCTCAAAAACCCCAGCAAATGCATGTAAATAGCATTAATTTGTATATAATAGCATTCATGATTCACTATAATAAATGTACATAGAATAAGGTTTTTAATGCCAAAATCATAGAATAAAGGGAAGAAAAGAAAAAGGAACAAAATACTGCAAATATTTTATGACCCTAACCCAGAGACCAAGTCCAGAATGGAATTGGTCGACAAGGAATAAAGTAGGGGAGATAAGGGCCAATAATAAAATAAATACCTCATTTATTTATTCATTTATTTATGCATTTTTGACACCTATTTTGTACATAATTATTTATTCATACAATAAAGAAACTTTGTATATGAAAGTTGTAGATAATAATGTAAATAAAATTACAAAATTAAATTTGTGTAAAAATAATACTCAGTGTACATTTTATACACAGAATAAAAAGTCAAAATCTCAACTTCACAGACCCATATCTTGCAAATAAAAACTCCAAATCACCCAAACTCACCTTTAATTGTATATAGCTTTCCATGAACTATTTAATAAAATTAGTTTCATATTTTTTGGAGTTCATCTGTAGAAGTTAGGTTTTTGGCCCTCCTTGTACATAGTTCCTGATTAAAATATTCATTTTATGTCTATTATTTTCACAAATTTATATTTTTAGAATTTTGTAAATAATGTATACAATACAAGTACATATTAAAATTAAAAGAAAACTAAGAAGAATCTGTAAAATAAAATAAGCCTATGTAATACATAGGCAAACTACCTATGCTACCTATATGTACATAAATAAAAGGGATTTTTATTCTTTTATTCTTTATTCATTTATATTTTCATAACAATGTATATATTATACATAACTTATTAAAAATACAAATCTAAAATAAAAACAAATAAAATTCATTAAATAAATAAAATGTATATAATATATTGGTAAAATACCTATAAGTATACCTACATATACATAAACACATTTATTTAAAAATGTAAATAAACTCATAAAAATTAAATAAAAATATATTTATACTCATAAAAATAAGTTACAAATTTATAAAATAGGAAAATCAAATAATAAACTAAAATAAACAAAATAAAAATAAATATATATAAAAATGACCAATCAGGTTCATGCGTTTGTTGACCGCTCGGTCAACTACGCCCCCAGGCGTCTGACTTGACGTGACCCATCTTTTCCCCGATTTTCATCCATTTTTCCCGGACGTCTCGTCCATCGATTGCACTCGATTTCTTCTGACAAAATGATCCCCGATCATTATAGATACCCGCCCATTCTTTTGATCTCTTGTACATAGCCCTGATTCTTCAATAATCGCTGGTCAATGGGGGTCCCCAGGACTGTTTATAAATAATGTCTTCCTCCTCCTTCCTCGAATTTGGCCACTTTTAATCCAACCTTAAGCCTTGATTCCTGTCCTGGGACATTCCTCGTGACAGAGGGGGTGTGTTGGTGTCTCGAATCGGCCGGAGGGAGGAAGATTTTGTCGCGGCGGAGCTCCGGCGTCTGCCCTGCTCCCTGGAGGCCCCCAGGTATAAGAGTTGTCCTTTCATGCCTTTTTAGTTAGCTTTTAATGTTAGTTTTTAATTCCAGTAGTTAGATTAGTCTTTAGTTAATTCCCGTAGCGTAAAAATCCGAATTCGAAGTTCGCCGGAGCTCCGCTCCGGCGACTTCTTTACCATAGACCAGACAGTTTCCGACCGCCCTGAGCACCCCATCTCGATCCCCATCGCTTTCTCCGTCGTTCTATCACCTCTGACCAACCCAAGACCTTTGGTCTTGGCGAATCGAGGCTCCACCTCCGTCGTACGTCGGAGCCCCTCCGCCTCACTTCATCTCGCTGCCAAGCTTCAAAACCCCGGGTCGAGGAGGTAGCTCTCTCGCCCCCGGTTCTTCCTATGCAGGTACAACGAAGGATAGAGCCCATATGGGCTCGAATCGATCCAGGAGGAGGTTCCTGGGGGTCCCCTTCTTCACCGACCTCGACCGAACGACTCGGACCTCCCAGAGCCATGCGAACACCATCAGACGACGCGGAAGCTTCCCAGCTACGTCCAGAGCACTTCAGATGCGCGGGAGGTGCCCGGAGGAGCCAGAGCTGCTCGATCGAAGCTCGCCGGGGGCGAGCTTCTTCCCCGTTCTTCCAGACACCTCCAGCACCGTCGGATCGGGAGGCGAGGCCCAGACTGCACAACGACCGTTCGATGAAGACACACGTCCACCGTCAGATCAGCCAGGAGCTTCTAATCCATGCCCTTCATCGACGAATCGGCATCCGCCGTCAGATGGGCGACACGTGGATAAGTGGCGCATCCAGCACCGCAGGATGATGCGCCTTATTTGGGGTAAATTTCACACCTAGCCCCCCGCCTTTTTGTATATTTAATGTTTAATACTGTAAAATAAATAGCACGTTGTAAATAAGGTGGAAATTTTGCATCGAACCCCGATATTGTTCTTCATATTACACTTGGGTCCAGTCCACGTCACCTCACGTGTCGTCCCATGTGAGGAGGTAAAATTGCACAAGTCCCCCTGTATGTTTGCATATTTTGCTTTAGTCCATGAAATAAAATATAAAGTGTATTATTTTTGTGATAAATTGCAACCAGGATGCTAGAGTTTCTGAATTTGCATTTTGGTCCCATTGGGTGCGGATCACGTGTAGTCCCACGTGATGGTCAAATTGCGAGGGGGCCCTGGCGGGTTGGTTTATTTGGTTTTAGTCCTTAAAATTGCATAACACGTTATGATATTTTGGTATTTTTGCACTGATGCCCCTGTCACTTATTTTATTTGCAAAAATGCCCCTTCCAGGTTTAATTATTTTTGTGTCATTTATCTATTTATTAAAAATACCCATTGCGCTTCTAAAAATCCAGGAAAATTAGGATAGATGCTCTATGTGATGCTCTTACACTCCCATATTTCATTTCACATTTTTCGCATATTTTCCTAATTATTAAAAATAAAAAGAAGCCATTTTTGTACTGTTTCAATTAGAAAATAGAAAAAAATTATAAAATGCTTTTGAAAAATTACAAAAAAATTATATATGGTATATTTATATCTATATTGAGTCCAGAAAATGAAAAACCCTAAAAATAGAAAAAGAAAATTATAAAAATTTCAAGAAGCTCCAAAATCCTAAAAAAATAGAAAAAAACCTTAAAAAATCCAAAAAATATATTTTTCTCTTCTGTAATTATCTATATATTATTATTAATGTATTAAAATTAATTTGGTAATTTTGGAGTTTAATTTATATTTTTAAAAACCCAAATTATATTCGTCTATTTAATTAGTTCTATGTGGTGGACATTTTTGAAATTAAAAATACATAAAAATTAGAAATATTTCATAAAAACAACAAAAAAATCAGAAAAATACAAAAAGCAAAAAAAATATATCTATTAAACTTAATATAGTGAGTATGTATATATATATGTCTATATAACCTTATACTACTCCTCTCTCTCTCTTCTTATCTATATATATCTCTTTATATATATGTGTATACATATCTATATTATATAATTAAAAATACAAAAAAGAAAATAAATACAACATAAAAAACAAAATAAAAATTATAAAAGCAAAAATAAAAATATATATATATATAAAATCCACAACCCACAAAAACAATAAATGGACATGAACAATGGATTGAATACATGATACACCACATACATTCCCTTCGCCTCCCAGTGTTCGTCCTCTACCCGTACTTACACCTATACACATTTGCATGTAGAGTTATAATAAATTTTAACTCCACATTTTTGGATATTCATTGCATATATTTATTGTGGGTTAATTGTTGATCGATTTTGGGATCTTTTGTCGGTCGCCTCAGCGACATTGTGACCCCGCCTTGTGCGGATTACTCTAGACCGATGGAAGATCCCAGTCATCAGGGTCGAACACAAGGAGGACAAAAGACGCACTCAAAATCTTCGAGGGAACAAAATATTTTTGTGATAATCTTCATATTTGTTTTCTTTTCTTCTTCGATAATAAAACTCTTTTTGGAATATTATTTTTTCTTTTATTTTTTTTCAATTTTTATTTAATCTTTAAAAGGGATTTTTTAATCAATTTATCAACAATATAGTATGTGAAAAATAGAGTATATATGTGATACTATTTAGTAGAGAAATCGCTTGAGCAACGGGCCCGAGAAAGGACACAAAAGGAAATCAAAATGGATTGATATTTAAAGAATAAAATTCAAAGAGAATGTGATGAATTCCTCAAAAATCAAAGCAAATAAAATATAAAAAAATCTACGATACTATAATAATGTCCAACAATGTCCAAACTGTCTAATGTTAAAACATAAGTATGTAACAATATACAACAAAAAGAAAAGATGTTCTTTCAATTAAGTTCCTGGTCAGAGGCCTAATTACAAGAAAACCTGAAAATTATTACTCTTAGGTCTTTAGTCGGGGATCGAAATGTAATTAAACATTTTTTAGAGGCATGCTTCAATTACGGAAGTGAACGAGGCTTCATGTATAAATTATCCACCATGTGGAAGTGGGCGGCCATGATTAGAAGCTACAGAGAGATTAGGGTCATCAGATTCTGACACGCATCATGAGGCTGGAGCTCATGTTATTGGGGTTGTTCTACCCTGATTTTGAAATGGTGGTGGCTAAGGTGTTTCTTCTCTGACAATATGCGGGAGCTAATGGTGACGTGGCTACTCCATAGGGCCAAGCGGATGTTGCCTACCTCCTCGAAGATCGCCTATAGCGTGCGGAAGATGAAGAAGGAGGCGACGGAGTGTTGGATGTACGACTAGGGTTCCAAAGAGGGTGGCTTCCAGTTCGATCAACGACACGATAAAGAAGATGATTCTTGCTCCGGTGGATGATTGATTGCTTTAGAAACTCATGAGTACCTATAAAGGATAATTTCCTTGCTTTATTCACAACAAATCGACCAAACATGATAGGGATTTGCAAATCTTAGAATGGCTTCCATGAAAGGGTTCTTCAGATGAAGAAATATGCAAAATTGATTCGGATTGAGTTCTAATCTTGAGTGTGAAACACATATGAAAACAAGATATTAATGTGTGATTAAATTCCTAATTATGGCACAAAAATTGAGGAAATTTTAATGGATGGATGGTTGTTCACATGGGAAAGAGGTTGTATGAACATCTGTCGTAGCTCGAGGGCCGGTGTTGCCTGAGCTCGACGGAGCACGTGACTATGATACAAGGTGGTTGGAAACCCTAGAATGCTCCTCTGATCAATAAGCTTCCATATGGGTCGGTCAACGAGTGATGCCACCACTGTAATTTGTCGGAACAAGGCAGAGAGGGAGGGAGGTCGGCCAATTCAGCTCTAGTGAAGCAGAAGTTAGGTACGAGTGAACAAATTTTATAAATAAATAGGAGAGATGGATGGAGTTTGGAAGGTGGTCATGGGAATAATTATGCAAAGTGGAGAGGTTAGAACAAAAGCTCTAACATTAGGTTCTTGGAGAAGATGGCCTAGGTGCTAACATATGCCAGCACCTAGCAGGCTAAAAATAAATTATGTATAAATAATGTATTAAATATTAAATAATAGTATTTGAAATACGTGAAAAACAAAAGGTGTGTATGAATAAATTGTCTACATTCTTGTATAATTTATTTTTTTAAATAGAATATATTTTAAGAATTATTAATAAAATATTAATAAATAATTATATAGTATACTTAAGAAATAGGATTTTAATTATTAATTTAATAATTTAATAAATAACATATTTTAATATTGATTAATTAATATAATAATAATTAATATGTTTATGAATTTTTATGAATTTTAATTAATCAATTTAGATTCATAAATAGATATAGATAAAAGTAACGTAGTTTAATTTCACCTATAAATTAAGGTTTTTTATTTATTTAAAATACTAAATAATATCTGAAATTTATAAAATAATTTATGTATAAAATACAACATATATAAAATAATAAAAAATTATAAATCACTAAAATTACAAATAGTATGTTCTGAATAAAATAAATTGCCAGAAACCCAGTTGTCACTAGGTCTAAGAACCGACAATTAGCAAACAGACTGTGCTTTCTGTGAAATCACCTTCATTAATTACTGAATATTATTTTATGAATTCAAAAGTGAGTGGAGTGAAATTGGAGTTCATATGAAGAAGTTGGAATTTTAGAAGTCATGAAATTGATGGTTTGAAAGTTGGATTTTTTTCATATATACATTTCAATGTTTTTAGGATTTTTATATTTTTATATACATTTTTAGAAGTAAAGAGGAGAAGAGTTTGATAAAAAAATATGTAAAATGAATTAATTAAAAATCTTTTTAGTTTTGATAAATAATGGATAATTAATGAATTATATGTGCAGTGTATTTATTTTCTTTTATGATTTTCTTCATTATCTCCCCTTACTTTGTTGTTTGTCAACCAATAAATGTTGACTTGGTCTCTGGAATTAGGTTATATAAATATATCCTTCAGTTGTATTTATATTGTATAGTCATATTGTATACATACACATATTTACAGTCTGTCTTCTTTTTCCTTTCTTTTCTTTCTTAATTTATTTACATGTTTTTAATGCATAAAATTGCATTTTTTATTTATGAGTAATGTTTTGATAAGAAATGAAAATTAGTGAGCATTTACATCCATTTGTTAAGGGTTTTAAGATAAAATGCACAAGAAAAGTTAATGAGTCATGGATTCATCAGCTTCCGACCATGCTTCTCTTTGACATGTGCAACCACTACACCGACAATGGAATTCTCTTTCTCCAAGATGTCTTCAGAGGACTTCAATGAAGATATCACCTCAATGTTTTCAAGCTCAACTATTCATATGGTACTATACCAAAATGTTGATGAAAGACTTGGGTAAGGACTGCAGATTGAAGTCGAACTGCATATCTACATCCATCTGTGCCCCAAGGCATCAAGTTTAGAGAGATAACCAAACATTTTGATTATGTGTCTCAAACCAAAGTCCCCTCCTACATCTTGCAAAGAGTAAGTTCTTCATGATATTATAATGTTGATTGTGATTTACATCACCGAACATCTATTTCAGATTCAACATTATGTCATAGGTAGTGTCCATGTCCACATGTTGCTTCTGAAGCACATTGGATAAAGACGCCAGATATAACACCTAGCCAATGAATTATCTTCATCATATTTTTTATTATATTTAAGTTCTTACAATGTCGTAGGTGTGTGTGCATTTTTATAGGGAGCACATAGCTGATGCGCTTCGTAGAGAGAACAAGCTCGAAATTACAAATCCAGTTCGAATAATTTAGTCCGGTCAATTGGTTGACCTCTAGAAGCATGTTGAGCGGGTTAATGGATTTCATATCTGAGATCAAGAATTAACTTATTACAACATATAAATAATTATATATTCGAATTTAAATTCTTTAATTAAGGATTTTAAATCAAAATAGTCTTGCCTTTTAAACTTTGAAAGTTCATTCCCTTTTTAACTTTCAAAGAAAGAGATATACTAAACGTTATATCTCTAGCAAGATCCGGGATCTCCCTTTTACCTTTATTACACCTCAATAATATGAGAAAATGTAACTTAGGTAAAGGAAACAGAAATTCATTTCTCCTTTCAAGTCCAACTTGCATTTCTCAATTCAGTCTAACACTTGGGACCACCACCTATAAGGTTATGTTGACCCGTTGTTAATCGAACCAACCATCAACTGGAATGGAACTCGCTATGTGCAATCCAATACCTTGTCAATTATACGAGAAACAATACTGGGGTCCTATGCATACAGTTGTACTATTTTGAGAACCAAAGATCACGATCCATGTGCGTCTGTATGTAGGAGCTATGACTTTGTGTAGGCATCTCTAATGTACAATCCATGGGGACAAAACCCTTCTCGACATGAGACCATAAATGTCATTTATATGATTCTTCATATCTCATTCAAATTTTAATTAATCATTATTAATCATATTCATTATGATTAATTCTTCCAAGGGAAATACAGCTCTCTTTATAATAGAATTTTTATTTTAATTGGATTTAATTAAGTTAATCATATTAAATTAATTATCAATCTAATGCTACAAACGAACAATTAAAATTTGTTCGATATTACTATATAGTATTAGCTATCACGAGTGCATATGATTTTGATTTTTTAAGTAATTAAAGTACAACTTGTCTTACTCATATTACTCTTTCCTTATGATGGATCTGACTAGATGCTCGATTAATGTTTGGAGGTATAATTCCCTGATATGCAATGTGCTAATTCAGAAACCATGCCATTATTCTCAATCTAGACAGCTTCAACATCATGATTCGGAATAATAAAAATTGAATCAATGTACTTACAATTTTATAGATCATTCCTTTGATGAATAGCGAGATACTATATATAGTATACACTCAGTTCATCTTAAAATATTTTTAAGGCCTTGAATTTCTAGTCATATCAAGAAAACGTGTTTTAATTATGCATGTAAAAGTTGACCTACAACTATTGTAGGTTAAACTAAGGTTTTGTCACGAAACATTCATTTAATGGTGATTGTTGTTTTTAATTCAAATATTTACATAAATATGTGAAGCATTAATTAATCATGTTAAATTAATTATTTCTTTATTGAAAGTAAATGATAATTACATTAAGAAAGTTCTTGTGATGATCCAATCATTTTCTGACCCATCTCCAGTAAATATGGAATATATAGGGCAAACGGAATCAGAATCACAAAAAATAAATCCGTGTTATTTATTGATTTAATTATATCTTAATTATTGTGATTCTAACATGTTTCATGACTGTAAAACAGTATCCAAAAATTAATTTGTTATAGATTCAAAATTACATTCAAAAATAATTTCACTACGGGAACTTTTCGAATCTAAAACAATGCACCTTTGATGCCAACTTTTGGAAAATATTTTGGTGTCATATTTAGGAATTATAAATACATTTAAGTACTCAAAAAATTCATTCAAATAGTATGCAAACAATATCTTTTCATTTTAATGAAAAATGATTCGAAACAAGGATCATATGCATAAACTACAAGTCCACGCGCATCTGATATACAAAACCTTATTCCCTTAAGGTTGGAATCAAATTCAAGATGTTTGACCAAATCTCTGATACCACTTGAAGTCTAAGGTTTAGTCCTTATAGCATTATGGATGCTAGAAAATCGCATCACATGCAATCAAGATCAACTGGTCATACTAGTTGCATGGGGAAGCAGAAATTAAAAAGTTAACAAAGATGAAATCATATTATATGAGAGAATTTCTTATATCATTTCATCAATATCATAAATGTGTAAAAATATTACCTCCTGAAGTGTGTTTGTGATCGTGTATCAATAATGAAGAGACCACTTGTCTCAAGTCTGGTCCAACGAAGGATGTATTTGCGGACACGTGGTTGAGACACGTGCTTCTCACAATCCGAGTTGATGATTCCAGAATGAAATCTCTTGATTTTATCTAATTAAATATGTAGTTTTCCTCATGAGCATGAAGTAGCAAATAAGGCGGAGATCCACGGGCAATCAATCTAGCAACACAAGGGTAGCACGACGACGAAGTGCTCTCAATGACCACAAAGTAGACAGCCACAAGGGTTTAGAGAGAGGATCTTTGGATGTGTATGAGAAGAAGAGAGAGAGTGAGAGAGAGGTTATTTTATTTCAACTTGTGCAATAGAAATATCTAGGGCTAGCCTTTGTTTCATAATAAATTGGATGGTGGAGGTACACTCCTAATTGAAATCAATGGCCATGATTTTATTGCACAAAATTTACAACATCTAACTAATTTAAAATAAAATAAATATTTTAAGTAATATAAAAAAATTTAAATTCAATTAAACAATTTGTATGGGATAATATGGAAATGGAGTGGAACCTACTTCCATAATTAGTGTCGACGGCCACCATGGAGAGATTCCCCATGTAGTCTTCAACTCCTGATAATGAGAGGACTTCGCCTCCTTCCAATTTTGATGAGATCTAATATCTCAGCAATTATTCCACATGTGCAACAACTATTATTGCTTAAATTCTCACCAAAATAGTTCAAATAATTTTGTGACAATTTCAATAATGCTATTGACAATTATGAATCATGTTAAACCACTCAATATGAAATGTAAATTACATTTAAAATTAATTGTACAATATGAACTCAATTCACATTAACATTTAATTTGTAAATCATTTTTACGGTTAAATCTCTTCATGATATAATAAATGATATTTATAATATTTATGATTATTGTGGATAGTGATATCCACATTAATCATATCTTTGATAACTAGATCTCATTTAATTATCTTAAATGACTCTTCTCATGTGTCTAAATGTTTTCACCACATTCACACTATTCACGATAATTAAATCACATTTAATCATCAATTTTCCAATGCCCATATATATTTTCAACAATAGAATTATTCTTGAACTCTTTTAAGAACATTGTGCCTTCTTCGAGGATACTTGGATACAAGGATAGGATGATTGTACATTACATGTATAGTGATTTGTATATTGAGATCTTATCTCATATCCAGTCTTTGTGACATCTCAAAGATGGTTGATTTAATCAAACCATAAATCTGATATTCTCATTGCATCTGAATCACATTTAGATCAATGTCCAACATTTGGACTAAGATCATATTACTAATCTTTTAAGAGGAGTCACTAAAATCCAAACATGTTTAGACACTTCCTCAGAATGGAAGTGTCATGGTTATACAATTATTTACGATCATATCACCCTTGAGTATTCCTAATACCGATACATCCACATACTGGAATAGAATAATCCCAAACTTTTAGATCAAATTTGAGATGTCTTCTTTAGGGTTTTATAATTAAGTTTCTCATTTGATTATTCGGAGTTGATATCGACCATATGCTTTGTGAAAGAATATATCATACCTATAGAATCTGTCATGCTTTCAAAGTAAGATGACCACGTATGGAATTTGGTTGGTCCAATATCTCATGAGTGAGCTTATGTCTTCCGGTTTAGTAGTGAACATATATGATCCCTTTGAGAGATCATATTACTCATAAGCCCTTGTATGCACACCAGAATGACAGTGTATAGAATTTGATTAGGTCATCAATCTAATGGTCTTCCTAATTTACATACTTAGATATATAGTAATACATTTGTCTCCGGTCAAAGGATGTGTGTCTATATCATGACAATATAAGACATATGTCTTGGTTATCTCAATCTTGTTAAGTCAACTCTTTGACCAAACTTATCTAACACGTCTGAATTTCTATTCATATGTAGAGGACTGGCATCAAGGGGTCAGTTAGATATCAACCTTTGGAGAAAGATTGGCATCTCCTTCTCAGGCTAGAGATCCTTTCATAATAATCATTTCATGGTGCTTGAGGAGTCCTCAATATAACTCTTTAGATATCATCCAAGCACCATACCTTACGATTAAACCACTAAATCAACATTTGTATGATTATTAAGATGGCCATGTGAAACATGTGAAATCAATGTATCTAACATCGAGTCTGGGAGGGAATGTGGTGTCTGACAAGTCGTATCCGACCATCATTGTATCAGCGCCTCTTTCGATTGTCGACAATCAACTCAAATGCAATATCAACAATTAACCCACAACATTGATTAAGAAACAAATATAGATGAGCAAAAATTTATTATACCCTATAAAGAACATGTATAACATGCAAGTAGTAGGGTTCAAACCACTGAGAGCAATACTCTAGGATAGGTATAATTATTATCAATTAATAACTAAAGATAATTATTTTTATGTATTTTCTACTTTTTATTTTTTATGGGTCTTTTAGATCTATTTATTTTTATGTGTTTTTAATTGTAATTTATATTTTTTTTCTAAATTTCTAATTTTTATTTTCTTATTAATTTTGCAATTTTTTATTTACTTTTTTTATTTTATGGCATAATATATATATGAAAATAATAGGTACTATAAATAATATATAAGGATATAAAATAAATAAAAAAATATGTAGAGAAACATAACTTTTTTAAAAGTTTTAAATAAAAATATAATAGATATTTTAAGTAATAATAATGTGTTGTGTATATATTATATAAGATACAAGTAGTCTACATAGGGCTTAATACATTTCTATATATTAATATATTCAAAATTCAAAAAATAAAATATTTTTATGTTTTTAATAATTTTGTTTGTGTTTTTATTTTAATATAATGTTTTTTATCTTTTATGTATTTTTAAAGTATTAAAAATACAAAAAAGAGTATATAGACCACATTATTTTGGTTATTAAAAATAGAAATCCAATAGTTCCCAATACTATTTTAATATGTATTATATAATATAAATAAATATATGAAATAGAAAAATACTTTTTTGATTTTTGTAGATTTTCTATTGATTTTTATAGGGTCTTTAGGATGTTGTAATTTTTGGTGTTTTCCTTTTATATATATTTTTTTGTAGTTAATAAAAGTAATAATATGTGTACTATATTTTTTATTATTAAAGGTATTTCTCTTTTTTTGTATTATTAATATAATACGGGAAAATAAGGTTCTATTTGACTTTTAATAAATGGGAAAATACAATAAAATTCTAAATAAAAAATGGGTTGCATCTACATGAGTTGAAGCATCTACTACATTTTTTGAAATAATAATAGTGTACAAGAGCTATTTAACAAAACCATAAATGCATAAAATGAAATGCATAGTCTGATAGGGATATTTACAATAAAAATAAAGATAAGGGTTTACAAATGAAATACCTATAAAATATGACACTTATATTACACGTTTATGGACTAAACTTAAATAACAAAAGCTGGCAGGAATTTTATGCAAAATCCTAGGCACCAAACATGGGGAGACCATGTGAGGTTACCTGGCGAAGGATCTAAAAGTAATTTAAATAAAATATAAGGGGTCCATGCAAAATATTACAAAATAAATGAATAGAAAATAATAGATTATAAACTAAATTTTAATACAAAATGTATAGGTTGTGTGGATGCAAAATACTCCTTATTGTGCATGATCCAACGGTGCTGACGAACTCACTTGGATGTGTGTCACTTATTGGATTGTGGATACCCCTTTAGGGATGAGGTCTTGAGATTAGATCATACAGGAGATCTGATGGTGGATGCTTGGCTCGATCCAACAGTTAGCAACAAAATTGGGGTGACCTCTTGATAGGAAGATTGGAGAGGTGGCTGAATGTCCTCACAAGAATAATGGGCAGCTACTCCTTTGATTGTAGAAATTGTGATCCTCTGATCGTCTTCTTCACTGATGAGATATGCAGTGGCTTCCTGCAAGTATTATGTAGATGGTAGTGCGCTCATAAAGTTTCGGGTCTCGCTAACGAGATATATGGAGCTTAGTTTGTCATGACCTGCTTGGAAATGAAGTACTGCATCGAATCACCTCTGGATGAGGTGCTCTTGTGGCAAGGACATGCATGAAACCATTGGGGACATTATGGTAAAGGCTCCAGGCCTTTTATTTGGTGGAGTAGAGTCGAGATGAGGTAGAGTGGGTGCTCTCCGACAAAGGATGGAGGATGGAAAGTAGTGGACTCAATATAAGGGTATATTGAGGTGATCTAGGGGGAGACAGGTATGGAGACGTTGCTTCAAAAGGTAGTGGCAGTGGTAGTTGGTCGAAATAATGCATGTAAAATGGAGATGATGGCCAGAGCATTAGAGCTCTTTTAAATTTAACCAATTGATCTAAGAGAATAAACAACATTAAATGTGAGAAAAATGTACTGGAAATGGCATCTAGAACTAAAATAGACCTAGGAATGCTAAGAGAATAAGTAGCTTGTACCTACAAAGCAGAAAACAAAATCGCCAAGTGCGAAGCTCCGATGAAGATGGAACCTCCTCCGATCAACTTCCTCCTCATTTTGGTACACGGAGCGTCACCTGCTATCATCAAGGGCAAGATCCTCAAGCAAAAACGAGTTAGATGAATATCTAAAAGTCAAACCACTAAAAATGGAGGATGAAGGAGTTATTTATACACAGGCAAAGAGGGCTTTAGAAATTAGGGTTTTCACGTGACTCAATGTATGGCTAACCAAGGCGAGGACTAAACATGGAAGAGGGATGGGTCGACAAGATTTTTCATGAAGAATGCACAATTCATCGAGCAATGTATAACAACAACAATAAAAACAAAGCCTTTTTCCCACATTAAGTAGGGTTGGCTTCATCGATTCTTTGCCTCCATTCAGATCTATCTTGGGTCATTCTCAGGCTTAGATCCAAAAAACTAAGATCCCTTTGTATAGTCTCATTCCAATACTTCTTGGGCCTTCCTTACCCTCTCTTAGCCATCTCAACATCCCAAAATTCACATCTCTTAACTAGTGCATGAGCTGACCTCCCTTCCAAATGGCAAAACTACCTTAAGCGGTTTTCTCACATCTTATCCTTGATCAGAGTAACACCAACTTTCATTATAATTGCATCATTCAGAATATGATCTTTACACTAGGTCCACAAATCCACCATAGCATTTTCGTTTCTGCTATTGACATTCTCTACACATGTCTATGGTTCACATGTCAATATTCAAATCCATAGAGCATAACATGTCTCACGGATGCGTTGTAGAACTTTCCTTTAATTTTCAAAGGAATTTTCATATCATAAATAATAGCAGAGGCTCCACTCCACATTGGTCAGGTAGCATTTCATTCTATTATAACATCTTCAACAATTTTCCCATCATGTTGCGAAATAGATCCCAGGTATCTAAAAGAATTCTCCTCTGAATGTTATCATCACCAATCTTCACCTTGATTCCTTCATCATTTCATCCATCATATCAAGAAAGGTATCTTGAGAAAAAATTAGGGAAGAAGATCTACCCGTACGCTCTGATAGTTTAGATGTAGGGGACGAACAGTTGACTAATGACTCAACCAAGGATTGGCACCCATTAGTCCATGTCAGCCCAAATCAGGATAAAAAAGGGAATAATTCACTTGCTAAATCAATTAAGAATAGTTAATTATTTTATTAAAATTTCCTGAAAATGTGGAAGTCGTTTTTTTTATTTTATGTACTACATTTTAGGTTATTTTTATTTTTTTGACCAACTTATATATTAGGTGTTAATTTTTACATGTGCATACATAGGTATAAATACATATATTTACAATATATGTTTGTTTTGTATTTGATATTCTATCATAGTATTTAAATTTTTTTATAGATTTATAATATATTTAAATACATATTCATATGTTTTTACTTCATTTTTTATTTTATTTGTTCTCTTTAATAAATAATGGTATGTGGTTTATAGGTATAGTTTACATATATATTACAATACTTTATTTATTTTAATACAATTTCATATTTTTATGTTATGTTTATGTTTTTATTGTATTTTAAATAATATTTACAAATATATAAAAATATAGTAATGATAAAAATATAAAGAATGAATATATTGAATATAATATACAAGTATATAGTACAATAGGGACCTAAAAGCCAACTTTTGTATCTTAACTTGATTTTAATTGAAACCCCGTCATTAAATAGATAATTAAAGTTTATGAACAATAAAGGTAAATTTGGTCAATTTTGACTTCGTATGGAGAAGATATAGGTCTGGAAAGTTTTGTTTGCAGCTTTTTGTTCTAGTGTCCCGGATGTACTGTGTATTATTTTCATGTGAAATATGTTTTGTATTTTTCTTTATATTTTTATATATAACTTTCATGTTGAGGGTTTTATTTTTTGATATATAAAAAATAGAAAATAAAATAAGCCACTAATGGCCATCTATTGATGTATAAAAACTAGAATTTTTAAGTGTTTTTTATACAATTAATCTGCCCTATCTCCCCCTACTTTATTCATGGTTGACCAATTCAATATTGGCCTAGTCTTGGGTCTATGGTCATTCAGTGTCTTTGACACTTCATTTCTTTTTTCATTTCTTTCCTTTATTCTTTTATTTAAGAATTAAATACATGTAAATAAATAGTATTTAAAGATCAATAATTGAGCGCTATTTTGTACAAACTAATTTATTTACATGAATTTAGCTAGGTATTTAAGGTCAAATGAAAGAATAAAGGTGATGAAATGGAGATTCATCTCCCTCATGTCCTTTCCTTTTCTAGCCCCTAGCAAACACTTATGACAATGAGTGCAGAAAAAGAAAATAAAGAAAAGAAAAAGAAAGAAACTTGGAATGATTTTTTACTCTTAAACTTGTCTTGATAATTTCAAAGTTTGGATCTTAGTTAAGACCTTTATATTCTTAATGTGTTTGGAACCCCATTAAGGTTAGGAAGTATGACTCAATAGACCTTAGGTTCCATGCTCCTTTATCCAATTCAATTCATAGCCATGTCATATCGTCATCTCAGTCACATACTTTTGCAACCGTAATATAACAGGTACCATGTGTATGGATTGAGATAGCTCCTCCCAGATAAACAGTTGAACTATCAAGTGGTCTCCTCCTTTGGAAACTCATCCTCAGGGGGATGGATATTTCCTTCTAATTTCAAGTGTGTGCTAGTTCACAACCGAAGGGGGGGGATTTATAAGAATGGGAAAAGAAGTGGAAATGGACTAGTGTGGTCGGGTTTCCTTGTGAAACCCGGCCATTTTAACCGAGTCTTCATCAAGAAGCAAGCCTTTTCTAGAAGCTCAATATTTTTCGAATTTTTGGTATAGGCTTCTTTTTTGTTATTTTCTTTGTTGGCATTGCTCTGCATTATGGTTTTACCTCGATAGATATAGAATATTTTGTTCTGCCCATATTTTCTTATCTTGAAAAAAGTTGTGCTAGCAGACCATTCCTCATCTGAAGCTTTATTTCGTCTAGTCTCCAATCATTAGATCTCCATTCTATCAGAGGTAGTGAGTTGAAGTACTGGTTTCAATAGTCCCTACGAATGGTTCTTGAACCATCCTTGATGAAGCGGCCTAGTATTGACCTGACTTAGACGCCATGATCTTTCAACAATCCATCTAGTTTGAGTTAAGTGTTAAGTGTGAGGTCTCTAGTCAAGCCATTGTCTCAAGAGTTGTAAAGATGACATGAAGGGTTCTAGTTAGACACATTGAATCGACTCATGAACACAATCTCATAAAATCTAAAGAATTAAGTCAAAGCGAACTGAAATGTTTCAAGCCTAATCCTTAATGGGATCCTCTAATTAAGTGATTAAGGTCTAGATCAAGATCCAATCTTATGAATATTTTTAGACTTCTTCAATTGTCATTATCACTCTGAAAAAAGTAGATGTTATATAATGCAAGAAAATCTTTTTGTAAAACTATGCTCTGGTTTTGAAACTTTTTATGGATTTTGAAATTATTTTGTAAATTTTATTTAATTTTTGAAAACATTTTGCAAATTATTATATGTTTTGAAAATTTTAATTTTTTAGGGATTTTTGATAAAAGTTAGTGGAAGAAATATGTGCAACTATTTACACTGATGTACGTGCATATTTACAAGAATTGAGTGCAGAATTTACACTAGGAATTTTTCACAAGTTAAGTGTTAGTTGCAGGTTATATATACAAGTTTGGCACATGCATTTGCATAAATAATTTTATTTTCTATAATTATGTACATAGTTCTGAAAATAGTTTGAAGGAACTTTTACAAATATTTTGAAAACTTTATTTTGTAATTATATTTGACAAACAATTTACAAATATTTACAAAATTTTAAAATCATTTTGCAAAGATTTTTCAAAGTATAGATAGATTTTTCAAAAACATTTACAACCATTTTCGAAATCACTTGCAAATTGAATTTTCAAAATTTTTATTCAAAGAAATCAAACAAATTTTTGCAAATATTTACAAAAAGTTTGGCAAAGGTTTGAAAACATTTTACAAAACATTTTCCAAACGATTTTCAAATGATTTTTCAAGTCATTTTACAATCATTTTTCAAATTATTTTAGAGAACATTTTTAAACTTTTTTATTAATCATATTTACACAGAATTTTGAACAATTTTATACATATTTAGAATGTAGTATTACAAGTGATTAGTCGTATACCCTTACAAAGTACGAGTTATGGAAAAGTATATACAACATTAATGTGACCCCTTATACTTAGCATGAGTTATGTCCTCTTAGTGCTCAAAGAGAAAAATGATTACATAACTCATGCTGACGGAAAGTCTATACTACAACTATTAAACGAATGAGAAATCGATCGTCCATCGTATACTTAGTATCAACTAATCCTAAGTATAGCCGACTATATATATAATGGAGATGATCGAAGATGAGAATGTATAGTTCAACAGCTCATTATGTATCTCCCTATACTTAGGAAAAAGATCCATGGGGATAGAGCAAGAGTCAACAAGTGAGGAGAAAAGCGAGTTAATCGACAGAAGTAAGTAAATAAAATAAATATGAAAGGATGAACAATATCACTCCCCTATACTTAAAGTAAGAGATACCTAAGTATAAGCAATGACAAGAGTGATGAGATGGAACAAAGAAAGAACACTCGGCTCCATTGCCCCTATACTTAGGATAAAGCAAATTCTAAGCAAGTCAAACACATAGATCAAGGTGGACGAGAAAAACAATAGATGGAAGTAAATAAATGAAAAAGAATATACAAGTTGAAGAATATACAATGATCAAGAAGGTAGAAACTTTATCTTCTTGCATGATCGTTGAGGAATGGATCTAATAAGGTGCGTGTTGATACCGGGGTCAACAGCTGATGAAGCCCAATCAGGATCGACGTGGTGGAAATCCTCAGTGGTCTCAAAATGAAAAGGCACAAACTCATCAGTTGAAGAAGTAAGGTTAGGTCCGTCCTGGGAAGTCTCTGCTTTTTCTTCCCTCCACTGTAAGGTATCTATAGAGTAAGTGTTGCAGATCAAATCAATAAATCACCTCACACAAGTAGAGAGGGCATAAAATTTTATACTTTCTGATTCTTCCCCCTTGAAGAGGAATTCTCGAGTCGCAGTTTCATCCATGGTATAGAAAACATCTCTAATCTTACCAGCAAGGTCATAGATCTATGAGTCGGCTTACACATGTACACTCTCATCAGGTATGGGTTTCTGATTGCTAGTGGGTGAAGTTATCGTCTCAATCAACACACTCTCATTGTGGGAATGAAATCGTATATCTCTAAATCCATAATTAATAACGGCCTTTGTCGTAGCAAGGAAAGGCCGACCTAGGATGATTGGAGTATGCTCCACAGAGGTGGAGGTCTCCATGGGCAATACAACAAAATCCATAGTGTAGCTCATTCCCTAGATATGAATGACAACGTTTTCAAGAATACCCTTCGACCTCTTATTAATCGGTCTATAAATTGATAGATCATCATTGCTTTCTTGAGAGGCCCAAGATTCAGTGTCTAGCCAAATGAGAAGGGTATTGTGTTAATTGATGTGTCGTTGCCAAGTTGAGTGTGATCAAAATCATCATGTACATAAGGATGACTAGAATCAATCTAATGTCATCCTCAAAGGATGGGTGGATGGGAAGTGCGTCTGTGTGGGAGAAGTGGGTGGCACAGGTGCCCTCTCATCACAGTCAGTCTTGGTTAGGTGTCTCATGTTATTGTTTTTTTTTATTTTTTTTATTTTTCTCATTTTTATGAATTTTTGGTGATTGTTCTCTCCCAAGGGTGGTCTCTCTTGAATCTGTGACATCAGAAGATGAAGCGACAATATGAATCTTATTTAGATCAATGAGGTCATCTATCCTCTATTGCATTTGCTTCACTACCTAGGTCATGTAGTCAAAAGTGGTGTCCATGAGAGGTGAGTCCAACAGCTCAGTACCAGGTGGGAAGGATGGTGTGACTATGGTGGTGGAAGATAGTCAAAATCTAGTTGGTGAAACTATGGGTGTGATGGATATATACAAAAAGAAAAATCATGATAATACTCCTCCTGACAAAATGAAAAAGTGAGAGAAATCTGTAAAGTACAGATAAAAAAGATTCTCCAGTCAGCCATCCTAGTTTTCAAGACGTAAGGATCGGGGAGAGAATGATGGTAAAGAAAAAATATGAAGGAAAAAGGTATAAATGCATAGAGTGATCAAATACACACAAAAAAACACAAATAAAAAAACTGATCAATTCACCTACTCAACGCCGTGAAGACTGTGAAGGTCATGCCTTTTATCTTTTCAATTTTAGGGTTAGGTGACAAAGAAAATATTTACAAACTCACAGGTGCAGTCACCTAGAGTGGTTGTGTTCCAGTTGGTGTAGCACACCAACTAGAACATCAGACCACTTCATATAAATTAGGAGGCAAGTGCTTAAAGCAATAACATGGCCCAAGAGCTGATCAAAATGCTTAAAGTACAAGTCCATCTTTGGAGGATCTAATCCTTATGTGTATGTGCATCACTTGGTATGGAGTGTACCTATGATAATGAGGGGGTTAATCTCCCCCAAAACAGTGATATTTGTCCTTTACATTTAGTTTTAGCGTCAAATATAATTAGCAGTACTAATTTTATAGGTTATCACTTTTTTGGTCTTTTTAAAAATAAAAATATAAAAATGTGTGATTCCTTTTTATTTCCTGAATTCATAAACATAGGAAGGAGTTTGGAAAAGTCGATGCACGAAAAATCAATGGATGCAAATGTTAGAGATAGGGATATGTAACTACTCTAGCATCCTACATGCAAGATGATCCACATATAAAAAGAAATCTATCCTATATGTATGCAAGCGGGAACCATCCTAGTAGGAACTTCTACTCTTTAAGCATGAATTTAAGAATTTAACTAAGTCCAACGATCTATTAGAACAAAATTCTTTTAAGTGTGTAGACGTAGTCTACTTGGACCACCAAATAAAAATTCTAAAACTAGGATCTTCAACCACACAAAACAAAGAAAAAGAAGGCGAAAAACTCAAAACATGATAAACAAAAGAAAACAAGTGGAAAAATGGGGAGGGTAAAAGGTAGAAGGCGAGAAAAACACGTAAAAACTTAGCAAACCCTTAAGGTGAACAGACACCTGATGAAATGGGTCTATAAGTATCCAAGAGTCCATAGAGTAAATTATTACAATAATTTACAAAATCTCTCTCTCACATACACAAAATAAGAAAATAGAACTGCACTAAAGCAAGTTTTCTCTTCTCCTCAGTCTTCTCTCATGCTCTCTCTTGCAAACAAGTAAGGAAGGGACCAAATTCCACTTTGCTTAGCAACCTAGGCCTCCTAGAAGTTTGTCCTCACCTAGCGGGCCCTTACAGAAAAGTCAGCACCAAGAGGTGATTAGAATATATAGATACATACTCAAATAAAAGAAATAAAAACAGATAAAAAACCTGATGATATACAATATCCTATCCTATGCATTGCTCCCCATCAACGACACCATTTGAAGCATAAGATTTGATGTGTCTAACGATCGATCTTAGAGGACCTAGGGTGTCTGACTAGTCGACCCATCAATCATTGTATTGGCGCCTCTTTCGGCTCTTGACAATCAACTCAAGTGCAATCTCAACAAATTAACACAAAATAATGATTAAGCAATAAATGTAGATGAGATAAAATTTGTTATACCCTACAAAGGATGTGTACAGTACACAAGCAATAGAGGTAGATTGACTGAGAGCAATAATTGAGGATAGGTATAAATATTATCAATTAGAAACTAATAATAATTACTTTTGTGTATTTTTCTACTGTTTAATTTTTGTGTGTTTTTTAATATATTTAATTTTTATGTGCTTTCAATTGTTTTATACTCTTTTTATTTTTACATTTTTATTTTCTTTCTAATCTTGCAAATTTTTAATTTCCTCTTTATTTTATAATATAATATATATTGTAATAATAATAATAGATACCATGAATAATGTATGTAAGGATATATAATAAATAAATATATAGAAATATATACAGGAATAAACTTTTTATTTTCTAAACGTTTGAAATATATAATAGATATTTTAAGTAATAATAATAAGTAGTATATATGTAATATAGGAAATATATAGTCTATTTAAGGTTTTATAGTTAATATATATAACTATAGTCAAAATTCAGAAAATAAAATATTTTTGGGTTTTAAAAATGTTTATATATTTTTGTGATTTTTATTATAATTTTTGCTAACTTTATGTATTTTTAAAGTATTAAAAATATCAAATTAATGAGTATAACATATAGACCATCTTGTTTTCAACATTAAAAATGTATAATAAGTCTAAAAGTTCCCAAAACTATTTTTAATATATACTATATAATACAAATAAAGATATGAAACAGAAAACTTTTTTGTATTTTTGTATTATTATTACTGATTTTTATAGGTTTTTAGGGTTTTGCAAGTTTTAATATTTTCCTTTTATGTTTTTTGTGATTTTTGATCAATAACTATTATAAGTAATAATTATATACATTATTTTATTGTAATATTTAAAGGTATTTTTATACTTTAGGCTTAGACAGGGAAATAAGGCTCTTATTTAATTTTTAATAAATTAAAAAATACAATAAATGTTTGAATCAGATTATAGATGTGAATCTGCATGATTTAAAGCATTTACTATATTTTTACAAATAATAATAGCACACAAAAGCTATTTCATAAAATTAAAAGTGCACAAAAAATACATAGTCTGATAAGGGTATTTTTGTAATAAAAATAAAGAGAAGGGTTTGCACGCAAAATACTTAGAAAATATAACACTCACATTACATATACTAAGCTTAATAATAAAAACCAGCGGGGCTTTTATGCAAAAAAAACTCAAGAACCTCACGTGGGGGGCATATGAGGTGACCGGACAAAGGATTGATGAATCCATTATTCATCATCTTAATATCTTGATCTTAGCAAAATCCCTGATAAATTCTCAATTAAATGTCCATAAAATAAATAAATTAACAAAATGACTCTTATAAATAAAACACATTAAATATTGTATATTAGATAGTACAAAATACATTAGAAATAAAAAGCCGCAAAATTAAAGATGTTTTTCACATGTAAATAGCCCAAAACTTCATGTATTTTTAATAATTTTATTTCAACTTCTTTTTGGCTAATTTTTTCTCTAGCTTGTTCATAAAAATGTATATAAAAATATAAAAATACAAAAAAACAAATTTCATCTCAAATAAATGCTCCTAGATCCCAAAGAGAAAAAGTCGTAAAGTCCAACTTCGAAGTCAATTCCCACTCCGTATGAACTCTGAATTCACCAAACTCACTTTCAAATTTCAAGTTAGAAAATTATCTATCTAATGGAATTTATTTCATTAAAATCGGAGCTCATTTGCAAAAGTTGGATTTTGGGACCTAGATGTACATCGTATATTATGTATTTATTCATTCTTTCTTCATTTTTATTTTATCTTTCTCAATTACTTAAAAATCCAAAAAAATCATCATTATGTTGTATGTTTAATATAGTATTTAATTTTTTGTTTAAATATCTCTTATTAAAAGAAAAAAATACATATTAGAAAAACAAACAAAAAAATGTACATGTTGTATGTATTCCTTTGTAAATTCTCCACTATTTTTCCTTCTTTATATTTTTGTTGTATTTAAAGTAGTCTACTGTATATCATTATTTACTTTATAATTTAATTCCCATTCTCTACAATAACTTCTCTTCTACCACCAATCTCCATTCAACTCCACCATTTTTTAATAACCTCCCATTCAACACCTTGAATAATACAACCTCCCATTCAAGTCCACCACTTTAATAACTACTCATATCTTCTCTTTATATGCATCCCATCCTCCTCATTTTGCACTTGATCCATCTTTATGTGAGGAGAGCCTAGTTCCCATAGTTGAATCGGTGACAGCGAAACAATCGCGGTCGAGCGACGACAACCCTCTGTCCGATGAGATCTGTTGGCTTTTTGGCCAACATCGCAGTATCTGTGCGTTGCTCGAGCTCATCGTTCGCAGGTGATTTGAGCGAAGACTATGCTCTCGTGAGCACATCATAGGCGACCGTCTACATCGTAGGTAATTTTATTTTCATCTTGTCATCATTTTTTATCTTTGCATTTTTAGCACTTCACATTGTGCATATTTTCATCACCATCACCACCATATTCATTATTCCCAAACCTTAAACCTTCACCACTCCATTTATCATTTTTTCTCTCTTCCTTTTTGTGTACATATTGTTCCCTATTTTAAAAAATAAAAAAATAAAAAAATTAAGTAAAAAAGAAGTTTCTTTGCATCAAATCAGTAAAAAAATTTAAAAAAATAAACGGGCCAGGCGGCACCTCCCGCCAACTCCTCCGCCGAGCAGCTCGGGCGTTGCCCCCTCCCAGCAGTCATCCCCTCCACAAGCGGCGCCGCTTGCGCCTCGCCACCCCCGCAGTCCTCCGGCCGGAAGCAGCGGTGTTCCCCGCGGTGCACCGCCCGCCCTCCTCCGCCTCTTCGCAGCGGCCCCGCTGGTGCGCCATATGCGCCTCCGCCGACTCGCCGCCCCACGCCATGAGCGGCCACCGCGACTCGCCGCCCTCCTCAGTCGTTGTGCACGACTGCGATTGACGCTGCCGCCGCCGATCCAAGCTCCCCTCCCTTCTCAGGTTCCTCCTGCGCCCTAACAGTGAGCAAGGAAGAAGAAGGTTATATAAAATATTTTTTATGTAAAAATTGCATTGTGTTTATTTATATTTTCTGTAATTACAAAAAGGTGCCTGTATATAGTTGTTTGTTTATATTGCTTACATAATTTGCAAAGACAACCCTCTGTTCATATTTTAATTTGGACATCAACTTTGCATCATTTTATTCAATGAAAAATGTCTTGATGTTGAGCAACTAGTTCTTTACCACGTGGATATTTATTTATATTTTTGTGATATTTGGGTAATTAATTAAAAGTATCTAACTGAAACTCTGCATATTTTACCCATTCTTTGCTATTAAATTCATATCGGACACATAGTTGCTCTAAACATTTTACAAAAATCAGAAATGATGCCTTAACGTACGTTCTAATTACTCTCCAAATTTCATACAAAATAGAATTGTCGTATGCCTGAAATAAATTGCGGAGTAATTTTTGTATTTGATTTTTATTTAAATCCACGTACATCATTTTTGCAAAATTTCAAATCTCATGTATTGCACATAAAAATGCCTTTTGAGATAATTTACACTCTGATTATTTAATAATGTGGATTTATTAGGAATTAATTACTTGCAGTCACTCTTTTTTCACTAGAAAATCCATAAAAAATCATATTTTGTCAGAAAATTCCAAAAATATTGCTGTAGTATCTTTGCATCATGTTTTCATTGCAGTAAAATTTTCATGATTTTTGCTTACTGTTTGTGTGAGAAATTGCGAAAAAACCTGTAAAAAGCATGTATGTTTTAATTGCCGCATTTTAACCCCGAAAATTCTAAAAAAAATCTTTTGCATGCATCACTGGAATAAGATCCTAGGAAAAATATAATTTGGCTGAATTGAATTGATTTGATATTAAAAATTAATTTGGCCGAGTTGTGTGTTTTCTTTTGTCTTGCTTCATCCACATTTTGCATTTGCAATTTGTTTTTGCATAAAAAATATAAAAAAATGCATTGGAAATCTAGATCTTAAATTTTCGAATTAACTCTAAAGTTGTTCCTTTGCCTCCCTGTGTTCGACCCTGGACTTACCCGGGATATAAATTAAAGCCGAGCCCTCTTCACGGAGATCTTGGCTCGATTCTGATTGATTCGCTAAGTACATGTATTACAACGTACCCAAATTAAAACACGTATTTAGCGACTCCTCAAGGACCTAAGCGTAATTTAAACAAAATATAGGGGGCATGCAAATATTACAAAATAGATGAACAACAAATGAAAGATTATAAATTAAATTTAAATATAAAAATGAAGAGGGAATGGATGCAAAATACCCCTTACCCTGGACTGTCCAATGGGCCTAATAGACTCACTTGGACGCATATCGCTCGTTTAACGGTGGATACTCCTTCGCGGATGAGCACTCGAGATTAGATCTTGCTAGAGATCTGACGGTGGTTGCTCGGCTCGATCCAACAGTCAGCAACAAAACTATGGCGACCTCCTAATCAAACGGTTTGGGAGGTGGCTAGATGAACTCCGAAGAACAACTGGGAACTGCTCCTTTGATCATCAAAATATTGAGCCTCCAATCGTCTTGATTGATGATGAGGTACTTACTGGCTTCTTACAAGTTTTCCACAGCTGGTAGTGCTCTCGGAAATGCCTGGGTCTCGTTGAGGAGAGACCTGGAGCCCAATTTGTCACGGCCTACCTAGAGATGAAGTACTGCATCAAATTGCCTCCAAATGAGGTTCTACTTACTAAGGACCTGCATAAAAATCGTTAGGGCATGATGGCGAAGGCGCTCGACCTTTTAATTGGTGGAATAGAGTCGAGATGAGGTTGAGTGTGTACTCTCCGACGAAGGACGGAGGATGGAAAGCAGCAGACTCGATTTGTGGTAGATAAAGAAGATCTAGGTGGAGCGAAGTATGGAGAAGGTTCTGCAAAAGGTAGTGGTTGTGGTAGTGGGACAAACATGGTGTGTACATGTGGAGACAATGGTCGGAGCTCTAAAGATCCGATAAACTTAACCAACTGATCTAAGATAATAAATAACATTAAATACCATAAATAAAGACTGGAAATGGAAGCCAAAACTAAAATATACCTTGGAATGCTATAAAAAGAAGCAGCTCGTATCTATGAAGCAAGGAGCAGAATCGCCAAGAGCAGAGCTCCGACAACGATGGAACCTCCTCCGATCAACCTCCTCCTTGATGTGGCACGCGGAGCATCGCCTGTTGTCACCAAGGGCAATCTCTTCATGACAAGACAAAGGATCAGATGAAGATCTAAAAAGGGAACTGCCAAAAATGGAGGAGGGGGAGGGAGTTATTTATAAAGAGGAAAGGAAGGCTTCAAATATAAGGGTTTTCACGTGACTCAATGCTTGGCTAACCAAAGCAAGGGCTGTGCATGGAAGAGGGATGGGTCGATAAGATTTTTCTTGAAGAACGCAAAATGCATCGATCAACATATCATGAGCAAAAATTGGGGAAGAAGAGATACTCGCATGCTTTCACAGAGAACATAGGTTGGGGACAGATGGTTGACTTGTGGGTCAACCAAGGACGGTCGCCCATTGATTCATGTCAGCCCGAATCATGCAAAATAGTAAATAATCCACCCATTAAATCAATTAAAATTAGTTAATGATTTTATTATATATTTCTTTAAAAAATGAAAGTTGTTTCCTACTTTATGTGATATTTTTTGGTGACTTTTATTAATTTTTATCAACTTATTTATTAGGTATTAATTTTTCCATGTACATACATAGGTATAAATACAGGTATTTACATTATTTTATTTTATTTTGTATTTAACATCTCATAATTGTGTTTGCCTATTTTATATTTTATAATATATTTGAATACATATTTACATATTTTTACTTTATTTTTCTGATTCTATTTGTTCACTTAAATAAATAATTGTATGTAGATTATAGGTTAAGTATATATATTGTAATAATTAATTTATTTTAATGCATTTTCATGCTTTTGTTTTATTTTTATATATTTACAAAAATTTAAAAAATACAAGAAAGATAAAACTAAAAAGAATGAATCTATTGAATATAATATTCATGTATATAGTACAATAGGGACCTGAAAGCCAACTTTTGCATCTTAACTTCATTTTTAATGAAATCTTTAATTAAATAGAGAATTAAATTTTATAAACAATAAAGGTGAGTTTGGTCAATTTTGAGTTTCTATGGAGAAGCTACATGTTTAGAAAGTTTTGTTTACGACTTTTTGTTCTGAGTGCCATGGGTGCACTGTATATTATTTTCATGTAAGTATTTTTTGTTTTTCTTTGTATTTTTATGTAAAACTTTCATGTTGGGGGTTTTATTATTTGAGGTATAAAAATAAAATAAAATAAAATAAAATAGGCCCCTAATGGTTATTTATTGATGAATAAAAACTAGTGTTTTAAGTGTTTTATATACAATTAATCTGCCTTATTTCCCCCTACTTTATTTGTAGTTGACCAAGACAATATTGACCTGATCTCAAAGTCTAGGGTCATTCGTGTCGTTTACACTTCGTTTTTTCTTTTCTTTCTTTTATTATTTTATTTTATAATTTGTGATGAAAGAATCTATTTGAAACTATTGATTAATGATCCCTCTAATTGTGTTGTGAATTATGGGTTTTTTTGGTTTATAGATACTATATACACCCTCACATAGTTAGAGTTTTGAATGATCATCATTACTATATGACTTCCACCACATTGAGAGAGATCTACCGCATTTGCTAAGGACGTAGCGTACTTATTGATATACATTGTATATCTTGTGTTGTGATTGTTTCTTGTTTTATTAGTATTGTGTCTATTTCCTATTTATACTTATAGTACACACAACAAACTATCATCAGAGACATCATGGTCATCTAAATTGTGAGATGACATCACACAATATGAATATTGACAAGTTCATTGATGGCAACAACTTCAGCCTATGACTGGTCAATATGGGTGCCTTTCTCAAACAATATGGCATTTGTGCATCGTTGGAAAATGATAGGGAGAAGTCACTTAGGATTTAGGAGTTTCTTGTGTAGGATGAAAAGGGGAACTTAACAATCATGTTGTGTCTAGCAAGTGAGATCATTGCAGAGGTCGTCAATGAGAAGATCTTCATGAATATGTGGTTTGAGATTTGAGAGTTTATACATGATGGAGTCTCTTAGCAACAAGTTGATGTTGAAGCATCATTTCTTCTTCCTTCATATGAAGGAAGGTACTCTTGTAGCAAAAATGTGTATATCATTTAAGTAACAAAGAGACTAAAATAAAGGATGAGAATGGTACTTTGATTCAATTTTTCTACCACTTACATTGAGAACTTTGTTCCATCGTTCATAGTCGGTCGAGAGGATATAATCCTTGAATAAATTTGGTTAAGTCTCCAAACTTGTGAGCTTTATCACATGGTTTATATGAACCATGGAGACACACAAGTTGTGGGTTTGTTAATGGTCATAAAGAGAGATATGGTGTTGTAGAAAGGTATCAGAAGACAGGAAATCAAAATAATAAAACCAAACAAAATCAATCAAAGGGATTTCTTTAGGAACCACAAAGAACCAAAACATATATAAAGAGACAATTGAAAGAAGAAAGGCAAGGCCACATCATTGCACTATTGTGGCTCATAAAAAATGATTTATATGATGCATGCATACTTATTGTCATAGGTCAAATTTATTCTAAATACACATGGATTCTTAATTTGGGTTGCTCATATCACTGACCCTCCAATATACATTGGTTCTCTAGCTACAAGAACGTCAACGGTGGGACCATCGTCATAGGAGACAACATTTCATGTAATATCATCAGCATTATAACGTCTTGAAGAAATATGCTTTTCAATTCTTCTTTTTCTTCATTTCTTCTTAGGATAGTGATTCCTTCTCAAGTTCTAGTAAGCCTTATCTGCCTAAAATATTAGTCTTACATAAACACCTATACAAACTAATTATTTTTCATTAGCAAAATATATGTCCTTACAGCATAAAAGTAGTTCACAGAATGAAATCGACCAATGATTAGATCCATGTTAATTTATGGTCTCACTCTATGGTTTATCCTTAGGAAGTGTTAGACATTTCTTATGTATTTAATTATGGTTACTTAAGTTTTGTCATGATGAAGCAAACAAGTGAGATATTTAAGACTTTCAAATAATGGAATCAGAGTTCAAAGAAATTCACGTGTTTTAAACACTAACAGTATCTTGAGACCTTGTTTGTCAGAGTTCTAAGATTTTTGCGAAGAATGGAATAGCTGCAAGACACCGTTCTAGCAGGGATACACCGCAATAGATCTAGAATTTCAAAATGAATAAATGTGATACTTCTGGAGAGAGTAAGAAGCATGATTTCTAATACATGCCTTAATTAGGCATTTATATGCTAAAGATGTGAATATAACTTACTATTTGGTGAGTCGAACTCCTGCATCGGCTCTAAACTACAAGACATCCCTTGAGTTGTGATCTAGTAATGATGTTGATTATTCTTTTTTATTTGTCTTTGGTCGTGTTGTATATTATCATGTCACTAAAGTAAAGTTAAAACCAAGAGTAAAGATGAGTGTTTTAATATTATGGTACATGAGTAAAGAGATATCAAATGGGGTACCCTTTTGAATATAATAACATTATTAGTATGAATGCTACTTTTTTTGCGAAATATATGCTTCACTCAAGCGTCAATTCTATTGATACATGGCCATGATATGATATCCACGAAGAAGTAGAGTTGTCCTATCTACTAGAACAAGCTAGAGGATGTATGCTTCATCTATTTCTTGATTTATACTGACATATGTTGACTGCTACTAGGAAAAAGGTACCATTGCTGATCGGAAAATTTTACTACCTTAGAGTTTGACATGAAGGTCTTTGCTATAATGAAGAAAATTTTGAGGACAAAATTTTCCACAGATCATGCAAAACTCTTATCTTAAAAGAATTATAGTGAGAAATTCTTATCAAGATTTGGGATGTTTATAAAAAAACCCATGAATATTCAAATATGCATCTTTTAATTTCATTTTGCACCTCACTCAAAATGCAGAGAATGAGCACATGTAACATATTTCCTATGCTAGTGTAATCAAGAGTCATATATGCCATGGTATATGCATTCTTAGTAAATTCATAGAGAATTCAAGGAAGGAGTAATGATAGGTAAGAAGCTGTTTTTTTATATCCGAAGACATCTTTGATATTAACATCACCAATAGAAGTTATTCAAAAGAATTTTATTGCTAGATATATGGATTAAAACTGTATTGTGATCAACGACATGCTACCTCTATACTATAAGGATATCTATCATAAGTTGGAAGTTAACTTTATCACTTTCAATACTTTATCTACGATAGAGTGAGTATATGTTTTTGACAGAAGATGCAAAGAAAGACATTTGTTTGATGGGTTCAATTAGAACTATTGTTCTACAACAATATCATGATAATGTATACTTTGGTTGTCTTAGAGAAAGATGCCTCATTAAGAATCAGGTTCATCATTAGATGACCAAGCTATATACGTATGTTAGGTTTCACTTCACGTCACAAAAGATAACTAATTTGATATGTTCACCAAGACAACTCTTGAAAGAACGATCAACCATTGCTTGGATTTATTGTGTCGACTGTACCATAGTCTCCTAGACATATAGTAGTTGTTGATTTGCTATATAAGGATTGTTGTAATTTTGGATACATTAGCCTCAATAAAAGCAAAAGCATACTAGGTAGTCTGGAAACATTCATGTTAGCATACCAGGAAGACCAAGTATTTTATGTTAATGATAATGCTAATTTAGGTAGGATAATACTAATAAAAAAACTCCTAGAGGTTTAATAAAGGATTTGGCAATGAAGAGTACAATGATGATGAGGTTGATGCTCATCAAGAAGATAGAAATCTATGAATTGTGGTACGATTATAAAAACTTTTCCAACCTTGAAATTACTCATTGTTTAATATATATGTGAAGCTTGTTTTGCAGGTGTAAATATCCACTACTTTACGTAATATATATGTCAATATTTCTTCTCCAAGTTTGTACAGAAATTAAAATGATTATGGATTCTTATGTGGCTACGATTCATTTAAAATAATGCAGATGGTTCAGACTTGATTTTCTCAATGGAATGACTGAGACGAGGGTGAGCGAGCAGGTGAACCACCACAGTTTGAGGTATTTGAGGGGGTTTCAGAGAGCCCCCAAGATGAGGAGGATACAGATGAGGGAGCCACCATCTTTAGCCATCTTAGTCAGCACTTCATTATTTAGAACCTTAATTCTCAACTATGTGATCATGTTGATTAGATGGTTCTTGACGAACCACGTTTTTGCCTCTCTAATTCATCATTTTATCAGTAGGACAGGAGGTGAAAATGGATTCTCATCAAAGACCACCCTTTTGATTTGGTGGAGAATTTGTTTTACTTTATAAGTACACCAAGGTCAAACTCAAGGACACGAGCCTCTTACGTTGCTATTCAGACTCTTAATATTCTGATCAAATGATTAATTATTAACTAAATCGGTCAACAAAAAAGGAAATATGATGCAATCAATGAAGACAGATGATGCATGAACATAAGACATTTTTATTTTATTTTTATAACGCAATGTGATACAAATGTGAAAATATGCAAATATGCCCTACATAAATAAAATCATTGAGCAATAAATGTGAAGTCAATTTCAGGACCAATTCATGAAGCAAATTTAACTGATGAGCTAACAATTGGTATTAAAAATCATTAAACATATGACAATATATATCTAAAATTTATCATCCTTATTTAAGTAGCAGAGAGCGAGGACAACATCTCTCTTCGAGACTTTTTTCTCGCTAAGGACTTTTCCAGTTTCTGATCTCATTTTCCCACGCTTTCGTCCTATAGTACAACGGACCAAAACAGGAATGAATATGCCAATGGATAGTCAATGAAACATGCTTCGAAATGAAATTGAAATCAACTTAAATGGAGATCATATGCTTTCGATATCTACAAATTGTCGAGGGGCATAATCGTGAAGAAAACATGGAAATAATTACAAAAATCGCTACAAATAGTCCCTGAAAGGACATAAATGTAATTTAGAATAACTGTAAGAATATTCCTGTAATTTTTTCCATATGTGCGGAGCCTATATTGTAATTATTGGAATCTAGAGGGGATGACATGCAAATAACCCTAGGCGTGCATGCGTTGCACGTGCTTGGAAGGACATGGATGTAATTTGGAGAAGAAGGCGGGGCACCAATATAATTTACCCAGCCCTCATGTTCCCAAAGCACGTGAGGGATAGGCTCGGATGAGGCAAGGCTCGGTGCTCAGTTCGGGTCGCTGTAGGCAGGAGGCTCGAGCCATGTGGCGTCCTAAGGTACACTTGTTTGGTTCAAATAGCCCAAGCCTGGAGGGTATGTGTGGAGGCTTGGGATAGACACATGGCTTCCTGTAGGTCGTCTGATCAGACGGTAATTGTACACTTAATTCTTCAACGATTGTCCTCCTACGATGGACTTGGTGGGTCTCTAGCGAAGGGCTCAAAGCTCTGCCTCCTCCCTGCATGTGTCATGAAGGTCAAGGAACTATCCTAGACCCTTGGCGATGGTGATAGTGGAGCGAAGGAGGCAGAGAACCTTCTGAATCATGCCAGCCATGAATGTTCGTCAGAGGACATTCTCTTGAACTGAGTAGGAAATGTTGCTCCAGCCATTGAAGGAAGGTGTAACATGCAAATGTTAATCCATAGATGAAGCGTGCATACGGTGAGTTCAAGTGAGATGAGAGTGGATGGAGGGCAGTGGGGTGATGAAGGCAGCGACCCCAGTGGTTCTCCTCCTACGACGTAGAGAGGAAAGGGGCGAGGCGACTAGATTCCTGATGGAGAGGATAGGTGGTAAAGGGTACAGTACATATTCTGAATGTGAGATGAAGCTTGTCGGGTGATTAATTGTGGGTGACAGTGTACGTGTGCATCTAACTAAATAAGAGAAACGAGAAGGAAAAGAGAGAAAGATTACCCTGAGATCGAGGCGGAGGAGGTTGGCTTAGGGTTGAGCACCTGAGGATGCTCCGGTCATTGCTGAACCCTTCCAGTCATGAAGAGCAGCTTGTCGGCTTGATTAAGGCTGGATCATGGCCTATAATGTCCAAGGGTCGTCACCGAGGCTTACGGTCATCGTTGCACTGTTGATTCCCCCATCCGCTGTCACTAGAGGGGGAAGAGACACTGGGCCTTGGCCATCGTACAGGTAGACCTCAAAGAAGGAGGGCTGAGGCAAGGTATTTGAAGGGGGAAGGGTAATGATGCAGGTGGTGGTAGTGATCCGTTCAGAGGCTTGTCCTGACTAGAAGAAGGAGGAGGAATCGAGGCCACGTTGAGCGTGAGGATGGTGGTAGTTATGGCTTCGACCTGGTCTGGTAAGAGAAGCGAGGGTGGTGTTGAGAAAGTGCAGAAAATGGGAAGGGTGGCATGGTTTTCATGATGAACATAGGATAGAGGGAGATGATGAAAATAGGGGATGAAGGTGTGGTTGTTGGATCATGCGATCCAACAGTCAGGGTTATGGCACGAAGGAGCGACCCTGAACTGATCGATCAGGCGGAATCAAAGGGTTGCAAAAGAGGCGATTTGGCTGTTGAATCTAATGAACCAACGGTATCGGAGTGGGCGGGAGCAGGCGCTCCAGATGAGATCTGGAGGTGTCGCTCGAAGGGAGGAGGAAAAAAGGGGAACGGGTGGTTGGGATGAAGGTAGGGAAATGATCATAGGGTGGAGAATGAAAAGGGACGAGCGGCTGATATGGAGGTACCCAGAAGGCAATCAGACGACCTGGAAGGGAGGCATGTGGTGCAAGGGGAGGCGGGTTGCGTGGCTCAACCAAAACGAGCCATGTGGCCCAATGAGATTTTTAAAAAATAAACGAAAAATAATAAAGAAATAGAAAAGGATGAATTAGGAAAAACTCAAAACATGAAAGTCGTAGATCTTAATGAGATGTACAAGTTTCATGCTGACTAAAAACGCAAATAAGTCAGATAAGGGGAGAAAATATTTTTAGGAACATTTTTAAAGGAATAAAAACATTGCATTTTCTATTTTTTATTTTTTATTTATTTTAAAACCAAAATATATATTGTATTTAATTTGGTTTTTATTGAAATGTTCTTAAGCTAGGGGCTTAATATATAGATTTTAGCATGATGAAACCGAGATTCATCATCCCCCTTTACTTAAACTCTGCTCGTCCTCGAGCATCTAGAGCATGAATAAGTTGGATTAACCCCTGATTGTGCATGTGAATACAAGACCTGATTCAATCAAAAACTCATGGTTTTAGAAATCCTAAAAAGTTTAAGATGAACCATGATCTAATCAAGAGGTATCCAATTTCTATAATCATCGGACTCTCTTGTATACATATATGATAAGTATATGACATTGAGTGTGGACTACAGTCACAAGAATAGAGTCGTAACTTCACCCAAGAATCCAGTCTGAAAGACTCTCCTAAAAACATTATTCTCAACACTAGGGAATAAACCATTTCTTGCATCCAATCCACTATCTCTTCAGTTGTCAGACTTAAAAGTGTAGATGGAAGGCCAGTAGATGGAGGGCATAGGATTGTGTTGTTTCTTATCTCCCTCTCATTAGAACAAGGATCCTCTCGAGTGCCTTATTAACTCAACACATGTATTTTTTTGGTTGTTGATCAATAATGTCCAACTCAACCATGGCCAGTCCCAAGCCCGGGAAAATGAGGAGGGTTGCGTTAGGTAGCCGACAGCCAGCGTAAAACAATCAGAGACAACTTCTTATATAATATTTTCTAAAAAAAATAATATTTAGAAAGTTGCCTCATGACAGTCGGATCTTTTTAACATGGCTTTAAGAAAACATATAGATTTCGTTGGGGCGTCCCTACTTGCGACACGTTGCGTTGCCCGAATGCAATGAAAAATTGGCAAGGGTCATTGCATCGCAGCATGGATGTAGTTCAAAATCTGCAAGGGTTCTCGCATGAGGAACGCATGCAGGTAAATTAAGCTAGTTCCGCTGCATCACTGCCCGGATGCAGCCCAAAATTTACAAGGGTTCTCACATAATGGACGCATGCGAGTAAAGAAGTTATTCCAAAAGAGATTGCAACAGAAGTTGCGGATTGGTAGTTGGAATATTGACACTTTAACTGGAAAGTTGATGGAGATAGTGGATACGATGGAAAGAAGGAATATTCATATACTATGTTTTCAGGAAACGAAATGGGTTGGAGAGAAAGCAAGGGAGGTCAATTAGACATGCTTTAAACGTTGGTATTCATGCAAAGATAAGGATAGAAAATGGTGTTGGAGCGGTTGCTCATAAGGATTTGAAGGATTGTGTGGTTGAAGTGCAAAGATTCAGGGATCGGATTATTTTGCTAAAATTGGTGCATGAAGAAGAAATTCTGAATATAATCTCAGTTTATGCACCACAAATTGGTTTAGATGAAAGGACTAAACAAGCTTTTTGGGAGGATCTAGATAAGATTTTATAAGGAATCCCACAAAGAGAGATGATTTGCATAGGTGGAAATCTTAGTGGACATGTGAGAAAAGATGCTTCAAGGTATGATACTGTTCATGGAGGACATGGTTTTGAGGATAGAAATGAAGAGGGAAAAGTCACCCTGGATTTTGTAACAGCATATGATATTTTTATAGCAAACACTCTCTTCAAGAAGAGGGATGAGCATTTAATTACTTATAAGAGTGGGCCAACTAGAACACAGATAGATTACTTTGCGTTGAGGAGAAGAGATCGATTGTGTTCTAAAGACTGCAAAGTAATCCTAGGAAAGAGCTTGACAATCCAACATCGTGTGTTAATCTTGGATGTACAAATAAAAGGGATGGTAACGAAGAGGGTTCCTAAGATCACTAGAACTAGATGGTGGAATCTTCCACTAAAGAAATTGAGCTTCAGGGAGAAGGTTTTAGAATACTTATCTTGAGATTGTAGCGGAAGTGCAAACGAGATGTGGGAGGCAGTAGCATCTTGTATCCAAAAGGTAGACAAAGAGATGTTAGGCGAGTCAAAGGGACGAGCCACTGGTCAAAAGGAGGATTGGTGGTGGAGTAAAGGGGTGCAAGAGAAGCTAAAATTTAAAAGAGCATGCTTTAAGGCTATGTTTAAGGATAAAAGAGGAAACCATCATAAACTAAAAAATAGCGAAGAAGGAAGCAAAGAAGGCTATAAGCGAAACTAAGTCAAAAGCTTATGAAGTTTTGTATAATAATCTCGAATCTAAGGAGGGCTAGAAGGATATATTCAGGTTGGCCAAAGTAAGAGAAAGAAAGACCAAAGAGCTTTCTCAAGTGAGATGCATTAAGGATGAGAAAGGCCGTGTGCTTGTTAAGCAGAAGGATATTGAAACTAGATGGGAGCAGTACTTCCATAAGCTTTTCATTGGGGAAGGAAATAGAGAGATCACTTTGGGTGATCTAGCTAGTAGTTAAAGTTACTTGAATCATGCAAGCTATAGACGAATACAAAGAAAGGAAGTAAAGGATGCTTTGATGAGTATGAGACCTGGGAAAGGTGTAGGACCGGATGATATCCCAGTCGAAGTTTGGAGAGTTTTAGGTGAGTGCAGAGACTTGGCTTATGAATATATTCAATGTTATTTGACGAAGCAAGAAAATGCTTGAAGATTGGAGGAGGAGTATCATGGTCCCTCTTTATAAGAATGAAGGAGACATTCAAAATTGTTCTAATTACAGAGGTATTAAGCTGATGAATCACACTATGAAAATTTGGGACCATGTTATCGAAAGAAGGTTGAGGCAAGTTCCCAACATAAAAGAAAACGAATTCGGGTTCATGCTTGGTCGCTCAACTATTGAAGCCATCCATTTGCTGAGGAGAACAATTGAGATTTATAAAGCTAAAAGGAAGAACCCACATATGATCTTTATTGATTTGGAGAAGGCTTATGATTCTGTCCCATGAGAGATATTGTGGAGAGTTTTTGAAAAGAGACAAGTACATGTCCTATACATTAAACTCATAAAAGGACATGTATGATAGGGCTTTATCTTGGGTAATGATCCCGTCTGGGAAGACTGGCTATTTTGACATCAACATTGGTTTACATCAAGGTTCAGCTTTGAGTCCACTTCTTTTTACTTTGATTATGGACAAGTTGACAAGTCACATTCAGGATGAGTTACCTTGGTGTGTGTTATTTGCTGATGATATTGTGTTAATTGGCGAGACTAGAGATGGAGTAAATGAGAAGCTTGAGTATGGAGACATGAGTTGGAGAGTAAAGGATTTCGTATAAGTAGGGCTAAGACAGAATATATGGAGTGCACCTTTGATGGAAGCAATGGTGAAGGAATCGAGGTGATGGTTTGTGATGATGACATTCGGAAGAGAGATTCTTTTAGATATATGGGATATATTTTGCAACATGATGGGGAAATTGATAGAAAAGTTACTAATATAATAAATGCAGAGTGGCTAAAGTGGAGAGGAGCCTCTTCCGTTCTCTGTGATAAGAAAGTTCCTGTAAAAATTAAAGGAAAGTTCTACAAAGCAGTTGTGAGACATGCTATGATCTATGGATTTGAATGTTGGCCTGTGAACCATAGACATGTGCAGAGAATTGTTGTAGAAGAAATGAAAATTCTAAGGTGGATGTGTCGACACACATGTAAAGATCAGATTCAGAATGATGTAATCAGAAATAAAGTTAGTGTAGCTCCAATCGAGGATAAGATATGAGAAAATCGCTTAAGATAGTTTGGTCATTTGCAAAGAAGATTAGTTGATGCACCGGTTAGGAGATGCGAGTGTTGGGATGTTGAGACGGCTAAGAGAGGGCAAGGATGACCCAAGAATTATTGTAAAGAAATCATACGAAAGGATCTTAGTTTTATGGATATAAGCACGGGATTGTCCCAAGATAGATCTGAATGGAGGCGAAGAATCCATGTAGCAGACCCTGCTTAATTGTGGGAAAAGGCTTTGTTGTTGTTGTTGATGATGATGATGATGATGATCAATGTGTCCTTCAAGAGATTTCGAAGTAGTTTGCACTTGTTTTCCTGGGAGTAACTGATATCAGCCATCTGAGATCAGGAACTATCTCAGATGGCTGATATCTGACTGACCTCTTGATGCAGGTCCTCTGCATGGGAATAGTGATTCGGAAGTGTCAGGTTAGTTGAGTCAATGGGTTGACTTAACGAGATCGAGATAACCAAAGACCTACGTTGAATACTGTCACAACATAGGCATGCATCCTCTAACCGGAGACAAATGTATCGCTATGTGTCTGAGTGTGTACATTTGGCAGACCAATAGGTTGATGACCTAACCAAGGTCTATACACTGACGAGCTGGTGTGCATGTAAGGACATATGAGTAATACGATCTCTCAAAGGGATCATACAGGTTCACTTGTGAATCGGGAGACATGATCTCACTCATGAGGTATTGGGACTGAACAAATTCCATGCATGGTCGTCATGCTTTGGAAGCATGACATGAATTTGAAGGTAAGATATATGCTTTGTGAAAGCATATGATCTATACCAAATCCCAATGACCAAGATTGAGAAACTTAATGATCTAACCCTGAAGATGACAGTGTAAAAGTGATCTTTATCTTTAGAATGATCATAGTTCTTCCAGTATGCAGGATGTACAAGTATTGGGAATACCTGAGGGTGATGTGATCATACACGATTGTATAACCATAACGCTTCCATTCCGAGGGAATGATGAAACAGGTTTGGATTTTAGTGACTTCTCTCATTAGAGAAGTGACCTAATCTTAGTCCATGAACTGGACATTGATCTGAATGAGATTCAGATGCAATGAGAAGATTAGGTCTACGGTTGAATTGTCGGAAAGAAGGATAAATGAGTTTGGAACTCACGGAGACTCAGGACCCCCCCCCCTACTTAGGCTGAGAATAGCCTAAGTAAAGAGATGGATAAGTGTAGTTGGAGAGACCTGAGGAGAACAGAGAAGTTAGGATGGATTTCCACATGAATGAATCTTTGGAGATGAATGGAGTACCTAGTATCTATGGGAGGGTTTGGAAAACCATCAACAAGGCTCAATCAATCAATCAATCAATAAACACCCTTGATTCACCAACTCACACATGTAACCAACATTTATTGATCTTTTATCTTTTCATTTTTATCGGTGATTAACACAAGCTCATTCTCATTTACGCAAGGATTAATGATACATCATAATATTCCATGTAAAGACGGTGTTGCTCTTCTAGAATAATTTTTACTCCATTTTATTTGTTCGACTTGCATTAACAATCCCAATTTTAGCTTCAAGGTTATCACTGAGTTTAATGTAAGAATAAATCAAGCAAACATCATCTAATAGCCATTCCCAATTTCCATTTAAATCCTATGTGATAAATCCATATAGAGAATTCGAGAAAAAGCTAATGCATACGATAAAATCATGATATATGCTAAAGATAAAAACAATCAATGCCTTTAGCTTTCTGCGTGAAAATACAATACTATATTAGAATACCATACTAAATGTATGCAAGTCGATGAAAATCGCACCTAGCATGCTTCTATTAACAGGGAAAGAAAAGATTTGTTTGTGGCCAAGTGAAGCGATGTCTACGTGCGTCTAAAATTTTCTTAGTGTGTCCTACCTACGATCAAGCACATAAAATATAAAATACCTCGGAGAACCGCGCGCCTAATCCTAAGTCGACTCTCAAGTGGGGTAGATCCCACATAACCACAATGTCTCTTGGTTCATTTACAATCGTGAGTATTCGAATAAAGACTTTTGTAATGATAATTATTATGAATACAAAGAAATGCGAGAGAGATTAATTCTCTTTAATTTCTCCCATGTTGCTTCTGTAGATCCTCACAGCGGGAGATTCTACTCCTTGCCTCCATGTCTCCCAATTGTCCTTGGTCGCCAAGGGTACCTGCCACAACAAGAAAGAATTAGATGGATAACAGATAATTAACAAAATAATACAATAAATATGAATTGCTTAACTTGAAAGTTAGAAATTATCACTAAATCAAAAAGTAAAAATCTAAATAAAACAAAAGATGAGTCGTGTCCCCGGCAACAACGCCATTTGACGAACCTTGTTTTCGCCTCTCTAATATCATCGTTTTATAAGTAGCATAGGAGGCGAAAATAGATCCTCGTCAAAGACCACCCTTTCGAATAGGTAGAGATTTTTTTTTACTTGGTAAGTGTACCAAGGTCGAACTCAGGGACACAATCCTCTTAAGTTGTTATTCACACTCTTAATATTCGGATCAAGTGATTGATTAAGAACAAATTGGTCAACAAACAAGGAAATATGATGCAATCAATGAAGACAGGTGATGCATTAACATAAGACATTTTCTATTTTGTTATTATAATGCAATGTGATTTAAATGTGAAATATACAAATATACCCTACATAAATAAAATCATTGAGCAATAAAGGAGAAGTCAATTTCAGGATCAATTCAAAATGCAAATTTAACTGATGAGCTAACAATTGGCATTAAAAATCATGAAGCACATGACACTATATAACTGAAATTTATTATCTTATTTTAAGTGCCAGAATAGGAAATGAATCATGACAATAGATAGATAATGAAACATGCTTCGAAATGAAATTGAAATCAACTCAAATAAAGATCATATGCTCAAGATATCTACAAATTAGTCGGGGGGCATAAACGTTGAGAAAACATGGAAATAATTACAAAATAATTACAAATAGGTCCCTGAAAGGTCATAGATGTAATTTAGAATAATCTCAAGGCTTTCCCTATAACTTTTCCATGTGTAGCTAAATTTCAATTTTTGGATCTCGAAGGGGATGATTTGCAAATAACCCTAGGCGTACATGCGTTGCACGTACATGGAAGGACCTGGATGTAATTTAGAGAAGAAGGTGGGGCACCGATGTTATTTACCCTATCCCATGTGCCCAAAGCACATGAGATCTAGGCTCGTATGAGGCGAGGCTCGGTGCTTGGTTCGGGCCACCGCATGTAGGAAGCTCGGGCCACATGGCATCCTATGGTGCTCTGGCTTGGTTCGGACAGCCTGAGCCTGGAGGGTATGTGTGGAGTCTTGGGATGGACACGTGGCTTCTTGTGGGCCATCCGATCGTGTGGATCGGACGGCAACTATACACTTAATTCTTCAGTGTATACCGCCTCCTATGTGGATTTGGTGGGTCTCTGGCGAAGGGCTCAAAGCTCCACCTCCTCCCTACATGTGTCTTGAAGGTCAAGGAACTTTCCTAGACCCTTGGAGATGGCGATAGTGGAGTGAAGGAGGTAGAGAACCTTTTGAATCGGGCCAAGCCATGAATCTTAGTCCGAGGACATGCTCTTGAATTAAGTAGGAAATGACGCTCCGACCATTGAAAGAAGGGGTAACCTACAAATGTTAGTCCATAGCCGAAGCGTGTGTGTGGTGAGTGCAAGTGAGATGAGAGTGGATGGAGGACAGTGGAGTGAAGAAGGCGGTGACCCTGGTGATTCGCCTCCGACAAGATAGAGAGGAAAGGGGTGAGGTGACTGGAGGTTCTAATGGAGAGAAGAGGTGGTAAAAGGTACGGTGAAGATGGTGAACGTAAGATGAAGCTTGTGGGGTAGTTAATTGCGGGTGATAGAGTACGTGTACATCTAATTAAATAGGAGAAACAAGAATGAAAAGAGAGAAAGTTTACCTGGAGATCGAGGAGGAGAAGGTTGTCTTGGGCTGAGCACCTAAGGATGCTCCGGTCATCGTTGAACCCTTCCAACCATGAAGAGCAGCTTGTTGTCTTGATTAAGGTCAGATCATGGCCTACAATGGCCAAGGATCGTCACTAGGGGTCGACGGTCGTCGTTGCATCATCGAACCCCCGTCCGCTATCACCAGCGGGGGAAGAGACATTGGGCCTTGGCCCTCTTATAGGTGGACCACAAAGAAGGAGGGTGGAGGTGGCGTATTTGAAGGGGGAAGGGTAATGGTGCACATGGTAGCAGTGATGGGTTGAGAGGCTTGCGATGACCAGAAGGAGGAGGAATCGAGGCCACGTGGCACACGAGGATGGCGGTGGTTATGGCTTGGACATGGCCTAGTCAGAGAAGTGAGGGTGGTGTTAAGAAGGTTGAGAAAATGGGAATGGGGCACGTGGTTTTCATGGTGAACGTGGGGGAGAGAAAGATGATAAAGGTAGGGGACGAAGGTGCGGTCGTAGGATCATATGATCCAACAGTCGGGGTTAAGGCAAGAAGGAGCGGCCCTGATCTGATCGTTGAGGTTGAATTTACGGTCTGCAAGAGAGGAGGTTTGGTCATTGGATCTAGTGATCCGATGGTATAGGAGTGGGAAGGAGCAGGTGCTCCAGATGAGACATGGAGGTGACAATCAAAGGGTAAAGGATGAAAGAGGAACAAGCAGTTGGGATGAAGGTAGAGAAATGATAAGAGGGTGGAGAATGAAAAGGGACGGGGGGGCTGAGATGGAGGCGCCCAGAAGCAATCGGACGACCTGGAAGGGAGGCAGGAGGTGAAAGGGGAGGCGGGTCGCATGGCTCAACCAGAAGGAGCCACATGGCCTAATAAGATTTACTCAAAAATGAAAATAAAAGAAAATTAAAAAGAAATAGAAAAATACGAATTAGGAAAAACTCAAAACATGAAAGTTGTAGATCTTGATGAGATCTACAAGTTTCATGTTGACTAAAAACACAAAATAAGTCAGACAAGGGGAGAAAACAATTTTGGGATTATATTTAAAGGAATAAAAACACTACATTTTCTGTTTTGTATTTTCTTGTAATTTTAATCTTTTAAAACCAAAATATATACAGTATTTAATATGATTATTATTGAAATGCTTTTAAGCTAGGATCTTAATATATAGATTTTAGCATGACAACTGAGGTTCATCGATGCTAATTCCATCCAAGAATGCCCAAATGCTAGTCATCTGATCACGTGATCAGACGGTGCAGGTGCTTCGTCAATCTCCCGCTCCATCTCTGCAAAGAGGTGTGACCCAGAGCAACCACCAGACTTCTCCCCTTTTCCCTAATATCTCCAATATCCATCTTCTCTATCCAACCACTGCCTGACATAACTCTAACCTCCATCTTCCATGCTAACTTCCTCTTCAAACCTAACTCTAACTCCGCTTCCAACTAGCGGTGGTTGAAACCACTGCATGGAAACCACCTAACCTCCTATATCCTCCACACAAAACCCCATCTTTGCCTTCCAGAACTATCATCCACCACTTCGATGCGAGTCTTCCCAACCCAATACACCTTCCAATGACAGCGGAAATCAATATTTGAGAGCGACGATCGAAGATATCCTCGATGAGATCCTTGACTACCAGTCAAGTTGCAACCCTTGTTCAATAGCTACTTGAGCCTAGTTTCCTAGCTAGAAACGTCAGGTGAAGACTTAAGAGCTCTAAGCTTCCCTTTGTTGGCATGTTCTAACCTCTCTGTGAGTCTCCATCTTCCCTATCATCTCCAACTAAATTTCAAACTCTTTTCATATTATGTGAACTTCTTCCATTTATATGCACACACAGATTCACCCATTATTGGATCTGATCTGCTACTCACCATTGTAGTAAAACCATCTTCTACACATACTTTATAGTCGTCCTTTCCAACTTCTCCATGATTGTGAACACCTTGATTCATCAACCGCCGTGCAAATAAAGGTGACCCATCTGAGGCTCCACCCCCCGCGCTTGAATAGACTCTTGTTTCACCCCATTTCTTCATCCAAAGTTTCACAAATGTCTGCTGATTTGTTCTAATATACAGGTATTTGAATGGACGGAGTTTCGTCAGAGTTAAGATGCAGGTTCCTTGCGTTGACGACCATGGCTTAGCAAAACACTCTAGAAATCCCAACTTTGAGCTGAAGTTTCCATCTTCTTCGACTACGATCTAGCTTCCTTCCTTGACATTCAGATTTTGAATATGAGCACTATGTCAGCAGGACCCCTTCATTGAAGCTCCATTAGAAGTATGCTGCAATAGGAGGAGAAGGAAGAACACATATAGAAGTATCTGTTTGATTTAGTTCTTTGTTGATGATCTAACGATGCAGGATCCCCCATGCCATCGGTCCCGAAGCAACGCTTCAGACAGTAGCTTCGGACGGCCTGATACTCTACGCGCGGTCCCAGGTGCCACGTCAAACTCAGCATTCATCTTGCGCTCCTAACATACGGATACATGAGCCATTTCACATGCTTCAACACAAATTGCATCGATGCCCCTCCGATTTCTAGATTTGCATATAAGCCCCCACTTGAGAAATTTACATGCATATCCTAGCGAGTTTCTTTATTTTCATGTAGGTCCCTACATGAATTAATTGGTAAGAAAAAATAGTTTTATTTATATTTTTTACGAAAAAGCGCATGTATTGTTTCTTGAATAATTTGTGAACCAAGTGTCAAAAATGAATGATTTTTGTCTTGTTCAAAAGATAATTTCATTCTCTTTAATTTGGTCCATTTATTGTCTGATTTTGTCTATCTTTCATGCATTAAGATTCAAAGTACAAATATCGACTATTTAACAATGCTTTGAAGTTTAAAGTTGATTATCTTACTATTCATTGGTCTATTAATCACCCTAGTTAATATTAAATCATTTTAATCTGATTAAGAAGGTTAATAATATTTATTGGATAATTATCCCATGATTAAATATCTAATTGAGGTGTGATTATGTTGTGTATCATATTCCTTCACTGAAAAGAGATTAATCAAGGCTACCTTATTGCATGAATTTGGATCCTCAATTCAATTTTGATCCTCATTGATTTGGTTCGTCAATAACTATTCAAGCTAACTTATTAATTAAGCAAGAGCTTCATGTTGGTTCTGCATACTATATTGTGATGCATTAGAATTTATGTGTATTTTTTATATTTGCATGATTAAATAAATTAATTTTAAAAAATCATGCATTATATCTTAGTTGCATCTGCTTGACCTAGAGTACCTATTGATCACTTAATTAAATATCTTCCTTTGAATTATTCAATTGATTGCACTCGTGTCCTTGCGTTCGACCATAAACTTACCTAGGATATGAATTTAAGATGAGTAACTCTTCATAGAGATATCATTCAGTTCTAAATAATAGCTAATTGTCCATATTACAATGATTAGTAACTATCAATGTCAATTAGTGGTTAATCAATTATCCACCATAACACAGATGAATGTGTCGCTACGTATCACAAACATTAGGAACATCCCACTACTCTGAAGGTTGTAATCATTTCTGATATGAAGGTATATTCTATTAAATGGATTATTTAAAACATTTTTGATTTGAATGTATGAGTTATCTACTTTGTTGAATGTTTTACAGAGCATTTTTGGCCGGGATGACAATCCTAAACTCAAGGAAAGGATCTTGCATTAGGCGGCAAAGATACATTGTGATACCCGAGCGAGGAGTAAGAAGGTTAGTACTCCTTATAAGTTGATTATTCAATTGATATTTGCTATTTTACCTTATTTGAAAACTCTTAAAGCACTATGAGCTATTTGCGATGGCGAGTGAAGAGTTAGCCAATCCATACTTGGATTGGCATCCTACTGAGCGGGAGGCGGTCATCCAGTATTAGGAGAGTGACGAATTTAAGGTGAGATGCATTAACAACATGATATGCTTTACTACTTGTAAAATATGTCTAGGTTTATATTATTTGTATGATCTCCTCAATTGTAGAATTATTTGTCAAAAATAAAGGAAACAGAAGTAAAGCATCGAGTCCTACCAAAACCTTGGGAATAACAAGTCTGGACAACCTGAAAAACAAGGACGTAAGTAATCTATTCTAACAAGCTTATATAAGAAGCATGAATTGATGTGAATATGCTCGTTATATACTTGCATAGGCCATAACAGTGGATGAGTTGAACCGCGTTAGGATCTTTGAGATGGCTCAACATACCACGGATAAGGAGGAGAATACCTTCTTCATTCGTGAGACCTATACAAATGTCCACGTAAGTCACCCTTGATTTATTAGATGGATTCAATCGATTTATTCATTTGTTAAAACTCTAAGTATATATCTAGCATAGTAAAAATGTCAATGTATGTAGTGACGAATAATGGAGTTCATTAACAGCTAACCACCTTCGGATCAAGGCTCTTTGGACTCCAAAATCTAAGTGAGGGGGTATTTCACCACGTCTTCCCTTCATCATCACAACATTCTGGACGAGTCCTATTGGGTGGCGCAACTACCACCAAATCGAGCTACTATGGACTAGGCGGTGGTCCATCGTAGTAGGATTTCAACTAATCAAAGAAAACTATGGTAGAGATGTGGCTCAACCTCGAAAGGTCGCATGAGAGGGAAGATCAGTTGTAAGAGATCGTGCAACAAAATACCAGATTGTGCAGCAGAATACACAAATGATGCATGAGATGTGCATGTTGATTGTTGAGTTATCTAGGAGAAGCACCTATAGTTTGGGCCCACAACCCTTCCACATTGTGACCACAATGATGACCCACCTCCTACCTGTTCTTAGGATTTATATTGTTTACTATATTAGTGTAGTATGACTATGTTGGGTTTAGATAAGGATGTATCCATATATATGTTGTATGTAACATACATTTTAATCTTTAATGTTGGTTATGAAATATATTTGAAATTGTAGCTGTGAGGCACAGAGCTCTTGAGTACTGCACAAGCATTTTAGCCCTCCATATATTGAAATTTATAGGTGATTTTGGCGAACAAAGTGGAGAACACCAACTGCTAGCAGCTGCTATTTTTTTTTATAGTCCCTCCATATGTAGAGGTCGAAGCGGTCGCCACATACACCAATCATATATACAGTGGCTAGAATGATCGTTGTTAATATAAAGACTTCAAAACGACAGTCATCAAACAACCGTATTTACCTTAACCATTTTTCAGTGGCTTTTATATATGCGGCAGTCGTCCTTTACAGCAGCCTGCTAGCATTGCGACAAATATTATGTGTGACAACAAACTTTGTGTGACCATAGTCGAGATGCGAAGGGGGTATTAGTGGCAGCTCACGATTGCCGTAAATAATCTTGTTTCCAATAGTGATATAAATCAAACCAAATTTGGATAAAAAATTTATTATAACCTTATAAACAAGTATGTATATAGTGGACAAGTAGGTAGGGTATCCAACACAGGGAACACGAGAAGTAGCAAGAATTATTTATCTCTAAGTAATGCAAGTGTATATATAAACATGCACAAAATTCAATCAATGTTTTCGTGGGTTTTTAATTAAATGATATGTATACATTATATTTGTATTTTTATTTTTTTTAATTTCTTCTTAATTTAATATATAATGCAAACATATACATACGTATATAAGAGTATATATAGGTATAAAGAGTAATATATAGAAGTAATATATATAATTTTATATATATATATATATATCAAAAGTACAAAAATCAGAAAATATCCCCAAAAGTAGTCCATTTTATTTTTTATGTTTAAAAATATATTTCAGTATTATTAATAATTAAAAAAATATAAGCTAAGTATAATAATATATAGGTAAATATAGGCTATATAGGATATACTATTTATAAATATAGATAAAATATTCAAAATTAACAAAAGAAAAAAATTGTGTTTTCTTATAAATATTGCTCTATTTTGTGATTTTTTACAAAACTTTTATAGTTTATCGCTTTTTTAAAATCATAAAAGGACCAAAATAGGGACTTTTAATTAGGTTGAATTTACTTCAGAATTAAAATTAGAAAAAAGGTTCAAAATTTCTCAAAACAATTATATATAAATTATAATGTGTGTATAAAAATATATGACATAAACTAATATTTTTGGATTTTAAAAAATAATTTGCAAATTTTTTCAGATTTGGCAAGTGTTTGCTAATTTTGACTTTCTTTTGAGATTTTGTTGTGATTTTTGTTCTAGAGTTATAAAGAAAGCTACTAAATGGTAGGAATTTATTTGGAATTTTTAGAAAAGGTTTTATAATTTTTTTTGTATTTTCTAATTCAAACATAGAATAAAATAGCTCTATTTGATTTTTAGTAAATAGTTAGTGCATGCAAAATAGAAAATAAAATACAAACGTGAACAAACAACCAATCATATACTTACACCTATTTTTGAAAATTTTTTAGAGTATAGGATCTATTTTTAATAAAAAAAGAAATGCATAAATAAAATAAATCAAGTGTGGTAGGGGAATATTTGCAAATAAAATATAGCTCATGGGCACACATACAAAATATCCAGAAACCTTGAAATGAAACTTGATTTTTTAGACTAGATAGTAAATACAAAACTCAAAAGGTTACACCTGCAAAATGTCCACTCACGCAGGTGTCCACGTAAGGTTACCTTGTACTGGACTAAAGTGCAAAATCGAATAGTTCAGAGGGTAAACATGCAAATAATCCACAAAGTTTTAAACTAAATAAAATATTTATAAAACTTTTACAAATAACAAAAAAGTGAACGTGGTTAGATGCAAATTTACCGCTTATACGCATTTCATCCAACTATTGTATGCATGCCACTTGTGTAATCCAACGGCTCTCCTAAGGCATCGCATCGAATATATTGGAAAACCAGGTTAAATTAGGGTCGCATTCTTGGCCGAGCATCAGAGGAGGGGCCTAGAAGAACTCACGAATAACTAGGGCACAACTTTCAATCTCACTTTTCTCCTCGCTCTGACGACCTCCTATGGATCCAGCTGGTGTATTCGCTTCCTGGGACTCTGATGAATCTACGATTGGTCATCTTTATTCATTTATTTTAGCTTAAAATCCCTTATAAGACACATGTATATAACACTAACTTCATTTTCTTACTAACTTGCATCTGTGTGTAAATATTGTACACTTCTTACTAATTTTAACCTAAAATAAATAAATAAATAAAGGAAAAATAAAGAAAATAAAAAAAGGAAGACTGTATAGAGGCTGACCCAAACCCCGAGAGAAGGTCGAGACTTGACCTGATCGACCAGGAATAAAGTAGGGGGAGATAGGTTCCTCAATTAGAAAATCAAAAATTGTGTGTTATGTATATTTGTGTACTACACTACTTTACTTGTACATTAATTGACCTCAAATCAAATAGCTGTCAAAACAAAAGATGTAAATAAAAATGTGTTCTAATTAATAAAAATAATTGCACAATTAAATCATGTACAGAATAAAAGCAACCATACTTGGAAAAAGCCACTAAGCATTATTTGAAAGACCGATTCCGGCTCCATATGAACTCAAATTGAACCAATCTCACTTCCATTGGATTCTAAATTAATTTATCTTTAAAATGGCTGTATTTTCATAATTTTTGGAGTTACAAGTAAAAAGTTGATTCTCTGGTGTGGTTTGTGCAATTTTCCCATGTGTTTTGTACATATTGTATTTGTAAACATTTTTAATAGTCATTTAAAAAATAAAAAAATTAAAAAAGAAGCTAATTTCCTCATTTACCCATGTGTATAATGTCATATATGTATATAGTACATGTATATAATTGCTATTCTTAATTAACCACCATAAAAAATAAAAAAATAACATTTTTTCAAATAAATAAAGTGACAAAAATTCAAAAAATAGATAATTTTATCTCTCTTTATCTTTATCTCATTTCAATTTTCATCCCTCTTATCTCTTTATCCAAAAAATCAAAAATTCAAATTTCATCTTCGTTATCTCTTCTATTTATATGGATCCTTCTCCATCACTCCAGCTTAATCAATCTTTAAATAGAGTAGCTCGATCTCCGAGAGAAAATTTCGTCGAAAAAAGTGCCTAGCCTCTGAGATGTCCGGTGATAGCGAGTCAGCCTTCGTCGAGGTGATCACGGTCCATTTCTGCTCCTAAGGTGAGATCCACATTTTTCTTATTTTTATCTAGGTTAATCATAATTTTATTTCGTGCACTTTTATTTCGTCGTCAATTTTGTTATTTAGATCATTAATTTCATCACGATTTGATCCGCTTCGACTCGACTTTTTATCCCACATTCTTGATCTCTCCGCGTTCAATGTCTACCCCCCACGATCTACTAACTCCGATCACCCACGGTGGTCGGAGAATCAGATTCGATTCCTTTCATTTCCTCCGGATCCTCGTTTATTTTCCTATTTGTAAAGAAAAAATAAAAATAAAAAAATATTTGTTTTCTTTATCTCTAACGTTTGTTTTGTAGGATCATTTAAAAAAACAATAAAAAATAAAAAAAAACATTTCTTATCTTCGATTTTTAACTCCTATATTTCGAATTTACAAAAAAAATAGAAAACATTATTGCTATTTTCATTCACTATTTACAAAATAAATAAAATTTACAAAAAAAATTAAACAAAATAAAACAAAAAAAAGAAACGACAGCAGGGTCGGCACGCCCTGCCACCATCGCCACCGCACGCCCTTCTCCCCATGGCCATCTCGCCTCCTTCCTCGCCGTGGGATGGAGCTTCACCTCCTAGAAGCGCCTCCGCTCCCCTTGGACTCAACCATCGCCTGAAGATGCCCCCCCCCTTCCTTGCCGTGGGGCGGAGAATCACCTCCGCTTGGAAGCGCCTCCGCTCCTCCTAGACTCAACCATCGCCTGAAGCCCCCCCCCCTTCTCCGTCGCGTGGGGCGGCGCTGCACTAACCTCCAGATGCAGCACCACCGACGCACCATTGAACTCTAGGTGCCAGGTCTCCCCATCGTAACCACCTACGCAGCCCTCCTCCCTCGGTCGTCCACATCCTTGCGCTGACACCTCGGCCACCTCCACCACCAGTAGCCGCGAGCACCCTCCAGTTGTTCCAACCCGCATCACCACCGACGCCCCGATCTCTACGGCTTCCTCAAGAAGCACGTCATCAACTGGGCATCGTCGACCTCTATACTGCCGTCGTCGCGCCACCTTTGCTTGAAGTTGAAGAAGAAAGAGGAGGGGGCGGCAGCTCCAACCCTCTAGTTTACTTGGAAAGGAAGAAAAGAAAGGGCTAGGGTTCAATAGTTATTTGAAAAATTACAAGTATACCCCTAGAGAATTCTAAAATTCCAAAAACGTCCTTGCTCTAGATTCTCAAGCACGTGCTTTGCACGCATTTCGTGGGTAATTTGCATATTCTCCCCTCCATTTATTTTGTTTACTTATTTAATGCAAAAACCTTGAAAATTGCATTTTAGTCCCTATTATTCAGACTCCTAAATTTACGTGATTATTCTATTGAAATAAATGTTATTATTAGTAAAAAAATTTTGAAAAATTATGTTATGATCCTGATGTGCATATCCATCTAGCATAAAAATTCCTTTGCATTTTGTCTTCATTTCATATTATTGATAAAATCAAAAACATGCAACTTTTATCTTTTGAAATTTGAAAATTCATAAAAAAATTGAAAATAATTCTAAAAACCCCAAAAATAAGGGTAGGTTTATTTCATTGCCATTAAATTTCTGTATAAATTTCGTGCATTAATTTTATAAAACCAAAAAAATAGAAAATACCAAAAATATTATAAAAATCATTAAAAAATCTACAAAAATAAAAAATTGTCATTTCAGTTCCTGTTTGTAGATATTTGCATGTAGTTTGTCATAAAAATACTTGTCAAGAGTTTTGGGCACATAAAATATTTTTAAGTTGAAAATTACTCCAGGTTGTGCACATTTTTGCTTTTTTCACTGTTTGATTTTAAAAAATATAAAAACATCTAAAAATTCCATAAAAATCCCAAAAAAATTTCAGAACTTTTAAAAGCCAAAAATATTGTCTCTAGATTTTTTCTGTGCATTTTTTTTAAACTGAAAAATTTTAGAAAAAAGTTGGTGTCTGTATTTCATATCTTGTGCATTTTTCTCCTTTATTTTTGAAAATAAAAAATTGCAAAATTAAAAACCACTAAAAATTTAAAAATCAGAAAATATAAAAATTAGAAATAAAAAAATTAAAAATTAAAATAAAATCACAAAAACCAAGGATAGTTGTCCTTTGAGATTAATGTTTTCTCTTAATTAATTTCTGATTAATTGAATAACCCTCAGAAATTGTAGCCTCCCTGAGTTCGACCATGTCCGCTAAACAGGTTAATAAGTATCAAAAATTAAAAAAATTCTGTTTGTTTGAGCCAGGATTTTGGTGATAGCAATGACACATTATTTTTACAATTAAATGAAATCTCCGAAGTTTCCGCTCAACAAAATGGCGTCATTGCCGGGGTGGCACAGCGAGGGTAGTTAGGTTTCTCTTTTGACCTTTTATTATTGGTTGTAAATATCTTTTATATTTTTGTGATTCACTTCATTGTTTATATCCATTGCATTCATTTTATTTTTTTTTTTCATATTTGATAATTTTGTTTCTTACACATTCTCTTTTCTTTTTCTTGCGAGGGCCCACGGAGCGAAGGAGGCGATCCTAGGAGAGCCGAAGCACCCAAGTGATGTGGAGGCGGCTTGATTCTTCACCAAGCTGCATGATAGCGTGAGAAGAGGAGAAGAAGAATTGAAGGAGACGAGAGAGAGAGAGAGAGAGATTTTCTAGCATTTGAACTTTGTAAATCGGACATTCATTTGTTGTGGGGTCTGTTTCACCAAGTATTGGTGCACTTGGGGGACCTCACCGATTTTGTTTTCATCGCCGTATTTTTCTTTATTTCCCGCGGATTTCGTGAGCTGCCTCTTGATTGCTTTAATTAATTTGCATGAGCCAGGTAATTAATTAGGCCCAAACACCCTAAATAAGAATTTCTGTGCCTATAGAGTAGAGCATAATTTGGACTTAGTCAAATTAACTTGTTCTTGCTCGTTAATAGAAGTTATCATCTAGGACGGTTCACTTACATCATATAGGTTAGTTTATCTTTCTGTATTTAAATTCTGCGTGGATCACTTGCATGTAGAGTGCTGGCGACAAGGTGCGCATCTCTAACCCCTGCATGCATCATCGTTTTTAATCGTGCATTGGCATTTCCGATCTCCTTCCTCATTTTTACTCGCATAAGTTAAAAAGGAAATTGGCTACTCGGTAGACGATTCGTTGAATATACTTAAAACAAGTGATAACTTCCTAAAACTTGGGACTGTTAAAGAAAACTCGACCCTAAAATAAATATAAGGAAAAAACATTATTTTGGGGAGAGTAACCCCCTCATTGTATTCGTTTTAACTTGCTCATGTACATACTAAGGTTAGTGCTCAAATCCCATAATTCAACCTAAGTTTGTACAATTCTTATGATTATCACCTAATTCTGAAACAGACAAGATTAAGAGACCGAACCTTCACGGTCTTCACATTGCGTTGAGTTGGTGAACTAGGGGTTTGTATTGTATTTAATTGCTTGTGTGCATACTAGATACTGATGTGCATTTGTGCCTTTTTCTCCATATCTTTTGACTTGACCCTCGTGCCCTCTCATCTTTTGTTTCGAAGATGGCCGACTGGAGTTATTTTAATCTGATCTTCGCAGCTACCTCGTACTTTCTAGTCGATCCACCTTCCCTTTTCTAGGAGGATCTTCCTCCTAATTTTTGTGCATATCCGCCTAATCCATTATTTCAGGAGTTAGAGGACTTTAATTATCACCCAACCACATTCAACCCGCCCGATCCTGGGGTTTTGGAGTCACGTTTCATGGTTTCCACACTTAAGCCATTGAATCAGATGATGGAACATATGAATTCGAGGATTTCCAATCTATTTAACATAAATGAGAGCCAGAACGTTGTTCCACTATTTAAGGATATGGATTCACTTGAGGATAATCATGAGAGCTTGAAATCACCCATAATACAAAAAATAAAAAATTTCAAAAATCCGAAAAACATTCGGGAGACAGGTTTGTGACTCAATTTGTGAGGAGAGGACCCAAATGCCCGATCATTTACCCGTACAGTCATGTCCCAACCTTGACCCCGAGGATGCCACTATACAGACTGCTCTTGGTAATCCTCGTGTATATGTTGATTTCGATCTCCTCCCTTGTATGGAGGAGGTTCAAAAATTCAAAAAGATGTTGACTAAACCCGAAGTGGTGGCCACCCTTCAAGAGATAGTTAAATCCCTACTTCAACACGCCATGAAAGATTTATCTACTCCTCAATACAAGAAGAGAAAGTGAAGGAGAAGATCTGAGCATCACATCTTGACCATGTCCACTGCTTACGCCATTTCTCACCGACCATATTTTAAGAAAGGGAACACTGCCACACCTCTTGCGAGTTGCTCCATATCTGAATATTCTTGTGATAACACTCTCCTTGACAGTGGTTCGTCAATTAATGTAATACCCTTCTCTATGGTATAGTCTCTTCATCTTGGACCTCTCAAGAAAACCAGAATGATAGTTCAATTTGCTGATGGATCTATTAAGAGGCCGAAGAATATTCTAGAAAATGTTGTCATTCTTATTAAGGGCATGAAATTCATTTCTGATTTTATCGTATTGCCCATGGGGACCTCCACCTCTGTTGAGAACCGTCCAATCATCTTGGGACGGCCTTTCGTCACCTCTGCAGGAGTCGTTATTGATTATGGATCAGGAGAGATTCGCTTTCGTTCTAATGTAGGGAGCTATGTGTTGATCACTACAACCACTACTGACCAGAGACCTGCATTCCATGAGAGTGTACCTGTGTTAGACAACCCCAAGGACTTTGACCACGATGATACTACCATAGATTTTTGTTGTATGATGGATGATACTAAGACCCGAGAATTCCTCTTCAAGGAGGAGGACTCGGAAAGTATAGAACTTGGAGTTCCCTCTTATGGTATGTGGCGATGCATCGATGACATCCTCCGAATTTACACGATAGACACCCTAGAGCAGAAGGAAGACTCTAACACTAGACAGGACGGACATGATTTGGTTACTTTCACCGATAAGTTCATTCCTATTCACCCTGATTCAGATGAGACCGATCAGGCCAAATTTGATTTGATTGCTTTTATAAAGGAATTTGGGTCTTTTGATAAAGATGATGATCTGGTAGAGGCTCTCCAGGCTGAAATTGATCATACTTTTTCTGATTATGATTTTGAGACATTTTACTTTGATGTTTGCGAGACTTACCAGGCAGGACATGACCACATTACTTCCAATAATGGGTTTAGGCCTGCACAGTTTGATACCGCTGAGGATACATTCTTGGTCGATCTTACTCAGTTTATGTCTAATGATGATCCCAATATCGACCTACACCTTTTCAAATCCATACCTCAGTGGTCCCGCAGGAAGGTTCGTTTTCAACCTTCTTGACCTTTGTAAATCCACTCCTCTTGTATATCCTTTCGTTTCACTCTTTCTTCTCCCATTTTATCATCCACCCCTTTTCCGTGTGTGTATATATGCTATACTTAGGATGTGCTTTATCCTAAGTATAGGGGGGTGAAGGATTTGTGTTGTTCATATTCATCATGTTTATCACCCTTGTTGTTGCCTATACTTAGAGATACTCTACCCTAAGTATAGGGGGTGATGTTGTTCATATTGTGTCATTTTGAGTCTGTGCATTCTCTTCATAGATTTTCCCCTTTGTACACTCTACTGTACTTAGGATTACTTGATCCTAAGTATGGGGGGATCACCAACTTCTCTTCTTTTTATCTTTTCTTTGAGTCATTGTAGCATAGGAGTCTTTTCACCTTTCTATACTTAGCACGAGTTATGTCTTCCTTTGTAGCTCTTTGATCACTATGAGGACATAGTTCGAGCTATGTATAAGGGGTGTCGTATATATTGTATATATACTTTACACATAACTCGTACTTTTAAATATGTTTATTTGGGGGGAATATGTATATAATTTTGTAAAATCCATGTGTGTTAAAAAAACAAACAAACAAAACAAAAAAATCTTGTATATATTTTACTAACCCTTTTCCTTTTTTTGAAAAAAAACTACAATTTAACCAAAAATCTATAAAAACTTACATAATTCAAAAAACCTTTTCTACAGTTGCATTTTCCTCTAAAAATCCATAAAAAGTTCAAAATTAGAAAATTGTTAAAAAAATGTGTGTTTTTTTCATATGTGCATCATATCTTTTCAAAAAAACTCTCTTTGCATTGTTCATATTTTCCTGCATTTGCATGTGCATTTTTCAGGATAGTATTGACATTTAAACTATGTCTGGAATAAAGTTGAAGAATGGAGCTTAGTTGGACCTTAATCCACCTAATTCTCAAAGGAACTTCACCGAGAAATAGGATTTTAGAAGCTTCAGGTCTTTGACTTAATTCTTTGAGTTTCACATAACAATGTGCAGCGTTTGACTCTTAGTGTCTAACCTGGTCTCTGGGTACAACTCTGGAATAGGGAATTAATTTGTATTATCGCACTATACACTTAGCTCAACTCAGAAGGGATGTGGGAAGACTGTGTGAGTTTCTTCTCTGATAGCGTGGAAATCTAAAGTCCAGATACGTGTTGAAATAAAGCTTCGGAAAAGGGATGGATGGTTGGACAAAATTTTTTCTAAGGCCCCAAAACATGTACAGAAACAAAAAGATTCTATATATGTAGGGGCACAACAAGATCCAAGCAAAACCACCAAAAATCCAAATAGAAAGAAGCTACTACCAAATAAATATCTGACCAAAAGGTCCAAGCTTCGATAAAACCTGCAGATCTTGGTGGAGACTCGGCTACACTGGCTAGCTTCACAAGGAGAGGTGACTACACTGGTCACCCTCCAGTTATTTTCTCCTTCTTCTAACTTCTCCCCCAATTTGTTTATGAACACAGCCCAACAGACCCTAGAAGGAAATACCTGACTCCCCGAGGGCGAGTTACAGGAGAGGAGATTTGTATGGTAGTCAGGCATTCTGGATGGGAAGAGCTAAAACCTTTCACACACATGAGTTGATTGCTCAATGTTCATAGGGTATACTTTGGGAAGAGGATTGTTTAAGATGACTTCTGATCCAAAAATGTGACAAATGATGTGTAGAACTTGAAGGCTGTCGATTTTAAATTCCAAGTCACACAGAAGTTCTGACACATTCCAAAGGTCCGACAAAGCTCCAAACTACAATTTTATGAAGATAAGTTTAATACTCAATATTGTCCTACTTTCTTTATTTTCCCTTTCTTTTCTTTTTCTTCACTTATTCTTTCAAATAAGTGTTTGCTAAGGGACTAGCAAAGGTAAAGCATAGCGGGATGATGAATATGTGATTCGTCATCTTTATTCATTTATTTTAGCTTAAAATCCCTTATAAAAACACCTGCATATAACACTAACTCCATATTCTTACTAACTTGCATCTGTGTGTAAATATTGTACACTTCTTACTAACTTTAACCTAAAATAAAGAAATAAAGAAATAAAGGAAAAATAAAGAAAAGAAAAAAAAGAAGATTGTAAACAGGTTGATCCAAACCCCGAGAGAAGGTCAAGACTTGACCTGATCGACCAGGAATAAAGTAGGGGGAGATAGGGTCGTCAATTAGAAAATCAAAAATTGAGTGTTGTGTATATTTGTGTACTACACTACTTTATTTGTACATTAATTGACCTGAAATAAAATAACTTTCAATATTGTAAATAAAAATGTGTTCTAATTAATAAAAATAATTGCACAATTAAATCATGTATAGAATAAAAGCAATCACACTTAGAAAAAGCCACTAAGCACTATTTGAAAGACCAATTCCGGCTCCATATGAACTCAAATTGAATCAATCTCACTTCCATTGGATTCAAAATTAAATTATCTTTAAAATGGTATTATTTTCATAATTTTTGGAGTTACGAATAAAAAGTTGGTTTTCTAGGGTGGTTTGTGCAATTTTCCCATGTATTTTGTACATATTGTATTTGTAAACATTTCTAATAGTCATTTAAAAAAATAAAAAAGAAGAAGTCATTTTCCTCATTTACCCATGTATATAATGTCATATATGTATATAGTACATGTATATAGTTGTTATTATTAATTAACCACCAGAAAAAATAAAAAAAATTAACATTTTTATTCAAATAAATAAAGTGATGAAAATTCAGAAAAATAGATAGTTTTATCTCTCTTTATCTTTATCTTATTTCAATTTTCATCCATCTTATCTCTTTATCAAAAAAATCAAAAATTCAAATTTCATCTTCATTATCTCTTCTATTTATATGGCTCTTTCTCCATCATTCCAACTTGATCAATCTTTAGAGAGAGGAGCCCAATCTCCGAGAGAAAATTTCATCGAGAAAAGTGTATCCTCTTAATCGTACGATGACAGCGAGTCAGCCTTCGTCGAGGTAATCACGGTCCATTTCCGCTCCTAAGGTCAGATCCACATTTTTCTTATTTTTATCTAGGTTAATCATAGTTTTATTTCTCGCACTTTTATATCGTCGTCAATTTCTTTATTTAGATCATTAATTTCATCACGATTTGATCCACTTCGACTCGATTTTTTCCCACGTTCGTGATCTCCTGACATTCAATTTCTACCACCATGATCTATCAACTACGACCACGTACGGTGGTTGGAGAATCGAATTCGATTCATTTCATTTCCGTCGGATCCTTATTCATTTTCCTATTTGTAAATAAAAAATATTTGTTTTCTTTATCTCTAAAGTTTGTTTTGCAGGATCATTTAAAAAAATAGCAAAAAATTAAAAAAAACATTTCTTATCTTCGGTTTTTAACTCATATATTTCGGATTTACAAAAAAAAATAAAAAAGGTTTTTTTACTATTTTCATTCACTATTTACAAAAGAAATAAAATTTACAAAAAATAATAAAAATAATAAAACAAAAAAAGAAAGGATCGCAGGGCCGCCACCCTCTGCCACCATCGTCGCCGCATGCCCTTCTCCCCACGGCCATCTCGCCTCCTTCCTCGTCGTAGGGCGGAGGTTCACCTCTGCCTGGAAGCGCCTCCGCTCCCCCTGGACTCAACCATCGCCTGAAGCCGCCCCCTCCTTCCGCGTCGTGGGGCGGAGCTTTACCTCCGCCTGGAAGCACCTCCGCTCCTCCTAGACTCAACCACCGCCTGAAGCCGCCCCCCTCCTTCTCCGCCGCGTGGGGCGGCGCCGCACCAACCTCCAGGCGTAGCGCCACCGACACACCATCGACCTCCAGGCATCGAGCCTCCCCACCGCAAGCACCTACGCAACCCTCCTCCCTCGGCCATCCACTTCCTCGCGCCGACCCCTTGGCCACCTCCACCACCAGCAGTCGCGAGCACCCTCCAGTCGTTCCACGGTCGCATCACCGTCGATGTCCCGATCTCTACGGCCTCCTCCAGAAGCACGCCATCAACTTCGCGTCGTCGACCTCCATACCGCCGCCGCTGCGCCGCCTTTGCTTGTAGTTGAAGAAGAAAGAGGAGGGGCGGCGGCTCCAACCCTTTGGTTTACTTGGAAAGGAAGAAAAGAAAGAGATAGGGTTCAATAGTTATTTGAAAAATTACAAGAATACCCCTGAAGAATTCTAAAATTCCAAAAATACCCTTGATCAAGATTCCCAAGCACGTGTTTTGCACGCATTTCGTGGGTAATTTGCACATTCTCCCCTCTATTTATTTACTTATTTAATGCAAAAACCTTTAATATTGTGTTTTAGTCCATGTTATTTAGACTCCTAAATTTGCATGATTATTCTATTGAAATAAATGTTTTTATTAGTCCAATACCCCGCTTCTCAAGGAAAGAGTTGTTGGATTAGATAATTAAGGTCACCATGTTGGAGAGGCTTGAATTTTAACGTTTCAACCGAGAGGACTTATATATCAGACACACAATGTACAAGATAGACTCCTAATCACAAGGGACTGACTGCGTATGACATAAACTTGCTTTGACATGGCTTTCGAGGAGACTTTGGCAGCGTTTCATGGTTCTTGAATGTTGTTGTGTTTCAAGTATGATTCCCAAACAAGGGTCTGACCAAACTAAAAATCCAAAGATCCGACTAAGCTCCAAACATTGATATTATGAAGACAAGTCCAAAAGTTAAAATTAATCCAAATTCTTTCTTTTTCTTTTCTTTATTCTCTTTTCTGCACTTATAGGAATAAGTGTTTGCTGGGGCTAGCAAAGGCAATTATTGGGAGCGATGAATCTCTATTTAATCACCATTTTCTTTCATTTTGGCCTTAAATCCCTAGTTAAATGCATGTATATATCATTAATTTTCCAAAATAAACATTGTATGAATTATACAAAAATATTATATATTTATCATATCTAATTGTAAAATTAAAGATTAAAGGAAAAAAATGAGACACCATAAGTATTGAATGACCCTAGACCTCAATACCCAGTCATAATGATGATTTGGTCGACAAGGAACAAAGTAGGGGGAGATAGGACAAATGAACTGTACAAAATATAGACAAACCCCTAATTCATATATAATTTATTTTTGTTACCATTTATTTCATTATTTTTATACCTAAAATAATAACACTTTAAACACAAATATTGTAGATAAAATACAGACAAATTTACAAAATTGAGTTCACATAAAAATAATGCACAGTGTGCCCGTAAATTTACATGGGAGTGCTTCTTGTTATTTACAAGAGTTAGATGAAAGAATTTATACCAGATTTTTATAGGTCTATGTATAGAACTTGTAAAGAATTTTTATTTGTTTGAATATGCAAATGGTTCTCAAAATTATTTGAAAATGATTATCAAACATTTTGAAAACTTTATTTTGAAAAATAACTTGAGAAATCATTTTACAAACATTTACAAAATTTGAAAACTATTTTCCAAAGATTTTTCAAACAATAAGTATAGATTATTCAAAGTGTTTTATAATCATTTTCAAAACCATTTCCAAATAAATCTTTAAAACATTTTATTCAAACAAAGAAAGGAAATCTTTATAACCGATAACATTTTTGCAAAGGTTTGAAAACATCTTACAAAACATTTTTCAAAGGGTTTTACAAAGGATTTTTCAAAGATATTTTCCAACCATTAATCAAGCATTTTGCAAAAAATTTTAAGAGGTTTATTAACCATATTTACAAATAATTTTGATGAGTGTCCTGATTTTTATTAATTAGACTTTTTTTAAAATACGCAAGAACGAGTTATGGCTAAATTACATACAACGTAAATATGACCCCACCATACTTAGCTTGAGTTATGTCCCCATAGATCGGAGAGAAAAGGAAGACATAACTCGTACTAAGTATGAGAAATTATATACTATAGAGATTGAATAGAGAATGAGAAGTTAATCATTCCCCTATACTTAGGATCAATTAATCCTAAGTATAGTAGGTTGTACACAAAACAAGGAGGGCCAAAGGTGGGAATAAACGAATAAATCAATGGATCCACCTGTCTCCCCCTATACTTAGGGTAAAATATCCCTATATATAGAAAGAATACCAAGAGTTGAGGAGACTGGCGAGGGGGTCGAAAAATGAATACTCGTATACACTCATCCCCCTATACTTAGGACGAAGCATATCCTACGTATAGCAATGATTCATGGGATGAGTGAATATTTCAAATGAATGAAAGAGTGAAAATGAAAAGAAGAAATGAAGAAAAAGATTAAGTACTAAAAAATGTTTATGATAGCCTTGTCTGAATCTATATATGTTGCGGCTGGAAGTTCTTGATTGTAGACCACCTTAATATAGTCAACCACGGACAAGAAGGTATCATGCTCAAAATAAGGCTCCAGAAGTTATCTGTTGATGATGAAGGGATGTATGATAGATGACAATTCGAATATGACTATACTTCCATTGTTATGCGTATGCTTCACTATGAAAGGCATGGTCCACTTTCTCTTCAACTTCCCTAGGAATATTTTCAAATTTGCATTAAACAACCAGACCTTTTGACCCGATTCAAAAGTCTTGTGTTGGTACTTGTCGTGCCCTTCTTAACCTTCTCCTTGTACATTAGGTTGTTGTCGAATGCATAGTCCATAAACTCAAGCAATCTATTCAAATCTAACTTTTTGTTCTTTCCTGCATTCTTCACATCCAAATTGCATATGTTTATTGCCCACAAAGATTTGTGAATTAATTCAACAGGAAAATGGTATGGCTTGCCGTACATCAGGAGGTAGGGAGACATTCCCAAAGGAGACTTTTACACATTCCAATAGGCCCAAAGAACATAATAAAGAAGTTGAGACCGATTCTTTCTTGTTGTACGTACAAGATTTTAGATAATCATCTTGTAGGGAAATCAAGATGATTATCTAAAATCTTGTACGTACAACAAGAAAGAATCGGTCTCAACTTCTTTATTATGTTCTTTGGGCCTATTGGAATGTGTAAAAGTCTCCTTTGGGAATGTTTTGAAAACCATGTAATGATGTGTAGGGAAGGCCCCGTACTTTATTGTTATTGCATTTTAGTCCCTCCCAGGGACCTTTTTGTAGGTATCTTTTCATGTTTCTTTTCACTTATGCCCTTATCTTCATTGTTGCATATCTTGAGCTACATAGCTCCAATCGAGTTGATTTCAGTTTCATTTTGATGCTCTTCTCATCATCTTTATTATGGCATGCTTCAATTTGAGATTTGACAATATGATCAGTAGTGTATTATTTTAGTAACTAAGTGTCATGATTTCTTCGTTTCTCATGCCTATTTGTTGTATACATGAAAAAGTGCTTCAGTAACTGATTTTGTTTGACTCGCATATTGTATGGCTCAAGTAATTATTGTTCAGGGCATATTTGCTTTGCATTTCTCTGCATTTATTAGCATGATAAAAATATAAAAAAAATGCATATTTATTTTTAATGCATTGTAGTGTCTTGCATGCTTTGACCTACAGATCTCTAACTCAACACTTAGTTAAATAAATAGAAATCCGATTAATATGAGAGAAGCGCGTGTCCCTGAGTTCGACCTTGGTTTCTTGCCAAGTAAAATAAAAATAACGACCATCGCATTCTTATTTGAAATGTATCAATGAGATGGTCTCTTTGATGACCAAAATCGGCCCGACTGCATCGACATGTTTAAGTGCTAATTCCGCACTATTAAAGGGCCGATAACGCGGTTCGTCAAATGGCGCCGTTGCCGGGGACACGACTCATTTCTCATATTTTTTGGAATTTTGTTTATTTAATTTCGTGTTTCTTTTATAGGTCACTTTTTGTTCATTTATTTCGCATTATAAAATTTTCTTTTTCGATTGATCTCTAATCAATTTTTCTGTGGCAGGGCCCTTGGTGTTCAAGGAGGTGAGAAGTCGATGCTTCCCGCTGCGAGGAGCCGCAGAAATACGTTTGGAGTATGTCGAGAAGAAAGGAAAAAATGTCTTGCATTTTTATTTCCATGTAATAATTCGTCTTTTACAGCGGTCTTCGATTGAAGACTTGCGGTTGTAATCGAACGAATGTGGTTGTGTGGGGATAGTCCCCACTTGAGTGTCGACCTAGGACTAGGCACGCGGCTTTCCGAGCTCATTTTATCTTTCATATTCTTATGTGCTTGATCGTAGGGTAGGACACACTAACTTCTATACGCACATAATCTCGCATCACTTAGCTAAAATTAATGAAAAATCAATCACCGCTAATAGATGCATGATTAGGTGCGGCTTTTTCGACTTGCTTACATGTTGAATTTGGATTTCAAAACGGTCCTAGTTTTTCACGGATTTATCGTCAAATCACTGCATGATTTATCACTTAGCCAAGATCGTGGTTTTATTGAATATGCGGTTTTTCTCGGTTTCTTTCTCCTAACTTGATCACCTAGGTTAAATGGAAAAAGGGAATGAACGGTAGACGATGACTTCTTGATTTTGTGCTAACCATAATTCAGTGATAACCTAAAAATAAAATTGGGACTGTTAATTGCAAGTCAACCAAAAATGGAGTAAAATTCGGTTTTGGGAGAGCAATACCCTCGCTTACGCAATGATTTTCACTTCATATCTTTTCTTTGCGTAACAACCTAATGTTTTATCACCAATAAAACAGACAAGATAATAAACCAACCTTGGTTGGTTTCATGTGTGAGTTGGTGAAACCAAGGGTTTGGTTGCTTGAATTGAGCCATGTTTGCGACACACACCCCAAAACCGAAGACACTCCATTTCATCTCCGAAGATTTAACCGCTCACTTGTATATTCATCCTTCTTCTTCGTTCACCTTAGGTCTTTTCCAACATTAATTTCCATCTTTATACTTAGGCTAATCTCAGCCTAAGTATAGGGGGGATCCAAGTCCCTGTGATTTCTCTACTCATCTTTTCTTGCCTTTATACTTAGGTTATTTCTAACCTAAGTATAGGGGGAGCCCCCTCTATGCTCCCGTATATTTCTCTGTACTTAAATGGACCTATGGACTCGTAACAGCTAGTGCTATGAGGACATAGCAAAGTTTAAGGATGGGGGGTATACCGTATATACTGTATATTTACTTTAGCTATAAACTGAAAAATTTTGAAAAATTTAAAAATTTTTGGCTAAAGTAAAATTCTTTGGACTAAGAGAACTCAAATGATTTCACGACTTTTTCTATACTATGTTACACTATTTTGATAAAAATATTTTCGAAAATGATTAAAAAAATGAGTTTCCCTTGTTTTGAAAAATCTTTTTGAAAATGTTTTGAAAATCTTCTATTTGTGTGACATGGTTTTGAAAATCTTTTATCAAGGAAAGGTGAGTCTAACCTGTGTTTTAAACTTTAAATTAAATCCACAAAAAATGAGAAAAATCCAAAAATCCTTTAGGAGCTATTAGTGACTACTAAGCCCCATTAAATAGCCGTGTTCAGTGAGGGTTCGCCCTTCGCAGAGTGGATGGTTTAAAGGACATCGCGTAAGGCTCCGTCCTTAAGCAACGGGCTCCGGCCTGTACTTACATCCATACTGGCTGAATGCAGATGCAACTATTTAATTGAGATTAGGCAGTCCTCATATCTCTTGAAGCAAAATTCAAAAAAAATGTTTTTGAATGAAGGAGTTGGATTAAACCTCTACTCTTACACCTTCAACCAGGATCTGAAATGTTCAAGGAAGCTTGATTTATGAGTTCTTTGAGATTTGCGGTTAACCAGCCTTAGCCATCAGGGTCTTAGACTTAATCATCCACATTCCCCTAGGTCTCTAGATTTGCATGCTATATTCAATGCTTAGTCTCAGACATAAAGAATATGATCAACACAACACATGCACGACTGCGGTTTTGATTGAGATGAGTTGACTCTTCACCTGAGGGATTGGGATGAGGGAATCAAGTTTGGATTTGATCTAATGATGCTCGAGGATGGGATAAAATCTTTGGAGGCTTCATGAAACCTGAGTGTCAGCATTATTAGCCAGTATGAGAACTTGGTTCTTATACTAAATCTCTTGATATTGACCTAAGTGCCAGGGTGTGACTAAATAAAAAAAATTTTTGTTGATCAGTGTGCGCCAACTCTTGGTAAAAGCAGTGGAGCTAGCCACCAATTATACAAGTCAATGAAATTCAAAGAAAAGCTCTCATTCCACAAAGTCAAATATCAAAGAGCTTCCACCAAAGGCGAGCGCTCCCAACCATTTCAAAGTGTCCCCTTGGACCACCGCTATTAGGACCAGGAGTCGGGCTTGCACCAAAAAAGGGCTCTGCATCGTAAATGCTACAAGTCTGGGTGTCGAAGGTACGATAGGTACTCAAAAGAGACACACCCCGGTGTACTCCCAGGAAAACAAGTGTAGACGGATCCAACTTCTCTTGACGGACGCACTGATCAACACAAAAAATTGTGTTGCGTAAAAAGGCACTAGAGAGAATCCTTGTTCCAATGAAAGGGAGAGAAGAATTGACACAATCCCATGCCCTCCATTTCTGGCCTGCCATCTATATTTTCTAAGTCTGACAACTAAAGAGACGGTGGATTGAATGCAAGATTTGATTTATTCCCTAGTGTTGAGGATTGGGTCCTTAGGAGAATTTCTTGGACCAAGACTTTGGGTGAAGATTGGACTCTACTCTCAGAATTGCGGTCAACACTAAATGTCATATCCTTTAGATTATATGTACATCAGAGAGAGTCTAGAGAATTAGAGGAATTGGGTACCTCTTGATTAAGGCTGGGTTGAACTCAAGAATTTTGATCTCTAAAATTAAGTTGACTTGAGCAGATTGGATCCTGTATTCACATGCACAAGGGGGTTGATCCAACTTAGTCATTCTTTCTGATGCTCGAGGACGAGCATGGTTTAAGTATAGGGGGTTGATGAAACTCGATTTCATCATCTTTATTTTTTATTATTAACCCCCTTGCTTAAATAGATGTCAATAAAACTCAGTTAATGTCCTGTAATTAACAGAGTCTTACATAAATTAAAAACCACAAAAAAATGGCAAAATAAAAAATCCTTGGTATTTTTAGACTTAAAAATACCTTCAAAAATATTTCGGGTCTTTGTTTGATGTCATCTCCAGTTTTGGCCAACATGAAACTTGTAGATCTCGTCAAGATCTACAACTTTCATGTTTTGAGTTTTCTCAAATTCGGCCATTATAGCCTTCAAAAAATAAAAATTCCATCTGAATAATCTGATTGGGCCACGTGGCCCAATCTGGGCGCGCCACGTGGCCCCGCCCCTCTTGTCTCATCCGCCCTTGATCTGGGCCGTTGGATCTTTACTTGATCCAACAGCTCTACCTTCTCCTCTTGCGCCTCAATCCCTAGCCGTCTGATCCAACCTCGCCTCTCATCGTCACCATCCGTCAGCGCCTGTATCCCCTTTCGCCACGTAGCAGCCTTGTGCACCCCACGATCATATCGGGGCTGCTCCATCTGAGCCGCTAGCTTCGCAACCATCACCAGCCCTTCGATCATGCGCCCTCTTCACATCACTACCGTCCGCTAGCGTGCAAGCCTCACCATGACACCTGGCGTGCTCTTGACGCTTCGATCATTACACCGTCGTCTGATCCAAACCGTCCCTACGCGCCCTCATCAGGACCGTTGGATCTGACGATCCAACGGTCCGGCCTCGTCTTCCTCCTCCTGCAAGCTCCACCCGAGCCCCTCGCCTCGTAGACCTCCTCCGCCCTTCTATTTTTAGCCGCCTCAACTCACCACCTCTCCTCTCCCTAACCGTCCCACTACGCTCCCCATTCCTCCATGATTCGCGCGCATATCTCCACTAAACTCGATCCATTTCCAGTCGTCCCATGCGCACCCTTGAAACCCGCGACTCCACTCATCAACTCCGCCATCACCATCTTTAAATACCACGCATCCGCCCCACTTCACCCTGGTCCATCAACCAAGGGGCGGTGGCCCAGCCCTCCAGCTCCTCCCTGTGACAGGGGGAGGAGCTCGGATCGAGCGACGACGACTTCCTTCCCCGATGAGACCCGCCGACCTTCAGGCGGCGCTGCGGTGGCTCTAAGCCCCGCCCGAGCTCGCTGGCACGGCCGGCCAGTATGTGCGACGACCCGGGCTTCTTCTCCGATGCCCAGCCCAGGCCATGACCTCCATCTCCGACCAGGTAAGCCCTCTGATCCTCTCTGAATATTCTTCTTATTTTGCATAATTTTCTCAGCCTCTCCGAACACTACCTCGCTCCATTGTCCACTCCTTTAGCTCCACCATCGATCCACCTTCCCCGCGCACATCTCCGATCACCCCTTCACATTTCACAACCTCCGTCATCCCAGGCTTCCTCCTCCGCCGGAGGCAGAGGAGGACCCACTAAGGGCTTCGCCTTCTTCGCTCCACAAACGCCCTCCGTTCGCCTCATCTCGCACGCACGCACACCCTAACCCCCTTGCAGGTCAATCATCACCAACGGCCGGACTGTGGGCGGAGCTGAGTTCTAGAGCTCCGCCTCCGGTGATCAGGCGTCGACAGCGTAGTTCAGCCACTCCGGCAGGTCCTCCGACATCGGACCTTCATCGCCAGAGCATCAGCTATCTTCCCCGAGCTTCACCGAGCGCAGCGAGGCACGGCGGAGCTCCAGGCCTCACGCCGGAGCTCCAATCGCGCCGCCAGCCATCAAGGATGGTGGAGAAGCAGCTACCATTGGATCTCACCCCACGGCGGAGATCCAACGGCCCTGGAGGAGCCACGTCGCCGTCCCGGAGCGCGGAGGCTCGGTGGGACCGAGCCTCGCCCGAGTCAACCTCGAGCCACCACGTGGCCCGAGCCACCTGCTACGGCCACCCAAAGCAGCGCCGACCCTCGCCCCCGCCCGAGCCAGAGCTCACGTGCCACCCGCACGTGGGGTCTAGGTTTTTTTTGCATCGGCGCCCTCGCACCTTCCACAAATTCCATCCACGTCCTGATACACGTGGCACACCGTAGACCACGCCGAGCCTGATCACCACCAAGCCTGGAGGCTCGGATAGCACGAGCCAAGCCGCAGCTGCCGAACCTCTGCCGAGCCTGACACCAAGCCTGGATAGCACGTGCTTCACACGTGCTATTCTGGGAAATTTGCAGAGATGCCCCCGAAGTTCTTCAAATTTACAAAAGGTCCCCGTGCATATGGATTATTTACAGGGAAGGCCCCGTACTTTATTGTTATTGCATTTTAGTCCCTCCCAGTTGTAGGTATCTTTTCATGTTTCTTTTCACTTATGCCCTTATCTTCATTGTTGCATATCTTGAGCTACATAGCTCCAATCGAGTTGATTTCAGTTTCATTTTGATGCTCTTCTCATCATCTTTATTATGGCATGCTTCAATTTGAGATTTGACAATATGATCAGTAGTGTATTATTTTAGTAACTAAGTGTCATGATTTCTTCGTTTCTCATGCCTATTTGTTGTATACATGAAAAAGTGCTTCAGTAACTGATTTTGTTTGACTCGCATATTGTATGGCTCAAGTAATTATTGTTCAGGGCATATTTGCTTTGCATTTCTCTGCATTTATTAGCATGATAAAAAAATAAAAAAATGCATATTTATTTTTAATGCATTGTAGTGTCTTGCATGCTTTGACCTACAGATCTCTAACTCAACACTTAGTTAAATAAATAGAAATCCGATTAATATGAGAGAAGCGCGTGTCCCTGAGTTCGACCTTGGTTTCTTGCCAAGTAAAATAAAAATAACGACCATCGCATTCTTATTTGAAATGTATCAATGAGATGGTCTCTTTGATGACCAAAATCGGCCCGACTGCATCGACATGTTTAAGTGCTAATTCCGCACTATTAAAGGGCCGATAACGCGGTTCGTCAAGCTCCTGGTCATCGCTCGAGGGTTGGTAGCGGGCCCGAGCTCGTGCAGCTCGTCGAAGAAGCTGCGGTATGGCATGCTACGCCGTGGATCTCACCGGAGAAGAAAACGTCATCGTCTCTCACTCTCTTGTCTAATTGCTATCACCAACAGGTAGAAGGGAGATCTGGGAATCTCTCTGCAAGGGCGTATGGGGTGGAAAGTGGCCGGATGCATAATATTTAAAGGGAGAAGGTGGAGGCCCAAGTGATGGGGAGGTGATGTTTGTGGAGTGTGTGGAGTGACGAGGAAGGGTATCATGGAGATCATGGATGCTGGCGAGGATGAGGGAGGTATATGCGACATCGTAGAGGTGTGGATGGGCTGATAAGGTGGCTGTCGAGGCGCCAAAAATAGGAAGGGGCTGAGCCATTACGAGGTGGGGGTGACGCGGGCAAGGCTCTTTTGGAGGTGGGAGACAATGCCTCAGCCGTTGGATCTAGTGATCCAACGTCTCTGAGCGAGATGCCAGTGAGCGGTGAGGACTAGATCAGGCGGGCTAGATCGAAGGGCGATGGAGGGTGCCACGTGGTGGGAGTAGGCATGGGCGCTGGAGAACGGTGGAGATTATATCTGGCATAGGATCGAAGGGTCGTCAATTGAGTGGGGATGAGCGGATGATTTCTAATCATCGGGGCTAAGATCCAACGACCATGAGCGTGACACGTGGCTTAAGGAGAGTGAAGCGGAGACGGACGACGGGGTGGAGATCAGGGGGAAGATCGAATGACTGAGAGGTGATGTGGCTGTGGACGGCTTGGATCAGAAGGAAGAAGAATCCAACGGACGGTAGAGAAAAAGGGTACGTGGCGCGTACTGGAGTGGGCCACGTGGTGCAACCATAGGGCACCACATGGCCCAATCTGGTTGGTCGAAAAAGAATGTGAAACAAGAGGGAGAAAATGGTTGAATTTGGATAAACTTAAAACATGAAAGTTGTAGATCTCGATGAGATCTACAAGTTTCATGTTGACTAAAACAAAAATGAGGTCGAATAGAGTAATATAATACAACGGTACAAATATACATACATATAGTATATAATGGGGGCCCCAAAACCCAAGTTTTGCATACGAGCTCCAATTTGAATGAAATTGGTCTCATTTGGAAGGTCTCTGAATGTGTATTAATTTAAAAGTGAGTAGATCTAGATCGAAGGCTGTGTGAGAGAGATATGTGCATTCTAAGGTCCAAGGTCCCTATCTTGGTTTGGGGTTTTATTTGTTAAATTTACAGGTTAGCAATTTTTTGGTATTTTTCTTGTAGTATTGTGAGTAATATACACAACATTTATGGGATTTATAATTAGTGTAAAATATATACAAATGAGTGATTTTTACAAGTGAATTGGGCTTCTTATTTAATGCAGATGCGAATGCTAAATTCAAATGTTATCAATGCATGCATGAATGCTAATTATGCAATTTTGGTGGAAATATGCTCCTAATTACTCAGGAACAAGGCTCTATTTTAAACTTTATGAGTGATGAATCACAGATTCATCACCTGCTAAGATGGAGGTCATTTCGAAGCTAGTGACATCGAAAATTTTGAAATAAGTTCGATCGTTCATGGGGCATGTTGGTTTTTATCGTATATTTATCAAAGATTTCTGCAAAATTACCCATCCATTGACTGAGCTTCTAAAGCAAGGATATCGATTTTACTGTAGATGCCCGAGTCCTTCGACCTTTTAATAATTGCAAGATCTGATCACCTAGGCCCATGTTCTACAACTGCCAGATTGATCGTTACCATTTGAGATCATGATAGATGCTTCAAATTATACCATTGGAGCGGTTCTAGGATAGAGGAGGGATAATCTTCCATTTGCATTTCATTATGCAAGTAGAACTCTTGATGAAGCATAAAAAATTACACAATTATTGAGAAAGAGTTGTTTGCAGTTGTCTTTGCCCTAGAGAAGTTCAGATCATACTTGCTTAGATCCAAAGCTATTTTCTATACAGACTGCTCTGCCATTAGGTACTTGCAAGCCAACAAGGATGCCAAACCAAGGCTAATCAAATGGATCCTTCTACTATAGGAATTCGATCTTTAAATCCATGATTAACCTGGAGTTAAAAATGTGATGGCAGACCATTTATCAATATTGTTAAAGCTCGACACTCCTGAGCAGAGATTGATACAGATTATATAAACTTTTCTAGAAGAGGCTATTCTATTAGTTACCTCGCTTCCATGGTTCACCGATATTGTGAACTATCTCATGTCCAAGAGAACTCCACATGATTAGACGAAGCTGAAAGTCGACAAGTTTCTATCAAATATTAATTTCTATCAGTGGAAGGATCCATATCTCTTTCGTGGGGGGGGGGGGCTGATTGCATCTGGAGGAGATGTATTCCTTAGGAGGAAGTTCACAGTGTCCTCCAGCATTACCACCATCGAGAATCAGGAGTAGCCCACTCTGGGCATCAAAAGTGATACAATGCAACCTCTGGTGGCTGACTCGATTTGAAGTGCTAAGATGTACTGACCGTCAGAAGATGGGTGGCACATTGGAATGAGAGACACAATGCCTCTGAAATATTTTCAGATTTCAGTTGTCTATGATGCTTGGAGCATTGACTTCATTGCTCCATTTCCCAATAGTTAGGAATCTGAGTATATTCTACTTGTTGTTGATTATGTATGCCATTAGGTAGAGGCTAACCCAACTCTAGTCACCGATAGTCGCACCATCTGTCGGTTTCTAAAAGAACACATCATTACAAGGTTTTCAAAACATTTTCAAAAAGATTTTTCAAAACAAGGGAAACTCATTTTTTTAATCATTTTCGAAAATATTTTTTATCAAAATAGTGTAACATAGTATAGAAAAAGTCGTGAAATCATTTGAGTTCTCTTAGTCCAAAGAATTTTACTTTAGCCAAAAATTTTTAAATTTTTCAAAATTTTTCAGTTTATAGCTAAAGTAAATATACAGTATATACGGTATACCCCCCATCCTTAAACTTTGCTATGTCCTCATAGCACTAGCTGTTACGAGTCCATAGGTCCATTTAAGTACAGAGAAATATACGGGAGCATAGAGGGGGCTCCCCCTATACTTAGGTTAGAAATAACCTAAGTATAAAGGCAAGAAAAGATGAGTAGAGAAATCACAGGGACTTGGATCCCCCCTATACTTAGGCTGAGATTAGCCTAAGTATAAAGATGGAAATTAATGTTGGAAAGAACGAAGAAGAAGGATGAATATACAAGTGAGCGGTTAAATCTTCGGAGATGAAATGGAGTGTCTTCGGTTTTGGGGTGTGTGTCGCAAACATGGCTCAATTCAAGCAAGCAAACCCTTGGTTTCACCAACTCACACATGAAACCAACCAAGGTTGGTTTATTATATTGTCTGTTTTATTGGTGATAAAACATTAGGTTGTTACGCAAAGAAAAGATATGAAGTGAAAATCATTGCGTAAGCGAGGGTATTGCTCTCCCAAAACCGAATTTTACTCCATTTTTGGTTGACTTGCAATTAACAGTCCCAATTTTATTTTTAGGTTATCACTGAATTATGGTTAGCACAAAATCAAGAAGTCATCGTCTACCGTTCATTCCCTTTTTCCATTTAACCTAGGTGATCAAACTAGGAGAAAGAAACCGAGAAAAACCGCATATTCAATAAAACCACGATCTTGGCTAAGTGATAAATCATGCAGTGATTTGACGATAAATCCGTGAAAAACTAGGACCGTTTTGAAATCCAAATTCAACATGTAAGCAAGTCAAAAAAGCCGCACCTAATCATGCATCTATTAGCGGTGATTGATTTTTCATTAATTTTAGCTAAGTGATGCGAGATTATGTGCGTATAGAAGTTAGTGTGTCCTACCCTACGATCAAGCACATAAGAATATGAAAGATAAAATGAGCTCGGAAAGCCGCGTGCCTAGTCCTAGGTCGACACTCAAGTGGGGACTATCCCCACACAACCACATTCGTTCGATTACAACCGCAAGTCTTCAATCGAAGACCGCTGTAAACGACGAATTATTACATGGAAATAAAAATGCAAGACATTTTTTCCTTTCTTCTCGACATACTCCAAACGTATTTCTGCAGCTCCTCGCAGCGGGAAGCATCGGCTTCTCACCTCCTTGAACACCAAGGGCCCTGCCACAGAAAAATTGATTAGAGATCAATCGAAAAAGAAAATTTTATAATGCGAAATAAATGAACAAAAAGTGACCTATAAAAGAAACACGAAATTAAATAAACAAAATTCCAAAAAATATGAGAAATGAGTTGTGTCCCCGGCAACGGCGCCATTTGACGAACCGCGTTATCGGCCCTTTAATAGTGCGGAATTAGCACTTAAACATGTCGATGCAGTCGGGCCGATTTTGGTCATCAAAGAGACCATCTCATTGATACATTTCAAATAAGAATGCGATGGTCGTTATTTTTATTTTACTTGGCAAGAAACCAAGGTCGAACTCTGGGACACGTGCTTCTCTCATATTAATCGGATTTCTATTTATTTAACTAAGTGTTGAGTTAGAGATCTGTAGGTCAAAGCATGCAAGACACTACAATGCATTAAAAATAAATATGCATTTTTTTTATATTTTTATCATGCTAATAAATGCAGAGAAATGCAAAGCAAATATGCCCTGAACAATAATTACTTGAGCCATACAATATGTGAGTCAAACAAAATCAGTTACTGAAGCACTTTTTCATGTATACAACAAATAGGCATGAGAAACGAAGAAATCATGACACTTAGTTACTAAAATAATACACTACTGATCATATTGTCAAATCTCAAATTGAAGCATGCCATAATAAAGATGATGAGAAGAGCATCAAAATGAAACTGAAATCAACTTGATTGGAGCTATGTAGCTCAAGATATAAAACAATGAAGATAAGGGCATAAGTGAAAAGAAACATGAAAAGATACCTACAAAAAGGTCCCTGGGAGGGACTAAAATGCAATAACAATAAAGTACGGGGCCTTCCCTGTAAATAATCCATATGCGCGGGGACCTTTTGTAAATTTGAAGAACTTCGGGGGCGTCTCTGCAAATTTCCCAGAATAGCACGTGTGAAGCACGTGCTATCCAGGCTTGGTGTCAGGCTCGGCAGAGGTTCGGCAGTTGCGGCTTGGCTCGTGCTATCCGAGCCTCCAGGCTTGGTGGCGATCAGGCTCGGCGTGGTCTACGGTGTGCCACGTGTATCAGGACCTGGATGCAATTTGTGGAAGGTGCGAGGGCGCCGATGCAAAAAAAAACCCAGACCCCACGTGCGGGTGGCACGTGAGCTCAGGCTCGGGCGGGGGCGAGGGTCGGCGCTGCTTTGGGTGGCCGTAGCAGGTGGCTCGGGCCACGTGGTGGCTCGAGGTTGACTCGGGCGAGGCTCGGTCCCACCGAGCCTCCGCGCTCCGGGACGGCGATGTGGCTCCTCCAGGGCCGTTGGATCTCCGCCGTGGGGCGAGATCCAACGGTAGCTGCTTCTCCTCCATCCTTGATGGCTGGCGGCGCGATTGGAGCTCCGGCGTGAGGCCTGGAGCTCCGCCGCGCCTCGCTGCGCTCGGTGAAGCTCGGGGAAGATAGCTGATGCTCTGGCGATGAAGGTCCGATGTCGGAGGACCTGCCGGAGTGGCTGAACTACGCTGTTGACGCCTGATCACCGGAGGCGGAGCTCTAGAACTCAGCTCCGCCCACGGTCCGGCCGTTGGTGATGATTGACCTTCAAGGGGGTTAGGGTGTGCGTGCGTGCGAGATGAGGCGAACAGAGGGCGTTTGTGGAGCGAAGAAGGCGAAGCCCTTAGTGGGTCCTCCTCCGCCTCCGGCGGAGGAGGAAGCCTGGGATGACGGAGGTTGTGACAGGTGAAGGGGTGATCGGAGATGTGCGCGGGGAAGGTGGATCGATGGTGGAGCTAAAGGAGTGGACAGTGGAGCGAGGTAGTGTTCGGAGAGGCTGAGAAAATTATGCAAAATAAGAAGAATATTCAGAGAGGATCAGAGGGCTTACCTGGCCGGAGATGGAGGTCATGGCCTGGGCTGGGCATCGGAGAAGAAGCCCGGGTCGTCGCACATATTGGTCGGCCGTGCCAGCGAGCTCGGGCGGGGCTTAGAGCCACCGCAGCGCCGCCTGAAGGTCGGCGGGTCTCATCGGGAAGGAAGTCGTCGTCGCTCGATCCGAGCTCCTCCCCCTGTCACAGGGAGGAGCTGGAGGGCTGGGCCACCGCCCCTTGGTTGATGGACCAGGGTGAAGTGGGGCGGAGGCGTGGTATTTTAAGGTGGTGATGGCGGAGTTGATAGTGGAGTCACAGGTTTCAAGGGTGCGCATGGGGCGACTGGAAATGGATCGAGTTTTGTGGAGATATGCGCGCGAATCATGGAGGAATGGGGAGCGTAGTGGGACGGTTAGGGAGAGGAGAGGTGGTGAGTTGAGGCGGCTAAAAATAGAAGGGCGGAGGAGGTCTACGAGGCGAGGGGCTCGGGCGGAGCTTGCGGGAGGAGGAAGACGAGGTCCGGACCGTTGGATCGTCAGATCCAACGGTCCTGATGAGGGCGCGTAGGGACGGTTTGGATCAGACGACGGTGTAATGATCGAAGCGTCAAGAGCACGCCAGGTGTCGTGGTGAGGCTTGCGCGCTAGCGGACGGTAGTGATGTGAAGAGGGCGCATGATCGAAGGGCTGGTGATGGTTGCGAAGCTAGCGGCTCAGATGGAGCAGCCCCGATATGATCGTGGGTTGCACAAGGCTGCTACGTGGCGAAAGGGGATACAGGCGCTGACGGATGGTGACGATGAGAGGCGAGGTTGGATCAGACGGCTAGGGATTGAGGCGCAAGAGGAGAAGGTAGAGCCGTTGGATCAAGTAAAGATCCAACGGCCCAGATCAAGGGCGGATGAGACAAGAGGGGCGGGGCCATGTGGCGCGCCCAGATTGGGCCACGTGGCCCAATCAGATTATTCAGATGGAATTTTTGATTTTTGAAGGCTATAATGGCTGAATTTGAGAAAACTCAAAACATGAAAGTTGTAGATCTTGACGAGATCTACAAGTTTCACGTTGGCCAAAACTGGAGATGACATCAAACAAAGACCCGAAATATTTTTGAAGGTATTTTTAAGTCTAAAAATACCAAGGATTTTTTATTTTGCCATTTTTGTGGTTTTTAATTTATGTAAGACTCTGTTAATTACAGGACATTAACTGGGTTTTATTGACATCTATTTAAGCAAGGGGGTTAATAATAAAAAATAAAGATGATGAAATCGAGTTTCATCAGAGCTCTTCCTCGAGCCTCCAACCCCAGGTAGCTTCCTCCATTCTCCTTTGTTCGCCTTTCTTCATTCCTCTCAATCTTCTCGCATGTTTCCCGACTTCTCAGATTGACCCCACTCCTCTCTGACTCACAACCGAGCTCTGCCTTGGAGCTCTCACCTTCGCGTCATCATCAAATCGTTCCCATGACACTTCGACCCATCTCTACTCACAGCTCCGCTGGTCACGGCAGAATATCACCTCCTCCCGGTCATCACTACACCCTAAGGCCTCTCATACACCCCTTGCACTCCCTCGAGCATGCTGCACTTGATTTATGGCACCCACTAACCTTGCAGGATCATTATCTTCATTGGCTGGACATCACATCGGAGCTGCTTCAAGCTCCATCTTCCCCAGCCTACAGACGACCCTAGCAGCTTCTAGGCCTCCCACAGCCTCCTGACACTTCCATGACCAATATGGGCTATCCAGGAGCCACCGACGAGCATCCACGTGCACGGGGAAGGGAGGCTGAGCCAGAGTGACCTCGCCAAAGCCCCGCCGAGTCCACCGTAGGAGGCGGCAGACTGGAGAATATGACGTACAGCTACCGTGGGATCACCTTGATCCGACGGTCCTCTTCACGACACGTCGCCCACTTCTCGCCACTGTTGGATCAGAAGGATCCAAAGGCCATTACTCCGCCATGTCGCATCTGCTTCGACATATACACACCGTCGGATTGAGCGCCATCCAATGACCAGTATTGAGCCACGATACCTCGCTCCAACAACCATCACCACCGTTGGATCTTCCTGATCTGACAGGTCCTTATCGAGCCACATATCCAGCTTCCACCGTTGTTGGATCTCTTCATATATAATGGCTCAATGCCCATCACGTGGAGCCTTCGAGCCTCTTCCCCAACCCTAGGCTCGGAGCGACCGAAACTGTCCCGAAGCAAAGTCCAAGCCTCCATCGCATTCCGAGCCTAGCCCCCGCACGTGTCTCTTATGTGAGGGCTGGGTAATTTGCACCAAGGCCCCTACAAGTTTCAGAAATAAAAATTTAGTCCCCTGCTAGGAACGCTACGTGAGGAGAAAGTGTTCCAATGGGAATTTCACATTCATACTCCCAGCAATATAGGTATTTGTACTTTAGCCCCTGTATGCACGTTTTATTATAAGTAATTTTTATTTTCTGTCTTGCATTTTGGTCCATGTATTTGTCCATTTCTCATTATTTTTAAATTCCAAAAATTGTGTGTTGTAGTTTAACTCGATCTCTATCTGTTGTGACACGTTTCATATTTTTATGAGTTGTATTGAATTTAATAATATATTTTCGTGAAAATTGACATATTTTGCCCAATGTGTGCTTTAAATTAAATATTAAGTTATTTGTTCTCCAAAAATCACAATAAAATCAAATTAGACTTAGTTATAAGTTGTTTCATACTATGCCCAAAAATCATAGCATTTGCACGCATCACGAGGCCTGAATAAATCAAATAGTGTTCTGCCTAATTAATTTTTAATAGATCCAATTCACATCATTTTCTAGGTTTATTAAATTTAACCTATCTAGGATAATTTTTTGTATCTAAAAATAATATGCTTTGTTATTATTATTTAATGTATTATTTAATTTAAAGCACACAATGGGCAAAATATGTCAATTTCCATGAAAATATATTATTAAATTCAATGTGTCTCATAAAAATATAACATGCATCACAACAGATAATGCTCAAGTTAAACTACAACATGGAATTTTTGGAATTTAAAAATTATGAGAAATGGACACCTAAATAGGCGTGCAAACACATGGACCGAAATACAAGAGAGAAATAAAAATTGCTTAAAATAAAACATGCATACAGGGACTAAAGTGCAAATACCTATAACGTTGGGGGTATGGATGTAAAATTCCCACTAGAACATGTGCTCCTTACGTAACGTTCCTGGCAGGGACTGAATTGTAATTTCTGAAACTTGTAGGGGCCTCGGTGAAAATTACCCAGCCCTCACGTAAGAGACACGTGAGGGGGCTAGGCTCAAAAGGCGATGTAGGCTCAGACTTTGCTTTAGGATAGCTTCGGTCGCTCCGAGCCTAGAGTTAGGGAAGAGGCTTGGATGCTCCACGTGGCGGGCATTGAGTTGTTAGATCTGGAGAGATCCAACGATGGTGGAAGCTGGATATGTGGCTCGATAAGGACCCGTCAGATCAGGAAGATCCAACGGTGGCGATGGTTGCTGGAGCGAGGCGTCGTGGCTCAATATTGGCCGTTGGATGGCGATAAATCCAACGGTATCTGGATGTCGAAGTAGATGTGACATGGCGGAGTAATGGCCTTTGGATCCTTCTGATCCAACGGTGGCGGAAAGCGGGCGATGTGTCATGAAGAGGACCGCAGGATCAAGATGATCCAATGATAGTTGTACGTCGTCTTCTCCAGTCTGTCGCCTCCTGCGGCAGACTTGGCAGGGCTCCGGCAATGTCACTCTGACTCAGCTGCCCTTCCCCGTGCTCATGAATGCTCGCTAGTGGATTCTAGATAGCCCAGATCGATCATGGAAGTGTCAGGAGGCCGTCAGAGGTCCTGGAAGCTGTTGGGGTCGTATGTAGGCCGAGGAATACAGAGATTGAAGCTGCTCCGGCATGATGTCCGGACAATGAAGATAATGGTCATGTAGGGTTAGTGGGTGCCAGAAATCAAGTGCAGCATGCTTGGGGGAGTGCAAGGAGTGTGTGAGAAGCCTGAGGGCAAATTGATGACCGTGCGGAGGTGATATTCCGCCGTGACCGGTGGAACCCAAATATTCCCTAATATTCGGTTCAAATATTCGAGTATTCATCCAACTATTTCAACCAAGGTTGCAGAAATTGGTAGTCGGTACTCGCTCGACGGGGTCACTAATTAAGGATTAATCGGTAGTCGGATGACTAATCATGTTTAGTCGATCATTAGTCGATTGTGAATTTTTCAAATTATTTAAATATATAAATCATTTTTTATACATATATTCTTATATATTTGCATAGTTTTGTACATTTTCTATACTACCATAATGAATAAAATGAAGTAATTGACTTTAAATATAGCATGGAGCATATTCGAATAAGTTTATTTTAAAACATTTTTTTTAAATAAAAAATCTTTATGTAAACTTCGGCCGAGTAGTCGGCCTGACTAGTCGGGCTGATCGACTAATGACCGACCAGGCCTAGTCGACTTAGTTACCCCTCGACTCGACTAGTCAGACCCCAGCTTTCACAACAGTGATTCCAACAAGACTATTGGTTTTTTTATGTTTTAAAGATTCTCATTTATCTCAGTATCACCACAAATGTTAAGCTCCATATATGTAACTCATTAATTGGTATTTTTCTTGGGCTCTTATTGATTGATGACCATATTTGTATAAATATATAATACTATACATATATTAGACATAACTTTTTATATTTAAAATATAAAATACACAACCGAATAATTCTGAATATCCTCCCTGTGAAGGAATGATAAGAAAAGATGATTCGTTGTTTATTCAAGAGGTCTAGGGGTCCTTATATAGGACTAAACCTTAAAAGGCTCAAAGGAGAATATTCTATAGAATATTATTTATAGAATATAATATTCTCTATAGAATATTCTCTTAACAAATAGCCACATAGAACATTCTCTTAACATAAAGGCCCTCGTGGGGTTACGATATAATATAAAGAAAGAAATCTTCTGCAATCTCTAACACTCCCCCTCAAGTTGGAGCATATCCATCGATCATGCCCAACTTGGAAGATATCCAGGAAAGGCGCTTCTTTGATAAGGCCTTTGTGAATATGTCTGCAAGCTGAAGATCTGTTGAGATATGGTGTTGAAATCTTGCCTTCTCGTACAGCATCACGAATAAAATGACAGTCGATCTCAATGTGTATGGTCCTCTCATGGAACACAAGATTTGTAGCAATATAAGTGGCAGATTTGTTATCACAGTATAAAGGAACAGGAGTAGTGATAGCAGTATTGAGTTCTTGCAAAAGAGACAATAACCAGGTAATTTCGTATATGGCTTGGGCCACTGCCCTATATTCTGCCTCTGCACTGGATCGGGAAACTACCGTCTGCTTCTTGCTCCTCCAACTAACAAGGTTACCTCCTACCATCATCGCATAGCCCGTCGTAGAACGACGATCCTCAGGTGAGCTTGCATAATCGGCATCAACATAAGCAACAACCTTAGTGTATCCATTTGCCCCATAGAATAGACCACGTCTAGGGGATTCCTTCAGGTAGCGAAGGATCTGAAGAACATCTTGCCAGTGATTGTAGCATGGTTTCTCCATGTGTTGGCTAGCTCTGTTTACATCATATGATATGTCTGGGATAGTAACAGTAAGGTACAGAAGTTTACCAACCAGGCTTATGTATCTTGTAGTATCTTCAAAGGCAGGATCATCTGGTGTAGAATGTTTCTTGGTTCTGCAGGTATGCCAGAGGGCTTGCACCCAAGTATTCCTGCCTCAATTAGTATATCTAAGCAGTACTTTCTTTGTGACATATGAAGCCCCTTCTTGGTGCGTAAGACTTCTATACCCAGAAAATAACGAAGTTGTCCCAGATCCTTGGTGATAAAATCTTTTGCAGAAAAGTCTTCACTTCTAGCACTCCTTTATCATCGTCACCTGTAACAACCATGTCATCCACATATATACCTAGTATGATAGTACCTGTTGATTGTTTTCTGACAAAGACAGAATGGTCAGATGTAGTTCTCTGAAAGCCCAGAGGGTTAATCTCTGAACTAAGTCTGTCAAACCATGCCCTCAAACTTTGCTTTAGACCATAAATTGTTTTGCAAAGTTGACAAACATACTCCCCCTCGACTTCGTAACCTGGGGGTTGCATCATATAAACCTCTTCCTCAAGATCACCATATAGAAATGCATTCTTGACATCCAGTTGAAAAATAGGTTATCCTTTGTTCACGGCTACAGAGAGGATAGTGTGAATAGACCCCATCCTGGCAACATGTGAAAAAGTCTCGAAGTAATCAACTTCATATGTCTGTGTAAAGCTTTTTACCACAAGTCTTGCTTTCAGTATGTCAACAGAACCATCGGGAGAATGTTTCGTACTAAAGATCCATCTGCAGGCAACAGGCCTAACACCTTCGGGACACTGAACTAGATCCCATGTTCCTCTGGAATTGAGAGCATCCATTTCTTCATTCATAGCTTGTCGCCACCCGTGGTCATGTAATGCACTATGATAGTCTCTTGGGATAGAGATTGTCATAAGAGCATCTGCATATCTTTTATCAAAACATGATAGGCTATCAGTGGACATGAAATTAGACATAGGATGAATAGTGCATTACCTCTTTGTTCTGCGTAGGACAATGGGAAGCTCCTGAGGATCATCCGGAGTAGAGTTGGTGGGGGCACATGAAGATGGCATATTTTCCTGCAACAAAGGAACAGTTAGAGGAACAAGAACAAGAGGGGACACATGTTTTCTTTTATAGACAATTGGTGGAGGAGGAAGTTCTAATGGTATGTCAGACAAATCTTGATTGAAGAAGCGAGTTTGTTCAAAAAAGGTGACATCAGCTGATATATAATAGCGTTTACCACAATGATCATAGCATCTGTACCCTTTCTTTGATTGGGAATAACCCAGAAAGATGCATTTAATTGCACGTGACGATAATTTGTCTGCAGTGTGAAAGTTGTGAACAAAGGTGGTGCATCCAAAAATTTGTAGAGGTAGAGGAAATGGTGAGTCATTTGAATACAATAAGACAAAGGGTGTGGAGCCATTTAGGGATATAGAGGGAACTTGTTGATAAGATGGACAGCAGTGAGAATAGCATCTCCCCATTAGGTTTTAGGGACCTTCATTTGGGTAAGAAGAGAGCGGGCAATGTCGAGGAGATGTCGAAGTTTCCTTTCGTCTACCCCATTCTGTTGGGAGGTATATGAGCAAGAGATTTGATGGGTAGCATTCTATGAAGCAAAGAAGGATGTCAAATCATTTTGTGTAAATTCCATAGCATTATCAGAATGAAATATTTTAACAGAAGTAGAGAAGATGTTTTTGACATAGTAAAAGAAATTCTTGATGATATTGTTAATTTCTGAACGTTCCTTTTATAAGAAAACCCAAGATGATCGATTGTAGTCATACACAAAGACAGCAAAATATTTATGACCACTTAGACTTCGGATCGGACAGGGTCCCTAGATATCACAGTGAACAAGTGCAAAAGGAGTACGACGATGAGGCTTAGTCTGTGCAGGAAAGGAGGCTCGATGATGTTTCTCGAACTGACATGCTTCACCCTCAATAGGTTTCAGCATAGAAAGTTCAGGGAACATCATGGAGAGAGCTTTAGCAGAAGGGTGACCAAGACGAAGGTGCCATAGAAAAGGGTCTTCAGAGATGGAGACCGCACCAGCGAAGTTCGAATCAGAAGGGATGTCGAGGTAATAGAGGTTGTTCCTCTCATGACCCCCGCCAAAAATCTTCCTCGTCCGGATGTCCTGAAAATAACAACAAACCTCATAAAAATAGCACGACAGTTAAGCTGATGACATAGCTTCTGTACTGATAGAAGGCTGAGAGGAAAAGCAGGGGCACAATAAACATCTGTCAGAAGCTTGGAAGAAAAGTTGACAGTACCAACAACAGTCACTGGGGAATGATCCCCATTAGGAACCCGAACAGTCTTCAAAGAGGAAGACGGCTGGGAGGAGGTTAGCAAACTTTCTTCTCCCATCAGATGGGTAGGGTCTCCAGAATCAATAATCCACGCATGTTTAGAGGCAGAGACAAAGTTTGCTATTGTACCTAAGGTAGTAGCCAGGCTAGCGGTAGGAGCAGAAGCATTACTACAAGAAGGACTAGGTTCTTGTTGCAATTTTCGTAGGCAAGCATATTCAGAAGCTGTGAATGGGGTTTGTGCCCCGCTACTTTGCTGAGTAGATGTTTCTGCAGTTGCGTCATACGATACTTCATCATAGGCATTGTTAGCATTAGGTTGCATCCCAAACGTTGCCCAGCAGCGATCAGAAGGGTGATTCCAGTGTCCACAGTGTACACATGCTGGATACCGATAGAAGAATCACGACCACGTCCATGATCGCTTCCACGTCCAGAGTCATAGCTGCGTCCAGATTCACAACCACGTCTACACCCTGAGTCACGTCCCCGTCCTCCTTGATAGTTATGACGCCCTCTGTATCCTGAGGAGGTATAGTGGGCCATCATCTCTGTAGAGGTATGGGTGGTAGAGTGTTGAATTGGAGCCTCTAGCTTTTGTAAGCATCCGAAGATGGTCTCAAGAGTAGGTAGAGTATCAATCATCAGAAACTGATCTTTCACAGGCTTATATTTTGGATTTAGCCCCGAGAGAAATCTATAAACATGCCATTCAACACGTTCTCCTACTTGTTTATCACAACATGCAGGCTGAAAATAAGGAGTTCCTCAAATAAGCTTGTAAAAAGCCTGTAATATTCGATAAGACTTGATTTTTCCTGACTAGCAGACCAAATCCTTGTGTATAGTATGACAAACGAGACTTAGTCGTCTTCTGAGAATATGTACGCTCAAGGTTTTCCCACATTGCCTTAGCGGTCTCTTTGTAAAGAAGATTCGCAGCAATGTTTGGATCGACATTGTTCGTCGTCCAAGTGATAAGCTGACAATTGTCAACAAACTTAGTTTCATAGTCCTTATCAGTTTCCGCAGGTGGAACTTTTGTAAGAACGTAGCTCTTGCGTTGGCCACCAACAAACACTTTGAAAGATCGAGACCAGAGAGCATAATTTTCGGAGCCCTTCAACTTGATAGAAGTGCCAAGTACCAGAAAGAAGAAGTAGGGTATGTGGGCTTGATCTCGGCAGACGTCATCGTGGTGGCTTAGGTCAAGAAAAAGTGACCTAGAGAGTATATCTAACCTTAATTTATCATCAAATATCTAAACCCTCATCAAGGAATAAAAAGGATGAGGCAATGATCATTTGATGGCATAAGAGGGGGCTTGGCGGAGTCGGCCTGGCGGCGCAAGGAGGCACGAGGCGGGGCCTGGCCGGCCTGACGGTAGTACCTGGCTACCCTAGAGTAGCTTGGCGACACTCAGCCGAGGCGGCACAGGCCTAAGACAGCGGGGGCCTAAGGAAGGAGGTACGGAGACCAGAGGCGGCACGTGGCTACAGATGAAGTTGGAGGGCTGGCGGTGGCGGAGGGGTGATTAGGTCAGAGCACTGGCCTAGGACCGCTGCTCTGATACCATGTGAAAGAATGATAAGAAAAGATGATTCGTTGTTTATTCAAGAGGTCTAGGGATCCTTATATAGGACTAAACCCTAGAGGGATCATAGGAGAATATTTTATAGAATATTCTTTATAGAATATAGAATATTCTCTATAGAATATTCTCTTAACAAATAGCCACATAGACTATTCTCTTAACATAAAAGCCCTCGTGGGGTTACAATATAATATAAAGAAAGAAATCTCCTGCAATCTCTAACATTCCCGCATATCGAATATTCTTTATTCAGTAACCCCTCCGACTGAATACCGAATACTGACTTTTGCAACACTGCAACCACCTCAACCTTGCATGTGTATTGAGTGTTTGGTTGTTAGTTCCTAATATAATTAGCTGTGACTGCTACCCATGCCAGCCTTGTGTGTTTTGTGGAGTACATATTAAAGGTGCTTTATAAATTATAAACAATGCTAAGTTTAAGTTATAACTATTTTCTTACAATTAAAAAGAATAATTTCATTTGTGGTTCAAATGGCAGTTTCGCCAACTGACATTCGCTGGGATGGTGAAGATCTTGGTATCTCACATCATACTCGTCATGGAGGATCTGGAAATGGGAATAACTTCACAAGCCGGGGTGGTGCCACTCCAGGGATTGGCAGAGAAAGAGGCTCCTTGAAAAATCAACCAAAAGACAATTTCCCTTCTTCACAAAATCGAAGTCGAAGTCGTGGATCTCAGGATATCGAAATACTTAATACTGACTTATTAGTAAAAGAGGTATATCATGGCCGTCCAATGTCAGGCAATTTAATCATTGGATTTTACTCTCCCCCCCCCCCCCTGTAATATGCAGGTTCAGAGAATTTTTGGTTCTAGAAATCCTGATCCTCATGAACTTGAAAAAGCGAAGAAATTGTTGAAGGTCTATTTTTTTCGTCATTTGAATTTGTCTAATTTTGTGTGAAACTTAGAAGTAACTCTTTAATCTTTGCAGGTTCAAGAGCAATCTCTTATCAATGCATTGGAACGAATAGCTGATACTTCTGATGGTGAAAGTGGTAAAAATACATTAACAATCTTGTCATGTTATTTCAATTTTCCAGGGAACAATAAGTTGTGGTTTATCATAGCTCTAATACTTCTTATCTGGTTAGAATCTCACATGTATTTACCTATCAAACAATTTAAAGATGATAATTGTGTACCATAATTGTCCTCATGTTTGACTCTGCATGCTTGCCAGTTTATCTCCATAACGTATCCACTTAGTGGTCTAGTGGTAGTACATTGTGTGTACCACACAAAAGATAAGGGTTCAAATCACACTCTTGTAGGTGTTGCATTGGGTAGTCGACGGTCAGCTTAAAAAATAGTCGAATCTTTTAACATGGATTTGAGCAAGAATTCATGTAGCCGACCCTACTTATAGTAGGAGAAGGTTTAGTACATTATTATTGTATTGAAGTTCATTGATGTCTTGGTCTCTGACTTGTGTTCATTTTTTTTAAATCCTTTTATTTCTGTTCATTTGCTGTGTGGATCTTAGTAATGAAGGTCCTGGGATGGGAGAATATTGCTATTAAACATCTCATTTTATAATTTATTTGCCAACATTTTTATGTCCACCAGGTCTTTAATTTCATGATGCTCCTTTCGGACATACGCATGATATCTAGTCAGATTTAACGTGGAGTAATGAGCAAATAACATGTTTAAAGAACAAGTTAAGCTTGGATAAACATGCATCTCATTTTTTGATCTCTTTGCCTTATGTTTTTTTAATTATTTTCCTTAAAGCATTGTTCATTCTTTTCTTAGACTTTGATGTGTCACTTTTGTTCATTGTATTTGTTAATGTATATCTCTGTAATTGATCTCTTCAAGATGTGATTACACTATTTATGTTTTGTCCAACATTGCTTAGTAGTTGGACTTGGGTGTTTTGGTGGGGCTACATAAAGAGTGTACCTTATGTTTTATTTAAGATGTATAATGCCAATATATTATCTAGACAGTTCATAATCCCATGGAGTATGGTGTTCACAATGACTGTCTCAAACCACAGTAGTTTTGTCATGTAGTGCATTGTTGGGACGTGTATTTTTGGGTTTTGAATTATTGACGTGAAAATAAATATGCAGTGGTTGTTGCAACCCAAATATCCCACGCCAAACAAACAATATTTTTTTCAAGCTACAAAATTAATTACAAGAGAATAGTGAAGCGAGAGAAATTTTTGCTACTTTATTACTTGTATAACAACAAGATCGAACTCAGGGAGGCTTCAATTCCCGAGGGTTATTCAAATAATCGAAATCAATTAAAAGAACAAGGGAATCTCAAATGCAAATTATCTTGATTTTTTGTGAAATTTTTGTCTTTTTATTTTTTAAATTTTTTACTCCTATTTTTTTCTGATTTTGAATTTTTTAATGATTTTGATTTTTTGCATTTTTTTATTTTCAACAATAAGGAACAATATGCACAAGGGAATAAATACGCACACCATACTCTTTTGTATTTTTCAAAATAGTCTGAACTATCTTGAAAATTATAGAGAAAATATTTTTGGGTTTTAAGGGCTCTGAAATGTTTTTGGAGTTTTTGTAGAATTTTCAGATCTTTTTGTATTTTTCTAACAATCAAACCGTGGTAAAAAAAGACAAGCAGTGCACAGCTTGGAGTAATTTGCAACTTAAAAATATTTTAAAGCCCAAAGTCCTTGAGATATTTTTGTGATAAAATATAGACAAATATCTATAAATAGGAAGTTAAATCAAGAATTTTGGATTTTTGTAGAATTTTCTATAATTTTTCTAATATTTTTGATATTTTTTCCATTTTTTGGGTTTTGAAAATAATTAATGCACGAAAACTAGACATGAATTAAAAGACAATAAAATAAAACTAATATTTTTTGGAATTTTTAGAGCAACATTCAAATTTTTATTAATTTTTTAATTTCAGGAAGAGAAAGTGACATTGTTTTTTTATTTTTTTTAATAATAACATATGAAAATAAAATGCAATAAAAATTTTACACTAGAAAGAGACACACATCAGGAGTATATAAAATTTTTTGTAGAATATTCAGTGCAAATACTACATTTATTTCAATGAAAAGACAATACAAATAAATAGTCTCGAAAGAGGGGACTGAAATGCAATTTTTTATTGTCTTTGCATAAAAAAACAAGCCAGAAATGCAGAAAATAAATGCAATTTACCCCGTAAATCTTCTGCAATGCGCGTGGTTGTTCTGGAGCTAGGCTTCGTTGCACTTTGACGAACTTCTAGAGGTTTATCTGATATTTGCCCAATTTGTTTTTATTTTGGGTCATATGTGGCTGCCCCTTAGGGGCAGCCAACATGGCTGCCCCCGTCTTATTTGGGCAAAAAATTTTTATTTTTTTTGAAAAATAACACCATTTACATTCATCCCTATATCCCTCCTATATACCATTCGAATTTCGTCAGAAACAGAGACTCCTACGGCCTCCATCCGGACAGTAGTTTTTTAACGGTAACAGGATTTTTTTAAATCGATACCATCGAGATGGAGGCTGTAGGAGTCTCTGTTTCTGACGAAATTCGAATGGCATGTAGGAGGGATATATGGATGGATATACATGATTTTATTTTTCAAAAAAAATAAAAAAACGCAGAAAAATAGGGCGGGGGCAGCCATGTTGGCTGCCCCCAGGGGGCAGCCCCATTTTTTCCTTTTAGGGGCAGCCCCATTTTTTCCTTTTATTTTTGTCCCCCCAGGGTTATCTTCGTTCTTTCGTTTCCAGCAACAAACAAGGGTCGCCGTCCCTATGCAGAGAGGTGTGGATCTGGCAGTGGAGATCGGTGGCCCGTGCGGGTGCGACGCTGAAGATCGACGTTCGCTCGGGTCGGAGTGACGTACTGCGGACGAGTGGTTTGTAGTAGAGGTATTCATGTGGCGTGGACGGTGCTGATCTTTGATAAGAGACTTCAACGGGCGGAGGAGGGTTGCGCTCAGGAAGCAACGGTGGCGGACGACGGAGAGCATGGCATGGCAGGCGGTCTTCTTCGACGACGGGCTTCGGTGGGTTCGCACAGGGGCGTGCCGTGCTGGCTGGTGGGGAGTGGAGCGTCCGGTGGTTAGGCGGTGGTGATCGGGGTGTCAGTGTGGACGACGGTTGTGGAAGCTGCTACAGGCGGCCAGTGAAGGGCGCGTCGGCATTGACGGAGAACGGTGATGCTCCTCGGTCAGTGGCAGCGGAGCAGTAGGCTGGAGGGAGCCTCCTGCATTGGGGTTGATGGAGTGCAAGTCGAGAAGGCGACCGATGAAGTTGCAGAGGCAGGGCAACATACGTTCTGGCGGCGACATCAGAGGATTACGCGGTTGAGGATGGAGGCGCTTGCGTCGGGGTCGCGCTCACGGTGGCCAGGCGGTGCTCGAAAGGAGCAGCTACGACGTTGGATGGGTTGGCGCGGCCGCCTTATTTATTTTTTTGTTTTTTTATTTTTTAATTCTCAAATGTAAACAGAAACATGAAAAAACTTTTTTTATTTTTTTCAAAAATAGAAATTGCATAGCTATTTTTATATAATTTTTTTCATTTTTATTTTTTTGTAATTAATGAAAATTAAATGTTAAGAAAAAGAAATAATATATTTTTTATGTTTTTTATTTATAAATAAATGAGGACACGAGCACGGCTGCTCGGTACTGATTATTCAAAATGTGAAAAATCAAAAAGAGATGTGAGTGTATGCTGATCCTTGCGATGTGCATCGAATCCGCATCTTTGACCACCGTACGCGGCCGAAGTTGGAGGATTACATGAGGTAGAATAAGAACGCAAATAGATCGATATGTGAAGGTGAAAAATCGAATAGGATGAATCAGATCATGATAATGGATTCTAAGATCTTGATAAAAAAATGACGATGAAATTAAAGGTGAAAAAATAAAATAAGATTAACCTAGATAAAAAAACATCAAGAAGGAAAAAAATGGATCTCACCTTAAAAGCGGAAAAGAAACCATGTCGTCTCGACGAAGGCCAACTCGCTGTCACCGGACGGCTCAGAGGCTAGGCACCCTTCTGCTACAAGATAGCTCGCGAACAATATGCTCCTCTCACCAAAGATTGATCTAGTTGAAATGTGGGATAAAGAGCCATAATAATAGATAAAGAATGGAGTTTGAATTTATTTTTGAAATTTTGAATGATAAGAAATAAGAGAATAATTTTTGAAATGAGACAAAGTTAAAATTATTTACAAAAATTAATTATTTTTTTGTATTTTCGTCACTTTATTAAATTGAATAATAAATATTATCTTTTTTATTTTTGATGATGCTTATTCAAGAATAACAACTATATACATATACTATATGCATATAATACGTTATATACATAGTTAAGTAAGGAAATTACTTTTTTATTTTAAAATTATTACTGTTAATTTTAATTTTATTTTAAATAATTAGTAAAATATTTACAAGTATAATATGTACAAATAAATGGTAAAATTGTACAAACAACCCCAGAAAACCGACAATATTTACACACAGATGCAAGTCAGTAAGAATATGGAGTTAGTATTATATACAGGTGTTTTATAAGGGTTTTTAAGCTAAAATAAATGAATAAAGATGATGAAATGCATATTCATCATGCGCTACATGGACCAATCAGCTCCTCGTCTTTCAGCTCTAAGTCCTGTCAGAACGTCGAGACCCTCTTATTCTCCGATTTTTCGACACCTCCCTGACGGTCCTTTCACCTTGAGCGCTTCACAAAAAATGTCCACCTCGCATCCGTTTATCTCGTGGGATCATTAGATTCTCTCGATGTGGCTCGAGCACGTCAATAACTGTCGCCCAAGATCACTCAAACTCACTGTTTAGAAATAAAGATTCCCCTTCCGCCTTCTTCTTTTGATCCATCTTGGAGTTCCAGCATGCATCCTCGTGTGTGTGTGTGTGCGCGTTAACCACCAGTGACAATGGCAGTTCCCTCGTGACTGGAAGTATCGAAGCAAGGAGAAAGGGAGGTCCACGATGGCGCTACGGCACGTCCTGCTCCCTACCGATCACAGCAGGTATAAGAGCCGACTCTTTCTCCCTTTTTAATTTCATTTCGTTGTAGGTTTCATTTTCTGTGCTTAGTTTAGGTTTTGATTAGTTAAATTAGCGTAATGAGCCATCCACCTAGTTCGCCGGAGCTGAGCTCCGACAAACTCCTCTGTGTGTGATCACCCGCTTCACGGCGTTCTGACCACCTCATTTTCTCTCTATGTTGCTTTATGTACACCCTACGCATCTTCGTACAACCAGATCCGTCGTAGATCTGGAAATCGAGGTACATCTCTGCCACCTTCCGTCGGACCTCTCCGCCACACCCCATTTTTTGTCCACTCATGGCAATCACAACCTTGAACCTGCCATTTTCTTGCCCTTAACCTTTCTGCAGGTCCCAATGGGTCAAAGACCCCTCCTGGGTCGATTGCGATAGCAAGGCAGGTACCTGGAGCTCCGGTTCTTCCTCGAGGTGCTTCACCGTTGTTTGAGCTCCAGCGTGCCTCGGGAAGCATCCATCAGACGCAGAGGGGCTGGAGCAACGATTTGAGCCCCTCGCGAGCTGCCCAGGTTGTTGGAGGCATTGTAGCTACTAGATTGAAGATTGGAGGAACGGGAGTTCTTCCATGTTCCTCCAGGCGACCTTAGAGTCGTTCGATCATCACACTCCTCCAGATTCATCTTCGGTCGTTGGATCTTTACCAGCCACAACTGTCGATCTCATCCAAGAGATCTAATCCTGATCGTCCAAGGCCGAAGCGTCATCAATCGCGGAGATGTTGGCATGTGTGTAAGTGAAGCTCCTCCACCGTTGGATCCGAGCATTAATGGGTAAATTGCATATCGTTGCCCATACTTATAACATTTATTATTTATTCCTTTAAATAAAAATATAATGTGTAATTAGAATGGACATTTTGTATAAATACCCCCGTACTTCTTGTAATTGCATTTTGGTCATGTCCAGCTCAGCCCACGTTTGTCCCTTGTGAGCTGGGAAATTGCATGTATACTCTCAACACTTTTTATATTTATTTTTAGTCCATTAAATTGTGAATTACGTTGTATAATTTGGTACATTTGCACTCGAGCCTTGATGTTTAGTTTAATTACAAATATGCCCTATAGCTTATGTATTTTTTATGCTTGGGTTTCATTTATTAAAAAATAGCACCTTAGCTCCTAAAATCATGCAAAAAATAGGGTTTGATGCCTGAGAACATGTACTTTCACACCATGAATTTACTTTGCATTTTTGGTCTTTTCAACCATTTATTAAAAATAAAAAGGAGCTTATTTTTGTCTTGCTAGCTTGTAAAAAAATAGGAAAATGCCTTGAAAAATTCAAAAAATAGTGTCTATTTTATTATATTTAAATTACAGACCAAAAATCACTAAAAATGGAAAATGAAAAATCTTAAACATTTAAAACCCCCATAATCCTTAATAAAAATCTAAAAAATCATTAAAAAAATCCAAAAAATATATTTTCTATTTTATTTTTTATTTAAATTTTTATATATTAAAATTAATTTGACTAATTTTGGACATTATTTGATATTCTTAATATTCAAATCATTTTTGGGTATTCATTAAATCACTTATTTGGGATATTTTTAACTTTAAAAATATACAAAAAGAAGCAAAAATCCTAGAAAAATTACAAAAACATTAGTAAAATTTATGAAATCCAAAAACAAATTTTATTTTGTATTCTATCTATATTTACTTGTATTTATAAATATCTTACTATATATGTATATATGGCCTTATATATCCTATATATGTATTTAAAAGAAAAAGAAATATGAAAATATGAAAATAAAATAAAAAATTAAAAACAAAATAAAAAATGTAAAAATTAAAAATCCACAAAAGATATATGCATATACATGATAAATGACACGATTGTAAATAAACACGTTGTTCATAAATAACCGTAGGCTACCCATATTTCTCTCTGTGGTTCGACCTCTACGTACTTACTTGCTATGCATCTTGTAGCAGAGAATAATAAATTTTAACTCACTTCATGTTATTCATTGCCTTTATTTATTCTGTGGGTTATTTGCTAACTAATTAGGATTTCGTGAGTGGTTGCCGCAATGACTGTCTCCGGCTTGTGTGAGATCTATTTAGATCTCCACAAAACCTCGATTATTAGATGGCACCATTGCCGGGAGCAATGAGCGTAGCCTAGTTTTGTCGTTTATTTTGTATAGTCATTCATTGATTTATTGATGTAAAAAATAATAATTGATTTATTTTGCATATAGTCAATTAATTTTTCTTTATACATAGCTCATTTTTTATTATATGTGCTAATACACCTTTCTTTGTGACTTTATTGCGATGACCCTCCACGCGAGGATGACTTTTTAGGAGGATGATGTAGCCAAGCTTGGAGGAGGTTGGTCTTCACTATGTGACCAGTTGGAGAGGCTACAAAGGAAACAAGGAGAGAGAATTATCATAGAATTAGATTAGGTTTTATTTATGCATTTATTGGTGAGAGAGACAATTTAAATATGTAATAATTAAAGACTTGGACTCTATTCTCCACAACGAGGTCCAGTGCCCGAGTGATTGTTCACCTGGGGACCTCGTCGCAGTTTTATGTGTTTTCTCGTCTTCTTTTATTTTGTCTTTTGTTGTTTTGAGTTTTTCGCCTTTTTCCTATTTGTTTTATGTGCATGGAGCCTCTAGACATAGGTTACTTGACTTGATAATTAGGTCCAAACCCTAATAAGAATGCATGTTCCTATAGTCTTTTACGTTTGGATCTAGTCAAATTCTGAGGACCAGCTTGGTCCAACACTTATTTGGGGGACTAAATGTAGAGAGTCAAATGCTTGTCGACACGTCCTATGAGGGATCGCATTTCAACAAAGATGAAGATGTAGTTTGGCAGATTTTTAAGGAAATGGTCGAAGAAGAGGTCACCCTCTCTTCATCCAAAGCATATCAGAAGCAACCCCCGATCCTTCAGAAGCAAATCCATACGGTAGCGTCTCGTGAGGTGGAGAGAGACGAGAGCTCCAATCTCTGCATCATCGTGGGTCATCTCTCAAAGGTTGATATTATCAAGAAGCGATCACAAGATCTCAGGAAGCTCACTGTGATCGAGAAGAGGATGCAACACTTAGACAAAGCTGGGCCTGATCACCAAGTAATTGGAGCTGCTGGTGGGCATCATCAGTTCTGTCCAGTTGGCAACACCATCTACAAAGACTCCAGCTGAAAAGAAGGATGAGCCATCACCGCCACAACAACCTTAGCTGAGCCAATAGCCACCGATAGTCCAGTACATGTACTATGTGCAGGCGCCCGATCAGGGCCTGCCGCAGCAGTATATGGTGGACTACCAGCCAGACTTCCTTCCATCGTCTGATCTAACCTTCCCACCACCACCCTTGATTCAAGAAGTCAACGGTGTTTGGACCAATGATGCACAGCTGGCCCGTCCTACCAGACATCATCAGGGCCAACAACAAGCCAACAAGGCCGACCACCAACTAAAGGGTGGTCGTCTCGGGCAGTCCTCCCTACCCCCACCTCAGTATCACCAGCCTTCACAGTACCACAATTAATGGAGTCAGAATCAGAAGTACCAGCAACCGCAATATCGCCAACAACAACCATACCACCAGTATGCAGTTGCACCACCTCCGTCGTATCAACATTACTCTCTTCCCTCCTACCATCAATACCAGCTTCCTCCAACTCCTTAGCACCACCAGTAGTCGCAGCCTCAACCCCAGAACACTCAGCAACAACGTGGTCTGCACGCTGAAACTTCCTAGGCGAATCCTGTGAACCCCACCATTGATTGCTTGACCCAACTCATTAAAGACTGAGCAAATATGATGAAAAAGCTCGACGACCTGACCACCATAAAAACGTCCATTCCGACATAGGTAGAAGCTAACTCCAATAGCTTCAAAAGAAAAGAGCAGGTAGAATGTGATGTATACTCTGCACCTGTAGAGTCAGATAGTTGTAATATTTCTTTATCTAATGTTTTCACTCTCAGGAGCAGTAGGACTATACTTCCATTTGTCGCAAGTCATGGGAAAAATAAAGCTTTGACGGGTGAATCTTTATCTCATGCATCAACCGTGCCAGTTATAGGGATGGGTGAGGAAGAAGAAGGAGGAGCCATGCCAGGTGCCACTCACCACCATCTCCACCAGAAAAAAGAACAAAAAGTACGAAAAAGCTAAAAGACCAAAAGGATGATCGTCGTCAAAGTGAAGCCGTGCTTGCCATAGAGGAGTCTGCAGCAGCAACAACCGATCCAACGCCAACCCGACAAAGAGGGGACCATACCTTTTGCTTGTCCACCTGCAACAGAATCTTCACTTCCAGCATGTACACCTTTTTGCGATCCATATGTACAAAACTTTGAGGACAAAAATTTTGTGCTATATAAGAACACTATTCTGATTCCAACACTGTACATATCCTTATTCGTGATACAATAGAAAAAAATCTAAAAAAATGCAAAAAGAAAAAGTGCATTATCCGACCCTGGAGTTGTTATTATTAATAATCTGACTGTTGAGATTCTATTGATTAAGGCCATGGAATACATGCCAGCTACGAAGAAAGGTTTGAAAAGGTTACCATCTTAACACCACAACTACTAATATTGCACCTCCACCATCTCCACACATGCCACCACCTCCTCTACCTCCATTATTGCCATCATGAGCATCACCACCACTATTACACAACCACCGTACCACCACTGTCACCATCATCATACACATAACCATTGCCGTTGTTGTGTTGTGCCACTACCCACCAGCATGCCTTCGCCATGGTTGTTGCACCGCTACCCCCATTATCACTTCGTGTTATACCACCACTATCCTCTCTTACTCACGTTACCATACCACTATCATATTTTGATCTTGTTGTCACTGTGTGTACCATAATGTATCATCACACCATATACAAATGGGAGGTGAGTGAGTCCATTTTTGTGCAGTTATGGATACATATCTTTTATTTTGGTGGATGTGGATATGGGTAAAGACGTGGATTTTTTTATTGATACAAATACCAGTATCATTTAAGATGTGAATACGGGTACGATTACATAGTAATCAGGTGAATATGGTTATGAATTGTTTATATGTAATCTTATGCTACCACATTTGAGCAAGGCAGCACGCAGGGACGGAGGGAGGGGGGACGGGAGGGGGCCAGGTCCCCCGTTACCCTCGCCTCCTCTCCACAATTTTAGGAGAAACCAAATTTGGTCCCCCCGTGTTCTCCAAAATTTGCCTCCGGTGCTTCTCATGAGCCACTCCCTTCTTTTATAATAATCCTTCCATTAAGTTAATGATCTTTCCAAAGTTAAAAAGGTTAAAACAAGAATGCTGACTAATTGGGAGTAGTGAGTATGGAGTAACGGTAGAGATGAAAACAGATCGAATACGGATCGAATATGTCTATTTTCATATCCATATTTATTTCATCTCTATCGAATATGGATACAAATACAGATATGATTAGGATATGCATTAAGAAAACCATATCCTTAAAAGTATGGATACAAATTTGAAATGAATATTTATCGAATCCGAATACATATCAAATTACGGATCGAATAAAGATATAATCCAAATATGGATTAAATAAACATTGAATCTGAATGAGGATCGAATAAAGAGACCACATACGGACACAAATTGAATTTTTATCGTAGTTCATAGTGATCTAAAAATGACAATGAAACATAAATGAATTGCATTACGATAAAAAATAACGTCGATGCGACTTGCGTTATTGACCAGAAGCAAAAAAGAGGATATGATTTCGTAACTTTTATTCGTACCCAACCCAAACGAGCGCATGTTTATTAATAGGGTTAAATGAGGTTGCTCCCTGGGGGAGCTAACTTGACTCCCCCCGTGTCATTTCGCCCGTTTTTTTTATTTTTTTCGAAAATTTCTTCCGTGAATATTCATCACTATATCCCTATATGATTCTATTCAAATTTTGTGTGAAACATATACTCCTACGGCCTCCATCCAGACAGTCATTTTTTAACGGTAACATAATTGCAAAAAACGACCTTTCTAGATGGAGATCGTACGAATCTCTATTTCGTGCGAAATTTGAATGACATAATATATATATATATATATTGATAAAAATCCACGAAAGAAAATTTCCAAAAAAAATAAAAAATCGGGTGAAATGGGGCGAGGGGAGCCAAGTTAGCTCCCCCACGGGGACAACCCCATTTTACCCTTATTAATATCATTATTATGTTGTATTATATAATATATAATACTAATATAATAACAAGTGATTGTGGCTTATATTATATTAACTATTATATAAAACAATATTATTATTGTATCCGGGTATTCGCTCTAATATCTCATAATTTTCATATTAGACTTATATGTGGCTAATATATGTTTATGTTTAAATTACAATTACAAGACGAGGAATGCCCTTTTACATTTATATTTTTTGTATGAAGAACTATTTGTGTGTCCTACTCTTAATTTCAACGCATGGGCTTTATTTGTGTGTCCAACTCTTAATTTCAACGTGGTGGCTTTATGTTAATTTTATTACTAAGGCTTTCTTTTCATGATTTTTCTAAAAAATGGTGTTTTCTACCAATGTTCTTTAGTATTATTAGAGATGATACAATACTAAGAAAAAATATTTTTTTTGCATATTTAGTAAAAATTCTCTATATATATTAAGTAAATATCTCTATATACTAAGAAAATATCTTTCTATATTATATAGCAACCCCCCTCCCCCCGCCCCTCAAGCTAATATTTTTGGCTTCGTCCCTGGCAGCACGCACACATATTATCTAATCCATGCATTGGGTGATAGTGATAATAAATAACAATAATGGGCTCTTTGAGTTTGGAAACTGCAATGAATATAATCTAAATCCCTTTAATGTGGATCATTGGAGGGCGAGTCTGGTGCTGAGGTAATCCAACTCCAATAGTAGGTACTTAAATTGCTGCAGTTAAAAAACTCGTTGCTGGACTGTGTGAATTATATAGTTTGTAACTTCAGTACATGTAAGATAAGTGTTTATGTATTTGTACCTATATTTCATAATGAACAAGGAAATGGTAGCACATATATCCATATTTGTCTATGTCAGTTTGCATCAATAGATAGAGGTGGGGTCTGCTCTTCCATATAAAATGCGTATTGTATAAAATGAAATTGAATTCTTAAATTCTTGGATGGTTGGTGGGATAAGGGGTGTCCGGTTGGATGGCATGCGAGATTGGAGTGCATGTAAGGTGGGGTATCAACTAGTATTTGAGTAGATTTTGGGGAATGCTTTTACGTGTAATTACAACATGTCCGTATATAACAAGGGAAAAATGGGGCTGCCCTCTAGGGGTAGCCAACATGGCTGCCCCACTCCATTTTTTGACAAATTTTTTTATTTTTTTTGGAAAAATAAAACAATGTATATTCATCCCTATATCCCTCCTATATGTCATTCGAATTTCGTCAAAAACAGAGACTCACGACCTCCATCCATATGTCATTTTTTTAACGGTCGCATGATTTTTTAAATCGACTCTGTCTGGATGGAGGCCATAGGAGTCTCTGTTTCTGACGAAATTCGAATGGCATATAGGAGGGATATAAGGATGAATATACATGTTGATATTTTTCAAAATAAAAAAATAAAAAAAATTTGCCAAAAAATGGGGCGGGACAGCCATGTTGGCTGCCCCCAGGGGGCAGCCCCATCAACCCCATATAACAACTTGTATGCTAAAAGTAAATTTTGTTGTGGATTTTGATATGACATGACCTTTTCTCCATGCCTATTATATACGTCCATGTACATACTTTTAGGAGTAGCATATTGAGATATATCGACACAATTCATTCTTCCGACCAGTGTTCGAGTTCGACACTCCACCGAAATTGAAATCGAAATGTCGATATGAAACCTTTGATTTTGGTCGAAATTGACGAAATTTCAAAATTATTTCATTTTTCGTCATCTCGAAATGAAATCAAAATCAAGATTTAAAACCTTGAGTTCTGACTCCATGGTGTCACCACGAGCGTGAGAAGGATCTTTCTTGCCATGATTTAAATCTCCTCGATATGTTTGTTACTATGATGAGAGGTTATATTAGAAATAAACCCAGCAAGAGGTGTATAAATAATATTGAATATTTTCCTGTGCATGGACGCAAGATAGGCAATAAGTTATTAATAGATGTCATCCGCAAAAGGGTTCGGTAGGGGTGAAGTGCCCGTCTATTTTAATGGTGGCGTATCCGTCTTTAGCAACTGATCGCCTCTGTTCTCCTCATCTTCTCGTGTTCTTCCCCCTTACCTTTCTCATTCTCTCCCTTCCTTTGTCGATTCCCTAATTCCCTTCCCCTCTTCTCTTCGATCGATCGATTCAACTGAGTGCAATGAATTGGTGAAATTGAACAAACCGCAGTCTTTATTCATGCAACTGTTTCTCGTGCGAATTCCGCATGCGACGCCACAACCAAAAAACAAACGAATCGAAGAAGGGTTCGTAATTTGGATCTGATTAATGCGAGCGAGTTATGATATATGTTGATTTTAATAAAAGGCAAGGTTTTCTGTTGTGATTTGTTGATTCATGTCGTTCTGCTTTCAGGATAGTTTGATGGAATTGAGATTTTCGAGATTTGGTGGAAGGTCCTTGGTTTTAAGGTGATTTCAGTGTAAGATCTGCACGGAGTGGCATTTGGTAATACTCACATGAGATTATTTTTGTTTTTAGTGCTATTATCAGTTATTGTCTCCGCCATACTTAAGTTTCATTGTTATTGGTTTTGATCAGGTAGTTATTTATCCCCCTAGATCATATGGTCGAACTATAACCTATGTACGCCCTAATTCACGGGGTTATCGGTATGATCAGGATGCCTACCTGGGGAGTTGTTTCTGAGTATTATTTACAAATGGTGATAGTTAAAACTGCTCTCTATCTTTGTCCCTATTCACATGTTAGATCACCTCCAGTTTTCATCTTGGGATTACTTAGACACATCTTAATTTACAGATACACCATTGTCAAAAGACTGTATAAATCCCCTGCTTGCTACAGAGGCATGGAGCTGGAGTTAGGTCAAACCTATTATGGACATTTTGACTTTTCAAAAACTAGATTATTGAAGAACTCCCAAGCTCATGAATGACGAACTTTGAAAGATTTTAAATTTTATCGATGGTTATTTAAGTTCCTTATAGATAGAATGATGTTTAAGTCCTGCTTATAAGTACTTATGTTCACTCATCTCTAATCGGCATGGAGAGTGACAATCATTGGCATCAACTACTTTTGAAGTATTGGAGAGATTTGTTCACTGAATAACATTTACAATATTGTATTTTGATTAATTTTCTGGGGAAAGATATGCATGTAATCATGTTTTTTTTGTAGTGAATATATGTCATACATATGTAAAACCTTCTTTTACTGGCATCTCTGAGGAGTTGGATCCTTCTCTTATTTTGATAGTCAATCATTTTGGCTAAAAATAGCTCTTTTATGAGCTTGAAAGATGGGGCTCTGACTAGCTTGCAGTTTGCATTGGTGGACGGATCATCCTGGGTGGTTGAAATAGGTGGTGTCCTATTTGGAGGTGTTATAGTATGTTGGTTAGGTTGGAGAGATCAGGATCCCCTCCTATTTGAGATGATAAAGCTTGAAGGTTGAAGTTCAGACTGGATGTTTAAACCATTCTTTCCTTTCTAGTTATATGCAGGAAGGTGCAAGATATACCTCCCTGAAGGATATGTAAAGATAGTAGATGTTCAATGATATTTCATATGTATAAGAACTTACTTGAGGTAAATAGTGGTTATCTTTTACATGGCAAATCCTTTGTATTCTTGTACTCTATCTTGATGAACCACATTGTCAACCAAAATTTGACTTGTTTGGCAATCTATCAAACATAAAGCACAATCACACGGTCTGGAACATGATTAACTGATTGTGAAGGACATGCATACCTCTATCAAGCAGAGATCACAGTAATTGCTTAATGCATTATATGTTTAAGTAATGGCCTATTGACTCAGAGTTTGTTGAAGCAAAGGGAACTCAATCACCGTGCCGATTAAATATGTATATCTCAGTATATGTAAAAGGAACTCCACATCTGGTTCCATCATTGAGGAGAGAGTTATGATGTAGGAGAGGATTTATTGATACAAAAAGTTTTAAAACTTTTGGCTTTTAAACTGAGCACATGACTTTTTTTTGTTTACATGGCTTGCCTATTACTGGGATTGTGTAATACATGCAGATGATGTCACATTTACAGCATGTCCGTGTTATCGACTTTCCACGATAATCAAGCCTTCTGCCTTCATTCAGCATGACATTTATTTTGGATCTTCATGGGTTATCCGTTTTTCTTGGGTATTAACAGATACTACCACTTTTAGGAACATAGAGGATTCAGATACACTTTTGAAAGATATTCAAAGTTAATGAACCTTATCAATTAAGGCACTCCTTGCTTTGGAGTTCCGTGATGAAAAACATGTGCATGCCCCACCAGATGACACATGTTTGTCTCCTTAGAAGATTCTACACTATTGGCTTTAAATCGCCTTTGCTTCCAGGGCATCACAAAATTGATTAATGAAGGCAGGGATCTTAACGATCCACTACTGTTTCAAGAATTGCACAAAAGTTCAAAATTTGGATACTGTTTAAGACTGCCAAATGTTGAGGGGTCGGTGTTATATGAATATTCTAAGAAACCACATTTGGATTGATTATTGTCTTCCAGGGAAATCAGTTGTCAGAAGCATGGTGGTATCAATGCATGTTGCTGGTTAGTGATGCAGATTCTACAAGGGCTTGAGGTGATTACAACTTATTATCAGAATTTGTAACTATTTTTTTAAAGAAAAAAGAGCTGCCACAGTATAGGTGTATGCCCAAAAACTTCACCATTTATCCCATTTTAAAGAGATTACATGCATGTTTTAGGCAAGAGAAGAAAAAAGAAAAATAATATATCACTCAACTCTCATTAAGCATCTTAGCATGCACCACTACATTCTCACCATACATTTTGTCCCCGTGGAAACAACACCATTCCTGGCAATCCAAATCGCTCAGGGTAGTGCCAAGCATCCAATACGATCCCTCTCCGAGCCACTCCAGTCCTCACCAATGGACTTCCAGAAACCTACCATGTCGTCGCACCAAACCATTTGATTTCTAAAGTTGGACCATGCCTCCATAGAGCTCCTACACCTGAAGAATAGATGATCCGCGTCTTCCACTTATGTCAGACAACGTGGGCAAGATGGGATGGTGTACATGAGGAACCACGCTACCCAAATCTTCACCTGTATTGGTACCTTACAATTCCAAATCCTCCTGCAGTCCGCCTCATACCCTCCCAGATCATATACATGAGGCCCTCTCAACGGCTTGCATGCTTTCCCAACTGAGAAGCTCCCATCCTGCCTACTCCTCTTTTCCCTCTGTGGACCCTGCCACCTTCTTAAGTGTCACCGAAAACAACACCAACTCCTCTGCCCTTTGGTCTGAGCGGTCATATCGAAACAAGCGCCCACACTTCTGCAACAGAGGCCTCAGAATTCGTAGTAAGGGCCAACATACGTGGAAATTGCTCACCCAGTACACCACCTTCAAGCCAATCATCTAGCCAAAAACAGAAGCTCGAGCCCCTCCCCCCCCCCCCCAAAAAAAAAACTGGCCTCATAGAGGTGTGAATTTCCTACGTCAGACCACAAATACCCCTCCAGAAATTGGAAGGGGTCGGGCCCATATCCTCAAGGTTGGGAAAAAATGTTCCAACCTCGCAGATCTTGCGGATAAATGTGCAAACCAAGTTGTCGCAACACCCCAAATACATGATATCCACTTACAAAGCAGGGCTTTGTTTATCTCTTTGAGGCTTCGGACCCCAAGACCCCCATCATTCTTATCATAGATGACCACCTTCAAGTCATGTAGAGATATATTTGTATCTCTGTACTGTCTGTTTATTTTCTGTTCTTATGTCTATCTTATGTAATTTACCCATAGATCTCTCCTCTATATAATAGAGCCTAGGGTTTAAGGAATAGATGAACTTTCATTCTTTTTCCCAACATGGTATCAAAGCGGTGATCCTAGGACGGAGCTCTCGTACCCTAACTCGAACCTCCTCTCTCATATGCCACCACCGCCGACCCACTCCTCATTCATCGTTGGCCACGTGCTCTCTCCCAGTTTGTCACTGCCACCTCATTCGGGTGTCCTCGTTCCCTCCTCTAACCGCAGGAGCTCACTCCTCTGTGGATGATCCTCCTTTCTCTTATCAAGGTTCGCCTAAGTTGATGTATTTGATTGCATAAATTTACACATGTAATTGAATCCTCATATGTTTGTGTAGACACTCATCTATTGGTCTACAAAACCCCAATTTTCTTCATCTGGCAATCTGTTAGAGAGAAAGATCGAGATTTCCGTCACATGCACTTTTAGAGGTCCAACGCTGATTGTAAAGATGAACGGGACGAACTACGAGCTCGAGGCTACGTAGTTCATGAGCCTTATGGAATCTATGGGTAAGAAACATATTACTATCGAGGAAGAGTTGGTTGAGAAGACTGGGGTCAATGCCTCATGGGAGGCAGATGATGCATATGACAAGATTTTTCTTTCAGGAACATTGACGATAGAGACTGGGATTAATGCCTCGGCGATGGAACCATTTGATGAACACGGATTTTGCCTCTTTGATAATCGATAATTGTAGTATAGGAGGCAAAATTCGATTCAACAAAAACCACAATCATTGAATGTTGTGGAGTATTTTTAACTTGGCAAGTCTACCAAGGTCGAACTCAGGGAATGATGATTTTAAATTATTTTAAATATTTACTTAATTACTAAGTTAATTGTTGTGTCGAAAAATTAAATATAAAATGTGACGATGAAAATGAGATGCAATGAGAAGTAGATGGACAGAGAGGGCTATCAAGCACAGGATCTTTGACTTTGATTTTGAATCCAAATAATATTAGTCATTATCCTCGGAATTAAATCTCTAATCAAAGGATATCAAATCTGGAAAGATGTATCAAATTAATTCCAGATGCATGCAAGAGCAAAAATTTCTATGAATAATCCTGCAAATTATATAGATAAGAATAATGATCTATTGATAATTTTTTATTCTCCGTCATCTCTCTAATTTAATCACCAATTAAATAGATTTTGATTACGTGAAACAATGAGAGATCAAATTAAATACTCCATGATCATACACTTGCAATAATTAAATCCTTAATTTATATTATCTATAATTACGAGAGGATTATATAAAAATATCCTCAAATGGACCCCTGTAGATATTAATTTCTCAAAAATAAATTAATCACTCAAAATCTTTAATATAATCCCTGCAAAATAGTTGGTCAATCTTCACAATAGAATATAGTGCAAAATGTCAATAATCATTCTGCATTTGTCAACATAGATCCTTAAATAATAAATCTCAATAAGTATCCTCAGATCTATCTGCAAACTATGTTAAATGATAGAGCATGAAAATAGCTTCAAAAGGACACATTATGGGCTAAAACGGAGTTCAAATGGAGAAGACATGCTAAATTAAAGATCTAGGGATAAAAATGCAATAAAAGTAAAGTTATTTCCTAATAAAGGTCCCTGGAAGGGCTTATCTGCAAATTTTATAAGTTGAAGGGATGCCTATGCAAATTTTCACTGCACGGGGATATTTCTGCAATAATATGAAGTTGCAAGGGCATGTACGCAAATTTCTAGTGCGACCACATCCATTCACGTGACTTGGGCGGTGATGAACCCAAAAGTCGGGCAGTCTAAATATGTCTCACACAAGGCGAAGACACAGTCGCTGTGGCGACCACGCGAAATATGGAATTCAGTCGACAATTAATCCACAACAAAGATCAAACAATGAAAAACGATGCAGAGTTAAAATTTATTATAACTCTACAATGAATGTGTATAGTGTGCAAGCATGTAGAGGTCGAACACTGGGAACAAGCAGGTAGATCGGGTAAAATCAATGCTCAAGGATGAAAGTGATCAAATGTCTATACAAGCGCTATTTTTATGGGTTTTTAATTTTGTATTTTTTATTTAATATTTGATTTTTTTATATTTTCATTTTTAATTTACTTATTTTGTATTTTCTTTTTACATTTTTATATTTCCTTTTTCTTTTAACAAGGATATAAGACCATCTAGGATGTATATATACGACAGAGATGAGAGAGAGAGATAAAAATACTCAAAATACAGGAAATAAATTTTTTTGTGCTTTTTATGTTTTTCTAATATTTGTGTGATTTTTCTATATTTTTCCTAATTTTTTGGTATTTGTAAAGTCAAAAATACTGAAAACAGTGAGTAAAATTAATGGCCAAAATTAAAACTGAGATTAAAAATATTAAACAGTGTCAAAAATTCTCCAAATTAATTTTAAACTATAGATAATACAATAAAGAAAATTCAGGAACATAAAACACAATTTTTAAACTTTTTGTGGATTTTATAAATTTTTATGAAGGTTTTTTAACTTTTTATATTTTTAAGAGTTTTCTTTTATATTTTTTAATGGTTTTGATGTAAAAACACACAAAATGTAATTTTTTGGAATTTTTCCAAAAGTTTTATAATTTTTTTATGTATTTTCTAATGCAAACAGTGAAGAAAATGCATGTTTCTGATTTTTTAAATATTAAAATGCAACAAAAATGCAAAATAAAAATATAACGTGATAGATCAATGCAACAGACACATAATGATATTTTTTAGGAATTTTTAGGGTTTTATAGATGCATGAAATAAATGCAATCAACAAAGAGAAACTACACTACTAGCAAGGGTTGTTTTGTAATTATCCAAAATCTGAGGGCCAAAGTGCAAATTTTACAAAAATTATACAATGCAATAAAAACTTTGGAGACCAAATGTTAAATCCAATATCAACATGGTTAAAGTGTAAAATTTCCAACGTCACTCGCACGAGGCACGTGAATGGCAGGACTTAATAACAATTATAAAAAACCTGAGGAGAGATTTGCAATTTATCCAAAAGTATTACAACTGCATATGAAAGTTTCTGGACCTAAGTGAAATAACACTAATCTGGAGGGCCCCTGCAGAAAATACCCTATCCACCACGTACATAAGTCACGTGAGGTGACGTGGACAGGGGCTACAATGCAAATATAGAAACTGGGGGGGTGTTTTTGCAAACTTTACAAAATAATTAAACTACAAATGAAGGTTTAAGCACTGAATATTAAATACAAAAAGGGCCTGGGTTGAAAACGCAAAATACCCAACTAAGCGCATCCAACGGTTGATCTTCCTTCACTTGAACATGTGGCGCGCTCGCAACGGCCGATACCGGTTTGACTTCGACGGCTAGGATTACATCTTTCCAGGAAGATCTGATGGTTGAGGCACTTCGTGATCTGACGGTTGCTGCAAACCTAGGCCGTCGGCCTTGATCCAACGGTGGTCCAAGGAGGAAGAACATGGAAGAAACGCCGGCGAGGCGATCTTCCCCGACCTCGATCTCGATCATCCGATGTTCCTTCGAGCTCAAAAATGGCCGGGCGGCCTCCTGGGGTCTTCCTCTCGATGCTGGTGACTCCAAAAACCTCCGGCGATGACCGGAGTTCGCGCGAGGTGGCGACGGAGCTGGGGGGCTCCAGGTACCCCAGCGAGAGGTCAAAACGATCCCCAAGCTCTTCTTGTTGCTTCTGAACCTGCAAAAAGGGTGAGAGGGTCGAGGGCAAGGAGCCTCGACCCCGAAGCGGGATGGAAATGGAGAAGAATCGACGAGATGGAGGCTTGCCGGCGCAACTCCGGCGTGGGGATCGTTAGGGTGATCAAATGGATGAAATACGAAAGGGGGAAGGGGAATCTACTCCTACGGATATGGTGAACGAAAAACGCAAAGGAAATGAGGGAAATAAAGAGCCTCGAAGATGGGAGTCACCTGAGGAAGAAACCTCAACGCCGGCGGTCGGTGGAGGTGAATGGAGCCGCCTCGACCCTTCCTCGATCCTCCTAACGAGTGGAAATGGGAGTTGTCACCTCCCTCCTCCGATGGCGCACAAAAGGTGGAGAAGAAAGAGGTCAAAGGGGATAAAAATTTCAAATGGAGGAGGATGGTGTATATGAATGAGTTGACGAGCAGATGGGAAGATCGAGGCGTAGCGGGTGCGACAATGATTCAAAGATCGAGGTTTCACCTGGGCGTGTATAACGGATGAACGAGGAGAAAAAGTCGTCAAGGAAGCGTTACGAGATAGTGCAAGGTAGTTCCTCGAAAAATCTGCGAAAAAGGAGAAAAACGAGGTCTGACACAAGAGCAGGGGGCGGGTCAGAGAGTTGACACGCGGTCAACTCTGGGACCCTCCTGGTTGGTCCACGTGGACTAACCAGGAAAAACCCTGCAATCAAAGATTTGCTAAATCTATTAAAAATAATAAACAATTTTATTAATTTTGTATTATTAAAAGAAAAAAATTTATTGTTTTATAAATTATTTTATTATGATTATTATTTATTTTTTAAGGTATAAAATTGCGAATTGCCTTTTATGAGCTATATACAAGTATATTCATCTATATATTTTATTTTTATTTTGTATATTTAATTTTATTATTTTTTATTATTGTATATATTTATAAATTGTTTTTATATAATGAAATATATTTTTATTTTATTTTTTTGAAGTATTTTGCATACTTAAATAAATAGATGTATTACTTACATAGGTATAATTATAGGTAGTACACTTATGTATGTTATACATGTATTTTATTTTTGCACTTTCTTTATGTTTTTATTACTGTTTTAATATACACATATATTATAAATAATATTTACAAAATTATAAAAATATAAAATTATAAATATAATGAATAATAAATAAAATGAATATTTTAATCAGTACAAGTAGATAATAGGGGTCCAAAACTCAACTTTCAAACCGTAACAACGAAAAATATGAAACCACCTTCATTAAATAATTTATTAAAAGTTATATACAATTAAAGTGATTTTGATAGATTTCGAGTTTTTATTTGAGAGATACAGGTATGGGAAGTTGGGATTTTGGAATTTTATTCAGGTCATAACTTTTTATCGATACATTATTTTTGTATGAAATTAATTTTATATTTTTCTTTATTTAATTATATACAACTTTTATGTACAAAGTTTCTTGATTTGAAGTATAAAAAGTAGAACTAAAAATAGGTCCCAAAATAAATAAAGAATGAATTAAATAAAATGTCTCTTTATTGTATTTTGGCCCTTATCTCCCCCTAATTTATTCCTTGTTGACCTATTCATCTAGATGTTTGGGTCTTGGGGTTTTGGGTGATAAAATATTTACAATATTTTATTTTTTTTTCTTTTCTTTTCTTTATTCTATAATTTTGGCTTTAAAAATCGTATTTTATACACTCTTTACACACATGCATGAATGCTAAAATGTAGGAATTAAGGGTATTTACATGTATTTACTAGGGTTTTTGAGGCCAAAATGATAGAATAAAGATGATGAAATGGAGGTTCATCAAGCGGCGAGTATGATTCTACAAATTCTGAGAGGGGCTGGAGTCTCGTTGCAATTTACCCTAAATGCACGTGCAAAACAAGTGCGTCAAAGGTTCGGACAACGAGGTAGTAGGTTCGGTGACCCGAGCCTACGTGGCAGTGGTCCGAGCCTCGAGGTTAGGAGAGAGGCTCGGGAGGGGACACATGGTGGATTGAGGGTTGTCTAATCACTTCCCTCCACCCGACCTCCTTCTCGACCATTGGATCATCCTCTAGGTGCCTCCATCTCGTCGTTGATTCTCACTTGATTTCCATCCGTTAGATCCCACTCCCACATGAAATCACATCCATTCACTTCTGCTCTCTTCCAGACCACCTGATCACCTCCCATCTGACGGCTCTTCCTCCGCCATGTCACTCATAATCTCTCGACCTACGGATCCATCTCCAGAACTTTATCCAAGCCACCCATTTCCACTCTTCCCTCACCCGTAGATCAAATACGATGGACTTGATCCAAGCCGCCCCACCTCGCTTCCATAAGGGCCATTGGATTGCAGGATCCAACGGTCCTGATTTCTTCTTCCACCTCCAGTAATGCTCAACCTCGTGGTCTGGGCCTCGCCGACCCGCTTTCCCTTCCAGTTTTGGAGCACACACCGATCACTTACCCCATGACCTAACGCCATTCCCACGTAGCCCGGACTCCCTCGCCTCATGCGCAACCCTTCATTCACTTCTCCCTCACTCCACATTCCTCAGGAAGTCGTTGCAAAACGTTTCCCCACCGCAGAAATGCCCAAACTCCTCCACCAATAAAGACAACCACTCCGCCTACTTCTACCACCATCCACCAACTAAGATGGTTACGACCTAGCATCCTCCGCCCTTCAGTGATAGTGGAGGACGACTTATCGAGGCGATGATGATCGCATGCTCTCGGTGAGATCCATGGTCCTCCGACAATGTATTGGCTGCCCTAGGCTCCAATATGCTCCCTGGACCGGTCAACCAGGTTGAGAGACGATTAGAGGATTGAATAGACCCTCGGCACATACCACATCCTCCGCCGGCCATTCATCTTTGATCAGGTATCTTCCTTATCCTCGAGCTTCTCTGGATTAATCCCAGCCACTCACGCATCCTCTCCGACCCCTGACCATCTCTGATGCTCACCCACGCATCGATTACTTCCACGACTCCCTCAATTCCCTTCTTCCCTTCTCCAAAACCTCCACTGCCTCCGCCCCCTTCTTCTCTTCTTCGCCGGAGAAGAAGCTTTGGGCCTTCACCTTCTCCGCTCCATCAGGCCCCCATTCCACTCCCTCGCACTCCCACTTGCACTGGCACATGCTTCGGCTATTCCATTAACCCCTTTTGCAGGTCAATGATCTGAGCTCGAACTTCCTCTCCGATCTCCTGCTCCTTCTCTGATGAGGTAACATCACTCCTCTTCCTAGTCGTCGACGTACCTCCGCCATGGCTCCAACTCCTTCGCCCGTACTTCAGTGAGGTTCCACGATCTTTGGTGGATCTCTAGGATCAAGGCGGAGCTGCAGAACACTTGTCGAAGCATAGCCTCCCCCAGTGAAGGTAGCGGAGCAGAGAACCTATAGTTGCCGTCCGATATTCTGGATCGGACGGTCTAAAGAGATCCACATCACCAATCCAAAGCAACAAGATCCAGATGACCTGAACCATTTCATGAAGCATCAGGAGCTACCGCGTCGCTCGAGCCTCCCACAACGTTGAAAAATGATTGGATAGGAGTTGCTAAATAATGATCTGACAAATCGGGCTCACTGTCGCTGAGGCGACTACTCGAATCCTCTCGTAGTTTCAACAATTAACCCACACAAATAATTGAGCAATAAAGAGCAAGAGTTAAAATTTAGTATACCCTACTAAGAATGTATAATGGCAAGCAAGTAGGGGTCGAACACAGGAAGCAAGGGAATATAGCAGGCAAGATAGAAATCAAAAAATGATTTATCTCTCAAACACTTAGCCAAACATTGATTTTTGTGGGTTTTTAATGTTTAATTCTTTTATTTTATTTTTAGTTGTCTGTTTTTATACTTTCTTTTTATATTTTTTAAATTATCTTTCTTTTAAACGATAATATATATATATATAAAGTGTATATATACAATATAAGCTAGGGTAGATATAAATATTAATAAAAAGACCAAAATACATAAAATAAAATATTTTTTACGTTTTCAAATAGTTTTCACTGCTTTTGTGATTTTTTTGGGGTTTTTGCTAATATATATATATATATATATATTTAAAGTCAAAAATATCCTAAATCAGGATTTTATTAAATACCTGAATTAAAATGGAAAAGAAAATTACCAAACAATATCAAAATTTCTCTAAATTAATTTTAATATAACAATATTATAGCGACAAATATAAAATAAAAAACACAAGTTTTGCAATTTTGGGGAATTTTATAAATTTTTATAAAGGTTTTTAGGGGTTTTAAATTTTTAGGAGTTTTCTTTTATAATTTTTAGTGATTTTTGGTCTAAAGGTTAAAAATATATAAATAGGAAAATATACTTTTTTGGGAATTTTTCAAAATGTTTATATTTTTTATGGGTTTTCCATTGCAAACAGGGCCAAAAAGGACACTTTTGTTTTTTTTTATAAAATATTAAAGATCCTAAAATTGCAAGATAAAAATAAGACATGAAACTAGACGCAACCAGGAACTTGATTGTATTTTTGTGGTTTTTTTAAAGAAATATAGCTATTTTAAATAAATAGGGACAATAAAGAGAAACTACAATGCCAGCATGGCCTTTTTGCAAATAAAATAAATATTAGTGGCCAAACTGCAATTTCACCAAAAAAATATTACATAATTAACATGTTTTTAGATTAAAAATAAATACCAAAATCTATAGGGGCACACATGCAAAATCGCCACCTCACATGAGGGGTTATGTGAGATGATGTGGCGTGGAGCAAATGGTAAATATGAAAGCCCGAGGGCTTACTTGCAAATTTTCTAGAAAATATGTAACTTAATGTACAAAATATCTGACCAAACAACAGTAACCAAAGCTTGTGAGGACTTGGTTGCAAAATAATCAAAGTTTGTCAGCCTACGTGGACAAAGGACTAAAAAGCAAAGAAACTAAATGCAATGTCCTTTTTACAAATGTTACAAACTAAAATGAATGGCAACGTGATGATTAAGTCTTACATATTAAATACAAAATTCAAGTGGTTTGAAGATGCAAAATACCCACTAAATGCACGCGATTGAACGATAGACGTTAATCTTCTTGACATGTGTCACTTCTCAGTGGTTCGATGACGGTTCGTCGATGAACGGACAAGACTAGATCCAAAGCGTGGATCCTGCGGCTGATGAAGATGATGATCGGACGATTCTGGTGAAATCCGAGGGGGCAAAGAACGATCGAGCAACTACTACTCCTTGCGAAGAACAACGAAGAACAGTCGCCTTCCATGGCATTAATCCGCAAAATCTTGCTATGGCTAGTTTTTCCTTCGTAGCAAAAGGGCTCCATAGGTTGCCGATGATCCCCCATGCCTGTAGATATGCTCAAACGGGTGCGAGGAGATCTAGTTTGGTCTGGCGAAGGAGCAGCACTTGGAGGGCCTCCTGAGGCTCGACAAAGGGCTCAGAAGAGTTGTTCCTTAATGATTCCTGCAAGAGCTGTTAGAGGGGAAAAATGGAGCTAGGGATAGCTCCAGACGGTCGGAATGAGCGACGGGTGAAGGGTGCGAGTCTCTCCGGTGAGCGGCGGAGGAAGAGAGGTGACACTATTGCTATATGCGAGAGCAAGGAGGTTGGAGGGGCGTCAGGTGATCAGAAGGTGGAGAAAGAGATGATGGAGGTATCTGTGGAGGAGAAGCGTAGAGTAAACAGTCAGAAACAGAGGGTGGAGGGGCGGTGGAGCTGAAACTCTACCGTAGATAAAATCTTGATTTTTTTCAAGTAATGCGATGAAGTAGAACAGAATTAAATGCATAAATAAACTAAACCTACGCCGAGGAATTAAAACTATGTGAAAAAGAACAACGAAGCTCACTGGAGGCGCACCGGAAGCAAGCTCTGATGGTGAAGGCGGAAGAGCTGGATTGACCTCGATTTGACACCAAACACCAAGAGAAGACCTGCTAGGTCTTCTTGTTGTGACCAGGAACAGGGAGGTGGTCTTAGAACTACAGCTAGATGGCGGAAGAGGGAACAAGATTGAAAAGAAGGGGGAGGAGGACTTATGTATAGGATATGGAGCAGGGATGCAGATCGAGGAAAATCGGGTGGAGCAATGATGTGAATCACCAGTAGTCTAGGCGAAAAAGTCATGAAGAAATCACCCCAAGTCGATGCTCGGATCGACTTGGAAAAATGCAAAAAGAGGGGTCACACCGTTGGTCTGACAAGCTATAGGGCGTAGGTGAAAAAATTGGAAATTAGATATTAAATAATAAATTTTACTAATTTTAGGCTATAAAATAGAAAATATTTATTATTTTCTAAACTATTTTATTAAATTTTATGTATTTTTAGAGGTATATAATTACAAGGTAGTTTTTAGGGTTTTAAATATATGTATATCTATCTATGTTTTTGTGTATTTTATTTTTATTTTGAATTTTCGATTTTATTATTTTAGTTTATTATTTTATAGAATTATAACTTATTTTTAAATACTTAAATATATTTTTATTATAATTTCCACAATGATAGGATAAAACAAAGTATTTTTCAAAATTTTCATTTTTTGTGTTTTTTTCATTGCTTCTGGAAAAGGAATATTTAAAGAATATGAAATAATGTCATTTAAAATATTGTCCATATCATTGTTTACAGGTAGACTGCAAAAAGTTATAGAGTCCTCTACAATAGTGGACAAAAAATTGCAGGCTCGGCTTTTGGTGCTAGCTTTGGACCCCCTGTAGATGTAAAATTCTTCAAGACTGGATATGGCCCGATGCCACGTGCAGGAGTGTCCAATGCTGGTTGTTCTCCATCAAGGGTGTTGTTGAATTTTGTATTTTTGTATTTTCTTCATTTTTTTGATATTTGTTTATAGATGATGTTCTTCCAAAAATGCAACTTGGCCCTCGTGCTGGCTGGACTGACGACTCCCCATCAGATGCAATGTGCTTTCCCTTCACGACAATCGAAGGCCGCATTGATCTACCGCTCCTGTGAGTAACAACGTTAGATATAAACAAATTATTTCTACCTTAATCAGGCATATAATTACAAACTACATGTTCCTTACGTAGGAAATTATTAGGATTAGCCTCGACCTGGATTGGTATGACGGTTTTGGCAGGCGTCAGGTTGTCTATCTTCTGCGTCATCTCAATCATTTTCTTGACGAGCTGTTCTAGACAAGCGAGGGCCGGATTCATAGGTGCAACCTTAGAAAAATCACCCATTTGGGGCCTCTGGTGCTGATAGTGCGGGGAAGGTTGTTAGTAACCCTGTAAAAAGTGGTGAGGAGGAGGATGGGAGGAATACTGTGGATACTGTTGGGTGGGATAGGAATTTTGATATGATGTAGTCGTCTGCTGGGTGGAAAACCCTGGTGATGGTAGCTGGACTGCTGCTGTTGATACCCCTACCTCCATGTGTTCCTGTATTACTGAGGCTACTGGTTCTGGGGTTGGTAGGGCTGGAAATTTCTCCCTCCCTACTGCTAGTGGTGGTGTTGTCGGTTGGTCGAGTTCTGACCATTAGGATTCTGCTGAGGATGGGTCAGCTGCTGTTTGTTTTCCCGCACAATTAATCTCTTGAATCTGTAGTGGAGGTGGAGGAAGCTGCTCCGGATAGGCTAGCCATCGCTCTGGTTGATAGACAACCATCTGGTTCTGGGACTGGGGGGCTGCTTTGGGACCTGCACGTAATATACGTGCCGTACTGATGGAGGCTATGGGAGACTCAACTAAGGATGTGGTATCTGTGGTGGTTCCTTCTGCTCAGCGGGGTTCTCTGTTGTGGCAGACACAGAGTTGCAAATGTTAGCATCCAGATCACGGACTAGCTGCTCCAACTGTTGAGAGATCAAATCGAGCATATCCAAGCCATGGGTTCTCTTCGCAATAACAGACAGTTTTTCGAGGTCATGCGACCACTTCACAATGATGTCAACTTTAGACAAATGGCTCCCAATGATATTGAGGTTGGTATCTCATCCTTGTCTTTGGCATGGGTAGCCATATTGATAGGCTTGTTGATGGTGGTTGGCATCTTCATGTAGGCACGTGATGAGGACTGAGCAACCTCTCCTTCGGCCATATCCTCACAAATGTTCCACACAACGTCCTCATCCTTGTTGAACTGCGAGCCTAAACAAGCGACATCGACGAGTCTCTGGCTTTCCAGTGTCATCCTACCAAAGAAATGTTGTAGAGACTAGTCTTAGGAATCTTGTGGTGGGGACAAAATCCTTGAACCTCTCCAACGCTTTGTGTACTGTCTCGTGGGGTTGCTGACAAAAGCTGGAGATGCGTACACGCATCTGATTCAGTCGCCTGAGAGGGTAAAATTTATGTAGGAAGGCTGACTTCAACTCCTCCCAGGTCATCACTACTTTTCCTAGATGATCGACCTAGTATAGGGCCTTGTCTTGAAGGCTGAAAGGAAAAGCAGTCATCTTGATCACCCCCAGTGGAATATTGGGGTAATGCGCAGTAACACAGATGCGAACAAATTTCTTGAGGTGGATGTAAGGCTTCTCAGTCGTATTCCCGTGAAAGATGGGAAGCAAAGACAAGAACTACGGTTTCATCTCACAATGGGCATGGATTGGTGGGATCAGGTTCCACTCAGTTACGCGTCCCACCCCCCGGTCGTATGTTTCCTTCAACATCAGCTTTGGCGACGCTGGCCTTTCCTCAAATCTTTCAAAATGAGGTCCACCCATGAAAAATTCATCTCTTGCATCTCCTTGATTGGGCTCTTTCTCCTATTCTTGTTCCTCCTCCTCTCTTCTATCTCTCTTATCGGCTCTCCTTCTTAAGTCATTTAGCATGTCTTGAAATGCAGTCTGGACCACGACCTAATTGGTAAAATGTTGTTGGATGACCTGGATGGAAGCGAGAAGCTGACTGTTGACCTCATTCTGTGTAGTATACTGCTCATCACCCTGATCTGTCGGCTCGGCTGGTTGGGGTTGTGGACCCTTTCCTCTTCCGGTTGGAGCCATCTCAGAATTGACTTAAACTTCAGGCTTGTGACCGGGGTGAGAATATGCATGGCGGAGTAAACCCTGACCATCCTCTTTCTGAACACAAAATGTTGAGATGAATATGTAATTAAGGTCCATCCTAGATTGTTACGAATGGAGCATAGAATATTGACTGCAATCGATCTCCATCCAGAAGGGGTTAATCCCGGGACAAGAGTAATCCCGATTTAATTGGAGGGAAGAGCTAATTCGGGCTGCGAGTCCATTCCGAACAACAGATTCATTGGGAAAATACAATTATTGAAGGAAGAGAGAATTGGGGAGTTTAAGGAGAAATTCACGAGATCTGAGCTAATCTCTTGAAGATCACCCCACCTTACTGAAGATGTTGGCGACACGAAATCGATAAGGGCGTCGGTGGGGTTCTGACTAGGCCATCCGTTTGACGACATCTTGAGAGGGTCAAAGGAGATAGATGGTGGATGAAGAGTACGAAGATAAACAAGGAATAAAATGAGTGTAAAATAGTAGAAGGCACACAATGAGCGAGGGTCAATTAAGGAGAGTAAAATGGTGCAAGTGGGCGGTATTTTTGATCTTGACCATAATAAAGCTAATCAAACAAACACAAAGCAATGGGTTCACCAACTTGACCCGTGGAGCTGTGACGGTTAAAAAAATATCTATTTTTTTAGAGTTTTCTTTTATATTTTTACTAATTTTTGGTCTAAAGGTTAGAAATACAAAAATAGACAAAATATATAATTTGGGAATTTTTCAAGATATTTTTATAATTTTTAGTATATTCTATTGCAAAGAGGAAAAAATATATTCTTTTAATTTTTTAAAATACTAAGAATACCTAAAATTACAAATTAAAAATAATGCGTGAAAGTAGATGCAATCAGGAGCGTACAAATATTTTTTAAGAATTTTTCGAGTTTATTTGCTAATTAATATAAATACAAACAATATAGAGAAAATGCAATAATAGTAGGGCATTAATGTAAATATCAAAAAGCTCAAGGACCAAATTGTAATTTCACCAAAAATATTAAGCTTGATTAAAAAAGTTTCGGGACTAAACAAAAATCCACAAAAACCTAGGGGGTCCTCTATAAAATATCCCCTCACGTGACGTGTGACGTGAGGTGACGTGGCATGGACCTACTTGCAAATATCAAAAGCTCAGGGGGTTGGATGCAAATATTACAAAATTATAATAAATCTTAGGAAAGTTTAAGTTGTGAATGTTAAATACAAAATAATTGGGTTGAAACTGCATAATACCTCAATTGTGCGTGGATCCAACTGCGGGCCTCGATCACTTAGACACGTGGCGCGATGAGGGTGCGTGATATCCCTTCGAAGTAGACGACTACGATTAGAATGCTGGCTGGAGATGTGACGGTGGCGGCTTAAGCAATCGGATGATAGCCGTCCGTCACCGAGAATGAGGCAAGGATCGACAATTAGGGGTAGCTCTGGAGGAACACACGAAGAACAGTGGCCCGACGAGCTTTGATTTGCAGAACCTCACGGCTCTCTGGTAGCCCCTCTGACCTCTGATGCACCAAGAAGACTGCAAGGGTCCCCCCTGTAATGGGGAAGGGGTCAAAGAGGTGCAGAATGGGTCAGCTCGATCTGGCAGAGTGGCTGCAGCTGGAAGTGCTCCTAAGGGTCGATGGAAATCGATAAGGACTCCTTCTCTATTCTTTCCTGCAGGAAATAGTTAGCAGACAAAAAACAGAGCTCGAGGAGGCTCTTAGGGTGGAATGACGACAGCGGTGGCACAGATGAAGCTCCTCCGGCGAGCGGTGGTGGAGGAGGAGCTGATCGCTAGATCATTGCAAGATATGGGTGGCTAGAGATGATATGGGGCAATGAACGGACGACAGGGAAGCTCGAGGGGGTTTTGATCGAAGCGAAAGGGGTATTAGGGTAGTAGGAACAGTGTGGCAGAGCTGGGAGCTCCAACAAGGAGGGATTGAATTTAAGTCCACATGATAAGAAATCAATGGAAATGAAATGCAAGTTATTTTGATACTAAGCTACAGAATGGAAAGAACGAGAAAAGGAGAAGCAACCTGACCGGGATCGGAGCAGTGCGAGCTTGCGGGAGAGCTGGTGGCAGCAACAAGGATCTACCTCGATTCGACACCAATCGACATGTTGAAGGTGTCACAGCCTCCCTGCTGTCACCAGGAAGAAAATTCACGCCTTAGGTTTGGGGTTAGAAGGTGGAAGAGGGATAAAAAAGGCGAGGTTTGAAGGAGGTGAGGTTTTATACAAAGTGTGGGGTCGGGTTGAAGATCGAGGGAGATCCAGAGGATCAATGATCCTCAACCCAAGGAAAGCTAAGGGCGTGTATCTACAATGATCGAGGGGTAAAAATCATAAAAAAATCAACTCATTTTGATGCTTGCATCGATCCTGAGGAAAAAGGTGGACATGAGTCAAAACCACATTCTGACAGAGATCAGACCCGGGGAGAATAGTTGATTGGGTTAATCTTAACTCCCCCTGGTTGGTCCACGTGGACCAACCAGAAAAAGGATGGTCAAAAAGATTTGTAAATTAGTTAATAAATAATAAATGATTTTATTATTTTTAGGTTATAACATAAAAAATTATTATTTTCTGAATTTTTTATTACTATTTTCATTTTTAGAGGTATATAAGTACAAGTTACTTTTTAAGGGTTATATATAAGTATATTTATCTATGTATTTTATTTTGAGTTGTTATTACTTGAACTTAGAAATAAATACCCCACTCCTCGAGGAAGGAGTTACTGGATTGGGGAATCGTTGGGTTGTCATGCTGGAGAAGTCAGTCTCTTTGTCATTTCAACTGGGGAGAGCCACTATCACATACACTGTACAAGTCAGATTCATAGTCGTAAGGGTTTGCGTATGAGTTGAAGTATTCTGACCTGGCTATTGAGGAGACTTGAGCAGCGTTTTGGGATTCACGAAGGCTGTTGGATTTCAAATCCGATTCCCAATAAGGTTTCGCCCGCACTAAAATTCTGAAGGTCCGACTTAAGCTCCAAACTTTGATTTTGTGAAGACAAGTTTGATAATTAAACTTAATACAATTTCTTTCTTTTTAGTTTCTCTGTTTCTCTTTTTCTGCACTTATTGCGTAAGTGTTTTCTAGGGACTAGCAAAGGCAATTATAGGGGTGTGATGAGTCTCCATTTCATCACCTTTATTCTATCATTTTGGCCTTAAAAACCCTAGTGAATGCATGTAAATACCTCTAATTTGCATCTTTTAGCATTCATGCATTATTATATAAACATTATATCAAATACCATTTTTAATGTCAAAATTATAGAATAAAGGAAAGAAAATAAAATTAATAAAATATCAAAGATATTTTATGATCCTAAACCTCGAGACCTAGGCATCTCATACTAGGTCGACAAGGAATAAAGTAGGGGGAGATAAGGGTCCAAATACAATAAAATTCTCTTTTATTTATTCATTATTATTCATTTTTAGACCTATTTTATTTTCTACTTTTTATATCTCAAATAAAGAAATTTTGTACATGAAAGTTGCAGATAATAAAATATAGAAAAATACAAAATTGAGGTTGCACAAAAATAATATACAGAATAAAAGATACAGTCTAAATAAGATTCTAAAATCTCAACTTCTAGATTCATATCTCTCAAATAAAAACCCAAAATGTATCAAAATCACCTTTAGTTGTATATAACTTTTAATAAGTTATTTAATGAAAGTGATTTCATATTTTTTGGAGTTAAGGTGTGAAAGTTAGATTTTATACTCCTATTGTATAGTTTACCTAATTAAAATATTTATTTTATCTATTATTCATTATTTTTATAATTTTATATTTTTGTAATTTTGTAAATATTATTTATAATATATGCACATATAAAAACTAAATAAAACAATAAAGGCAATACTAAAATAAAAAATGTATAGAAAATGCGTAGGTAAAATACCCATATTTATACCCATGAAATAAACACACCTATTTATTTAAGTGTACATACTATATTAAAAATATCCAAAATTTAGTCTTCAACATGTCGTTGATGAAAGCTCTTCAGTACATACCAGTTGTGAAGAATGGACTGAAAGATGGATGTACAAATAGGCATAGACCTCATCCTCACAACTCCAGAAGCAAAGGTGGAAAGTTTGAGAAGCATATCCTTACAATGGCCACAGTCAACGCCATCAGCAATCTCCCAAATAAGAAGCTAGACAAGGGAGCATCGCTCGTTTGTTGTCATATGTTCAACACAGAGTTCGAACGCACTTTGCTCGATAACCGGTCTTCTGACAATCTAATGCATGCATCATTGCTCACAGAATTTGGGTCAGGAATACTCAAACATACAAAGATGATCCTGCACTTCGCTGATAAATTTGTCAAGCAGCCTAGAGAAATGTTGGAGGACATGATCGTCATGGTTCAGGGAATGCAGTTTTGTGCCTATTTTGTAGTACTGGATATGGATGTCTCCACACCTTTGCTCCTCACCCCAATCATACGTGGACGATCGTTCCTATGAACGGTCAATGCAGTAGTGAATTATGGCACTAGAGAGATCATCTTCGTCTCCAACGACAACAAAATGAAGATAGAGACCGTGTTCGATGCAAGACCTTCAGAAAGAACTTCTACAAGATGTGCGAGGGTGATCAATCATACAGGGGACTGTGACTTTTTGGCAGAAATTCAAGACACCAACCTCTTTATAGATGACAGTGAGATCCGCAAATTCCTTTGTCCCGAGGGAGAAATGGAGGATGCAGTCGAATTTCCCCTTACTGCCTTGCTGATTTGCTTGATGAGGCTCAGATGGAAATGATGTGCCTTCAAGACCTGGACTCGATCATTGAAGATTTCTCTAAAAAGAAGATATTATCAAAAATTTCTGTGAATTTTTAATGAAGAGATAGAACAAAGACTGGTGGACACCGAACAGAGAAAAGAAACCCCACCTGCGATGAAAGCAGAAGTCACCAGTGAAGCAGCTCCCACTCCACCCGAGATGAAACAATTGCCCTCCAATATGAAGTATGCCTTCCTTGCGGGTGAACCTAAATGAACCCGATCATTATCAATGCTCATCTGACTGCAGACCAGGAGTCTCGTCTTTTGGAGTTTCTTGAATGTAACCGTAAGGCAATAGGCTGGAAAACTTCAAATCTTCACGGGATCAACCCATCCTTATGCTCGCATCGCATTTTCCTCGAAGAAGACAGTAAACCCTCCCGAGAAATTTCAGAGAAGGCTCAATTCGAACCTACAAGAGGTTGTCATGAAAGAAATTCAGAAATGGTGCGATGTGGGATTCGTATATTCCATTTCCGACAACAAATGGATGAGTTCTCTACATGTATTGCCAAAGAAATCAGGGATCACTATCATCAAGAATGACAAAGGATAGGAGACGAGACCAGAGTACCCACTTCTTGGCAAGTGTGCATGGATTATAGAAGACTCAATCTCGCCACCAAGAACTTTTCGTTACACTTCATCGGCCAGATTCTTGAGAGATTGACCGCAAAGGATTACTTCTGCTTCTTGGATGGTTACTCTAGGTAAAATCAAGTTGCTATAGCTCCTGAAGACCAAGAGAAGACCATGTTTACCTGTCCCTTTGGTACATATGCCTTTATATGGATGTCGTTCAGACTTTGCAATGCTTCAGACACATTTTTGAGGTGTATGCTGGCAGTTTTCGCTGACATCGCGGGCAATTTTCTTGAGGTCTTTATAGACGATTTCTCATTTATGGGGACTCATTTGATCAATGTCTTGATTATATATACCGAGTATTATAGAGGTGTTGTGAAGTAAATCTGGTTCTCCCATGCGAAAAGAGTAACTTTATGGTGACTAAGGGAAATGTGTTGGGCCACGTTGTATCTAAACGTGGAATCGAAGATGACCCAGCCAAGCTGGAGGTGATTTCCAAGCTAGAGCCACCAACAACCATCAAACAGGTCGGGTCATTCTTGGGCAATGTCGGTTTTTACCAACAATTTATCGAAGATTTTAGGAAATTGGCCAGATTATTGATCAAGTTATTGGGCAACGAGAATGATTTCATTATGGATGATAGCATACTCCTTGTCTTTAATCATTTGAGAGAAGTTATCCCTCAGTCCCCAATCTTACAGTCACTGATTTAGACACACTCTTTTGAGATATTGAATGATGTGTCAGACTATGCCATCATGGTTGTGCTCGTACAGAGGAAATAATATGTACCGTTTTCTACTCACTATGCTAGCTGAATGCTCGATGAAGCTCAAAGAAATTACATAGTTATTGAAAAGGAGCTTCTAGCCGTATTCTTCGGCTTGAAAAAGTTTAGATCCCACCTCCTCGGGTCCATGGTCATTATTTACACAGACCATTCAACCATCCGGTGCTTACAACGGAAGGAGGATGCCACGCCACATCTCATTCGGTGGATCCTTCTCCTCTAATAATTTGACCTCGAAATTTGAGATAAACCTGTAGTTAAGAATGTGGTGGTCGACCACTTATCTAGACTTCCCGAGCCTAAATCTCCTGAGCTAAACTTGTAACCGCTCACAGAAACCTTGCCAGATGAGGTAATTTTGTCAATCACCTCGCTCCCCCGTATGCTGACATTGTGAATTATCTTATGTCCAAGAGAACCCCACAAGATTGGTTGAAGCTGAAAGTAGATAATTTTTTGTCTAAAATCCATTTATACCAGTGGGAGGATCCATATCTTTTTTGCGAGGGGGCAAATTGCATCTGGAGGAGGTATATTCCTCAGGAAGAAGTTCCAAGTGTCTTTGCACTTTGTCATGATCAAGAAGCTGGAACAGACGAAGACAACAAATGTTCTTCAGAGTGGCCTTTGGTGGCCTACCTTATTCAAGGATGCAGAAGACTACGTCAAGTGTTGCACTAACTGCCAGAAGATGGGTGGCACCATCGAAATGAGAGACATGATGCCTCTGAAGTTCATTCAGATATCATACGTCTTCAACGCATGGAGCATGACTTTATGGGACCGTTTCCTAACAGTTAGGGTTATGAATATATTTAGCTTGCTCTCGACTATGTGAGTTGTTGGGTGGAGGCTATTCCCGCCCGAACCGTCGATAGTCGGACTGTCTGTCGATTCCTTAGATATCACATCATTGTACGGATTAGGATTCCCAAAATTCTAATATCTAATGGGGGTAGGCATTTCATAAATAGAGAAGTGAAGAAGCTAACTCATGAATTCTACATCGTGTTACTTCACCATACCACCCACAATCCAATGGCTTGGCTGGATGTTCAAACATGGAGATAAAGAATTCTACAAAAGTTTGTGTGTCCGGATCGCAGGAACTGGTCTCAGCTACTCGATTTCGTTCTCTGGGATACAGAACTACGTACAAGTCTCCTTCCGGAATGTCTCCCTATGGCCTCATGTATGGCAAGTCGTGTCATCTGCCCATTGAACTGATACATAAATCTTTATAAAGCCATCAACATCTGTAACTTGGATTCTAAGAAAACTAGGAAGAACCGAAAAGTATACCTGAACAGATTGTTCGAATTCAGAGATTATGCATCTTGATGTAGAAGGAGAAGGTCAAGAAGTGGCACGACATACACATCCATCGCAAATCCTTTGAGTAAGGTCAAAAGGTGTGGTTGTTCTATGCGAAATTGAATATCTTTCCATGCAAGCTGAAGAGCAAATGGACTGGGTCGTTTACAGTGAAGCATGTGCGTGACATTGGAAGTATAATGATATCTGGATTGTCAGTTGACACACAGCCATTCGTAATCAATGAGAAGCTTCTGAATCCTTATCTGGAACATGACACATTTATGTCTGTTGTTGGCTCTGTTCAAGTGATATATGATGAATTGAATACTTCGCTAGCTACAGTCGAAGATAAAGCAAATCGAAATATTTTTGAAGGACTTTTCTTCTTTTCTCCTTTTTCTTCCTTTCATCTCTTATTCTACTGAAATGATATCGTTCCCGTCATCATTAATGCACTAAGGATGTACTTTATCCTAAGTGTAGGGGGGATGTGCACCCCGAGTTGTCCATATTCCTCCTTATGTCTTCATCTATCTTTTCTTCTTTTCCTTTTCATTTTTCTTTTTCTATCAAAAAGGTGTCACCCCTTTTTCAGTCTTTGATACTTAGGATGTACTTTGTCCTAATTATAGGGGGTGTGCACCTGAGTTCTTTCATTTTTCGATCCTCTCCATTATCTCCTCTTCTTATCTATACTTAGGAATATTTTACCCTAAGTATAGGAGGAGACGGTCTGAGTACGATCTGTTCATTCCCACCCTTGACCCTCCCTGCTTTGTGTACAGTCTACTATACTTAGTAGGGGTGTTCACGGGGCGGGTACCCGACCCATTAGATCAATTACCCGCCCCGACCCATCATTACCGGCTCGTAGGTTGACCCGACCCGTCCTAAAGGGTACCCGCTTCTAACGGGTACTCGGATTATATAAATGGGTCATGGGTACTCGCAGGTACCCGTAGGATATCACCTTCAAGAAATTAAAACATTAACATATACACTAATTCACAAACAATGTATTCTCACGATAATAGAGAGAAATTTAGACAATTAATTTATTAATACGACATGGATATTTCCGTACAAAGAGTTCAATGATAAACATAGAAGTGCGTGAATTAGATGGATTAACTATGCAATAAGCACAATCAGGATTCCTCGTCTACGTCATTAATATATTGTATTATATACTATATAATACTAATTTAATAATATGAGGTATGGATTATATTATAGTAACTAATATATAAAATAATATTAAATGTTGTGTTCGGATATCTAGATCCAGATATTCAAGCCATACCTCCGTATCGATATTCGGAAATTTTTTACAATCCATACCCTTATTGGATCTGTATTCGATTAATATTCGGTTACAAGATATACGTATATGGTAACTTTTTCAACATGGTAAGCATATATTCGATTATATCCTATCAATTTTCATCCCGATGCAATTGACCGTTATTTAATGCCAACCTCCGACGAATTTGATCCATCTCTTTTACACTCTCAAGAAAATATTAAGGTCAAAGGTTGAAGATCTCGATGTGGATTTAATGGTGGCCCGAGGCCCCGAAGTAAAATCGAAGGGTGTTGGGGTTAAAATAATATCGTAAACATACATGTATCTGATTATTAATTCTCTTTAGCAGATACATTCAATGTTGACACGGGGCTGCAAATTACTTAGAAGACACGTGTGAAATTTTTACAAAGTTCTTTTTCTCGAGTAAAAGTATGATATTAAATAAGCTCCCAGATTCTACACAACTTAAACAATCAACTCAATTTTCAAGTATGCACATTTGCACTGTCTTCATCTTGGGCGTTACCCGTGTGGAGTTACTTCTAGACTTCCAATAACCCAACCGGGTACCCGTAATTCCATTGGGTATTTCCAGTGGGTCATTTGTTTTGATCGGGTCTACTATGTACGGGTACCCGGCCCGGATAAATTTCGCGGGTACCCGTGAATTTAGGGTCAGATTAGTTTGGATGGGTCGGGTACCCAGTTGACCCGTAATTTCTGAACACCCCTAATACTTAGAATTATTTGATCCTAAGTATAGGGGGGATGGTCAAATTCGCATTTGTTCAATCGTTCCTTCATTTATTCTTTAGATCTTTCTATACTTAGTACGAGTTATGTCCTCTCTTTTTCTCTCTGATCTATGAGGACATAGCTCAAGCTAAGTATAGGGGGTTGTATACACTATGCATATACTTTAGCCATAACTCATACTTTTGTATTTTTAAATAGCAATTGTGGCTAATATACTGTATAAAATTCATTAAAAACACTCAATAAAAAGATGTTGATTATTCCTTAAATTCTTCTTGTATTTATTAGTAATAAGGGAAGCATATTTTTTGCAAAATGTTTGAAAAATAGTTTGAAAATCTTTTTGAAAAAACTTTTGAAAACTATTTAGAAAATGATTTGTTAAATATCTTCAACCTTTACAAAAATAATTTATTTGTAAAAATTCTTTTATTTGTGTGAAATAAAAATGTTTGAAAAACTATTTGCAAATGTTTGGAAAATGGTTGCAAAAATATTTTGAAAAATCTATATATACTGTTTGAAAAACCTTTGCAAAATGATTTTCAAATGTGTGTACTTTTTGAAAAATTGTTTATAAAAATAATTTGGACTATAATTTTCAAAATTATTAAAAAATGATTTTTCAAATATGTTTGGGGAATCTATTTATCACTTTAAATATCTTTAGCAAATTGTATATATAATGACCATTTATCCCTTGTAATAAAAATCCAACTCTTGTAAATATAAGATGCATCCCCGTATAAATATTTGTACTTAGTTTTTCTCCAAAATCTTGTGTTTTCCAAATTATTAAAACATTTGCAAAATCTTTTTGAAAAATACAAAAAGTGCTTATGCATCAAGTTTTTTCAAAAACCCATAAAAAGTTCAAAATCATTGAAAATTGCATCACAAAAATATTTCCTTCATAGCATGTGCATAGCATTCGCATTTTTCAGATTGAGTTTGATAATTGAATAATTCTAATTAAAATTCAAAGATTGGAGCTTGGTTGGATCTTAAATCTACCTAATAACAGGAACCTTATAGGAGCTGGAATTGAGGAACCTCATGTATAGTTTACTTAGTTCTTTGAGGATTGTGAGACTTGGTTCAATGGATTCTTACCTGCCTATGTAGAGTATTTCAGAGCACATGTACGACTCTTGTCGATAATGACCTAACTTGGACACCTACACCTTTCACTTGGCTCAACTCAGTTGGAGTGGTAAGAGGATTGGATTTACCGGTATGAGATACACACAAGTGGAAACATTTGTCCTCATCTAGGAAGGTAAGTGCACCCCAACCCATCCAGTGGCATTGATGTCTAAAGACAAGAGACTGTGGGTTGCAGTAATGCCACAAAAGAGGGATAGTCTATTGGCTCAAGAGGAAAAACTCCTTATGTAAATGTTGTTGTATATAGTATTTCAAAAAAACTCCAAAAAAGTGGACAGGCCCGACCGAAAAAAATGCATGCCAAAGTGTATATATTTGTATTGTCAATAAGAAAACTTGAGCTTCAAAGTAAAAACATGTGAGTTTGCAGCTGGATGACTTGACTACACTTGTCTTGCATCCTAGGATAGGTAGCTACAATGGCTACTATCCATTCTTCTCTTCACCCCCTTCTCTTGAGTTGGTTGTCACTTGAGCTTAGAAGGAAATATCCCGCTCCTCGAGGGAGGAGTTGCTGGATTGGGCCATCACTGGGTTGTCATGCTAGAGAAGTCAGTCTCTTTGTCATTTTAGTTGGGGAGAGCTACAGCTACTTTCACATACACTGTATGAGTTAGATTCACAGTCATAAGGTTTTGTGTATGAGTTGAAGTATTCTGACCTGACTATTAAGGAGACTTGAGCAGAGATTTGGGATTCTCGAAGGTTGTTGGATTTCAATTCCTATTCCCGTTAAGGTTTCTTCGCAGGTCCAACTTGACCTCCAAACTTTGATTTTGTGAAGACAAGTTTGATAATTAAATTTAATCCATTTTATTTCTTTTTCTTTTTCTTTTTCTTTTTTTCCTTCTCTGTACTTATTGCATAAATGTTTGCTAGGGACTAGCAAAGGCAAGTATAGGGGAGTGATGAACCTCCATTTCATCATCTTTATTCTATCATTTTGCCCTTAAAAACCCTTCCTGTAAAAAACCTCAATTCATGCATTTTAGCGTTCGTGCATCATCGTGTAAATATTGTATAAAATACAGTTTTTAATGCCAAAATTATAAAATAAAGAAAGAAAAGAAAAAATAAAATATTAAAGATATTTTATGACCCTAAACCTCGAGACCTAGGCATCTCGATGGCTAGGTCGACAAGGAATAAAGTAGGGGGAGATAAGGGCCAAAATACAATAAAAATCCCTTTTATTTATTCATTCTTTATTCATTTACGGACCTATTTTATATTCCACTTTTTATACCTCAAATAAAGAAACTTTGAACATGAAAGTTTTAGATAAAATATAGAAAAATATAGAAATGAGTTAACACAAAAATAATATAAAGAATAAAAGTTATGATCTGAATAGAATTCCAAAACCCCAACTTCCCAGACACATATCTCTCAAATAAAAACTCAAAATATATCAAAATCACCTTTAATTGTATATAACTTTTAATAATCTATTTAATGTAGGTGGTTTCGTATTTTTTAGATTTAAGGTGTGAAAGTTAGATTTTGGACACCTGTTGTATAGTTTACCTTATTAAAATATTCATTTTATTTATTATTCATTATTTTATATTTTTTTTATTTTACAATTTTGTAAATATTATTTATAATATATGTACATATTAAAACATGAATAAAACACAAAATAAAATACCAAAATAAAATATGTATATAAAAATACATTGGTAAAACACCTATACTTGTACATATATAAGTAATAAATCTTTTTAATAAAGTGTATATATTATATCAGAAAAATATAATATAAATATATATGTGTATATAAAAATAAGTTATAAATTTACAAAATAATAAACCAAGATTATAAAATGAAATATACAAAATAAAAATAAAATACATAAATACATAGATAAATATACCAGTATATAACCCTTAAAAAGTAACTTGTAATTATATACATCTAACAAATAAATGAAAATCATAATAAAATAATTCAAAAAATAATAAACATTTTATTTTAACCTAAAAGTAATAAAATCATTTATTATTTATTAACTAATTTACAAATCTTTCTTACCAGCCTTTTTCTGGTTGGTCCACGTGGACCGACCCGGGGAGTCAAGAGTTGACCCCGGTAAACTCTTCTCCCCAGGTCCGATCTCTATCAAAACGTGGTTTTGACTCATGTTCACCTTTTCCCTCAGATCGATGCAAGCATCGAAATGAGTTGATTTCTTCATGACTTTTGTCCATGATCATTGCATATACACACCCTTTGCTTTCCTCAGGCTAAGGATCATTGATCCGCTGGATCTCCCTCGATCTTCAAGCCAACCCCACTCTCTGTATAAAACCACACCTTTTTCAAACCTCATATTTTTTATCCCTCTTCCACCTTCAAACCATAAACCTAAGATACAAACTTTCTTCTTGGTGACAGCAGGGAGACAGGGACACCTTCAGCATGTCGATTGGTGTCGAACCGAGGTAGATCCGAGTCACCGCCACCAGCTCCGCCGCGAGCTCGTGCCGCCTGATCAGGTTGCTTCTCCTTTTATATCTCTTTTTATTCCGTAGCTTAGTACTAGAAAAGCCTTGCATTTCATTTCCGTTAATTTTGTCTTGTGTGGGCTTAAATTAAAATCCCTCCTCACTGGAGCTCCCAACACCGCACCTTGTTCCTACTACCCTAATACCCCTTCGCTTAGACCAACACCCCCTCGAGCTTCCTCATCGTCCGTTCTTCACCCCATATCATCTACAGCCACCCAGATCTTGCAAAGATCTAGCGATCAACTCCTCCTCCACCACCGCTCGCCGGAGGAGCTTCATTCGCGCCACCCTTTTCGTTATTCCTCCCCAAGATCCTCCCCGAGCTCTGTTTTTTGCCCCTAACTATTTCTTGTAAAAAATAATAGAGAAGGAGTTCTAATCGACTCCCATCGACCCCCAGGAGCACCTCCAGGCACAACCCCTCCGCCTAGCCGACCCATACCACACCTTTTTGACCCCTTCCCCGGTACATGGGGGAACCCTTTAGTCTTCATGGAGCATTAGAGATTGGAGGGGCCACCGGAGCTGCGTGGTATTGAAGATCAAAGCTCGCCAGGCCACTGTTCTTCGTACATTCCTCCAGGGCTACCCAGAATCGTCATCATCACCCTGTTCTTGGCGATGCACAACTATCATCTGATCGCTTGAGCTGCCACCGTCGGATCTCCATCCAACATTCTAATCGTAGTTGTCTGCTTCGAAGGGGTATCGCGCGCCCTCGTCGCGCCACGTGTCCAAGTGATCGAGGCCCAACGTTGGATCCGCGCACGACTTGGGTATTTTACAATTTCAATGCAAGTATTTTTTTGTATTTAATATCCATGACTTAAACTTCCTAGGTTTTATTATTATTTTGTAGTATTTGCATCCAAACCCCTGAGCATTTGACATTTACAAATAGGTCCATGCCACGTCACCTCACGTAACGCGTCACGTGAGGGTACATTTTGTAGAGGACCCCTAGGTTTTTATTGATTTCTGATTAGTCCCAAAATTTTTTAATTAAGTTTAATATTTTTGGTGAAATTGCAATTTGGCCCTTGAGCGTTCCGATATTTACATTAATGCCCCTACTAGTATTGCATTTTCTCTTTATTGTTTGTATTTATTTTAAATAACAATTAAACTCGAAAAATTCTCAAAAAATAGATACATGCTCCTAGTTACATCTACTTTCACTCATTCTTTTTAGTTTGAAATTTTAGAGTTTTAGTATTTTTTTTTAAAAGTCTATTTTATCCTTGATTGCAATAGAAAAAACATAAAAGTATGCAGACGTTTTGAAAAATTCCCAAAAAAATATATTTTGGCTATTATAGATTTTATAACCTTCAGATCAAAAATTACTAAGAAAACTCTAAAAAATAGAAAACCCCCTGAAACATATATTATATATATAATTATTTAAAATCCTAAAAAATCTAATTTTATTTCTTAATTTTGTTTATATTATTATCTTTATTTTAAAATTAATTCGGAGATTTTTTTATTTTGCTTCTTATTTTTAATCTCCATTTTAATTTTGGGTATTTATTTTATCTCTATTTTAAGGTATTTTTGACTTTAATTACATATAAAAATTAATAAAAAATTCCTAAAAAACAAAAATAGTAAAAAATTAAAACTCAAAAACAGGAAATATAAGGATATTTTGATTATTTTATTAGTATATATATCAATATTAGTCTATATTCTATATATATCATATATATTGATTTAAATATAAATTAAAAGAAAAAGGAAATATAAGGATATAAAAATATAAAAAGAAAATATAAAACAGGAAATTAAAAATAAAAATAAAAATAATATGTAAAAATATATGAAAAAAAAGTAAAAACCCACCAAAAAACCATGATTGGCTAAGTGTTTGAGAGATACATCGTGCCTCGATTTCTTATCTTGCATGCTTTATTCCCTTGCTTCATGTGTTCGACTCCTACTTACTTGCCATTATACATTCTTAGTAGGGTATAATAAATTTTAACTCTTACTCTTAATTGCTTACTTATTTGTGTGGGTTAATTAGTGAATAACGAGAGGATTTGAGTAATCGACTCAGCGACAGTGAGCCTTATTTGTCAGGCCATTATTTAGCTAATCCCATCTTATCATTTTTCAAGGGGGTGAAGAGGTAGACAGTGTAACTACCTATCCTAGGATGCAAGACCAGTATAGTCAAGTATCCAGCTACAGGCTCGCATGATTTGACTTTGAAGCTCAAGCTTTTTTATTGACTATACAAATATATACACTCCGACAGGCTTTTCCACTTTTTTAGACCTTTTTCACTTTTTTCTGAAATACTATATACAACAACATTTACATAAGGATCTTTTCCTCTTGAGCCAATAGACTATCCCTCTTTTGAAGCATTATTGCAACCTACACTTTCCCGTCTTTTGATATCTACGCCACTGGACGGGTTGGGGTGCACTTCCCTCCCTAGAAGAGGACAAATGTTTCCACTTGCGTGTGTCTCATACCGGTAAATCCAATCCCCTTACCACTCCAACTGAGTTGAGCCAAGTGAAAGGTGCAAGTGTCCAAGTTAGGTCATTATCAACAAGAGTCGTGCATGTGCTCTGAAATATTCTACTTAGGCAGTCAAGAATCCATTGAACCAAGTCTCGTTATTCTCAAAGAATTAAGTCAACTAGACCTGAAGTACCTCAATTCCAACTCCTATAAGGTTCATGTGATTAGATAGATTTAAGGTCCACCCAAGATCCAATCTTCGGATTTTATTTATACTTGTTCAATTACAAAACTCAATCCGAAAAATGCGAATGCTGTGAAAAATGCAGAAAATATATTTTTTATGATGAAATTTTCAAAGGTTTGAATCTTTTATGGATTTTTAAAAATGATGATGCATATGCAATTTTTTGGTGTTTTTCAAAAAATATTTTGCAAATATTTTTTGTATTTTATTTTGCAATTTTTTTTTGTGTTTTTGAGAATAACTAATTTTGGATAAACACTAGGTACACATATTTACATGAGGATGCATCTTATATTCACAGGAATTAGGGTTTTTAGGAATTTACAGAGAGTAAGTGATCACTTTTATATGTATATATATATAGTTTAATAAAGAATTTTGGTGTGATGTATATATTCCTCAAACTTATATGAAAATAATTTTCAAACAATTTTGAAACCTATAGTCCAAAATAATTTTTAAAAATCATTTTTACAAACAATTACGCATATTTAAAAATCATTTTCCAAAGATTTTTAAAACAATATATATATATATATATATTTCAAAATATTTTTACAACCATTTTTCAAACCATTTGCAAATCGTTTTTTAATCATTTTTATTTTACACAAATAAAATAAGTTTTTTCAAGCAAAATATGTTCACAAAGGTTGAAAATATTTAACAAAATGTTTTCCAAATAGTTTTCAAAAGATTTTTCAAAAATAAGTTCCAACTATTTTTCAAACATTTTGCAAAAAATATTTTTACATGATTTATTAATCGATAAATACAAAAACAAATTTGAGGAGTAGTACACATCTTTTTATTAAGTGTTTTTAATGAATTTTATAGGTATAATGGTATGTTTTATCCATAATTATTATTAAAAAAATATGAAAGTGCGAGTTATGGCTAAAGTATATACTGAGTATATACGACCCCCCTATACTTAGATTGAGCTATGTCCTCATTGATCAGAGAGAAAAGAGAAGTCATAACTTGTACCGAGTATAGGAAAGCATAAAGAATAAAGGAATGAAGAAATAAATGAATGGGCAGTTGACTGGTACCCCTATACTTAGGATCAAATAATCCTAAGTATAGCAGACTGTACACAAAGCTGAGAGGGTCAAGTGTGGGAATGAACAGATCATATCCAGATTGTCTCCCCCTATACTTAGGGTAAGATATCCCTACGTATAGATAAGAAGCGGAGACAATGGAGAGGATCAAAGAATGAAAGAAATCGGGTGCACACCCCCTATACTTAGGACAAAATATGTCCTAAGTATAGAAGACTGACAAAAGGGGAGAAACCTTTTTGATAGAAAAACAAGAATGAAAATGAAAAGAATAAAATAATAAAATAAGAAAAGATGAGTAAAGATAGACTAAGGAATATGAACAACTCGGGGTGCACATCCATCCTATACTTAGGACAAAGTGTGTCATAAGTTCAGCAATGATGAAGGGGATGACACCTTTTCGGTAGAATATGCGATGAAAGGAGGAAAAGAAGAAAAGAAGAAAAGTCATTCAAAAATATTTGTATTCGCTTTATCTTTGACCGCAGCTAAGGAATTATTCAACTCATTATCATAAATCACTTGAACGGGGTCAACGACAGACAGGAAGGTGTCATGTTCAAGATAAGGCTTCATAAGCTATCCATTGACCACAAATGGTTGTGCGTCAGCTGACAAACCAAATATCATTATGCTTCGATTGTCACATACATGCTTAATTGTAAACGGCCCAGTCCACTTGCTCTTCAACTTGCCTGGAAAGATCTTTAGTTTCACATCGAACAACCACACCTTCTGACCTGGCTCAAAGGATTTGAAGTGGATATGCTTATCGTGCCACTTTTTGACCTTCTCCATGTACATCAGGTTGTTGTAATATGCATAATCTCTAAATTCTAATAATCTGTTCAGATCCACTTTACAGTTCTTCTCGACTTTCTCATAATCCAAGTTGCAGATATTGATGGCCCGTAAAGATTTATGTATCAGCTCAACAGGCAGATGACATGGCTTGCCATACACAAGGAGGTAGGGAGACATTCCTAAAGGAGACTTGTACGTGGTTCTATATGCCAAGAGAACTGAATCGAGTAGCAGAGACCAGTTCTTACAATTCAGATACACAAGCTTTTATAGATTTGTCTTTATCTTCCTGTTTGAACATTCAGCTAAGCCATTAGACTGCGGGTGGTGCAGTGAAGCAACACGATGTTCTATGTAGAATTCCTAAGTTAGCTTCTTCACATCTATGTTTATGAAATGACTACCCCCATATGATATTAAAATTTTGGGGATCCCGAACCATACAATGATGTGATCTCTTAAGAATCAACAGACAGTCCGACTGTTGGCGGTTCGAACAGGAATAGCCTCCACCCAACGACTCGCATAGCCGATAACAAGCAAATACATTCTTATCCCTGACTGTTTGGAAACATGCTCATAAAGTTGATGCCCCATGCATCGAAGATGTCAGATATCTAAATGAACTTCAGACGCATTGTGTCTCTCATTTGTATGGTCTCACCCATCTTCTGGCAGTCAGTGCAACACTTGACATAATCTTCTGCATCCTTGAATAATGTAGGCCACGAAAGGCTACTCTGAAGAACCTTTGTTGTTGTTCGTCTGCCTGAATGGTGTGCTCTAGATTCTTGATCATGATAAAGTGCAAGTACACTCAGAACTTCCTCCCGAGGAAACACCTCCTCCAGATGCAATATGCCCTCTCACAAAATAGATATGGATCCTGCTACTGGTAGAAATGTATTTTAGACAAGAATTTGTCTACTTTAAGCTTACAATCTTGCGGGGTTCTCTTGGACACCGGATAATTCATAATATCATCATACTAGGGAAGTAAGATAAATGACAATATTGACTCTGGGAAGGTTTATGTGATTGGTTGCAAGTTCAGCTCAGGAGATTCAGGCTCGGAAAGTCTAGATAAGTGATCAGCCACCACATTCTTAACCCCAAGTTTATCTCGAATTTCAAGGTCAAATTCCTGGAGGAGAAGGATCCATCGGATGAGATGTGGTTTGGCGTCCTTCTTCTGCTCTAAGTACCGAATAGCTGAATGATCTACGTAAATGATAACCTTGGACCCGAGGAGATGGGATCTGAACTTTTCCATGGAAAAGACTACCTCTAGAAGCTCCTTTCCAGTGTCTGGTGTAATTACTTTGGGCTTCATCGAGCGTTCAACTAACGTAGTGAATCGTAAATGGTACATTGTCTTTCTTATGTCCGAGCACATCACCGATGACATAATCTAATGCACCTATCATTATCTCAAAAGGTCATCTTCAAATCAGTGGTTGTAAGACATGGGCTTAAATGATAAGTTCTTTCAACTGACTAAAGGCAAGGAGCACACTGCTGTCCACAATAAAATAAATCTCCTTGCCTAGCAACTCGATCAATGGTCTGACCAATTTACTGAAATATTTGATAAATCGTCGGTAAAAATCGACATGGCCCGAGAATGACCTGACTTGTTTGATGAATTTAGCTTGGAAATCACATCCACCTTGGCTGGGTCAACTTCCATGCCATGTTTAGATACAACGTGACCTAGCACAATTCCCTCAGTCACCATGAAGTTGCTCTTTTCCCACGAGAGCACTAGATTTACTTCGCAACACCTCTGTAATACTCGGTATAAATAATCAAGTCATTGATCAAATGAGTGCCCGTAGACCGAGAAATCGTCCATAAAGACCTCAAGAAAATTGCCCACCATATCAGCGAAAACTACAAGCATGCACCTCTAAAATGTGGTTGGGGCAGTGCAGAGCCCAAACAACATTCATCGGAAGGCGTACGTACCAAAGGGACATGTGAACATGGTCTTCTCTTGGTCTTCAGGAGATTATGACAACTTGATTATATCCATAGTATCCATCCAAGAAGCAGAAGTATTCCTTCATGGCCAGTCTCTCAAGAATATGGTCGATGAAGGGCAACAGAAAGTGCTCCTTCTTGGTGGTGAGATTGAGTCTTCTGTAATCTACACACACTCGCCAAGAAGTGGGTACTCTAGTCACTATCTCCTCTCCCTTATCATTCTTTATGATGGTGATCCATATTTTCTTCGGCATTACATGCAGAGGGATCACCCATTTGCTATCAAAGATGGGATATATGAATCTTGCATTGCACCATTTCTGAATTTCTTTCACAACAACCTCCCAATGGTTCGGACTCAGCCGTCTCTGATATTCACCAGAGGGCTTGTTGTCCTCTTCAAGATAGATGAGATGTGAGCACAAGGACGGATTAATCCCATAGAGATCTGAAGTTTTCTAGCCAATTGCCTTGCGGTTTCATTCAAGAACCTCCATTATACGAGATTCGTGGTCTTCGATCAGATAAGCATTTATAATGATCGGGTACGAACGAGGTCCACCCGCAAGGAAGGCATACTTCATATTAGAGGGCAGTTGTTTCAGCTCAGGCGGAGTGGGAGCTGCTTCAATGGTGACTTCGACTATAATAGCAGGTAGTGGTTCTTTCATCTCTTCGGTGTCCGCCATGCTTTGTTTTGCCTCTTCTTTCAAAACTTCACAGAACTCTTCAATAATGTCTTCTTCATTGAAAAAATCTTTAATGATCTACTCTTGGTCTTGAATGCACATCATCTCCATCTGAACCTCATCAAGCAAATCAACAAGAATGTCATTATCCTCAGCAAGGGGAAATTCGACTACGTTCTCCATTTCTACCTCAGGCCAGGGGAATTCATGGATCTCATTATCATCCATAAGGAGGTTGGTGTCTTGAATTTATGCCAAAAAGTCGCAATCTTCAGAATGATTGATCACCCTCGCACATGCTGTTGAAGTCCTCTCTGTTGGTCTTGCATCGGACACAGACTCTATCTTCATTTTACTATCATTGGAGCTGAATATGATTTCTCCAGTACCATAATTCACCACTGCATTGGTTGTTCGTAGGAACGACCATCCAAGTATGATTGGGGTAAGGAGAAAAGGTGTGGAGACGTCCATATCCAGTACGACAAAATCGGTTGGGAATTGCATTCCCTGAACCGTGATGATCACATCCTCCAACATGCCCCTGGTACGCTTGACAAATTTGCTGCAAATTATAGATTCTTTTTTATTGGTCTGAGCAGTCTTAGTCCGAATTCTTTGAGTAGTGAGGCTGGCATCAAGTTGACAGAAGCCCCGTTGTTGAGCGAAGTATGTTCGAACACCTGGTTGAACATCTGACAGCGAACAAGCGCTCTCCCTTATCTGACTTCTTGTCTGGGAGGTTGCTGATGGCAGTGACTGTGGCCATTGTAAGAATATGCTTTTCAGACTTACTACATTTGCTTCTGGCATTGTGAGGATGAGGCCTACTCCTATTTGTACATGCATCTTTCAATCCTTAATTCATTACTGGCATGTAATCTAGAGCTTTCATCAAGGGCATATTAAAGGTCGATTTTTGTGTAATTTCCGCAATGGCAGGATCAGGCAAAGAATTTTTCAATTTTTTCAATTTTTGTGCTTTTTCATTGCTTCCGGAAAGGGAAATTTTACAGAATCTGAAATATTGTCATTCAAAATTGTGTCCATATCATCGCTTACAAGTAGATGGAAAAAAGGTATAGAACCATCTACAATCTGTGGACCAAAAATTGCAGGCTCAACTTCAGGTGCTGGCTTTGGACTCGCTGCAGGTGAAAGATTCTTTAAGATTGAAGTGAAGGATATGGTTAGATCCTCAAGCGCATCACGGAAGCATGAGCATCGTATCGAATGCGACGAAGAACGACTAGTCGCACTAGTTGTTCTATGCAGTGGAAATTAAAAAAAATCTTGTTACGAAACCACATGATCGAAGAACACTTCTCAGATCGTTTCATCTAAACCACAAACAAGTAATAGGATTACCTCTTGAAGCGTGGTTGCGATCGAGTCTCTAAACGAAGAGACCTCCTGTCTCAAGTCCGATCCGACAAAGGAGACGCTTGCGAGCGCTGGGATGAATCGCGTGTGGAGACTCCCTCTAGTGCATCCATGGTGGACGGTTATGAGAGAGGAAGAGAGAGGGATGATGTGTAGAGAGAGAGAGAGAGAGAGAGACTTATGTTCTCTTATGTGTTAAAGAAGAGCAATGGGGTGCCTTTCCATATATAATATTTTGGGATCTATGGATCTCAATCCATGGGCAATACAAATCCAATGGCTCTCATTGATTTGTGTTTCTTTTAATGGCTAAGATTTGTGTTGGTAAAAACCAACAATAATTAATTTAAATTAAATTAAACCTATATTGATAAATCAATATAAATCAATCCCAAATTAAATCAATCAAGCATGGAGATTATGGAATGAAGATTGCCTCCTTCCATAATATTGGATTTGGTGGCAATCTCATGAGATCTCATGAGAGTACATTATTCCATGGAAATCTCCAAGATTTACAACAACACTTGTTGTAAATTATTCTACAAAAATAATTGATAATTATTTTGTGAATATTACAATCTTGCCATTGGAAAATTGTGAATTATATTCACAACCTAAAATAAAATGTGAATTACATTTTCAATTAATTGTCCAATGTGAATCCAATTCACATCAACATTTAATTAACAAATGTAAATTACAAATAGCTCTCTATAATATATTATAAATCACATTTATAATATATATGACTAATATGGATATTGCTATCCACATTATTCATATCCATAATAATTAAATCACATTTAATCATCTTGGATCTCTATTCTCGTGTGCCCAAATAATATGAATCGCATTCACATTATTCACATATTTGATAATCAAATCTCATTTAATTATCACTGATAACTCTCTTTATAATATGAATCAAATTCATATTACTCATGATAATTAAATCACATTTAAATATCTATTTTCTTAATGCTCGGATACTTATATCAATAATGAAATTGTCCTGAACTCTTTCAAGGATAATGCGCTTTCTCCGCGAATACTTTGAGATAAGGACATGGCAATTGTATTGTTCCACGTATAGTGCCTTGGATATTGAGATCATATCTCAAATCCAGATCGTGGGCCTCCCATAGATGCTTGATTAAATCAAGACCGCAATCTAATCTTCTCATTGCATCTGAATCACATTCAGATCAATATCCAACATTTGGACTAAGATCAGATTACTTCTCTACCGAGAGGAGTCACTAAAATCCAGACCCGTTTCATCACTCCCTAGGAATGGAAGCGTCATGGTTATACAATCATTTATGATCACATCGTCCTCAGGCATTCCCAATACCTGTACATCCTGCATACTGGAAGACTCAGAATAAACCCGAAGTATTGGATCAACTTTATACTGTCTACTTCATGGTTTTATCAGTAAGTTTCCCATTTGATCATTGGGAGTCGGTATCGATCATATACTTTCCAAAAGCATATATCATACCTAGGTCTTGATCATATACTTTCCAAAGTATATATCAAACCAACAAATTCAGTCAAGCTTCCAAAGCGAGACGACCGTGCGTACGGAATTTGATTCTTCCCAATATCTCATGAGTGAGCTCATGTCTTCTGGTTTTGTAAGTGAACCTGTATGATCCCTTTGAGAGATCGTATTACTCATATGCCCTTATATGCACACCAGCGCGCCGGTGTATAGACCTTGGTTAGGTCATCAACCTATTGGTCTGCCAAATGTACATACTCAAACATATAGTAACACATCCTGTCTCCGGTCAGAGGATGCATGCCTGTATCGTGACAGCATACGATATAGGACTTTGGTTATCTCGATCTCATTAAGTCAACTTTTTGACCTAACTAATCTGACACCTCCGAATTTCTATTCCTATGCAGAGGACATGCATCAAGAGGTCGGTCAGATATTAGCCTAACTGAGAAAGGATTGCCATCTCCTATTCAGGCTGGAGATTATCTCTTAACAATCATTTGACGGTGCTTGATGAGTCCGCAATCTAACCCTTTAGATATTCATCCAAGCACCAACCTCTATGATTCAACAATTGAATCAATAGCTGTATGATCATTAAGATGGCCATGGTACATAACCCTAATTGTACTAAGGGACCTATTATGCAAATTATTCATTCTTCATTTCAGATCTGGGAATGATATCCACAATAACATGGCTTGTCGTGGGCTCGCATGTCCAACATGAAGTTGGTTCTGCAGCACATGCAGGCATCTCCAATGCTGGCTGGTCTCCACCGAGGCGGGTGTTGTCTTTTTGTATTTTCTTCATTTTTTTGTGATTTTTCTGTAGATGGTCTTCCTTCAAAAACGTAGCTCATCCCTCATGCTAGCTGGAGACGACTCCCCATCAGATGCAATGTGCTTTCCATTTGCAGCAACCGATGGTTGCAGTGCTCTACCACTCCTGAGAGTAACAACGTTAGATATAAACAAGTCATTTCTACCATAATCGGGCAGATCACTGCAAACTACATGTTTCTTACATCAGAAATTATTAGGATTAGCCTTAATCTAGGCCGGTATGACGGTTTTGGCAGCCATGAGGTCTTCTATCTTCTAGGTCATCTTAGTCATATTCTTGACGTGTTGCTCCAAGCATGCGAGGGTCGGGTTCAGCGTGCTAATAGTGAGGAGGAGGGTGTTGCTGGTAAGCCTATGAAAATTGGGGAGGAGGAGGACGAGAGGAGTGTTGTGAATATTGATGGGAGGGATGGAAATTTTGGTATGAGACAGCCGGCTGCTACAGAGGGAAAGCTTGATAATGGTAGCCGGACTGCTGCTGTTGATACCCCCGCCTCCATGTGTTCCCATATTGCGGAGGCTGCTAGTTCAGGGGTGGGTAGGGCTGGAATTTCTCCCTCCCTGTTGCTGGTGGTGTGGCCGATTGGCAGAAGTCTGACCTAGAGGGTGTCCCCGAGGATGGGTCAACTATTGTTCATGTTCCCACACACCGTTAATCTCTTGAATCTACGGGGGGACTGCTCCAGATAGGCTGTCTGCAGCTCTGGTTGATAGACAACCATATGGTTCTGGGACTGCGTGGCTACTCCAGGACCTGCACGTAGTACACGTGCTGGATTGGTTGAGGCTGTGAGACTAGGTTGAGGAGGTTGTACCAGTGGTGGCTCCTTCTGATCATCAGGGTTCTCTATAGTGGTAGACATAGAAATACAAGTGTTGGCTCATCAAGGAACCTGTATTGACGTTTCCCTACCAAGGTGGTACATGGTTGCCTTGTTATGATAAGTGCGCACTAAATGAATGATTTGCAATGCGTGGTACCGGGAGCTAATATCTTCGAGTTGAACGACCGAAGATGTGGTTGTGCCATGTGGAGTAACGGGTGGTTGGATAGCGGATGGGTTATGATAACATGTATTTAAAGTCGCTAGGTTATATGAATAAATGTTGTCTTGAGGTTTAAGCAACCGAGTTCTCGAGGACGGTGTGCTCCTTTGTTTGCTAGGCTGAGGGCTTGAGACCCTGGATAATAAAACAAAAGGAAATTGTCTGGATAGTATTGGAGGATTGGTTGAGGCGACGTGCGGTGGCATGAGCTTACCTGATTGACGCAATCTCCATCCCGAAGTGTCCACATCTTCGGAGTCCATATAGTGGTGAGGTAATTCCCTGGACTAATCCCTAAAGTGGAATAGAAAGGAATAGGACTTAAATTAATGAGAAGGAATGGAACTTTTGTGAAGTTTTGAAAAATTACACAATATGTTTGTTTTTCTCTTCTCCGTCACTTAGCATTCGCTAATTTTTATCCTATGATTCGTGGAAAACCCAACAAGTATCGGTGAGCCATCGCGAAGACTTTAATAATCCAGCCAGCTTACATAGTAGACATCTAGCTAGCCATAGTAGCTTTACTTTGTAAGACAGTTAGTAATATTTCTGTGTAATTCATTACAGTTGATGTACATATAAATGGTTATAGTTGGACAATGAATCATGTGAAAGGTATTTTGTGAATGGAAAAGTGTTGAAATACTTCATTTTGAGTATTTTATTTGCAGTCTGTTTTTGAATGTTAGTTGTGATTGTTGAATAAATTATTGCTGAGTAACCCGATCCGGATATAAGAGGATCCACCGGCCCGGGAATCGGGGTCGCACTAGTTTGGTATCAGAGCCTGGTTGCTCCAGTAATTTATTTAGTAATTGACAACTATGAGTGGTATTCAGAAACTAACGTTGTATTAAGATCCTTTAATTGACTGCAGTACCATTCACAAGTCATTTTCCCTTTATGTACATCATGCTAAGATGTATAGGACCTAATCTTTGGTCTTGACTTATCCTAGGATCATTGCGGACTAGATGTGTCTAGGAAATTAGCCGCTATGATGATAATGCTACAAGAAATGGGGCAAAAGCAGCAAGCATTAAGGATAGGCTCAATGCATAAGCTGAGAGAACTGAGATATCCAGACCCGTGGATGCTAGGATTAAAGGTTCTGTCCATCTTTCTGAGGAAGAATCTAGTTATCATCCTTCAACATAGTCTACTCCTACCCCAGTTGAAGGTGCAATGGAGAAGGCCCTTCTTAGACACCAAACATTACTAGACAATTATCGAAAGGGAAAGATTCCTCGACTTAAAGGCATAGAGACACCTGTTGAGGCAGAACTATGCCTTGATGACATCAGCAGGATGTTGAGAATAATATACGCACCAGCAGACACTTGGGTGAACTTTGTTGATTACTCCCTAACAGACTATGAAAGACGATGGTGGAGAGCCATTTCCAAGAAATTAATAGATCATGTTCCATGGGATGTTTTTGAAAAGAAGTTTCGAGCTCACTTTTGTCCCTCCCATTGGGAAGAATTGAAGAGGAGAGAGTTGGCTTCTTTGACCAAGGATCCATGAATGTACCAGATTACCATATTCACTTCACGGAGCTACTACGCTACTCCCCATCTCTAGAAGCTTCACCACAAGAGTGTCTTACTAAATTTGTTAGCGGTCTTCAGGGAGACTTGAGAGAGAAGTTTGAGGTTTTAGAGCCACCACTTTAGATGAAGCCATGGACAGCGCCTCTCGTATTGAGATGGAGAGGGATGAAAACCGTCAAAGAAGAAGCTTCCACTTTACCGGTGGACCACCCAAACGTCAGGCGAATTATAACTGAAGAAATAATCATTATCATCCAATTACATCTAATATAAGCTCACCACAGACTTTGGGCCACGAACTATCTGGAAGAAGGGATTTCTCTAGACCTCCATTATATCCTTGCGACTCAGCAGCAGGAGCTAATACCTCTGTAGCTGGGTTTTCAGCTCAAACAAGAACACGTGTGTGTTATTACTGTCATCAAGAAGGCCACATCAAAAAAGATTGTCCAAAGTTGAGAGGGGCGGGTTCAAACCAACCCCAATTAACAGTATAACATCCACCTTGAGCAATGGAGAAACATGCGGAGGAAGACAAGGTAGAGGTCGTGGTCACAAGGAGCATCTACTACATAGCAATCACCACAAAGTGTTACGGGTTCTACCTTGCCTATTCCTAATGGCCAGCTCAATGAAATTACTGAAGAACAAGCCTACAATTCAGGGATCAAATATGAGAAAGTAGATTAGGGATCTAGAGCATAAGATAAGTTATGATGATTTACATGTTGAGCCATACTTGAAATACCAAGAAATATCTGTGGAAATACTAGATAGAGATATGAAGAAGTTGAGGAATAAAGAGGTACCTCTAGTTAAAGTATTGTGGTGGAACCAACAGCTTGAAGAAGTCACATGGGAACCTATGGCGGAAATGAGAGAGAAATACCCCTATTTGTTTGATTGATAACACTATGTGTTGTATATCTTCTTTATAAATCAAACGGCGTTCATTCTCTTTAAGGTTGTTATGGTTTCAATCCTTTTTAAGGTTTTTTCTTGTCTCAAAGACGAGACTTCCTTTAAGATTGTTATAATTGTAAAGCCTTGAACTTACCATCTCTTGGATCCTATATAATAAGATCTGACTCGTCAAAAGGAAACCAATGGAATTTGTTTCGTGTAAATCGGACTTCATTTCGATTTGTTATGATTTTCGGAAGAAAGAGAAGTAAGGAGGTTTAAGATGCCATTAGTGTAATGATTGTCATTAAGACTAATTAAGCATGATCAAAGAAACTAATGACGGATTTAAAACCACTAATGATCATTCGCGAAAACTAATCGATAGTTAGCAAAAGATAAACGTAAGTCGCAAAAGTTAAATCATGACTAGTGAAAGTTAATCACGATTAGCTTTAATTTAGTGTCATTGGCGAATCTAAAATCTTATGGAGTGTTCTAACTTAAGCCCTAAGTTTCATATAAGTTTTGGCCAAAACCATGGGTCGCTAACCGCAGTTAAGGTCTAAACCATAATTTTCTAACCATGGTTAATGGTTTTCTGAAGCCTATAAATACCCCCCATACCCATTCATTCTCTAGGATTTCCACTACCGCCACCACCCCAAGGGATAGGGTTAAGAGATCGGGAGAAGGAGTGGGAGGCGGGAAAAGACCCACCATTCATTCTCTACCCACCCTCTTTTCTTCCAAGCTTTGTTTTTATTCATCCTTCTTTCTGATTCGTTTTCTGTTGTGGTTCGTGGAGAAATCAGTGTAACACCCTACTTAGGTGCGGATGGCTATGCACATCAGTGAACCTTGTGATTCGTCACATATTCACTCACCAAAGACGCGTGGTGTCTATTGATTCTCCATCACTTATGGTTCTATTCTTTCAACTCTGCTTTTATAATTGTTTTGATGTAGAAATTTGTGTAATACCCTACTTAGGTACGAGCGTCTATGCACGTCGACGAATCCTGTGATTCTTCACACATTCATTCACCTAAGATGCATGGTGTCTACCGATTCTTCATCCCTTGTTGTTTGAGTATATTCTTTCAGTTTCATTATTGTTCTCCTCTCGATGATTATATAAAGGAAACTCTTTTTATTTTTCTTTTAAAATATGTCCCAATATAAGGGGAAACTCTGCTGAAATTTTTATAGAAATATGTCTCGATATAAGGGGAAACTCTGCCAAAATTTTACTAGAAATATTACCCCGTATAAGAGGAAACTTGGCTGAAATTTTCCTAGAAATATCATCTCGTATAAGGCGAAGCTCTGCTGGAATTTCAAGAGAAAATATTTTCTTCGCGCTCTCCGTGTTCTTCATGTGTTCTTCATGTTCTTCGTGTTATTCGTTCGTTCTTCGCATTATTGGCACGCTCTTAGCGTTTTTGATACGAGGATGAAATTCGATCGTTTCAGGAGCCTTAAATCATCTTTTTGAAAATGAAACACGATAAAGCACTGCATACACGCGAGAGAGCTCGATTAGGTAACGAAATCCTTCATTTTATTGTTGGGTTTCACATGAGATTATTGAAATTCCTGATTTTATGTTCTTCTCTATAAAGAACCCTAATTTGGCTATTTTTGAGAAAGCATGTAAAGTTGCTTTGTGATTCCCACAAAAATAAGGTTTAAGCATTGAATTGATGTAGTGGCTTGTATAGATAGGGTTTGGGAGTTAAAAAGAGCATAAATTAAGTATATAAATATATGAATTAATATATGTGTAAGTCTATACTCAATATATGTGGTTACGCTTATATAAGGCTTAACGGAGGAATTTTATCATGGGAATTGATGTATTTTGAGTTGGATCCTGAAAAGGATCGTGTGTCACGTTAAGGATGACTGGGAGTAGAACTAAAGGTCGGGCATGCAACCTGTAGGTTTGTCGAAAGGAACATATATTGGCATTTCCCTACCTATGTGGTACATTGTTGTCCTGTTATAATAAGTGCACACGAAATGAATGATTTACAACGCATGGTACCGAGAGCCAATATCTTCAAGTTGAGCAACGGAAGATGTGGTTGTACCATGTGGAGGCACGGGTGGTTGGATAGCAGCTAGGTAATGATAACATGTATTTAAAGCAATCGGGTCATCAAGGACGGTGTGCTCCTTTATTTGCGAGGCTGAGGGCTTGAGATCCTGAATAATAAAAGAAAAGGAAATTGTCAGGGTAGTACTAGAGGATTGGTAAGGCGACGAGCGGTTGCATAAGTTTACCAGATCAACGCAATCTTCGATCCTGAAGTGTCCACAACTTCGGAGTCCAAATAGTGGTCAGATAATTCCTTGGACTAATCCCTGACGTGGAATAGAAAGGAATATGATTTAAATTAATGAGAATGGATGAAACTTTTTGTGATAACAAGTTTTGAAAAATTACACAATTTATTTGTTTTTTTCTTCTTCGTTACTTAGCATTCGTTAATTTTTATCCTATGATTTATGGAAAACCCAACACGTATCGGCGAGCCATCACAACGACTTTAATAGTCTAGCTAGCTTACACATTAGACATCCATCCAACCACAATAGCTTTACTTTGTAAGGTAGTTAGTAATCTTTCTGTGTATTTTTTTCCAGTTGATGTACATATAAATGGTTGTAGCGGGACAATGAATCATGTGAATTGTATTTTGTGAATGGAAAAGTGTTGAAATACTTCCTTCTGAGTATTTTTATTTACAGTCGGTTTTTGAATGTTAGTTGTGATTGCTGAATAAATTATTGTTGAGTAACCTAATCTGGACATGGAAGGATCCGACAGCTCGGGAATCGGGGTTCCGACAACTCCTCTCAGGTCGTTACTTTTTTTCCCAGATGATCGATCTAGTATATGGCCTTGTCTTGAAGGCTGAAAGGAAAAGTAGTCATCTTGATCACCCCCAATGGGATACCGGGGTAGTGAGCGGTGGCATAGATGTAATTGAACTTCTTAAGGTAGATGTATGGTTTCTCGGTAGTATTCCCAAGGAAAGTAGGGAGCATGGTCAGAAATTACGGCTTCAGCTCGAAGCAGGCATGGGTTTGTGGAATTTGAATCCACTATGTGATACGTCCCACTCCAGGATTGTATGTTTGCTCTAAAGCGGGCTGCAACGGTGGTGGTCCATCATCCCTTCTCTCGAAATAGGGTCCACCCACTGAAAGTGCATCTCCGGTTCCTCCCTGATTGAATCATGTTCTGGGTTCGGTTCATCCTCCCTTCTGTCATCTCTCTCGTCGGTTCTCCTCCTTAGATCATTCAGCATCTCCTAAAAATGTGGTCTGGCCAAGGACTGATTGGTCAGCTGCAGTTGGATGGCATCGATAAAAGCAAGCAGTTGTCGGTTGACCTCATTCTATGTGATATACTACCCCATCCCTCTGATCTTCCTGCTCGGCTAGTTGGGGTTGCGGACCCTTTCCTCTTCCCGTGGGAGCCATCTTTGAATCGACTTGGACGTCTGGCTCGTGATGGGGTTGAGAATCTGCATGACGGAGTAAATCCTGATCATTTTCTTTCTGAATACCATCTGCTGAGATGAATATTGGATTATGGTCAATCCCAGATTGTTGTGAACGCAGCATAGGATATTGACTGAAATCGATCTACATCCACAAAGGGTTAATTATGGGACAAGAATAATCCTGGTTTATTAGGAGAGACAAAGGTAGTTTGTGCTTCAAGTCCATACTGAACATCGAAATTATTGGAGAAAGGCAAGTATTGAAAGAAGAGAATTAGGGAGTCCAAGAAAAAATTCACGAGCTCTGAAATAACTTTTTGGAGATCACCCCGCTTTATTGTAGATGTTAGCGACACAGAATCAATGTGGGTGTCGACAGGGTTCCAACTAAACCATACGTGTGACGACATCTTGAGAGGGTCAAAAGAAATAGATGATATATGAAGAGTACAGAGGCAAACACGGAAAAAAGGAGTGTGAAACAGTAGAAGGCTCACAATGAGCAATGGCCAGTTAGGAAGGAGAGTGAAATTATGCAAGTGCGTTATGTTTTTGATCTTGACCTTAATAAGACTAATCTAGCAAACCTCAAAACAATGGATTCACTAACTCGACCCATGAAGTCGTGCATGTTCAACAATTATCTTTGTCAGATTTAGATTTGTTTTCATGCACTTTATCTTTTAACGATTCCTTAGAGCCCAAAGCCTATAGGAGAGAGAGTACTGGCGGAAAAGTATCGGTTTTAGATTTGTTTTCATGCACTTTATCTTTTAACAAGTCCTTAGATCCCGAAGCCTATAGGAGAGATAGTACTGGCGGAAAAATATCTTGTACTTGTCCTCCTCCTATGTACTATGTAGTCTGCACTTTTTAAGATCTTTGTAACCCTTCCTGGATCCCTACTCACCTAAAGAAATAGAGGGAGGAAGCCGATAAGCGAAACCACTACTTTGGATCTCGCTTGCAACAGAATCACTCATTAGCGTGCGAGAACCTACTCGGACGAAAGACGGCGAGACATACACCCCCGTGAAGGTGTGGCCTAAGCTCAATACTTCAGACAAGGTCGATGCTCTACACAATAGAGAACATCATTTCCGACCAAGACAGACTCGTCTATGTACAATAGAAGCGCCAATACTTCGGAAATTCAAGCGATATACAAGGTAGCCATGGACTGGAATTTGGGCTATGATCCTTACGAAGCTACTCTCTCACTGGGAAGGAGACCTTCCAATGCAACCTGAAAATAAATGAGGGCTTTGCTCACCCACGGCAATGAGTCCAATTAACCAATTTTATTTAGGTCAAGTTTTTTTAGCAGCCCCTTTTTTAATTTTTTTGTGTTATCACTTTCTTTGAGTAGATTCAATACAAGTACCTAACGTTTTTGTATTTTCTTCGATTCCTATTTGATCTAAAAAACATGGGAAGATAGTTGGAAAAGCAAAGCAAGGTGACACTAAGATGGAAATCTCACTTTACTGCCTAAATGATGAATGCTCAGTTAGAAGACTTACAACGCTTCACAGCTCTCTCCATGCGGGATGCAAAATGGGAATTTATAAACCTATAGTAAATGTCGATATGCACACGGAAATCGTCCTATGCAGGCAATTGCTATACGTGAAGAACCAAATGCTAAGTACTTAAAGTGAAACCTAAGTCCGATCTTCGATGTCGATCGGTGCCCCACAACGAGTCGTGCAAGTGTTGTATACGACCCCTCTTGGCATGTGGTTTCAAGACTGAGTACTTAAAATTAATTAACTCTAAGTCCAAACATGAAGACTATAAGTGCATGCAAGATAGTTAGGTGTTTGGCCTTGGACTACACGATGAAACAAGACTAAAAACTAAGGGTTCATTCCACAAAACAAATAGAAAAAAGGGCAGAAAGCACAAAACTGCGGGCAACAAATAACAAGAAAGCAATAGAAAACTCGAAAAACATAGTGATCCCCCAAGTGAAAAAACTCCTGGAAATTGGGCTCGAGTGTCCAAACTCCTGGGTATATGTATTATTACAGATTAGTTATTCAAAAATAAAAAAACTCTCTCTCGTAAGAAAATAAAAATCCTAAGCTATCCTCTCTCTCTCTCTCTGAAGAGCCTCCTATTCTCTCCTGTCAGCTAGGTCAGAATAGTCGGCTCCTTATCCCAAGGCTGTGTAGGATCACCTAGGCGATCATCCTCGGTCCCCGATCCCTCGCAAGAAGACTAGAGAAAAGATGTCAGACAATTCAAAATAGATAATCAAATGAAGAGAGATAATAAAAAATGGTTAAGCAAGTTAAGGAGATAAAATCTACTCTACAAGCTGATGCTCCCCGACAACGACGTCATTTGAAAAGCATTGAATGGGAGTCGCTAAATAATGACCTCGCAAATCAGGCTCACTGTCACTGAGGCAACTACTCAAATCTTCTCGTAGTTTCAACAATTAACCCACACATATAATTAAGCAATTAAGAACAAGAGTTCAAATTTATTATACCCTACTAAGAATATATAATGGCAGGTAGGGGTTGAACATAAGAAGCAAGGGAATAGAGCAGGCAAAATAGAAATCAAAGCACAATTTATCTCTCAAATACTAAGTCAAACTTTGATTTTTGTGTCTCTTTAATGTTTAATTTTTATATTTTATTTTTGTTGATTTTTAATTTTCTAGTTTTCTATTTTTTAATATTTTATATTTTTTAATTCTCTTTCTTTTAAAAGACACTATATATAAAGTGTATATATACAATATAGGCTAATGTAGTAATAAATATTAATAACAATAACCAAAATACAGAAAATAAAATATTTTTGGGTTTTCAAATATTTTTTTACTATTTTTATGATTTTTGGGATTTTTTTCTAATTTTTATATATTTTTAAAGTCAAAAATACCTTAAATCAATGGTTAATTAAATACTCGAAATTAAAATGGAAAAGAAAAATACCAAACAGTATCAAGATACACAATTTTCGGAATTTTGGGGAATTTTATAAAATTTTATAAAGGTTTTTAGGGGTTTTCAAGTTTTAGGAGTTTCCTTTTATAATTTTTAGTGATTTTTGGTTTGAAGGTTAGAAATACATAAATAGGAAAAATATACTGTTTGGGATTTTTCAAAATATTTTTATAATTTTATGGGTTTTCTATTGCAAGCAAGGATGAAATGGATTCTATTTATTTTTATAAAATATTTAAAGATCTTAAAATTGTAAAATAAAAATAGGATGTAAACTAGACGTAATCAGGAACTTAAGTCTATTTTTATGGATTTTTAGAGCAATGTAGCTATTTAAAATAAACAGAGACAACAAAGAGATAGTACAATGTTGATAGGGGCCTTTTTGTAAATAAATTAAAGGCCAGGGGCCCAACTACAATTTCACCAAAAACATGAAAAATATATAACGTAATTAAAATGTTTCAAGATTAAAAATGAATACCAAAATCTGTAAGGGCACACATGCAAAATCGCCACCTCACGTGTGGGGTCACGTGAGATGACATGACGTGGACCAAATGGTAAATATTGAAAGCCCAAGGGCCCACTTGAAAATGTTTCAGAAATAATATCTAACCAAATAATAATAACCAAAACCCGTGAGAGCTTGGTTGCAAAATAATTAAAAGTTTGTCGGCCTATGTGGACAAGGTACTAAAAAGCAAATAAACTAAATGCAGGGTCTTTTTTACAAATGTTACAAACTAAAATAAACGACAACAGAATGATTAAGTCTTATATATCAAATACAAAATCTAAGTGGGTTGAATATGCAAAATACCCACTAAATGTGTGCGATCGAACGACAAGCGTTGATCTTCTTGACACGTGTCGCTTCCCAGTGGTCCAATGACGGTTCACCGATGAGCAGACAAGATTAGATCTAAAGCATGGATCCTACGGTTGATGGCGGTGCTGATCGGACGATTTTGGTGGAATATGGGGGGCGAAGAACGATCGGGCGGTTGTTTCTCCTCACGAAGAACAACGAAGAACATCCGCCTTCTGTGGCTTTGATCCGCAAAATCTCGCAATGGTTGTCGTTTCCTTCACAACAAAAGGTCTCCAGAGGTTGCTGATGATCCCCCACACTAGTGGATAGTCTCAAAAGGGTGTGAGGAGATCCGGTTTGATCTAACGGAGGAGCAACGCTTGGTGGGCATCCTGTGGCTAGATAAAGGGCTCAGAAGAGTCGTTCCTTATTGTTTCCTATAGGAGTCGTTAGAGGGAACAAAAACGGAGCTAGGGATAGCTCTAGATGGTCGGAATGAGCGACGGGTCAAGGATGCATGCCTCTTTGACGAGCGACGAATGAAGAGAGGCGACAATCTTGCTCTATGTGAGAGCAAGATTGATGGAGGGGCGTTGGGTGATCATAAGGTGATGAGGGAGATGATAGAGTTTCTGTGGAGGCGGAGCATAGAGTGAACGGTTAGAAACAGAGGGTGGAGGGGGTGGAGCTGGAACTCCACTGTCTAGAAATTCTTGATTTTTTTTCAAGTAATACAATGAAGCAGAACAGAAATAAATGCAGAAATAAGCTAAAATGACGTTGAAGAATTAAAACGACGTGAAAAGAATAGCGAAGCTTACATGAGGCACACTAGAATCAAGCTCCGACGACAAAGGCAGAAGAGCTGGATCAGCCTCGATTCAACACCAAACGCCAAGAGAAGACCCATTAAGTCTTCTTGCGGTCACTAGGAAGAGGGAGGTGGTCTTAGAACTAGGGCTAGATGGTGGAAGAGGGATCAAGCTTGTAAAGAAGGCAGAGGAGGAGTTATGTACAGGATGTGGAGCAGGGTTGAAGATAGAGGGAAATCTGGTGGAGCGGTGATGCACTTCTCGAGATAACGCAAGGGCATGAATCACCAGTACTCGAGGCGAAAAAATCATGAAGTAAACTTCCCAAATCGATGCTTGGATCAACTTGGAAAATTGCGAGAAGAGGGGTTAAACCGTTGGTATGACAATCTATGAGGTGTAGGTCAGTCAGTTGACCGAGGTCAACTGACCGGACCTCCTTGTTGTTCCATGTGGACTAACCAAGAAAAAACGTCCTAGAAAATATTGGAAATTAGATATTAAATAATAAATGATTTTATTGATTTTACGTTATAAAATAGAAAATGTTTTTATTTTCTTAATTATTTTATTATGATTTTTATTTTTTATTTAGAGGTATATAATTACTAGTTAGTTTTTTGGGGTTTAAATATAGGTACATTTATATATGTTTTGTGTATTTTATTTTTATTTTTGATTTTATTATTTTAGTTTATTATTTTATAAAATTATAGCTCATTTATAGATATTTAAATATATTTTTATTATATTTTTTGATATAGTATGTATACTTAAATAAATAGGTGTATGTATTTCATATCTATAGATATTGGTATTTTACCTGTGTATTTTCTATACATTTTTTATTTTAATGTTGACTTTATTGTTTTATTCTGGTTTTAATATGTACATATACTATAAATAATATTCACAAAATTATAAAAATAAAAAATAATGAATAATAAATAATAAATAAAATGAATATTTTAATCAGGTAAATTATACAATAGGGGTTCAAAACCTTAATTTCACGACTTAACTCCAAAAAATAAGAAACCACCTTCATTAAATAGCTTATTTAAGTTATATACAGTTAAAGGTGATTTTTATATATTTTAAGTTTTTATTTGAGAGATATGGGTCTAGGAAGTTGAAATTTTGGAATCTTATTTAGATTGTATCTTTTATTCTGTATATTATTTTTGTGTAAACTTAATTTTGTATTTTTTGATATATTGTATTATCTACAACTTTCACGTACAAAGTTTCTTTATTTGATGTATAAAAAGAAAAAAATAAATTAGTCTCGAAAATAAATAAAGAATGAATAAATAAAAGAGATTTTTATGGTATTTTGGACCCTTATCTCCCCCTACTCTATTCCTTATCGACCTAGTCATGAGATGCCTAGGTCTCCGAGTTTAGGGTTATAAAATATCTTTGATATTTTATTCTTTTTATTTCCTTTCCTTTATTCTACTATTTTGTCATTAAAAATAGTATTTTGTACAATGTTTACACAATAATGCATGAAAGCTAAATGATGCAAATTAGAGGTATTTACATACATGAACTAGGGTTTTTAATGCCAAAATGATATAATAAAGGTGATAAAATGGAGATTCATTTGTTGGACATGTGAGCCCACGGCGAGCCATTATGCAAGAAATGTTATTGCAAATATCATTCCCTGATCTGAAATGAAGAATGAATAATTTGCATAATAGGTACCTTAGTACAATTAGGATTATGTACCATGGCCATCTTAATGATCATACAACTATTGATTCAATTGTTGAATCATAGAGGTTGGTGCTTGGATGAATATCTAAAGGGTTAGATTGAGGACTCATCAACCACCGTCAAATGATTGTTAAGATGTGATCTCCAGCCTGAGTAGGAGATGGCAATCCTTTCTCACATAGGCTGATATCTGACCGACCTCTTGATGCAGGTCCTCTGCATAGGAATAGAGATTCAGAGGTGTTAGATTAGTTAGGTCAATGTGTTGACTTAACGAGATCGAGATAACCTAAGTCCTATGTTGAATGCTGTCACAGCATAGACACGCATCCTCTGACCGGAGACAGATGTGTTACTATATGTCTGAGTGTGTACATTTAGCAGATCAATAGGTTGATGACCTAACCAAGGTCTATACACATGCACGCTAGTGTGCATATAAGGGCATATGAGTAATACAATCTCTCAAAGGGATCATACAGGTTCACTACTGAACCGGAAGACATGAGCTCACTCATGAGATATTGGGAAGAATCAAATTCCGTGCACGGTCGTCTCGCTTTGGAAGCTTGACTGAATTTGTAGGTTTGATATATACTTTTGGAAAGTATATGATCAAGACCTAGGTATGATATACGTTTTTGGAAAGTATATGATCGATACCAAGTCCCAATAATCAAATGAGAAACTTAGTGATCAAACCCTGAAGAAGACAGTGTAAAATTGTTCTTGATCTTCGGGTTGACCATGGGTCTTCCAGTATGCAAGATGTACAGGTATTGGGAATACCTGAGGGTGATGTGATCATAAACGATTGTATATCCATGATGCTTCCATTCCGAGGGAGTGATGAAACGGGTCTGGATTTTAGCGACTCCTTTCAGTAGAGAAGAAATCCGATCTTAGTCCAAGTGTTGGACATTGGTTTGAATGAGATTCAGATGCAATGAGAAGATTAGATTTGCGGTCTTGATTTAATCAAGCATCCATGGGAGGTTCGTAAGATCTGGATTTGAGATAAGATCTCAACATCCAGGTCACTATACGTGGAACAATATAATCGCCCTGTCCTTATCTCCAAGTATCTGCGGAGAAAGCACATTATTCTTGAAAGGGTTCGAGAATAATCCATTTGATGAAATTTATATCCAAGCAAGTAGAACTTGATGATTAAATGAGATTTAATTATCAAGCTTAATATGAATATGATTCATATTGTGAGAATGATTATCCAAGATAATTAAATGGGATTTAATTATCAAGAGAATGTGTATATTATTATCCATAATATTTGTGTATTATAAATATGATTTATAATATGCATATATTCAAGAGAGAGAAATTTAGTAAATAATATTTGTTAATTATTAAATGTGGATTAGATTCACATTTGTTAATTAACTGGAAATGTCATTTACAAATTAGTTTGGGATATGAATATGATTTACATAATTTTCAATGGCATGATTGAAATATTCAAAAATTAATTTGGAATTAATTTGGTGGATATTTTTTTGATAATTGAGAGATAATGTAATATAATAAAAAGGAGAAATAAATCTACCATTAGGAGGCAATATTATCTCCATTTTATTATGATGATTAATCTCTCAACTAACTTATTTATGTTAAATTAAAAATGTGTTGATAATATTACAACATATATTTAATTTAATCATAAATAAATGTTGTTGGTTTTAACCAACAATAATTATAGCCATTGATTGTACATGGACCAAGCCTGGCCGTTGGATCCATGTGTCCCATGGATTGAGATCCATTGGATCCTAAACTAATATAAAAGGAGGGCTAGGGTAGCCTTCCAAGGTACATCATTAAGAGTTGTACAAGGTTACAACTCTCTCTCTCTCTCATATTCTCGCCCTCTCTCTTTCTCTCTTCTGAAAGATGACCGTCCATCTTGTGTTGAGAAAGGAGAGACTCTCGGCTTCTTCTTCGACGACTCGAGGATCTCCTTCTTCTTTGGAGTTTCTTACTCTAAAGGAAGATGACGGATTTCGTTTGACAAAATCAGGGGATCCATTGCTTGGATCTTCATCGAGGATTGCGGGACGGACGCGACTCATCATCGTGCCTGCGAGTACGTTCTTCGTGGATCGGACTTGAGACAGCAGGATCTCTATTTTTAGATCTCACGATCGCAACCACGCTTCAAGAGGTATTCCTTATACTTGTGGTTTGATGAAACGATCCGAGAAGTGTTCTCGTGATCATGTGGTTTCATCTTTAGTTTTAAAAATTTTAATTTCCGTTGCATCTAGCATCTAGTACGACTAGTTGCTCCGATTGCATACGATGCGATCAACACGCTTCCGTGATGCACTTAAGGATACTCAATATCCTTCAAGTGGTATCAGAGCCATGTTGAAAAAGTTTTTGGATATGATCCATAGACCTTAGACGATTTGGTTCTTGAAAGGGTTGCGAAATTTTTTCTGCATTTCAATTTTCGCACCTCTGTCTAATTGAAATTTCCAGTACTGTTTAAAATGTTTAAGCACGAAATTTTCAACTGGATTTTGTTCCCCATTAATTAAGGATACCATGGGATTTGAGTTTGTGAATTTTGGACTTCATTTGCTCAAGATATGGCATTTTGAATATGCATATATCCACTGTTGCGGGAACTGCGGATTTAAACGTGATTAATGAGATAATTACGGTTTTAATCCACCTCGAAATGCGTGAATTATCACTTGGATTCTATAATAAATCAAATAAACAATCTTTGGAAACTGAGTTTGCATTTTTTTATTTAAATTGATCAAGATAAGTTAATTTTAGTGATTGGGGGTCACTGCTGGAAATTGACATCTTGAACATGAACCTTGTGATAAGTCATTCAAATATGGTGATGAAAATTAATTGTTAATTTTCTGAAATAATTAGTGATGAATATTTGTGAAATATTTAAAGAGATAATTATTTCATTGAATGACATTTGCCTAAACCACAATGATGAGATAATTGATTTTGATTATTGGTTCATCAACAAACATTGATTTCATGAAAAATCATAGTTTATCCTACAATAGTTGTAGGACAACTTTTACATGAAAAACCCTCTTTCTTGAATAGGATTGGGGATTTGTTTAGCAAATCTCCTTATAATATAATCAAAATTGTTTTGATGTATATTATATGTATAATTTCGGTTGAAAAACCGATGAGCATCTCAAAGTACATGATGATCTACCTGGTATTATCCTTTCCCGAGGCGGATATGGTGCCTAGTCGGAGAGCATTAGGGTCGCGGGTTGCAACGTATGTGGTCCGTCCCACTCTCGTCAGTACTGGCCATGACAGCGAGTAGGGACTGTATAATACCGGAGAAAGTCAATGTGTATTTTTCTAATTATTAAAATTTGAATAATACGTACTTTGAGATAATATCTACTATTCAATTAATAATCAAGTTTGTTGATTGATAATTGGATTAATGATTAATTTAATGTGATTAAATTAATTATATCCACCAAACACTCTATTTTTGAATAGATGTGTATTTTCCCTTGGAAGAATTAATTATGTGAATATGATTCACGATAATTAATTATAAAATTTGAATATGAGATGGAGGATCACATAAGTGACATCCATGGTCTCCCGTCAAGGCGAAGGGTTCCGTCCCCAGTTGTTGTGTATAGGAGACACCTGTCCGAAGTGACAGATCCTGTACATGATTTAATTGGATCGGGCTCTTTGCTTCTCGAAAGAGTAAGGCCGTATGCGTAGTGACCACAATATCAAGTCCTCATATTATTGGGGCGATATTGGATTGCGCATAGCGAGTTCTAATCCTGTTGACGGTTGGTTCAATTAGCAACGGGACAACATCATCCTAGGGGTGGTGGGCTCGGGTGTTAAAGACCGAATTGGAAATGCAAGTTGGACTTGCAAGGCGGAATGAGTTCTCGCTTCTTTTTATCGGAGTCGTAAGTTCTCATATTATTGGGATGCGACAAAGATAGGAAAGGAGATCCCGGATCTTGCTAGAGATATAATGATAAGAATATCTCTTACATTGAAAGTGATTAAGGGAATGAACTTTCAGTGTTAACAAGACAAGACAACTTTGATATAAAAATTCCTAAATCAAAGTAAAACATGTATATAAAATTTATATACACTTATGCAAATTTCTTATTTCAGATAATCCTTCATTAAACCCACTCAATATTATACTCAATGATAACCAGTAAAATATCATGGATTGGACTCATGATCCAGATATTGTACTTGCAATTGGACACATAATGTATGTGGTTGCAATGTGCAAGTTTTCTCAACATAATGAGGAATGACAATTAAATAGGACAATAAGGCAACACCTTAGGGTTCGTATGTCTCTATAGTCTTGATCTTTCATCGAGTGTACTTTGGAAGTGACATGTCCATGGTGATCGTAATTGTCGAATAATCCTTATAAAATAAAAGAAGATATTTTGGCATACATATGTGCTCTAGACATTTAATCATGAATGACATGGTTCTCTGCATTATGCAGAATGGTAGCTCGAAAGAGATGATGTATTCAAAATGTTTGAATACCTACCTGAACCTAAGTCTTTAAGAGTTAAGATGTATGTAGATATGATGAGTGTCATCATTCTACTACCTATACTCAAGTCATTCATGAAGCTTCATAATAATCTTTTTGAATGAATTTAATGAAGCATGTATAAATGTTGAAATGCTCTTGTATTGAAATCCTTTGAATTCAACATAAGAGATTCTTTGTCTTGAACAATGGTTGTTTATAGATGAAGAGCGCAGTGGAAGCATGGGTGGGACCCGAGTAAGAAGGAAAGTCAAAGAGTTGACCTACTTCTGTGACTTCCATATGACATCCAAAGAGTTGGATGAATACCAATACTATAATAAGTTGATGTGTTGATAGTATGACTATCAAGTTTGTCTAAAATCCTTAGTAAAGGACTCAGATAGAGCATCAGAATAATCTACATATAATCATTGACTTTGACTTTCTTATTTCATAAGATAAAGTCTGACAATTGTATCCCAATCTTCTAGTGACATTTGCAATTGGTTGCATATATATATTAGAAGATTAGAAATTTGATCTTAAGGTTTAGTAATCATCTACATGGATATTGTTGTAATTGTTGTAGCAATCTCTGTTGGATAGATAGACTTCATATTCTCAGTGGGAGAGTCCTTAGACTTGGAGAATGTCTCTATGACCTAGATAGTAGAGTACACCCATTGTTTGTTTTTAAATGTTGGAAATAAACATGAATTCTGAGATATAACTATCATAAAGAGTTATGATGGAAATATTTCAGATAATAATCTATCTAGTGGACTCCACAAAATTAGAAAATTAATGAATGGTTCATTAAGATCTCTAATACTGAAAATCAAACCTTACAAGATCAATAGGAGGATGAAGATCATTTGAAAATGATTTGGCATCAAGCCTTGGACATTTGTTTGCTGATTTGATCAATAGACTAATAAGACATGAAACTTTAGAATGTCTAAAATTTCAAATCTTGCATACTTGTGAATATTGTATTCAAAGTAAAAATGTCCAATACACCCTTCTCTGGGAAATTTGTATGATGTCAAGGTATTCAAGATCCCATACATATTGATGTATGTAGATCATCTATATCATAGTAAACATTATGGATATGTGATATCTATTGATGATTATGTATGATATGAGATTTCTTCTCTTCACTTGAGAAACCTTTGAAATGTTCAAAGATTTCACAATTTTGGTTTAGAACCAAAGTTTGAAGAAAGATAAAATGAATTTGATCTAACCTAGGTAGCTTGTACCTGTTAGATAAAATTCAAAGAATACCTTATGGAGATATGAATATCATTTCTATCTCACTCCTTATGATAAACCTGAACTCAATAGAGTTGTAGGGAGATACAATTGGATCATGTGTGACATGATTTGATCAATGATGAATTTTAGCATAATTACCTCTTAGTTTCCAGGTATATATGTAGTAGAGACTACACTATATATCCTTAATAAGATTCCATGCAAGTAAGCTGGAATTAAGCACTAGAGAGTGAAACTTCATTAGGAAAATAAAGGATGGTATTGGATATCTACTTTATGACCTTGAGATTCTTAAAAGATCTCATATATGAGAATGTGATTCTTAGAGGATGACTCTCTTGAGAATCAAGATGAAAATGAAGTGTAGGAACTCATTTAATCTCGAGAAGATAATGAGGCTCCTAAGATCGGAAACTAAAAGGATAATTAAAGATGAAACACTTATACCTCTTCAAATGAGTTTGAGGATGTATTCCATGTGTCGGCTAAGTCTGACAATGATCGGACTTCATGTGATGAAGCTCCTGAGGATCATGACATGGAAAGATGGATATTAGCAATAAAGTCTAAAGTAGACTTCATATACAAGTGTTGTATATGGACCCTCGAGGATTCACCTATAAGGATTAGACCCATTAAGGTGTAAATGGATCTTCAAGAGAAAGGGAACCTGATGAGAAGGTAGAGACCTTCAAAGCTCGTAGCCATGAGCTATACACCGGAAGAGAAGACATTGCTTGCGATGAGACTTGCTCTTCAGTAACCATGCGTAAACTCATCAGAATATTGCTAACCGTAGCTACACAACTTTACTATTGTATCTTCAGCATGTAACTCAAGATTGCATTCCTCTAAAGAATACCTCTCTGAGGATATTCACATGAAGTAGCCCCAGGGCTTCATGTTTGGGGAAAGTAAGGTGTGAAAGCTAAAGAAATCCATCTGTGGACTCAAATAAGCTTCTTGTTGATGGAACATAAGATTTGATGAAATTATAAATGTTATGATTTTAAATAGAATCTTGATGAACCATGTGAAGCTTAGTGGGAGTGCCATTGTGTTCATCGTGCTAGATGTAGATAATATCCTAATCATTTAGAATGATATAAGGATGATAATAAGTGTTTTATAGACTGGTTATTCCATAGTACACCTTGGACATATTCCATTCTTGGAAATTCCAAGAAAGGCTTCCTTCCCTTAAGATTTGATACTGACCTATCTAAAGGGATAGCACCTCAAAGAGTTGAGGAAGTGAATGCTAGAATTGCTTGCACTTGTGCATCAGTTACGAGAAGCTAAGTGTATGCTAGATGTGTACAAAAGCCAGATATCTGCCATGCAGTGGGAGTAGTAAAGTGTTGCTAATCCTACTATGTAGAGAAAACACGTGATTGCAGAAATAACAAAATCTTCATAAATGACAAGATTTTTGAGATAGTGATCTCAAAGTCATATCTTCAAAAGCTTAAGACTTAATATATAGAGATCTAAAAGGTCTTAACTGTGGATACCTTGAGAGATAGTGATCTCCCAGGAATAAGGGTATTCTGATAAAGATTATGGAAATACTAGTTATAATAATTGAGCAATAGTGTCAATGACACCATAACTGCTTTGACTAGATTGAGTATTGGTTGCTTAAGATGCAACATTCGCATTGAATGCGAGCACTGTTACCTAGGGATATGCAAGTGCCGTAAAAGGACTTGGCATAGCTTTTTGGGAACAGAGTGACTGATTAGCTTACGTAGCAATTTCTAAATAGCCTATGATTGTCACATGAGTGTGGATTTAAATGATTAGACCATTAATGGCTCTTTGGGCTAGTGGGAGATTGTTGGACATGTGAGCCCACGGTGAGTCATTATGCAATAAATGTTATTGCAAATATCATTCCCTGATCTGAAATGAAGAATAAATAATTTACATAATAGGCCCCTCTGTACAATTAGGTTATGTACCATGGCTATCCTAATGATTATACAGCTATGGATTCAATTATTGAATCATAGAGGCTGGTGCTTGGATGAATATCTAAAGGGTTAGATTGAGGACTCATCAACCACCGTTAAATGATTGTTAAGATGTGATCTCCAGCCTGAGTAGGAGATGGCAATCCTTTCTCACCTAGGTCGATATCTGACCGACCTCTTGATGCAGGTCCTCTGCATAGGAATAGAGATTCGGAGGTGTCAGATTAGTTAGGTCAATGTGTTGACTTAACGAGATCGAGATAACCTAAGTCCTATGTTGAATGTTGTCACAGCATAGACACGCATCCTCTGACCGGAGACAGATGTGTTACTATATGTCTGAGTGTGTACATTTGGCAGATCAATAGGTTGATGACCTAACCAAGGTCTATACACCGGCGCGCTGGTGTGCATATAAGGGCATATGAGTAATACGATCTCTCAAAGGTATCATACAGGTTCACTACTGAACCGGAAGACATGAGCTCACTCATGAGATATTGGGAAGAACAAATTCCGTGCACGGTCGTCTCGCTTTGGAAGCTTGACTGAATTTGTAGGTTTGATATATACTTTTGGAAAGTATATGATCAAGACCTAGGTATGATATATGTTTTGGAAAGTATATGATCGATACCAAATCCCAAAATCAAATGAGAAACTTAGTCATCAAACCCTGAAGAAGACAGTGTAAAATTGTTCTTGATCTTCGGGTTGACCATGGGTCTTCCAGTATGCAGGATGTACAGGTATTGGGAATACCTGAGGGTGATGTGATCATATACGATTGTATATCCATGACGCTTCCATTCCGAGGGAGTGATGAAACATGTCTGGATTTTAGTGACTCCTTTAAGTAGAGAAGCAATCCGATCTTAGTCCAAGTGTTGGACATTGGTCTGAATGAGATTCAAATGCAATGAGATGATTAGATTTGTGTTCTTGATTTAATCAAGCATCTATGGGAGGTTCGTAAGATCTGGATTTGAGATAAGATCTCAACATCCAAGTCACTATACGTGGAACAATACAATCGCCCTATCCTTATCTCCAAGTATCTGCGGAGAAACTACATTATTCTTGAAAGGGTTCGAGGATAATTCATTTGATGAAATTTATATCCAAGCAAGTAGAACTTGATGATTAAATGAGATTTAATGATCAAGCTTAATATGAATATGATTCATATTGTGAGAATGATTATCCAAGATAATTAAATGGGATTTAATTATCAAGAGAATGTGGATATTATTATCCATAATATTTGTGTATTATAAATATGATTTATAATATGCATATATTAAAGAGAGAGAAATTTAGTAAATAACATTTGTTAATTATTAAATGTGGATTGGATTCACATTTGTTAATTAACTGGAAATGTCATTTACAAATTAGTTTGGGATGTGAATATGATTTACATAATTTTCAATGGCATGATTGAAATATTCACAAATTAATTTGGAATTAATTCGGTGGATATTTTTTTGATAATTGAGAGATAATGTAATATAATAAAAAGGAGAAATAAAGCCACCATTAGGAGGCAATATTATCTCCATTTTATTATGATGATTAATCAATAAACTAAATTATTTATGTTAAATTAAAAATGTGTTGATAATGTTGCAACATATATTTAATTTAATCATAAATAAATGTTGTTGGTTTTAACCACAAATAATTATAGCCATTGATTTTACATGGACCAAGCCTGGCCGTTGGATCCATGTGTCCCATGGATTGAGATCCATTGGATCCTAAACTAATATAAAAGGAGGGCTAGGGTAGCCTTCCAAGGTACATCATTAAGAGTTGTACAAGGTTACAACTCTCTCTCTCATATTCTCGCCCTCTCTCTTTCTCTCTTCCAAAAGATGGTCGTCCATCTTGTGTTGAGAAAGGAGAGACTCTCGGCTTCTTCTTCGACGACTCGAGGATCTCCTTCTTTGGAGTTTCTTACTCTAAAGGAAGACGACGGATTTCGTATGACGAAATCAGGGGATCCATTGCTTGGATCTTCATCGAGGATTGCGGGACGGACGTGACTCATCATCGTGCCCGCGAGTACGTTCTTCATGGATCGGACTTGAGACAACAGGATCTCTACTTTTGGATCTCACGATCGCAACCACGCTTCAAGAGGTATTCCTTGTACTTGTGGTTTGATGAACCAAGAAGTGTTCTCGTGATCATGTGGTTTCATCTTTAGTTTTAAAAATTTTAATTTCCGCTGCATCTAGCATCTAGTGCGACTAGTTGCTCCAATTGCATACGATGCGATCAACACGCTTCCGTGATGCGCTTAAGGATACTCAATATCCTTCATCATCAAGCGCCCGTGCCAACATTCGAGCCTAGCCCCCCACATGCCAAGCACATGTGTAGCCGGGTATTTTACAAGTACACCCCCAGCTATTTCAAAAATGACAAAGAGGTCCAGGCACGTGTGCATCACGTGTACGCCTGGATAAATTGCAAGCATGCCACATTGAATTTTATTAATTAATTATGGAACGCGTGCAATGGAAAAATTGCAAAGTGCCCCCACCAATTTTTGGTATTTAGAAATGGGTCCCTCCAAGGTCTGATTTGCAATATTTATCTTTATTTTTCTTCGCATTTTATTGCATTTATGCCCCTGTATTGTTTCTTTCATAACTTGAGCATCTTATATCCAAATTACATGATTTCAATGTAATTTTATTGCAAATTTAATTATCTATTTAATGGCGTACTTAATTTTCGGATTAGACACTAATTAAAATATGATGGATTTTTAATGTCTATAGTGTCTATGGATCTTAAATCTTTACCATTACAAGATGTTACCCTCGATTTTTATGCTCAAGTTGACTCTAAATATAACTCATAATTTGTGCTCATTTTCTTTAGGGCATATTTGTAAGCATATCCTTCGCACTTAATCATACATTATGTTCATGCATATTCACAGAATTGCATTGAAAAATCAGACAAAAATGCATGCATCATTTTATCTGCATCATTTTGCACATCTGCATGGAGACCTAAAATTGAGAAGATAATCGCTCATTATAAATAAAACTTGATAAATATATTAAAGAGGTTTGTGTTGGTAGACTTGCCAAGTAAAATAATGTCCACATATTCAAATGTATGGTCTTTTGCATGATTGAAATCCGCTTCCTGTACTACGACAACTCTTTACTCTTAAAGAGACAGATTTCACGTTCATCATTGGGTCCTTCATTCGATCTATATAATGCTCGAAAGAGCATGATATATAACATTTATATTCCTTCAAGAGAAAGAGATCTCCTTGCCAAATCTAGAAAGAATGAAAGAGGAACGAGAGAAAGGGAGAGAGAGGAAGAGGCGAAGAAAAAAGTGTAGGTTGCTACATTATTCGTTAGGGGAAGTGTAGGTTGCTGGCCGAATTGTTAGTGGGGGAGAAGAGTTGGGTCCTTCATTCGATCTCTATAATGCTCGAAAGATCATGATGTATAACATTTATATTCATTCGAGAGAAAAAGATCTCCTTGCCCAATCTAGATAGAAGGAAAGAGGAATGAGAACCAGGGAGAGAGTAAGAGGCGAAGGATGAGATGGTTGGATTCTCTCTTCCCAAGTCCAGATAGAGAAACCAATAAGAGTAAGGGAGAGAGAGAGAAAGCAGAAGAAAGAGTCGCTTGATACCTCATTCCCAAACAAAGAGAAGAATGAGAGGGAGTGAAAGGGAAATAGGAGAAGAAAGAAATTAGTTGGATTTCTATCAACTTTCATGAAAACAATGAAGAAGAATGAGAGGGAGTGAAAGAGAAAGAGGAGGAAGAAAGCAATTAGTTAGATTCCTACCAACTTTCATGCAATGACCTTTTGGAGCCTTCACATTTCTCATGCACAATGTTCCTTGAAGTGGCACCATGATGTGAGCTCTAGTCACGTGCTAACTTGTAGCTACTTCATGTGGTGTGGTGATGAGTTTTTGCCTCTGTCTATGCACGATGGTCAGAGTGGGAGGTCGTTCTGGCAATATTGTTGGGAGGGGGCAGAAGAGAGATTGAGAAGGTTAAGGGAGGAATGGGGATGGTGGAGGTGACAATGGGATATGGAAGGGTGAAAGAGGGGGAGGGTGAGTAAGGGAATGCATTGGATAAAAAAGAATAAAGATACGAACAAATCTCAGTCCTGGGATATGCTATGGTTAGATTAATCAAGGGCTTGTTGAGTTAGGGAGCTAAATTAACTACATGGGATTGGGATGCGAGATGGAGTGATCATATATAGTTCTACATGTAATTCAGAATTATTAAGGATTTAGCGTGTCATTATAAAAGTATATAGGGTTATGGTTGTAAAAATCCTTAATAACATGATTTTATTGATAGTGTTACATGTATAAGAAGGATATTTTATGTGCTATATACAAGTGTTTGTTTTGAAATTTAAGTCAAATTTCTCGAGTTCGAGGTATGAATAGATTCATTACACATCCATTTCATAGGGTTAGTTCGCTCTCATCATACAGGAAAATGGTTCTCACACCTAAAAAGGTATTGAAAATCTTACCCATCCTACATGACATTACAAATCAGTAGCTACATAAAACAGTTGCTTGTTGGATAATTTGTACAAGGGAACTTGGCTTATCTCTTTCCATGATAAGTGACAGCTTCTGATAACCATCAAGTTGAATCTTACTAAAGCTCGTGCCAACCCACCATAATTTACGACAGTTACAATGCTTTTAGTTCAATTACTATAGTTTTTCATATAAACATAGTATACGTTTAGGAACATATCATATGTTGTTACGAATTCATGACATGTCTTTGAGCTAAAATACTACAAGTTAGGAATCTATCATGTATTTTAGTTGTTCAACAAATATTTATGAACATGTTGTGCTATTAGTTCATCTTGACAACAAGTCTTCAAGGTTCGTTGCGTAATTAGTTTATTTTGATGATAGGTCTTTGTACACACGTGATCACCACCTACTACCACTATCACCACCTTCTCCTTCATTACCATTTGCCACCAACTACCCTTCTGTCTCCTTCCTCCATGCCCACCACTATCATCACCACGGTTACCATCTTAACACCACCACCAACACTAATATCGCACCACCATCATCTCCACACATGCCACTGCCAAAAGAACCAATTATATCACGATATTCAATGAAGTGCTAGTTATACGGTGCATGTAAATGTGCGGAGTAAACTCACACAATACAAACGCAATTCAAACCCTCAATTTCACCAACTCAACACGTAATGGTCGTAAGGGTTCGGTTGTATTATATGGTTTATTTTAGTTGGTGATAAATACAGTCTTGGAAAGATTAACGAGCTGTTAGGTGCTCGTATTTTCCTACAGACTGGCCCGGTTCTTACGGCTAGTTGGACCTACTTTTAGCCAGTATAGGTGTAAGTACGGACCGTAGAAATACGGCTACCCATTCCTTGAGGACTAATGCACTCTCTAAACCTCCCACTCTTCTAAGGAAGTCCGGACCATATAAATACGGCTACCCATATTCCTCACTGAAAAGTAGCTAATCGCCTAAAATAAAGAACCAGTAGTATGTAAGAAATCCTGCCTTGGCTCTATCTTAGGGTCGTCTCTCTCTCTCTCTCACTTGCAAGTAAATCAAACAATGGGGGCTTTATGCACCCGCAAACAAGGTTCTTTTTTAATTCCAAATTTTTTTAATCGATCTGCTCAATTCAGTCCCAATTTTAAAGTTAGGTTATCACTTGAAAATTAATATGAACATAAAAACACGTCTACCATTCAGTCCAAATTTCCTTTTTGTCCTTAAGTTATAAAACAAGAAGGGAATCAAAAATCAGAATGCAAACGAGAAACTATGATGCATGCTCAGAAGAAGGTATACTTACAGTGAATCCCAGCACTCTCCATGCGTTATGCAGAACTGAATTTGTAATTTTTACACTAAATGCATGCAGATCGAGAAAACCGCACCTAAGCAATATGCTATTAGCGGGGAAGAATTGATTTAATTTGAGCTAAGTAGTACGTGTCTATGTGCGTCTCATTATGAATCTTATAAGATGTAAATCTTCAAAGATATGTGTGGCCTAAATTACGATGGGCACAAACAATTTTGATGCTAAACTACCGTGTGCCTAATCCTTAAATTTGCCACTCAAGTCGAGCCCCACCCTCACAGGAGAGTGAAACAAGTCTCAACACACCACAAAATAAAGGTCTCTTTACAAGTGCAAGCTCTCAAACAAGAGCCGCTATAAAGAAACAAACTACATAAATAATAAAACAAAGTAATTACAAAACTTCTCTCAAAAATAAATTAATTCTCCTTAATCTTCAACAGTCAACGCGCATCACGTCCGTCGATCTCCGATGTACTCCAAGTTCACCAGGCCCTCGCAAAGAAAATAAGATTTATATTAGAGAAATCAACAATAAATATATACAAAAATATGTAGAAAAAATGACACCAAATGGATTAATTACAAAGTGGCTCGGGGTTCAGACTACCCAAGTAAGTAAAAATCTAAATCCAAAATTTTAAATTAATCCTCGAGCAGTTTGCTTCCCAGGCAACGACGCTATTTGACGAATCGCTAAATACGTTGTTTAATTTGGGCACGTTGTAGTACGTGCACTTTGCGATTCAATCAGAACCAGACAAGATCTCTGTGAAGAGGGCTCGGCTTATATCCCGGGCAAGTCCGGGGTCGAACATAGGGAGACAAAGGAACAACGTCAGGTTAATTCGAAAATTAAGATTTAGATTTCCAAATGGTATTTGTTTTGTATTTCTTAATGCAAAATAAACGAGAATATAAATGCATGTGGATTAAGTTAATAAGAAAGTACACAACTTAGCCAAATTAATTTCAATGTGAAATTAATTCAATTTCGCCAATGATATTTTCCAGTCAACTTAATCCAATAATGAATGCAACACATATTTTGTTGAAATTTTAAGAATTAAAATGCAATAACGAAAAGTGCACATTTTTTATGGGTTTTTATGCAATGTTTCACACATACAGTAAGCAAAAATCATGAAAAATTTACTGGAATGAAAACATGATACAAAGATACTACAATAATATAATATTTTTGGATTTTTTTATAAAATATAAATTTTTTATGAATTTTTTAGTGACAACAGAGTGACAGTGACTAATTAATTCTTAATAAATTCACAATAGAAAATTAGGTAGAGAGCGAATTATCATATGTAGGTATTTCATATGGAATCCAGGAGACTTGAAATTTCATAAAAATATGATGTGTGGATTTAATTAAAAAACAAATATCAAAATCACTCTACAATTTATTTTAGGCACATGACAACTCTAATGTACGTGAAATTTGGACGGGTACATTAAGCACACTTCAAGTCATCATCCCTATTTTTTTAAGAATTTTTGGAGTAATAATGAGTGAGATATGAATTTAAAAGCTCAATGTGGGTAAAATATGCAGAATTTCAATTAAACATTTTTAATTAATTACCCACAATTCATAAAAATATAAATAAATATTCATATGGCAGAAAATGAGTTGCTCAACATAATGTTATTTTTCCTTGAATAAAAAAACAAGATTGAAGTCCAAATTAAAATGCGAACAGAGGGTTGTCTTCGAAAATTCAGAAAACAATATTTACAATAAAACATGTATAGGGACAGATTTGTAATTACATAAAATAAATGGAACACTATGTAATTTTTTCAATAAAAAATAAAGAAATAAAGTGACCTTCGTCTTCCTTCTTCATTGCAGGCGGCGGAGGTGAACCCAAAAAGGGAACGGTGGGGCAAGGTGGTGGGGGCGCTCGCGCAGCCGCGCCAGCACGCGGAGGCTGGCAACTGGAGGCAGAGCGGCGATGACGCGTCGCTGCTGAGCAGCATGGAGATGGAGCGCAGGGGGGACGGACAATGACCTGCGGCGGAGGGAGGCCACACCTTGGTGGAGGAGGCGACGTTGCAGTGATGAGCGTTGTTTTTTTTATTTTAATTTTTTTTAATTTTTTTAATTTTAATTTCTTACATAGGGAACAAGTGGATATATACAAAAATGGAAAAATGAATGTGGTATTGATGATATGATGTGATAATGGTAGTGAAGATGATAAAGTAGAATAAATGGAGCGATATAGGTGGTAATGTGACGTGATAAAAAATGCAAAAATATCAACGATGTTGAATGATAAAAAGAGAAATTACCTACGATGAACACGGATTCCTATGAAGTGCTCACGAGAGCACGGTCTTCGCTTGAATCACCGACGAGCGATGAGCTCGAGCAGCATGTGGGTGCAGCTGCGATGTTAGCCAAAAAGCCCACGGATCTCTTCGGAGAAAGGGTTGTTGTCGCTCAACCGCGGTTGTGTCACTATCACCGATCCAACTCTGGGAACTAGGCTCTCCTCATATAAAGATGGGTCAAGTGCAAAATGAGGAGTATGAGATGTATATAAAGAGAAAACATGAGAGGTTATTAAAGGGGTGGAGTTAAATGTGAGGTTTTATTATTAATGGAGTTGAATGGGAGGTTATTAAAAAATGGTGGAGCTGAATGGAAGTTGATGTTAGAAGAGAATTTATTGTAGAGAATAAGAAATAAATAAATAATAAATAAAGTAGGCTACTAAAATACAATAAAAATACAGAGAAGAAAAAGAGTGGAGAATTTACAAAAGAAGACATACAACATGTACATATTTTTGTTTGCTTTTCTATGTTATATTTTTTGCCTTTTTAATAAGAGATATTTACAACAGAAAAAAATAGAATAAAATACTAGAAGTAAAATGCAACACAATAATGTTTTTTTCTGTATTTTTAGTAATTGAGAAATATAAAATAAAAATGAAGAAAGAATGAATATATACATAATGTACAATGTACATCTAGCTCCCAAAACTCAAGTCTTGCAAATGAGCTCCGATTTTAATGAAATCACTTCCGTTGGATAGATATTTTTCTATCTTGAACTTTAAAAGTGAGTTGGTGAATTTGGAGTTCATACGGAGTTGGAATTTGGCATGGAAGTTGGACTTTACAGCTTTTCCTCTTTGGGATCTAGGAGCATTTATTTGATGTGAAATTTATTTTGTATTTTTATATGTTTATATAATTGTTATGAACAAGTTAGAGAAATAATTAGCCAAAAAGGAGTTGAAATGAAATTATTAAAAATACATGAAGTTTTGAGCTATTTACAAGTGATAAACTCCTTTATTTTTACGGTCTTTTATTATTAATTTATTTTGTATAATATAATCTATACTAATTAATGTGTTTTATTTACAAGAGTTATTTTGTTAATTTATTGATTTTATATACATTTATTTGAGATTTTACTCAGGGATTTTGCTAAGATCGAGATATTAAGATGATGAATCGTGGATCCATCACCCCCCTGTATTTAAACTTTACTAGTCCTCGAGCAAATAAAGAATGAATAAGTTGGATTAACCTCTGACTGTGCATGTGAATATAAGACTTGATCTATTCAAGAACTCTCGATTTTAGATATCCTAAAATTCTAAGCTGAACCAAGCTCTAGTCAAAAGGTATCCAATTTCCCTAATCATCAGACTCTCTTTGTATGCATATATAGTAAGGATATGGCTTAAGTATTGACCGCAGTTACAAGAGTAGAGTCACAACGTTACCCAAGGTTCCAGTCCAAGGGATTCCCCTAAGGACTCGATCCTCAACACTAGAGAATAAACCATTTCTTGCATCCAATCCATCGTCTCTTTAGTTGTCAGAATAAAAAGTGTAGATGGAAGGCCAGTTGATGGAGGACATAGGATTGTGTAATTTCTTCTATCCATCTCATTGGAACAAGGATTCTCTCAAGTGTCTTATTACGCAATGCATATTTTTTTGTGTTGATCAATGCGTCCGTCAAGAGAAGTTGGAGTCGTCTGCACTTGTTTTCCTGGGAGTACACCGGGGTGTGCCTTTTTTTAGTACCTATTGTACCTTCTACACCCAGACTTGTAGCATTTACGATGCAGAGCCCTTTTTTGGTGCAAGCCCTACTCTTGGTCCTAATAGCGGTGGTCCAAGTGGACACTTTGAAATGGTTGGGAGCGTTCACCTTTGGAGGAAGCTCTTTGATATTTGACTTTGTGGAATGAGAGCTTTTTTTTAACATTTCATTGCTTTGTAGTATTTTTGGCTAGCTCCACTACTTTTATCAAGAGTTGGTGTACACTAATCAACATTTTTTTATTTTATCACACCCTGGCACAGAGGTAAATATCGAGAGATAGTACAAGAACCATATTCTCATACTGGCTAAAGGTGCTGACACTCAGGTTTCATGAAGACTTCTTTGATTTTATCCCATCCTCAAGCATCATCAAATCAAGTCCAAACTTAAATCCCTCATCACAATTCCTCAAGTGAAATTTCAACTCATCTCATCATAATTGCAGTCGTGTATGTGAGGTGCTGATCATATTCTTAAGGTAGAGACTAAGCATGCAATATAGCACACAAATCTTTCAAACTAGGGGAATGTGAATAATTAAGTCAAGGACCCTAATGACTAACGTTGGTTAACTCAAAATCTCAAGACCTCATAAATCAAGTGTTCTTGAACTTCACTAGTCTTGTGTGAATGTGAATGTGTCAGGGATTAAACCAACTTATTAGTTAGTTTTTTTTATTAAAAAAGTTTGGTTTTTTTTCAAAAGTTTTTTTAAAGATTGGTAGATAAGAAAGGATATTTTTTAAAAAGTATTTTTAAGCAAATGAGGAAAAAAGTTTGAGTCTTTTTTAGCAAAGTTTTTTAAGAGAATTTTTTTTACCCGCCCCATAATTATTGTATAATATATACAAAAATACGTGAAAGTACAAGCTATGGGTAAAGTATATATGTAATATATACACGCCCCCTATACTTAGCATGGGTATGTTCTCAAAGCACAAGAAGGGAGAAAAAGACATAGCTCATGCTAAGTGTAGAATGGCTAAAATAATAAAAATTATAGAAGTCGATCCGCCCCCTATACTTAGGCTCTGGTCATTCTAAGTGTAGAAGAAGAGCAAAAATGGGACGGATAAGGTCAAGAGGAGAAATGGATGAGTATATACACATGGCATGCATCGGTTCCCCCTATACTTAGGCTCTAGTCAGCCTAAGTATTGGAGAGGAGTAAGTGTGAGAACCGATGTGATTGGGAGAATATACAAAGAAGGGAGAATGTACAATAGGAATGAATCTTCTTGGATGGTGAATCTTGATGTTGCATCTTCCTGAAGAGTAATATGATGTATCTACTCTGTGCTCACTCTGCATGAAATTGATGACCTCAACTGAGACTAACTGCTCTTTCGAATCTACAAAATGCTTCAACAGTTGTCCATTTACCACATGAGATTGTGCACCATCTGTGAGATTATCTGTCTCTACACTTCCATTCTCGTACACTTTCATAACAACAAAGGGACCTGCCCATTTAAATTGAGCTTTCCATGGAACATCTTCAACATGACATTGAACAACCATACCTTTTGTCTAGGGACAAAGTCTTTGCACCTAATGTGCTAATCATGCCATCTCTTTACTTTGTCCTTATAAATCAAACTGTTGTCATATGCCCTGTTTCGGATTTCCACGAGCTCGTTCATGAATACCCATTCATCACCCTTTATTCTTTTATTTTAGCTACAAAACCTATGCAAAACACATGTATATTCATGTAAATAGCAATAATTGTCAAATAGCATGCATTATGTAAAAATGAATAATTAGCATGTTTTTATGCATAAATAAAAGAATAAAGAAATAAAAGAAAAAGAGGAAGATATTTAGAATAAATATTGAGCGACCTAATCCCAAGGGAGGGCTCAACATGGGCCTGACCGCATAAAAACCCAAGTAGAGGGAGATAGGGAAACTCATGTGTTTGTACATATACATGTAAATAAATAAAAAAATATATATTTTCCTCTAAATAAAAATAAAAATGTGTGACTATTTATTTATATATTTTTAAATATAAAAATAAAATAAAAATGGAAAAACCAAAATTAAAATGAAATTCACTTCATCATTGTATATAGGCCTTGTACATAAAACCACATACATATTTATTTCACCTTGTAAATAAATAATTAAAAATCCCATAAAATACGTACATCTTCCATATTCCATAATGTAAATAAATACAATAAAAATCACAAAAATAAAAATAAAATAAAAACAAACAAAATAAAAATCAAATCCACCTTGTATATATACCATGTAGATACATAAATAAAAGTATTTATTTAACCCTTGTAAATAATTAATAAAAATAAAATAAAAATACCCCTTTATTCCAATTTTATTCTATAAATAAATAAAATATAAAATTGGAATAAAATGTACAAAAATAAATAATTAAAAATCAAAAATCAAAAATACATATGTATATACCTATATATAATAATAATAATTTACAAATACATAAATTATTTTTCAAAAAAATAAATAAAAATCACTACAAAATAGTTTAAAAATAAATAAACATTTTTCATGTTTTAAGTTTTTCGAAAATAAATCAAATAGTATTTTTAAATGAATTATCAAATAATTAATAATTGGCGGGCTCTGATTGGTTCACGGGGGATTGTTGACCCCGGTCAACTCCCCCCCTGGACCACCAGCCCGCGGATCCAGCGCTCTGACCCGGTTTCACCTATTTTCCGCGCAGTGATCCGATCATCAAATCCTTAAACACCAGGTCCTAATCCTTCCTCTTGCATCCGAGACCCACGCCCGGCGTTTTGCATAGGGATCCGTGCTCCGATTCGCTCGCCCGATCCTCCTCTAGCCGGACCCCTAGCCGTATAAAGTCCGACCTCTGTCGCGCATTTCATGCCATCTTTGGCGTAGCTCCTTCCACCCAGGACCTCCACCCGATACCCTTGAGTGACAGCTAGAGATTGGCGTGTTGCAGAGAGGAGGAGAAACATCCCGTCACTGATCCGGCAGCATCTCGCCGTCGTGCGCCGCCCAGAGCAGCGCCTGAGCCTCGGGCCTTCGACGACCCTCGAGGCGACGACCAGAGCTCCAAGAGCTCATCCCCAGTCGATCCCACGCTTCAGGTAGCCTTGATTCTTCCCATATTTCTCTAATTTCTGATTAGCCCCAAATCGCTCCGATCATCAATTCCATCGATTCCGGCAACTACGCTCGTCCATTCCATCGCTCGAATCGATCGTCATCTCCGCCACACTCCTCTTCACGTTCTACGCCCATCCATCCAACCCAGTTCGCCCCGGAACTGTGAGTCCACCCTCCTCCTCCGTCGCCTCGCCGGAGGGTGTCTTCGCGCCTCATCCAGTTACCTTCGCTACCCCTAACCGGGTCGAGGTAGTTTGCCCTCGACCCAGGATTCCTATAGTGCCCTTTTGTAGGTTGAAGGGACCTCATCTGGAGGTCTGACGTTCGAGCACAGGAGTCCAGCTCCGCCTTCGTCGCCGGAACTCCTCGGAGCCTCCCGGCGTCATCGGAGGAGCCCTTCATCCGCGGGAGGTTGTGGCGATTCTGTTCCACCCATTTGCAGCCCCCGAGGAGGTCCAGCGTACCAGCAGTGCCCCGGCGAAGTTCGCCGACGAGGAGTTCTTCCAGGATCCTCCCCTGGCGTTCGTTCATCCCCGGAGTCCCAGTTCTGATCTGGACCGCACGTTTATACGAAGAGGAGCTCGTGATCCCTCACCTTCAGATCATCCATGTGGTTCCCTCTCCGTCGTCCATCCAGGTGAAGGGTTAGCCACAAAGCAGCCACCGTCCAATATTACACGTGGCTAGACCTCAACCGTCAGAACCGAGTCGGCGTCCTTCATTGAGGCGCAGCGCCCGCAGCCGTTGGATATCACACGTGGCGCGCCTCCAGCCATCGGATAATAAGGGGTAAATTTCACTTAGGCCCCTCCTGTTTTGCTTTTATCCATTAGTCCTGTAAATAGTTTAAGTAGTTGTTTTAATTTTGTGAAAATTGCACTTAGGACCTGGACCTTTATTATATTTGCATTTTCATCCCTGTGTATGTGAGACGCGTGCTTCGTCACGTGGTTTTTGTGGAAATTGCAATGTTTGGGCTGTTGTTTTGAGGAGTTATGGAATGAAATATAGTTTTTGATATTTACATCCATGCCCCTGTGAATGCTTTTATTGGACCTGTGCTGAATTGTCTGGACATTTTGCAATTTCTTCCCGAGACTTTTAGCACATATTACTAATAAGCCCCTGGAAGTAATTTTTATTGCATATAGGTCCCTCTGTGCCTAGACCACGTGCAGCGCGCTTGGGGACCTGGACAAATTGCACGAGGGATCCCCCAGTTTCTGAGCGTGTTACTTTTCAGCCCCAGGACTTAGTTTTTATTGCGAATAGGTCCCTGTGCACTGTGTGTGTGTTTTTGATTCAAATAAAATATCAAAATTTAACCCAATTTGCGTGAAAATTGGAAATATGGCTCCTGCCACTATGTAAAATTTTCCATAATTTTTGGGTACATTTTTTAGCCTTTTTATTATTTTTAAAAATTCAAAAACATCTATTTTTGTCTCTGTCCAAGTTAAAAATTCCTAAAAATATAAAAACCCTTTTAAAAATTCTAAAAAAATTAATTCTTTTTTGTTTTTGCTTGTTTGAATTTCTACGTGAATTTGGCTATTTTTGGATATATAAAAACCCTAAAAATTGAAAAACCACTTAAAACTTATAAAAATTTAAAAAATAGTAGAAAATTACAAAAAGAATAAACTCTTCTTCTGGATTTTCCTCTTTGTTTCTACTTTTCATAAAAATTACCTCCAAGCTCTTCCAGGACCATTTTGTATTTTAATTTGATCCTCCAAGCCTGATTAGACAATTTTCCCTTTTTGCTGCCTTCTTTCATTTTTAGAAAAATATATAAAAATCATAAAAATCTCAAAATTTCACCAAAAACAGTAAAAAACCTAAAAAACATAAAAATATTTTTATTGGAATTTTTGGACCCTTTTTGAGCGCTTAAATAATTGGTTGAAGTTGCTTATATTTGTCTTTTTATTATTTTCCTTATTATCAAAAATCCCAAAAGAACATAAAAATCATTAAAAACCATCAAAAATATTTGTTTTGCCTTTTATTCATTGCTGACGACTTCGTAGGCGGCAAGGCCAATTCGTGCTCCCTGAGTCCGACCCTGGGTGCTACACCAGGCTAATCTCATAGCCAGGGCCACTATTTGATTTTCTTTGATTTTATCTGCTTGATTGGTCTGATCCTCATTTTTCTTGTTGACTGACTGATTTCCGAGATCCGGGTCGCAATGATCCTAGCTCTATTTTATTCGCCCGAGTCTCGGTCATTTTTTGCTCATCAGAATGACTCACATCTATTGCATCTCACGCCTGATTATCACTGTTCTTCCGACTTTTATAGATCTAGTTGTCCATATCACTCTATTCTTTAGTCCCACATCCCTTTTCTCATCTTATGATTTTGCTATACTTAGTGTGCACTTTACCCTAAGTATAGGGGGGATGTAGGACTTTCGGGTATTCTTTTGATTCCTTCTACCCCTGTTTTGCTGCCTATACTTAGGGATATTTTATCCTAAGTATGGGGGGGTAGAACCTGTACATCCGTCACTCGGATTTCCCTTCATGTACAGCTTGCTATACTTAGGATTATTTGATCTTAAGTATAGGGGGAAACGCCGAGTTCTCTTCAATCTATTCTTTGATTCATCTTTGTATATAGTCATTCCTTTCACTTCCCTATACTAAGCACGAGTTATGTCTTCTTCATCGCTCTTGATCACTCTGAGGACATCGTTCGAACTAAGTATAGGGGGTGTGTATATATTTCATATATACTTTAGCCATAACTCGTACTTTGTGTGAGTGTGTTAATAAATAAAAAATGGCTAAACCCCAAAAATCCATAAAAATTAAAAAATTTTCCTTATAAATAAACATTCTTTTATTGCACATACATAGCTATTGTACAAAATTATTTTTGTAAAAATGTTTGTAAAAACTTTTTGGTAAATATTGTGTAAATATGTGCATATCAAAATTAAGTATATAGTACAAATTTTTTTCAAAATGTTTTGAAAATCAAAAGTTTGCAAAAACCTCGCGTAAATTTGTGCACATATTTTGCAAAACTTGCATTCATTCATACATCCATGGTTTCAAAACATTTTTCAAAAATTTTGCACATGTGTAAATATTTGTAAAATAGCATCTTTGTAAATATTTGTATAGTTTTTCCTGGATTATAGTTGACATTTAAACCAAGCCTGGAATTAAATTGGACAATGGAGCTTGATTAAGATCTTAATCCACCTAATTATAAGAGGAACCTTATAAGGCTTAGGGTTAAGGCTTTTAAGGTCCGTGGTAACTTAATTCTTTGAGTCCACTAGGCTATGAGCATATGTTATTTTGATGAGTCTAAGTAGAGCACTAAACAACACACGCATGACTCTCAGAGATAATGGCTTGACTTGCACCATCACTTTACACATAGCTCTCCACGGATGAGGTGGTGAGGAGGCAATTTCCTTTGGCTTGGGGTAGCATATGAGGGTAGTACTTCTAGGCGGAACCTCTCTTCTTCTTATAGTGAAGGAAGTGCGTCTCAACTTGGTCTGGTGATTATGAAGTCTAAAGACAGAAGCCGTGGGTTGCAATAAAGCTTCAAAAGAGGGATAGTCTACTGGTTCAAGCGGAAAAACTCCTTGTATATATGCTTCACCATGTAGATATGTTGTACAGATGCACATGAAAAAAATGTGCAAAAAGAAAAGAACTCCAAAAAAGTGGTGGGTCGGATTGAAAATTTAATAATCCCGCCGGAGTGTATATAGTCAAATAAAGCAAAAGCTTATGGTATACATGTTCCATCTCATGAAGCTTGCAGCGGGAGACTCAGCTACACTGGTTAGAGCTCCCAAGGATACATGGCTACACTGGTCATGGTCCATTCTCTTCTTCCCCCTCTTCTTAAGCCGGTTGCACTTGAACTTAGAAGGGAATATCCCGCTTCTCGAGGAAAGAGTTGCTAGACCGAGGCATTAGAGTTAACAGGTTAAGGGAGGTTGTTTCTTTGTTACTTCTGAGGTGGGGAGCTACATATCACTTACACCGTACAAGGAAAGATTCATGGTCATTAGAGTTTGTGTATGTAGACTTGTTCTGATCTGGTTTATTGAGGAGTCTTGCCCATAGATTGGTGGAACTTAGAGGCTGTTAGGTTTTAAGGTTAAGTCCAAATATGGTTCCGACACATTAATAATCCAAAGATCTGATCGAGCTCCATATTTCAATTTAGTGAAGGCATGTTTAATAATCAGCATTGATCCATGCATTTTATCCTCTTTTTCTTTTTCTTTTTTCTTTTTCACTTCTTTTTCCAATAAGTGTTTGCTAAGGGACTAGCAAAGTTAAAGTATAGGGGGGTGATGAATACCCATTCATCACTCTTTATTCTTTTATTTTAGTTACAAAACCTATGCAAAACACATGTATATTCATGTAAATAGCAATAATTGTCAAATAGCATGCATTATGTAAAAATGAATAATTAGCATGTTTTTGTGCATAAATAAAAGAATAAAGAAATAAAAGAAAAAGAGGGAGATATTAAGAATAAATATTGAGCAACCTAATCCCAAGGGAGGGCTCAGCATGGGCCTGACCGCATAAAAACCCAAGTAGAGGGAGATAGGGAAACTCATGTGTTTGTACATATACATGTAAATAAATAAAAAATATATATTTTCCTCTAAATAAAAATAAAAATGTGTGACTATTTATTTGTATATATTTGTAAATATTAAACTAAAACAAAAATGAAAAAACAAAAATTAAAATGAAATTCACTTCATCATTGTATATAGGCCTTGTACATAAAATCACATACATATTTATTTCACCTTGTAAATAAATAAATAAAAAATCCATAAAAATATGTACATATTCAATATTCCATAATGTAAATAAATACAATAAAAATCACAAAAATAAAAATAAAATAAAAAGAAACAAAATAAAAATCAAATCCACCTTGTATATATACCATGTAGATACATAAATAAAAGTATTTATTTAACCCTGGTAAATAATTAATAAAAATAAAATAAAAATACCCTTTTATTCCAAATTTTATTCTATAAATAAATAAAATATAAAATTGGAATAAAATGTACAAAAATTAATAATTAAAAATCAAAAATACATATGTATATACCTATATATAATAATAATATTTTGTAAATACATAAATTATTTTTCAAAAAATAAATAAAAATCACTAAAAATAGCTTAAAAATAAATAAACATTTTTCATGTTTTAAGTTTTTCGAAAATAATTCAAATAGTATTTTTAAATGAATTATCAAATAATTAATAATTGGCGGGCTCTAATTGGTCCACGGGGGATTGTTGACCCCGGTCAACTCCCCCCTTGGACCACCAACCCGCGGATCCTGTGCTCTGACCCGATTTCACCTATTTTCCGCGCAGTGATCCGATCATCAAACCCTTAAACCCCAGGTCCTAATCCTTCCTCTTGCATCCGAGACCCACGCCCGGCATTTTGCATAGGGATCCATGCTCCGATTCGCTCGCCCGATCCTCCTCTAGCCGGACCCCTAGCCGTATAAAGTCCGACCTCCATCGCGCATTTCATGCCATCTTTGGTGTCGCTCCTTCCACCCAGGACCTCCACCTGATACCCTTGAGTGACAGCTAGAGTTTGGCGTGTTGCAGAGAGGAGGAGAAGCATCCCATCACTGACCCGGCAGCATCTCGCTGCCGTGCGCCGCCCAGAGTAGCGCCTGAGCCTCGAGCCTTCGACGACCCTCGAGGCGAAGACCAGAGCTCCAAGAGCTCATCCCCAATCGATCCCACGCATCAGGTAGCCTTGATTCTTCCCATATTTCTCTAATTTCTGATTAGCCCTAAATCGCTCCGATCATCAATTCCATCGATTCCGGCAACTACGTTCGTCCATTCCATCGCTCGAATCGACCGTCATCTCCTCCACACTCCTCTTCACGTTCTACGCCCGTCCATCCAACCCAGTTCGCCCCGGAACTGGGAGTCCACCCTCCTCCGCCGTCGCCTCGTCGGAGGGTGTCGCCACGCCTCATCCAGCCACCTTCGCCACCCCTAAACGGGTCGAGGCAGTTTGCCCTCGACCCAGGATTCCTATAGTGCCCTTTTGTAGGTTGAAGGGACCCCATCTGGAGGTCTGACGTTCGAGCACAGGAGTCCAGCTCCGCCTTCGTCGCCGGAGCTCCTCGGAGCCTCCCGGCGTCATCGGAGGAGCCCTTCATCCGCGGGAGGCTGTGGCGATTCTGTTCCACCCATTTGCAGCCCCCGAGGAGGTCCTGCGTACCAGTAGTGCCCCGGCAAAGTTCGTCGGTGAGGAGTTCTTCCAGGATCCTCCCCTGTCGTTCGTTCATCCCCGAAGTCCCAGTTCTGATCTGGACCGCACGTTTATACGAAGAGGAGCTCGTGATCCCTCACCTTCAGATCATCCACGTGGTTCCCTCTCAGCCGTCCATCCAGGTGAAGGGTTAGTCACAGAGCAGCCACCGTCCGATATCACACGTGGCTAGACCTCAGCTGTCAGATCCGAGTCGGCGTCCTTCATTGAGGCGCAGCACCCGCAGCCGTTGGATATCACACGTGGCGCGCCTCCAGCCATCAGATAATAAGGGGTAAATTTCACTTAGACCCCTCCTCTTTTGCTTTTATCCATTAGTCCTGTAAATAGTTTAAGTAGTTGTTTTAATTTTGTGAAAATTGCACTTAGGACCTGGACCTTTATTATATTTGCATTTTCATCCCTGTGTATGTGAGACACGTGCTTCGTCACGTGGTTTTTGTGGAAATTGCAATGTTTGGGCTGTTGTTTTGAGGAGTTATGGAATAAAATATAGTTTTTGATATTTACATCCATGCCCATGTGAATGCTTTTATTGGACATGTGCTGAATTGTCTGGACATTTTTCAATTTCTTCCCTGGACTTTTAGCACATGTTGCTAATAAGTCCCTGGAAGTAATTTTTATTGCATATAGGTCCCTCTGTGCCCAGACCACGTGCAGCGCGCTTGGGGACCTGGACAAATCGCACGAGGGACCCCCCAGTTTCTGAGCATGTTACTTTTCAGCCCCAGGACTTAGTTTTTATTACGAATAGGTCCATGTGCACTATGTGTGTGTTTTTTATTCAGATAAAATATCAAAATTAACCCAATTTGCATGAAAATTGGATATGTGGCTCCTGCTACTGTGTAAAATTTTCCCTAATTTTCGGGTACATTTTTTAGCCTTTTTATTATTTTTAAAAATTCAAAAACAGATATTTTTGTCTCTGTCCAGATTAAAAATTCATAAAAAAATATAAAAACCCTTTTAAAAATTCTTAAAAAATTAATTCTTGTTTGTTTTTGCTTGTTTGAATTTCTTTGTGAATTTGGCCATTTTTGGATATATAAAAACCCTAAAAATTGAAAACCACTTAAAACTTATAAAAATTCTAAAAAATAGTAGAAAATTTTAAAAACAATGAACTCTTCTTCTGGATTTTCCTCTTTGTTTCTACTTTTCATAAAAATTACCTCCAGGGTCTTCTAGGACCATTTTATATTTTAATTTGGTCCTCCATGCCTGACTGGACAGTTTTCCCTTTTTACTGCCTTCTTTCATTTTTAGAAAAATATATAAAAATCATAAAAATCTCAAAAATTCACCAAAACAGTAAAAAACCTAAAAAACATAAAAATATTTTTATTGGAATTTTTGGACCCTTTTGAGCTCTTAAATAATTGGTTGAAGTTGCTTATATTTGTCTTTTTATTATTTTCCTTATTATCAAAAATCCCAAAAGAATATAAAAATCATTAAAAACCACCAAAAATATCTGGTTTTGCCTTTTATTCATTGATGACTACTTCGTAGGCCGCAAGGCCAATTCGTGCTCCCTGAGTCCGACCCTGGGTGCTATACCAGGCTAATCTCATAGCCAGGACTACTATTTGATTTTCTTTGATTTTATCTGCTTGATTGGTGGTCTGATCCTCATTTTTCTTGTTGATTGACTGATTTCCGAGATCCGGGTCGCAACGACCCTAGCTCTATTTTATTCACCCGAGTCTCGGTCATTTTTCTCTCATCACTCATTCAAGTTCAAGTCTCGATAAAGCTTCCCTAGGTGAAAACTCCAATTAATCTTCTTGATTGCCCATTCGGATTTATGAATCAATTCTGCGGGCAAATGGCATGGCTTGCCATAGATCATTCTAAATGGTGAAGTACGTAATAGTGTCTTGTAGGTTGTCCTATAGGCCCACAAAACTTGGTCCAAGAGCTGAGACCAGTTCTTCCTATCGGGACGAACCAATTTCTGCAAAATACTCTTCACCTCTCTATTCGAAATCTCTGCCATGCCATTGGACTGTGGGTAGTAAGGGCTAGTAACTCTATGCTCAAATCCATAGTCCTTAGATAAAGATCTCATATCTCGATTCACAAAGTGGCTACCCCCATCAGATATCAAAACTTTTGACACCTCAAACCTAGCAATAATATGGTCTCTCACAAACTTACAGATAATCTTATTGTCTGCGGTTTGGGTTGGGATTGTTGGAAATGCGAGCCCACGGCGAGCCATTATGCAATAAATGTTATTGCAATTCACTCCTTAATCTGAAATGAAGAATGAATAATTTGCATAATAGGTCCCTTAGTACAATTAGGCTTATGTACCATGGCCATCTTGATGATCAAACAGCTGTTGATTCAACTATTGAAACATAGAGGCTGGTGCTTGGATGAATATCTAAAGAGTTAGATTGAGGACTCATCAAGCACCGTCAAATGATTGTTAAGAGACGATCTCCAGCCTGAGTAGGAGATGGCAATCCTTATATCTAAAGGCTGATGTCTGACCGACCTCTTGATGCAGGTCCTCTGCATAGGAATAGAGATTCGGAGGTGTCAGATTAGTTAGGTCAAAGAGTTGACTTAACGACATCGAGATAACCAAAGTCCTATATCGTATGCTGTCATGATGTAGGCACGCATCCTCTGACCGGAGACAGATGTGTTGCTATATGTCTAAGTATGTACATTTGGCAGACCAATAGGTTGATGACCTAATCAAGGTTTATACACCGGCGCGCTGGTGTGCATATAAGGGCATATGAGTAATACGATCTCTCAAAGGGATCATACAGGTTCAGTTACTGAACTGGAAGACATGAGCTCACTCATGAGATATTGGGAAGAATCAAATTTCGTGCGCACGGTCGTCTCGCTTTGGAAGCTTGACTGAATTTGTAGGTTTGATATATACTTTTGGAAAGTATATGATCAAGACCTAGGTATGATATACGCTTTTGGAAAGTGTATGATTGATACCAACTCCCAATGATCGAATGAGAAACTTACTGATAAAACCATGAAGTAGACAGTATAAAGTTGATCCAATACTTCGGGTTTAGTCTGAGTCTTCCAGTATGCAGGATGTACAGGTATTGAGAATACCTGAGGGTGATGTGATCATAAATGATTGTATAACCATGACGCTTCCATTCCTAGGGAGTGATGAAACAGGTCTGGATTTTAGTGACTCCTCTCAGTAGAGAAGTGATCTGATCTTGGTCCAAGTGTTGGACATTGATCTGAATGTGATTCAGATACAATGAGAAGATTAGATTTACGGTCTTGATTTAATCAAGCATCTATGGGAGGCCCGCGATCTGGATTTGAGATACGATCTCAATATCCATGTCACTATACGTGGAACAATACAATCGTCATGTCCTTATCTCCAAGTATCGGCGGAGAAAGCGCATTATCCTTGAAGGAGTTCATGGATAATTCTATTGTTGATTTATGTAATCCGAGCATTGAGAAAATGGATAATTAAATGTGATTTAATTATCATGAGTAATATGAATTTGATTCATATTATAAAGAGAGTTATCTGAGATAATTAAATGTGATTTAATTATCAAAGATGTGAATAATTGAATTTGATTCATATTATTTGAGAACAAGAGAATAAAGATCCAAGATGATTAAATGTGATTTAATTATCATGGATATGAATAATGTGGGTAGCAATATCCATATTAGTCATATATATTATAAATGTGATTTATAATATATAAGAGAGAGCTATTTGTGATTTACATTTGTTAATTAAAAGTTAATGTGAATTGGATTCACATTGGACATTGAATTGAAAATGTAATTTACATTTTGTTTTGGGTTGTGAATATGATTCATAAATTTCCAATGGCATGATTGCAATGTTCACAAAATAAATTGGATTTATTTTTGTAAAATAATTTGCAACAAATGTTGTTGCAAATATTGGAGAGAATCATGAGATAATGTAATCTCATGTAATAGGAAAAAGGAAGCTCCCTTCCTAATGAGGAGAGGGGACGGCCACAATTCCATAAGGAATGTGGTGGCCATCCACCCTCCTTATGGAAGGAGGCTTGCCTCCTTTCCTGTCTCTCCAATGGAGATTGATTTGATATAAATCAAATTATATTTAATATATATTTGATTTTTATTAAATTAATTGTTGTTGTGTTTTTAGCAACAAATCATGGCCATTGAAAGAAACACAAATTAATGTGGACCATTGGATTTGTGTTGACACATGGATTGAGATCCATGGATCCCAAAACCCTATAAAATGAGAGGCACCCCATTGCTCTTCTTGGCACATAAGTGAGACAACAAGTCTCTCTCTCTCTTTCTTTCTCTTTCTCTCCCTCTCATGGTCGTCCACCATGGATGACCTAGAGAGGCTCTCCATCGCCGCGGCACCGTCGTTATGCTGCCCGATGTTTTGATCGTGGAACTCCGTCTACTTCGGCATGCCTTGCTCGTGAAGAAGACGTCGGATCTCGTGTGTCGAGATCAGGAGATCCACCGCTTGGATCATCAACTTGGATTGTGAGAAGCACGCGGTTCATCCCCGCGCTCGCAAGCGTCTCCTCCGACGGATCGGACTTGAGACAGGAGGTCTCTTCGTTTAGAGACTTGATCGCAACCACGCTTCAAGAGGTAAACCTAATACTTGGTTGTGGTTTAGATGAAATGATCCGAGAAGTGTTCTTGGATCATGTGGTTTCGTCACATGAAAATTTTTAATTTCCGCTGCATAGAACAACTAGTGCGACTAGTCGTTCTTCGTCGTATTCGATGCGACGATCACGCTTCCGTGATGCGCTTGAGGATCTAACCATATCCTTCAAGTGGTATCAGAGCCTTAGGTCGGTGGTTTTGGATACGATCCATAAACCGAGGATGACTTGGGTTCATTAGGGTTTGCGAATGTTTTCTTGCATTTCATTTTCGCATCTCTGTTTTGATATTATTTTCGGCGCTGTTTAAATTGTTTAAACACGAAAATAATATTTGGATTTTATTCCCCATTAAATAAGGAAACCGTAGGATCTGAGTTTGCGTGATTTCGATTCCGTTTGCTCTAGATATGCTCATTTTAGTGAACATGTATCCACTGTTTCGGGGACTGCGGATCATGACGTAATTAAGATGTTAATTGCGGATTTGAAACGCCTTAAAATGCGTGCAAATTACTTGAGTTCTGTTGTAAATCAAGTTAGCAAACTTTAGAAATTTACTTTGCTTAATTTGGATTTAAATTGATTGAGATGTGGTATTTTTAGTAAGTGAGGGTCACTGCTGAAAATACTTTCCTAATCAAGAACCTAGTGATTGTCATTTAATTAATTAGTGAAATTAAATTGTTTAATTTCCTGGAATAATTATGCATAAATATTTATGAAATATTTAATGGTAATTATGTCCTTAAATGACTTTTCCCTAACCAACAAATGATTAGATGTGATATAGATCAAGATTGGTTAAATGATCTACATGATTAACATTCCAACAAACATGTTGCTTGAATAGGACTCGGGATTTGTTTAGCAAATCTCATTATAATGTTAATCAAAATTGTTTTGATTATTACTATATGATATAATTTCGGTTGAAGAACCGATGATCATCTCAAGTACAAAATGATCTATTTTGCATTATCCTTTCCCGAGGTGGATATGGTTTCTAGTCGGAGAGCATTGGGGTTGCGGGTTGCAACGTATGTGGTCCGTCCCACTCTCGTCGGTACTGGCCATGACAGCGGGTAGGGTTAGTATAATGCTTAAGAAATCATGATGTATTTCTAATTATTAAAATTCGAAATAATACGTATTTGAGATAATACCATAATTCAAGTAACAATTAAAATTGTTTGTTGGATATTAATTGGATCATTAATTTAATATGATTAGATTAATTGGAATCCAATTAAAATTAAAACACTCTATTATGAATAGAGATGTTATTTCCCTTGGAAGAATTAATCATAATGAATATGATTCATAATGATTAATTAGAATTTGAATATGATATGGAGGATCACATAAGTGACATCCATGGTCTCCCGTCAAGGCGAAGGGTTCCGTCGCCAGATATTATATGTAGGAGATGCCTGTCCGAAGTGACAGCTCCTGCATACGATCCATTTGGATCGGGCTCTTCGCTTCTCGAAAGAGTAAGGACGTATGCGTAGTGACCCCAATATCGGGTCCTCATATTATTGGGGCGATATTGGATTGCGCATAGCGAGTTGTATTCCTGTTGACGGTTGGTTCAATTAATGACGGGTCAACATTGCCTTAGGGGTGGTGGGCCCAGGTGTTAAAGACCGAACTGGGAGATGCAAGTTGGACTTGCAAGGCAGAATGTGTTCCCGCTTCTTTTTATCCGAGTTGTAGGTTCTCATATTATTGGGATGCAACAAAGATAAGGAAGGAGATCCCAGATCTTGTTGAGATATAATGGTAAGTATATCTCTTACATTGAAAGTGATTAAGGGAATGAACTTTCAGTGTTGACAAGACAAGACAACTTTGATATAAAAATCCTAAATCAAAGTAAAATATATATATTTATATATTTGTGCAAATTTCTTATTTCAGATAATCCTTCATTAAAACCCACTCAATGATATACTCAATAATAACCAGTAAAATATCATGGATTGGACTCATGATTCAGATATTGTACTTGCAATTGGACACATAATGTATGTGGTTGCAATATGCAAGTTTCCTCATAATATTAAGGAATGACAATTAAATAGATAATAGGACTACAACCCTAGGGTTTGTATGTCTCTATAGTCTTGATCTCTCATCGGATGTACTTTGGAAGTGACATGTCGATGATGATCGCAATTGTCAAATAATCCTTATAAAATTAATGAAGATATTCTGGCATACATATGTGCTCTTGACATTTAACATGAATGAGATGGTTCATTGCATCATGCAGAATGGTGGCTCTATAAGAGATGATGTATTTAAATTGTTTGAGTACCTACCTGAACCTATGTTTTAAGAGTTTAGATGAATGTATATGATGAGTGTCATCATTCTACTATCTATACTCTGGTAATTCATGAAGCTTCATAATATTCATATTGTATGAATTTAATGAAGCATGTATAAATGTTGAAATGCTCTTACATAAGAGATCCTTAGTCTTAAGCAATGGTTGCTTATAGATAAAGGGAGCGCAGTGGAAGCATTGGTTGGACCCGAGTAAGAAGTATGATCAAAGAGTTGACTATACATCTATGACTTCCATATGTCATCCGAAGAGTTGGATGAATGCCAATACTGCAATAAGTTGATGTGTTGATAGTATGACTATCAAGTCTATCTAGAATCCTTAGAGAAGGACTCGGATGGAGCATCGGATTAATCTGCATAAATCATTGATAAGATAAAGTCAAATAATTGTATCTCAATCTTCTGATGACATTTGCAATAGGTTGCATATGTTTTAGAAGACTGGAAAATTTGATCTTAAAGGTTTATAGTTATCCACATGGATATTGATGCAATTGTTGCAACAATCTCTGTTGGATTGATAGACTTGTTAATTTCAGTGGGAGAGTCCTTAGTCTTAGAGAATGTCTCTATGACCTAGATATAAGAATACACTCATTGTTTGTTTCTAAATGTTAGAAATAAACATGAATCTGAGATAGAACTATCATAAAGAGTTATGATGTATATATTTCAGATAGTAATCTAATAATCTAGTGGACTTCACTAAATTAGAAAATTTATGAATGGTTCATTAACATTTCTAAATTCTGAAATTAAACCTTAAGATCAATAGGAGGATGAAGATCATTTGACAATGATCTAGCATCAAGCCTTGGACATTTGTCTATTGATTTGATCAACAGACTAGTAAGAGATGAAACTTTAGAATGTCTAAAATTTCAAAACTTACATACTTATGACTATTGTATTCAAAGAAAAATGTCCAATACACCCTTCTTAGAGAAAGGTGTAAGATGTCAAGGTATTCAGGATCTCATACATATTGATGTATGTGGATCATCTATATCATAGTAAACATTGTGGATATGTGATATCTATCGATGATTATGTATGATATGAGATTTCTTCTCTTCACCTAAGAAACCATTGAAATGTTCAAAGATTTCATTATTTTTGGTTTAGAACCAAAGTTTGAAGGAAAATGAATTTGATCTAATCTAGGTAGCAAGTACCTGTTAGATAAATTCAAAGAATACCTTATAGAGATATGAATATCATTTCTATCTCAATCCTCCTAACACATCTTAACTCAATAGAGTTATAGGGAGATACAATTGGATCATGTGTGACATGATCTTATCAATGATGAATTTTAGCATAATTATCCCTTAGTTTCCAGGTATGTATGTGTAGTAGAGACTACAATGTATATCCTTAATAAGGTTCCATGTATGTTGGAATCTAGCACTTAAGAGTGCTGCTTCATTAGGAAAATAAAGGATGGTATTGGATACCTACTTTATGACCTTGAGATTCTAAGTATCTCATCTCTGAGAATATGATTCTTAGAGGCTGAGACTCTTGAGAATCAAGATGAAATGAAGTGTAGGAACTCATTTATCTTGAGAAGATAATGAGGCTCCTGAAATTGGAAACTAAGAGGACAATTAAAAATGAAACACTAATACCTCTTCAAATGAGTTTGAGGATGGATTCCATGTGTCAGAGAAATCTGACAATGATCGAACTTCATGTGATGAAGCTTCTGAAGATCATAGCATGGATAGATGGATGTTAGCAATAAAAGTCTAATGTAGACTTCATGTACAAGTGTTGTATATGGACCCTCGAGGATCCACCTATATGGGTAAGACCTGTAATGGTGTAAATGGATCTTCAAGAGAAAGGGAACCTGATGAGAAGGTGCATACCTTCAAAGCATAGTTCGTAGCAATGAGCTACACATGGAAGAGAAGACATTGCTTGCAATGAGACTTGCTCTTCGGTGACCATGCTTAAAAACATCAGAATATTGCTAATCTTGGTTGCACAACTTGACTATTGCATCTTCAAAGATGTAAGTCAAAATTGCATTCCTCTATAAATACCTCTCTGAGGATATTCACATGAAGTAGCCCCAGGGCTTCATGATTGAGGAAAGCAAGGTGTGCAAGCTAAGGAATCCATCTAAGGACTCAAATAAGCTTCTTTGAGATGGACCATAAGATTTGATGAAATTATAAATGTTATGATTTCAAATGGAATCTTGATGAGCCATGCGAAGCTTAGTAGGAGTGCCTATGTGTTCATTGCGCTAAATGTAGATGATATCCTGATCATTTAAAATGATATAAGGATAATAATAAGTGTTTTATAATCTGATTGTTCCGTAACTTGAGATATGATCTCAAGGATACCTCTTGGATCTTAGTTCTGAAGGTGTTCAGGAGCAAAGAGAAGAGGGTATTGGGACTGTCACATTACTAGTACACCTTGGACATATTCTATTGTAAGGAAAATCCCAAGAAAGGCTTCCATCCCTTAAGATATGGTTCTGACCTATCTGAAGGGATAGCACCTCAAAGAGTTGAGGAAGTAAATGCTAGAACTACTTGCACTTGTGCATTAGTTACGAGAAGCTGAGTGTATGCTAGATGTGTACAAAAGCTAGATATCTGCCATGCAGTGGGAGTAGTAAAATGTTACTAATCCTACTATGGAAATAAAACACTTAATTGCAGTAATAATAATATCTTCAAAGATGATGAAACTTAGAGATAGTGATTCAAAGTCTTATATTCAAAAGTTTAAGATCATGTAGATAGTGATCTATAAGGGTCTAAACTTTAGATACCTTAGGAGATAGAGATCTCTGGGAATGAAGGTATTCTAATAAGGATTATGGGGATACCGGTTATGATTTCAGGGACACTCTAACCAACTAGATTGAGTATTGGTTGCATGAGATGCAACATTCGCATTAGATGCGAGCACTGTTACTGGGGATATGCAAGTGCCGTAAAAGGACTTGGCATAGTCTCACGGGAACAGAGTGACTGATCAGCTTACCTAGCTATTTTCTAAATAGCCTATGATTGTCACACGAGTGTGGGTTTAAATGATTAGCCCATCAATGGCTCTTTGGGCTAGTGGGAGATTGTTGGAAATGCGAGCCCACGGCGAGCCATTATGCAATAAATGTTATTGCAATTCACTCCTTAATCTGAAATGAAGAATGAATAATTTGCATAATAGGTCCCTTAGTACAATTAGGGTTATGTACCATGTCCATCTTGATGATCATACAGCTGTTGATTCAACTATTGAATCATAGAGGCTGGTGCTTGGATGAATATCTAAAGAGTTAGATTGAAGACTCATCAAGCACCGTCAAATGATTGTTAAGAGACGATCTCCAGCCTGAGTAGGAGATGGCAATCCTTATCTCTAAAGGCTGATGTCTGACCGACCTCTTGATGCAGGTCCTCTGCATAGGAATAGAGATTCGGAGCTGTCAGATTAGTTAGGTCAAAGAGTTGACTTAACGAGATCGAGATAACCAAAGTCCTATATCGCATGCTGTCATGATATAGGCACGCATCCTCTGACCGGAGACAGATGTGTTGCTATATGTCTAAGTATGTACATTTGGCAGACCAATAGGTTGATGACCTAATCAAGGTCTATACACCGGCGCGCTGGTGTGCATATAAGGGCATATGAGTAATACGATCTCTCAAAGGGATCATACAGGTTCAGTTACTGAACCGGAAGACATGAGCTCACTCATGAGATATTGGGAAGAATCAAATTCCGTGCGCACGGTCATCTCGCTTTGGAAGCTTGACTGAATTTGCAGGTTTGATATATACTTTTGGAAAGTATATGATCAAGACCTAGGTATGATATACGCTTTTGGAAAGTGTATGATTGATACCAACTCCCAATGATCGAATGAGAAACTTACTGATAAAACCATGAAGTAGACAGTATAAAGTTGATCCAATACTTTGGGTTTAGTCTGAGTCTTCCAGTATGCAGGATGTACAGGTATTGGAAATGCCTGAGGGTGATGTGATCATAAATGATTGTATAACCATGACGCTTCCATTCCTAGGGAGTGATGAAACGGGTCTGGATTTTAGTGACTCCTCTCAGTAGAGAAGTGATCTGATCTTGGTCCAAGTGTTGGACATTGAACTGAATGTGATTCAGATACAATGAGAAGATTAGATTTACGGTCTTGATTTAATCAAGCATCTATGGGAGGCCCGCGATCTGGATTTGAGATACGATCTCAATATCCATGTCACTATACGTGGAACAATACAATCGCCATGTCCTTATCTCCAAGTATCGGCGGAGAAAGCGCATTATCCTTGAAGGAGTTCAGGGATAATTCTATTGTTGATTTATGTAATCCGAGCATTGAGAAAATGGATAATTAAATGTGATTTAATTATCATGAGTAATATGAATTTGATTCATATTATAAAGAGAGTTATCTGAGATAATTAAATGTGATTTGATTATCAAAGATGTGAATAATGTGAATGTGATTCATATTATTTGAGAACAAGAGAATAAAGATCCAAGATGATTAAATGTGATTTAATTATCATGGATATGAATAATGTAGGTAGCAATATCCATATTAGTCATATATATTATAAATGTGATTTATAATATATAAGAGAGAGCTATTTGTGATTTACATTTGTTAATTAAAAGTTAACGTGAATTGGATTCACATTGGACATTGAATTGAAAATGTAATTTACATTTTGTTTTGGGTTGTGAATATGATTCATAAATTTCCAATGGCATGATTGCAATGTTCACAAAATAAATTGGATTTATTTTTGTGAAATAATTTGCAACAAATGTTGTTGCAAATATTGGAGAGAATCATGAGATAATGTAATCTCATGTAATAGGAAAAAGGAAGCTCCCTTCCTAATGAGGAGAGGGGACGGCCACAATTCCATAAGGAATGTGGTGGCCGTCCACCCTCCTTATGGAAGGAGGCTTGCCTCCTTTCCTATCTCTCCAATGGAGATTGATTTGATATAAATCAAATTATATTTAATATATATTTGATTTTTATTAAATTAATTGTTGTTGTGTTTTTAGCAACAAATTATGGCCATTGAAAGAAACACAAATTAATGTGGACCATTGGATTTGTGTTGACACATGGATTGAGATCCATGGATCCCAAAACCCTATAAAAGGAGAGGCACCCCATTGCTCTTCTTGGCACATAAGTGAGACAACAAGTCTCTCTCTCTCTTTCTTTCTCTTTCTCTCCCTCTCATGGCCGTCCACCATGGATGACCTAGAGAGGCTCTCCATCGCCGCGGCACCGTCGTTATGCTGCCCGATGTTTTGATCGTGGAACTCCGTCTACTTCGGCATGCCTTGCTCGTGAAGAAGATGTCGGATCTCGTGTGTCGAGATCAGGAGATCCACCGCTTGGATCATCAACTTGGATTGCGAGAAGCACGCGGTTCATCCCCGCGCTCGCAAGCGTCTCCTCCGACGGATCGGACTTGAGATAGGAGGTCTCTTCATTTAGAGACTTGATCGCAACCACGCTTCAAGAGGTAAACCTAATACTTGGTTGTGGTTTAGACGAAACGATCCGAGAAGTGTTCTTGGATCATGTGGTTTCGTCACATGAAAATTTTTAATTTCCGCTGCATAGAACAACTAGTGCGACTAGTCGTTCTTCGTCGTATTCGATGCGACGATCACGCTTCCGTGATGCGCTTGAGGATCTAACCATATCCTTCAGGGATAGCCTCCACCCACATAGATAAATAATCCACCGCCAACAATATGTACTCATGTCCTTGGCTGTTGGGAAAGGGACCCATAAAATCTAGCCCCATGCATCAAAAACATCACCAATAATCATCGGTTGCATGGGCATCTCGTCTCTCTATCCAATTGTCCCTCCCATCTTTTGACAAGTCGGGCATGACCGTACAAAATCAATAGCATCTCTAAACAAGATCGACCAATACAATCCACATTGAAGTACTTTGTGAGCAGTTCTCTTTTCCGAATGGTGTCCTCCAGCCTCAAGTGAATGACAATATGTGAGGACACTTTGGTATTCTTCCTGAGGAATACACCTTCTCCAAACACAATCAGGTCCTTCGAAGAAAAGGAAAGGATCATCCCAGTGGTATCTCCTCGAATCCGACTTCAGTCGATCAATGTTGCTCCTAGTCCAACCATGGGGAATATGCTTGGAGACAAGATAGTTCACCATGTTGGCATACCACAGGCGTGAGTCAATAACACAAATTGACTCATCTGGGAAGGTCTCTCTAATCCGCTCATAATCAGGAGAATCCTTAAGGTCAATCCGAGAAAGGTGATTAGCCACAACATTCTTCACTCCAGGTTTATCTTTTATCTCCAAATCAAATTCCTAGAGGAGTAAAATCCACCTAAGAAGACGCGCCTTCACGTCCTTCTTTTCCATTAAGTATCGAATGGTTGTATGATCAGTGCAAATTGTCACCTTAGAGCCCAAAATATATGATCTGAACTTCTCGAGGGACCATACTACCGCGAGCATTTCCTTTTCAGTCACTTTATAATTCTTCTATGTAGGATCTAATACTTTTCTCGCATAGTGGATTGCAAACGGGATCCCCTCTTGCTGTTGACCTAACATAGATCTTATAGCGAAATCTGAGGCGTCAGACATGATCTCAAAGGGGAGAGACCAGTTAGGAGCTTGTAGGATAGGTGATGCACAAATCTTCCTCTTCAAGAGCTCAAAGGCCTCCAGGCACTTGTGATCTACGACAAACTCTGTGTCTTTCCCTAAGAGCTCAGTCAGTGTGCAGACGATCTTTGAAAAATCATGAATAAATCTCCTATAGAATCCAACATGACCTAAGAATGACCGCACGGACTTCACATTGGTAGGTGGATCGAGTTTCTTAATCACCTCCACCTTGGCAGAATTAACCTCCATTCCCCTTTTGGAGATGACATATCCCAACACAATACCCTCTATCACCATAAAGTGACTTTTATTCCAGGAGAGTGCCATATTCACCTCTCTACACCTCGTGAGGACTCAGTCCAAGTGTGCTAAACATGTATCAAAAGAATCACCATGGACCGAGAAGTCATACATGAACACTTCCAAGAAATCTCCCACCATCTCGGCAAATATGGCTATCATGCACCGCTAGAATGTGCTTGGGGCATTGTAGAGCCCGAATGGCCCTGAAAGCATAAGTACCAAATGGACATGTGAATGTGGTCTTTTCCTGGTCCTCAGGTGCTATAGCTACCTGGTTGTAGCTTGAGTACCCGTCAAGAAAACAGAAGAACTCTTTCCCTGCGAGTCTCTCCAAGATCTGATCAATAAAAGTCAAGGGAAAGTGATCTTTCTTGGTCGTGACATTCAGGTGCTTGTAATCAATACAGACACGCTACGACGTAGGTACTCGTGTCGCAGTCTCTACCCCCTCCTCGTTGGTGACCATCTGAATTCCCAACTTCTTCGGGACAACATGAAGCGGGGCCACCCACTTGGAGCCAGAAATAAGGTATATAACACCTGCTTTACACCATTCTCAATCTCTTTCTTCACTACTTCTCGTAGTTTGGAGTTAAGTCTCCTTTGGAACTCACAGGGAGGTCTCACATTATCCTCAGTAAAAATGTGGTGCGAGTAGAGAGTGGGGTTGATGCCCACGAGATCCGACACTGTCCAGCATATTGCTTTGCGATTCCTCTCTAAGACTTCTAACAACCTAGACTCATATTCTAAAGTCAAGTCTGAGCTAATGATAACAGGATATCTCTCTTTGGGTCCTGCAAGAAAGGCATACTTGAGTATAGGAGGTAATGATTTCAATTCTGGCAATGTGGTATCATCAAGCAAATCTGGTTGAACTTAATCTGAATTTGGTTTTGTGTTGCATGAAGGTGTGTTAAGATGAGTAGTACTCGCCATCAACTCAGAAGTATGGGGAGTCGGATCGCCAAAGAAATGTAGTAGTTCGGCCAAAGCCACGTCTGACTCATTATCTATGTCGCATGATCGTTCCAAAGGGAATGGAACTGATAGTTTCGGATGGATCTCTATGTCATCATGAGAATAGGTAGATGCATCTCTCACAAGATCAGACAACACCTGGCAAACTGCATCATCAACTATGCCCTTTCCAGATGAAAGGGACTCGCTCCGTCCTGAAGGAATATGTCCCCAAATCCCAACTGTGCTAATCATACTGTAATCTGCCTCTGAAGATGAGTACTCTGTCTCTGTGCTACTCTCTGAATCGGGTCGCTAACACTTGGTTTGCTTCATCTCAAGATTCACTTCTCCGCCGAGAGAACGGAACTTCATCATTCTCTTACCATAATCGAAAGTTTCACCTACGGTCCTAAGGAAAGGCCATCCGAGAATGATCTGAGATTCTCTTCAATGATTGCGGGTCTCCATGTCCAAGACTGTGAAGTCAACCTGATAGTTCTACCCCTCAATCGAGATAACGATGTTCTTCACTTCTCCCTTAGGTCTCTTCACGGAATGATATGCGAATTGGAGTAAAGCTCTAGATTTGCAAAGTGGTCCCAACTCCAATTTCTGATATAATGCTAAGGGGAGTAAGTTGATCGAAGAACTGTTATCCAAGAGTGTGCGTGAAAATGCAATGTCGTCAATACGACTCTCCACATAATGAGCACCCATGTCTCTCTTTTTCCTGACAAAGTCTGATTCTTGAGACAATAGGATGTGGCTACTGACAAGACATGTGTCTTTATATTTTTATTATCTTTCTTCCCGCTAACCCTTGTAGGTGTGCATCTCACCTTAAGGTATTTTTGAAATGCAGGATGATTAGCCACATATTCTCTTTACAAAACAATGTCATATCAGGGTCATCTTTCTGAATCTTCTTGATGTGCTTTCCTACCGTAAGAGCACGTGGGAAAGGGATTGAAGCTAGAGAAACAGAAGATGAAGAGTCTGAATCATGAACTGAAAGATCTTTCTTGGCATTAACTGAAACATAGTTCTTCATACATGAATCTTTTTTATGCAACATGGAATAAAAATCTAGACTATCTACTATAGTTTGTGGAATAGAAGCTGGAGTGGTATCCGCCACAACCGAAGATGCAAGGTCCTCCGTGGACTCAAAAGAATATTCGTGCTGCCGATGCTACATTCATGCTCTCCTTTTCCTCTCAGTTCCTTGAGTAGAAATCCTCGAATGATGTTGATGGGGCTCCGAAATATGATGCCTCTCCTCCTCATCGTCTGAAGACTCCTCAGGTAGAGCTCCAGAGATGCCCCTCCCCGTGTCCCTCACCTGGTCAGGTACGGTCACGGTCCTTCCGCTCATGAGTGACATGTGATTAACCTCGTCACATGAAAGAATCTCATGATCTAGGAGATGCTGAATAGTATACCTGACCAAAGTGTTGTTGAGAAGTAGATCGGTTCAGGCTATTGGGGTTAGCTTGAACTTGGGCTGGGATCGAGGTAGAGGGTGCAGTCTGCTCATCTCACCATCTGGACAAGAGGTTAACATCCACCCATAAATCATGAATTTGTTCCTGTAGGAACGGAGCTCGTCGAGTATCTGCTGCTAAATATCCATGGGACTAGACGAAGAAGGAAGTTGATAAGATTGTGAAGATGAATGGGAAGACTGGCCCTGCTGGCCAGGGTACTGCCTTTGCTGATGCTGCTGGGGTGTCTGCTGAAATTGTGGGCCCTGCTGGCCCGCCTGGTAATGGCCCTACCGGTCATACTGTTGGTACTGCTGCCATTGATGCTGGGGTGGTTGGAATCCAGGGCTCTGCTGTGAAGGAGGTGGTGTGGAGATGAATGTAGTGTTGTGAAAGGTCGGGGGACGTTGATAGGTTTGTCGGTCTCCCGTACTTCCCTGCCTGGCAGGGTCCTGAGTATACCATACTCCATTCACCTCCCAAACCGGTGGAGGCTCCTCCTGAACTGTCTTTGCTAATGGAGGTGGCTGCTGGAAAGAGTGGGCATAGGATTGGTTCTGCTCCGACGGTTGGGGTTGTCCTGACACCAACTACTCCTGAATATGGTGAACTCGGTATACGGGAGCAACGGGTGCAGTCACGACGGGTATACTTATATTAGATACCTTCTCAGTCAACTCCTCCATCTGTTTTGGAAGTTTGGATATGCTCCGGTCTAACTCATTAATCCTCATGTCGATCTTCTTGACTACTGTAAGCTTGTCTACAAGGAGTCCCATGCTAGGGATCACGTCTTGAGAAAGATCGACTACAACTGACTTTCCCCCTCCATATAAGAGTGAACTTGGGGACGATGTATAGGCCCTGCTGGCCATCTGTGAGCGACTAGTTTCAGACATCTGCTTAAATACCTTCCAGACGGTATCCGCTCCTCATGATGTATAGCTGCCTCCACAGGCAACGCTCACTAAACCCTGCATCTCAGGGTTGAGACTAGTAAAGAACGACTGGACCGAGATATTGTCATCTAGTCCGTGACAGGGACACTTCTGCAGGATGTCCTTAAATCTTTCCCAAGCATCACAAAAGACTTCATGGGGTAACTGGGAAAACTCGTAATGCATGTCCTCATCATGTTAGTTCTACTCAGTGGGTAGAACTTCTTCATAAAAAGATCCTTGAATTAGGCATAAGTGGTGATTGTAACTCCCAAGTTCCTTACGCAGTAGTCAACTTTGCCACCCAAGGTAAATGGAAGGGTTGTGAGCCTAATATAATCCTGGCTAACATTAGGATGTCTGAGGTTAGCAAAGATTAGCTCAAAGTCCCATTGAAATGCATATGGCTCCTCAGATGCATTCCCATCAAAGAGTGGCAGTAGGTTGATGAATCTCGGATTCATCACTCTAAATCTTATTTATTAAGCTCAAATCCCTCAAAATCAACATCATTTCTTCTTCTATTCAGCATAATTAGCATTCATGCATGTTTTCATAAGAGTTGAATTTTAGCACTAACTTCTGCACAAAATAAGAAGCCAAAAATCCAAGTCAAAAATGACATGTACATAGCCTAACTTCTCGGATTTTTAACTCATCCATGCTAACTCCGAATGACACACAACCACCTCCACTGTGTACATATCACTAACAAGAATAAATGAAAAATACAAAAATAATAACTAACCCAAATAAAGGGACTAAAACCCAAACCCTGGTTTCAGGATTTTCGGACTAAAAACCTCATATCTTCCCCATCCAGTGTCCATTTTAATCCTACTCACTTTTGAACTAATGTACATTCAATTACCTTCAAAATAAGACCAAGTTCAAGTGAATCGGAGCTCATATGTGAAAGTTGGGTTTTGTGTACATTTTGTATTTTAGCGGTTTTTTGACCTATTATTTTATGTACATAATTAAACTATATTAATTCATTTCTTTTTCATTTGTCTTTTTTAATGAAAGTTTTATTAAAATGCACAAAAATCCAAATCCAATTTGAGATTGAAATCATAGAAACAAATTGGGTCCAAGTCTTCACTAACCAACTATACAAAATTGGTCGTTTTCATGTTTTATTTTATTTCTTCATTTTCTTATTAATAAAAATCTAAAAAATTAGATTAATGTGTCTATATTTATTTCTGATTTTATCATATTTTTCCGGATTTTTTATCTGGTTAAAAACAACATAAAAACTATAAAATCCAAAAATATAAGTATTCTATATTCATGGGATGCCCAAAAAATATCACTTTATGCATTTGATCGATTTTGGTTTTGATGTCTTCATGAAAGTTGTAGATCTCATCGAGACAGAAAATTTTTTTGAAGAAATGTTTTCGATCCAAGGTCGTTTGCTATTTATTTTGCATTTTACAAAATCTTTATTTTTCGAATTTTCTGGTGCTGACACGTGGCTGCCCCTGGGGCCGTCACGTGTCAGCCATTTTGGTTTATTTATTAATTAGTTTTTAATAAAATAAAAAAATAAAAAACCACTGCACGTGCGTCGCACGTGCACGTGCCCCACCCTTTCTCTCCCCAGACCACCACGTGGCACGTTCGCGGCCGATCAGACGGCTGCTGGTCATCTTCCTCATCAGTCCCCCTCCCCCTTTGGGAACTCCGATTCCCCCGTGAAATCTCCACCCATCTCCGTTCGCCACCGCCCGCATATCTCTCCCGATCACCGTATCTCCTCCATCCCTGATCTCGCCCAGATCTCCTTGTCCCAATCAAACCTCGTTGAATCCCTCTTCATGCCCTCAAATCTCGCCGCCCCCTTTCCATAGCCGGCGACCCATCCTCCTATAAAACTCCTGCCACCACACTCGACTCCGCCATCCACCGTTTACAGACCGAGCCTCCTTCTTCAGGCGTGACAACCATCGAACTCCCTCTCATCGGCGTGATCCGGGGCCTCCACGACCTCATCGCAACTACCCACCATGCCGCTACTCCGCTCCGGCGCTTCGTCATTGAGCCTCCTCTTCAGGTACTCCATCCAAACCTCACTTTGCTCCATTACCCGTCTTCACCTTCAGCCTCCTGCCGGAGGCTTCGACTCCATCGCATTCATCTCCTCCCTTCATAATCTCTTCCTCCCCGAGCTACTTCACCTCGCTCCGAAGTTCCACCGTACATCTTCATCAGCATCTGGCCATAGCACCTCTTCTAGGTGCTTCAACAGCAACTTCGCTCCAGCTACGGGAAGCTCGTGCTCCGCTCTCAGACATCAACGACGCTCAGTAACCGTAACGCCAATCCCTCACAGCAGCTCGCCCACCGCCATCAACGCTCCGCCGCTCCATCGAAGACCGCGGGCCGTGCTTCGGCCACCCTCTCCGCCGTCCGATTGAAAAGAGCCCCGATCTCCACTGTTCAAACACGGCGCCCACAACCATCAGATCCGCTCTACATCAACGGTCCAGATCTGCATCGAGCTTGACCTCGAGCCTAACTCTGCATCAGAAGCCTCGGGCTCCCCGAAGCACGAAGGAGCGCCACGTGGAGGACCGAGCCTTCTCTCATCCAAACATGACTCCTCATGCGTGCATCACGTGGCCCCCTGGGTCATTTGCAAAAGGGGCCCCCAGAGATCTCCATATTGCGCCAGACCCCCGCCGACCAGAGGGTGCGTTCCACATATGTGCCCCTCTGGGATTTTTGCAGTTGAACCCCCAAGGGTTCAGGTATTTACATCTTGGTCCCTTTGCAACCTATTTTTATATTTATATATTGCATTTGTACCCCTGTTTCTCCCTTTAGTTTTGAACTTCTACATGACATTATTTTATTTATCCAAAAATAGCATAATGTTCCTCATTTAGTTCTCTCCATCTTGACTTATCATGGATATTTTTGGGATCATTGGTTAATTAATAACTAGTTGTATTATGGAAAATTGTAAACTTTATCCATTTCGTGCTTTGAAATTTTTACCTGATTAACTATTATCTAAAAATTCCCGAAAAATCACATATTGTATAATTAATTGTGCTTGACATTGTGCCCAAAAAGAATCTCATTTGCATATATAGTTTGCCCTGCAAAAATCATTTTGCATATTTCAGTGTTTAATTTTTAATAGGTATTGAAACTAGTATTTTTGAGGTGTAGGATTTTTCTGAGATCAATCACCTAGTGATAGATATTAGATAATTTTGTTCCGTGAAAATAATTAGGTTTAATATTTATTATAATTAAATATTGAAATTCATTTTGTTTGCATTTAAAAATTCATAAAAAAATTCATATTGCATCCAAAAATTCCAAAAAAATATAGTGCATTCATTTCATCATATTTTGCATCTTGGCCAAGTTTCATATTTTTCGGACATCGTTGACATTTTAGTCCCTAAAATAGGCCAAAATTGCAAATTGCATCCTTTATTGCATTTAAAAATTTCAACAAAAGACTGCCTCAAAAACTGCGCACAAATTTTGATAGACATAATTCTAAGTTGTTCCTTTGCCTCCTTGTGTTCGACCTTGGGACTTGCCCAAGTAAAATAAATGTAAAACCACGAGATTAAAACTTGAATAATTAGTTGTGGTTATTTTCTTGACCAATTCCGATTGCCGCCTACAACGAACGACAAAATCACATTATTTTTAACACGAACTGAAAATAAAACATCTCTTTTACATGCGTGATTTCGGACTCGTCACAAGTTCAGAAAGTACGGCTCCAACTCAAAATCAACTGTGGGTTCTGTTGGACTCAAGTAGTTCCGAATTTGGTATTGTCCGGGATTATACGCCGCGTCCCTTGGTGGTTCGACCACAATATTTAGCTATCCTAACTGAGCTCGGAGTAGTGCGTGTTGCTGCTCACAGATGCAGCTAATCTGGCAAGTACCATTCTCATTGGGTTTCATGGTTCTCTTCTTCCTCTTCTTTATTCTTTGGAGGCATTTTCTTGTGTCTTCTTTAAGTCCAGAATCAACAAGTTGTTCTTGATTAGAAGAGGATTTATGAATCAAGATATTCTCACCGAGGCGAAGGTCTTCCTTGTGAGGGAGAAGAGAGAAAGGGATTGGTTTGAGAGTAACCATCCCGAGAGTGGGTGTCTCTGGGCTCAAGAGGGTCATGAGTCCAGGTTGGTCCAAGTTGCGCACGGACCTTTGAAGATGTACTTCTTGAAGGGTTCAACGAGAGATTCACAAAGTTCGAATAAATATCCCCCAATCGGTCATCTTCGATGTCAAAAGAATCGATTAGATCATAATATTCAATGATGTGCTAGTTCTATGGTGCACGTAAAATGTGCGGAGTAAACTCACACAATACAAACGCAATTCATACCCTTAATTTCACCAACTCAACACGTGATGGATGTAAGGGTTCGGTCGTATTATCTGGTCAATTCTAGTTGGTGATAAATACAATATTGGAAAGATTAATGAGTTGTTAGTTGCCTGTATTTTCCTACAGACTGGCCCGGTTCTTACGATTAGTTAGACCTACTTTCAGCCAGTATAGGAGTAAGTACGGACCGCAGAAATACGGCTACCCGTTCCTTGAGGACTAATGCGCCCTCTAAAATCTCCCACTCTGCTAAGGAAGTCCATATCGTATAAATACAGCTACACGTATTCCTCACTGAAAAGTAGCTAATCGCCTAAAAATTAAAGAACTAGTAGTATGTAAGAATCCTGGCTTGGCTTTATCGTAGGGTCGTATCTATACTTGCAAGTAAATCAAACAATGAAGGATTTATGCACCCGTAAACAAGGTTCTTTTTATTCCATTTTTTTATTGATCTACTCAATTCAGTCCCAATTTTAAAGTTAGGTTATCACTTGAAAATTAATCTGAACACAAAAACATCTACCGTCAGTCCCAATTTCCTTTTTGACCTTAAGCTATAAAATAAGAAGGAATTGAAATCAGAATGCAAATGAGAAACTATGGTGCATGCTCAAAAGAAGGTATACTTACAGTGAATCCCAACACACTCCATGCGTTATGCAAAACTGAATTTGAGAAATTTACACTAAATGCATGCAGATCGAGAAAACCATACCTAAACAATATACTATTAGCGGGGAAGAATTGATTTAATTTGAGCTAAGTAGTACGTGTCTATGTGTGTCTCATTATGAATCTTATAAGATATGTGTATCTTCTAAGATATGTGTGACCTAAATTACAATGGCACAAACAATTTGATGCTAAACTACCGTATGTCTAATCCTTAAATTCGCCACTCAAGTCAAGCCCCACCCTCACCGGAGAGTGAAAAAGATCTCGACACACCACAAAATAATGTCCAAGTCTCTTTACAAGTGCCAGCTCTCAAACAAGAGATGATATAAAGAGGCAAACTACATAAATAATTACAACACAATAATTACAAAACTTCTCTAAAAAATAAATTAATTCTCCTTGATCTTTAGGAGTCGGCATGCGTCACGTTCGTCGACCTCCGATGCACTCCAAGTCAACCAGGCCCTCGCAAGAAAATAAGATTTATATCAGAGAGATCAACAACAAAATTATATACAAAATATGTAGAAAACAATTGATAGAAAATAGATTAATTACAAAGTGGCTCGAGGTTCAGACTACCCGATGTAAGTGAAAATATAAATCCAAAATTTTAAATTAATCCA